>OY970828.1:6397110-7615318 GCA_963853835.1 Calendula officinalis | reverse complement strand
TAACATCTTCGACAATAGGAACGTTAACGGGGACTAGCCCTCCGTCATCCACAGAAACGACACCTTCCGCATAAGAGCCTTTAGGCATCCTTAAGTGGTGAAGAAGCGGGACAACCTCACCATTCAATTTCCACACCGGATGAACCCCACGGGAAGCATAGAATGGGCTCAGACCGGCCATTCCAAGAAGCACATCGTCCGGATCATCCCATTCAACTTGAGCAGCACTAAGGCTTGTGATGTACTCCGATTCTTGTTCAGAGAGTTCGGGAAGAGGGTCGGAGGGGCGTCCAACAACCTTCCCCCATGATAGGTTGACATCACGAAAGGCAGAACGGTGCACGTAAAGAAATTGAAACTTCCAATCATGGATGAAGTCCCTCAAGCCTGAGATCCGCTCGCTTTGCCCAGGTAGAAGAGCAAAATTGGCCCAATCACCACGACCAGTGACGATGTAGAAATAACGGAACAGTTTGGCGGACAGAGGAATGTTTAACCCACGACCAAAGCATGATGAAGCCGATAATCTTGCGAAAAGAATTGGGAACAAGTTGGGCTATGTGGATACCTAGATCTTGAAGCAAAACCAGGACAAAATCGTCAACAGGAAATCGTAACCCACCGTGCAAATACTGCAGATACACAGAGACATAATCATCGGGAGCAGATCGTATTGTTCCTCCTACGTCAGGAACCCGAAGGTCGAAACGTGGATCGATATGATAATCGCGAATGATCGCCGGGAGATCGCCAGGCGACAAGTTACAAAAAGTGTTGAAGGCTGTTCTTTTTTCCTTAGGGCCTTTATCAGTTTTCTCTCGGCTAACTCTATCTTTCTTCATAATTGCGGCGAATTTTGAACAAAGATAGGGGGAGAAGGGGAAGTAAAGGAAACAATTTGGAAACAACGAAGACAAGGATTAAGGAAAGGAAAAAAGGCGGTGAAAGGAAGTAAATGACTTGCAGTGGCTATAAGTAAGAAAGGAATACCAGAAGTCTCGAGAATGGATGTGACGGGTAACGGTCACATTATATTCAGAGGAGTAACGGTAACAATTCTCGAACGCTTAAAATCCCCCAAAGCGAACGGAGCGACGCAAGATCAAATTAGAACCAGTTAACTTACGAATGCTTAACTCGCTTCTAATCTGAGTGACTTAATGACGGATGGTACGAACCACCGAGATGACGGACGCTCGGAAGTTCCGGACGTCGGATAGACCCACGTGCTATCCATAGCGGAAGCGTAAGTCATCATTAGGTTACAAGTCCCAAGGATCTTGTCGAGGCGTGACCGGGCTTTAAGGAAAAGCCACTCTCGAGCCATGCTAGCATTTAATGAAGGTAAGGTTTGAAACAGACCCCTGGCATTACCCAGCGGACGTAGGCTGATTACCGCTAAAAGACCGGAGGATAACAAAGGATACGGACCAAAGGTCGCATCCTGTTTTCCCGCCCCAAAGACTTACTCTATTTTTCCCGCTCAATCGGCCAGTCCATAAATAGGGGGTAAGTCTCAACGAAGAAGGCATTGAATGCTCTCATCATTTATTACTCTTACTTACAACTTGTTATTATCGCTTACATAGACCTCACGTCGATCATATTAACTTACTTAAGCTTCGGAGTGTCCTCCCGGAAATCCCTTCCGGAGGACTTCTGACTTAGGGTTGCTTGTGATTTCAGGCATAGGGCATCAGAGATCGTTCGGTCCGGAGTTCTCGAAACGGTAGGGCTCTCTTCAATGGGTTGCTTGTGGTAGGCTTTAGAAAAAGATAGCCTAGACAACGTCACCGCAAATGATAGGTTTACCATTCAAAACGGTAGGGGCTCTCTTCAATGGGCCTGGAGATGGCCTATTCTAAACCACATTGAAATTATTGAATTAATTGAGCTATTCCATGAATTAGATGCCTATTAAATATATGAACTTTGAGCCAAACAAAAAACACGTGTGGGAATGCACTCTAGACTAACCAAAGATGTGTTCGGCAAAATCCTTGAAAAGGCTTATTGGGGAAAAAGTATTTCATGAGACCCCCAAAATGGTTCGCCGAAATGGTTCATTCAAAGGAAAGTCAACACCAACACATGGAGAAACAATGTCTTCCAATTAGAGCCAATCTCGGCATTAGAGGCATAGAATTGAACTCTAGAAGATTCATGTGTGCGCGATGATGATTAAGAAATAAAAGTTCATCTTTTCTTTTCATGTATGAGTATCGTATGTATTTTATCATTAGTAGAAACATATATGTTTGGTAAATTATGCATCAAGCTAAAATGGAATGATATATGTCACTACTTATTTGATAATTTCACATGTTAAAAGAAAAGAATAGATGAAAGAAAGAAAGAGAAAATAATATTTTCTCCGTATCAAAATAAGTGACACACTTTTTATTTGGGGTGCATCAAATAAGTTACACACTTTGAAAACTTTCTTTATTTGGTAAAAATAGTGGGACTCATACCCACTAAGAGCATCCACAATGGTTAACCTTGCAAAGCTTATTACTTTTGTCACATCAACAATCCACTAATCAAAAACATTTTCATGAATTACATCTCCAATGGTTAACCTTTTCAAAAGTTTTTTCTTTTACAATATGTCTAATATACCTCTATCTATCTTAAATGTTTTATAAATACCCCTATATATAATTTGACACTTTGTTAACATCTTAGTAAATATAATATTTTTTAAAATGTCTCATACATAAATATTATAATAATTGACATTAAATATTATATAATTTATTTATTAACTAATAAAATTATAATAAACAACCTATATATAATATATTTAAGGTTTAAAATGAAAATCTATTTAAGATAAGAGACTAAAAAGAACAAATATTAAACCTTGGTTAAAAGGTTAGTAGAAAAAAAAATCATTGGAATAAGCTTTTGAAAAAGCTAATTATCCAATGGTAAAAAGTCTTTCAAAGACTTAATGGAATAGTATAAAGCTTTTAAAAAAAACTCTCATTAGAGATGCTCTAACTATCCACTTTAATAAAGTGAAATTATCCGTATACCCTTACTTTTACTTTTAAAACTCATTAATATCACTTTATTCAAGAAAAGTGGGACCCATTATTCACTAATGTATACTTTAATCTGTTTTGACATTTACTTTAATCTTTTATCTCAAAAAATGTGTAAGTAAATTTATGTCATTTATTTTGATAAGTATGAACAAATGTGTACATCTCCTTGTATAGGACTTAGGAGGATGAATTAATTACGACTAATAGTAATATACACAAACCACATGTCTCCAATGATATTTGATGACTTAATTAATGGTTAAATGGTCATTTATATATCATTATGTCAAAGACCCATGGTGGCTTACTGGCTTAGGCTGCTAAAAGTTAAGGAGGTCATGGTGGCCCATAATCATACTACTATATAAAGCATTTAGGCCTACCCCATTAGGCAAGTTTAAGGAGCTCCTTAAACTTGATTTAAGGATCTTTCCACTTTTGTTAGTTACTTCTCTACCTTAAAAAAAAAAATCGCGGCTAATAAGATTCGAACCCAAGAACTTTCCTAACTTATCACTATGTGTTAACCACTTGCTATACATTACACTTTGGTAACACCACCCACACTTAATAACAAAAGTCTGTTACTGAAAAACCATTTTACCCAATAACATTAAATATACGACGCTGTAAATCATCAACTCTTACCAAAATCCACATTTCCGTTTAATTATTTATTTCCAGCAACAATTATTACCGTGTAAACGAACAACACTTGCTCACCACGAAATATGATTTCTGGGTACCCGCCGCCGCATTGCGCGGGTACCCTGCTAGTAGTCCAAATAGTTGTACAATTAAGAAAATTGTTGATTTTAACTTAATACATTTAATAACGGATGACCTTTCAATAGCCCTCACCGACTAAGACTCAGAACCAACATAGATAAGATAACACCTGGTTAATGGTACAATCATGGTTTCATGGTTGTTTAATTCTCGTCTTGCTTTCGCCATGACTTGCTAAGGGGTTAACCATGCCATCACGTTCGTTAGAAACTTAAGCATAAGACTTGACGTATGTTAAAGTCAAACTTGACTCACAATTATCCGTCATAAGCAGTTTTTAGGCGTCTTAAAGGCACTGAGCTATATAGGTCAAATATATATAGTTATTTAGATATGCCGATCATAAAAAAAACTAATAAACTATATTATAAATCTATAATTATGAGTTTTTCTATATTTATTTGTATTATTATATTTGTAATTATAATTTATATATACAAAATTATTATCTAATATCACGTATTAGGATATGCCATGGCTTCGCCACGCTTCAAATTATTTAGGACCATCGGAACAATGAACAATTTTAACTTGTAATCATGTGCTTTATTTTGTATGTCCCTTTCACTCCCTCATAGCAGAGCTACTATTACAAGGGCATATAATTAATAACTAATTAATAATAGTATCAATGGGGAAGATAGTTGGCTTTTGTCTTAACTGATAACTATTTTTCTATTGGTATGCTTCATCACTTGTGGGTTCATCATTCAACTCTTCGGTCAAGGAAGAGTTGAGAGGAGGGGTGTGTGAGCTCAATGTAATTTAATAAGGTATTTAATATTTTGTATGTGTATATTTTATAATAGTATGACCTAAAAAACTGAAGAGAATGTGTATTAATGAAATGAGTATGTCAGTTGAATGTCAGTGGGAGTGCGAGCTGACGTGACGCTGATTATTTAAGACAAGTTTATGATCAACAAATGATCAAGCACAAGACCAGACACCTTCGATAACAAGATTCAATTCTCGAATCAGGTAACTTAGGTTAACTGGAGGTTTACACTCTGCTCAAAGGAATAAAGTTCTAGAGTAAATTCAGCAGCGTGTAACCTTGTTTGGTGCACACAGAAATCGATCGCTCAAGTCCTCAATTTATAGCATTGGAAAACGTAGAGCCAAAGAAATGATCGATTGATTCCACGTGTAAGAATTCCGTTGGTGCAGAGGATATTTCATGGGACGAGCACGACTAACGGAATTCTGACAGTACTTTCTGTCGTCTTGTGATCGCAGATATCTTCTAGAAGATTTGCAAGATATTCCCATAATCAGCGATACACAAACTTGTGCTTTACTTGTGTCTTTCTGTGACACTGAAACTTCCAGCCTATGTACACTTCTGGCAGCCATGAGTCTTCGAATACTCGTGCTTCTTCAGATGGCCTTCAGCTTCAGTGACCTTCACTAAGAGTTTTGCTTAGAGTAGTATATGTTCAATGGTTCAACGTTTTTGTCCAATGAACGCTGAACATGTTACACTATCTGATATGTTAACCAGTATTTGATTCCGCACAAGAAACTAATCGTTGTTTCAGATAGTGATCAGATAGTGTAACTGGGTAACTGAAATCCGAACTGATGAGATTCAATTACCCACAATCTGATCAGGAACTAATCCTCAGATTGTCTTCTAACTATTTGTCTTTTTGTCTTCATTAAATCTCTTCAGTGGTGGATGTTTTTTAGCGACCCAACACAGTATGATATTTGTTTTTTTTTCTAACATTAACCATTACCTAATAATATTATATTATTATATTTTTTATAACTTTGTGTTCTATGCACTTCACTTTTAAAATAAAGTCTAAATATACAAATTTTATTCGTTGAATTACAAATATTTTAATAATTACCATCATCATCAAATCAATCACATTTGATTGAATACACAACTACCACCACCGGCAACCATCACCATCATCGGTCACTGCCGCCGCCGATCACCGCCGGCCACCACCGCCACTTCCGCCGCTGACCACCGCCAGCCGCCGCCACCCACCGATACCGACCGCGGTTGCAATCACATGTGACTGAAAGCAGCCGGCGGCGGAGAGGGGTTGCCGGTGGTGGAGAAGGTGGCCGACAAAGGTTGGCGGCGGTGGTAGGGGTCGATGGTGTGCAATCATATGTGATTTAATACACCATGGGGTAGCAGTGGTGTTGCTTTGTTGATGTAATGAAATCACATGTGATAGTGGTATATAATTTAAAAGTTGATTGGTTCAAGGCTAAAATTTGTTACTAATAACTTTATAAATAAAGATAAACTATCTTTAACGTTTCTCACTGAAGCAATACCATGCCAATTTCTTATAAAAGGCTGTTACTTAAAGTCAAGTTCAACATAAGTTTCTAGCACCCTCTAACTCTAGAAAAATGTAACAAAATCACACCCCAAAAAAAAGATCTTGTTTTCCAAAAATATAGGTATTTTTTCTTAATTTCCGGGTATTTTTTTGTTAAAAGTATCATTTTCACATCATAAATAAAAACACTCTCATATGTGAAAAAATAGAGTACAATATTTTAGTTAACATTTTCACTAATTGTGAAGGTGTTTTATCATTATATTTATAAAGTACTATTATCAACAACAAACTATCATAATTCGAATTTAAAAGTTTATCTACACAATTTTGAATATATATATATATATATATATATATATATATATATATATATATATATATATATATATATATATATATATATATATATCCGGTTAATTTGGCTATAAAATTAATAAAACAACAAATTATAGCAAAAACAGATGTTGACTTTAAAATAGAAAACACCGGCCCCTCTTTGTGTATTTATATATAAATAATAAATCCGCCTTCCCTCAGCCCATCACAAACACACACACACACTCTCTCTCTCTCTAGAAATTATATATCGGTGTGTGTGTAAAAGTCGCCGGAATCGGAAATGGGGAGCTTGAAAGAAGAGAGGAAGACCACCGGATGGGCTGCCAGAGATCCCTCCGGCGTCTTATCCCCCTACACCTTCACTCTCCGGTATTATTATTCTCCCTTCCCAACAAATAATATACATATATAGATATGTATCTATAATTTAACTGGCCGGAATATATGTATATGTAACAGAAATACGGAAGCAGAAGACGTTTTGATAAAGGTGTTATACTGCGGTATTTGTCACACTGATCTTCATCAGATTAAAAATGACCTCGGAATGTCCAATTATCCAATGGTTCCTGGGTCAGTTTTTATTTTTTTTAGTTTTATGGTGTTTATGCCTCAGAAGCAATGTTTTAAAAATGAGTTTTTCCATTAAACCCGGTAATGTTTTGAATATGGTTGAATCAGTCGGATCGGATGACCCGACCGATTGAATCGGATGACATACTATTAGTATTTATGATGTAATAAATATGTGAATGGTGTAAAAATACAAAACAAATACGGTAAAGAATTCGAAAAGAAATCCAATACCTATTTTCAACTAAGTTTAATACTTGTAGATTCCAAAAAAAAATCATACTTCCTCTGTATCAAAATAAGTGACACACTTTCTATTTTGAGGTGTATCAAAATAAGTGACACACTTTGAAAACTTTCCTTATTTGGTAAAAATAGTGGGACCCATACCCACTAACTATCCACTTTAATAAATTGAAATTACCTTTATACTCTTACTTTTACTTTTAAAACTCATTAATATCACTTTATTCAAGAAAAGTGGGACCCATTCTCCACTAATTATGTACTTTAATCTATTTTAACCTCTACTTTAATCTTTTACCTCAAAAAATGTGTAAACCAATTTGTGTCACTTATTTTGATACGGAGGAAGTATTTCTATTTTAATTACTCAATATTTTGGATAAATTGTTTTTTAATTTCTGGTTCAATCATATTTTTATGTCTAACCGGTCATTTCCTACCGAGTTATAATTAACCACCAATTTAACCGACTCATATGGACCTGCTCATTTCAACCGGGTTTTTAAAACACTAATTAACAGAATGGTGAATTATATATTAATATTGTTTTTTGGTGGCGTTTTGCTTTCGTGCTGGGGGATTGATGGATGCAGACATGAAGTGGTGGGTGAGGTGGTGGAAGTGGGACCCGAGGTCACTAAATTCAAGGTAGGTGAATGCGTCGGAGTTGGTTGTCTCGTCGGTTGTTGTGACAATTGCCGCCCTTGCAAGGCGGACGTCGAGCAATACTGCAACAAAAAGATATGGTCGTACAACGATGTTTACACCGACGGCAAGCCCACCCAAGGGGGTTTCGCCGGCTCAATGATCGTCCACCAAAAGTAATCACTAATTACTCTATTTGTCTATTTTTTAAAAATTGACAAAATATAGTTTTGCCAAAATTTAATAAGTTACGATTTTGGAAAAATATAGGTTTGTGGTTAAGATACCGGAGGGAATGTCGCCGGAGCAAGTGGCGCCACTACTATGTGCCGGAGTGACGGTGTATAGCCCATTGAACCACTTTGGATTAAAAGGTAGTGGGCTAAAAGGAGGTATACTTGGGCTTGGTGGAGTTGGACACATGGGCGTTTTAATAGCTAAAGCAATGGGACATCATGTCACCGTTATTTCTTCTTCTGACAAGAAGAAAGAAGAGGCCCTTGATGTTCTCGGAGCTGATGATTACCTCATCAGCTCTGATGTTGATCGGATGCAGGAATTAGCAGACTCTTTTGATTACATTATTGACACAGTGCCAGTGCACCACCCTCTTGAGCCTAGTCTCTCGTTGCTCAAACTTGACGGGAAATTGATCATCTTGGGTGTGATCAATGTCCCCTTGCAATTCGTCTCACCTCTCCTTATGCTTGGTTAGCCTCCTTTAATTGTTTACTTCATTTTTCCATCATCTTATAATGTGAATTTATTTTCCTAATCTAAATCTATACAATAAGTTCTAACTTCTAATATTTTGTGTCGTTCTAAAGGGAGAAAAATGATCACGGGAACCTTTATCGGTAGCATGAAAGAGACTCAAGAAATGCTTGAGTTTTGTAACGAGAAAGGGGTGCGATCCACAATCGAGGTGGTGAAGATGGACTATGTTAACACCGCGATGGAAAGGTTAGCTAAGAATGATGTTAGATACCGGTTTGTTGTGGATGTTGCCGGAAGCGATCTTGGAGATGAATAAACGAGGATATGATTATGGAGAAAAAATATACAATTACGAAAACGAGGACTTTTTAATCATGTATTCAGTTGACAAATGAGTGTGACAAGATCTATAATTTTCTATTCTGCTGATGTAACGTTTATAAATATAAAATTTTAATGGATGATGAATTAATTTTAAAGTTTTGATGATTTGTTGATACTTGATATTAAAGATGAGGTAACGTTTGTAAATGTTGTGGGCCAAATATTGACATATATAGAAATCATGGTATACCCAACTAATTAAGTTAAATAAATACGAGTGATTGATTAGAAAAAACTCAAATATTTCTATGGGTGACGAGAACATGACATCATGATATTGTTATATGATATAAAAATGAATATTTCATGTCCTTTATATTTTAAATATATTCTTGAAGTAAAATATGGTTGTTTCATTATGATTTTCATAACTTAAAGTAGCTATTCGACATATTCTAAGAATAGTAGGGGTGGTGATTAAACTTTCATTCACTAACCAGTGTCATCTCAATTTACATAAGTTTTCTTCTCTGAGAGTAAATATATAATCAAATATTTATATTGGTGACAAAACTCACATCAATTTAAAATGAAAACATAAAGCTAAAGAATGTATATTTCCTTTTCTTAAGTCAAATTACAATACTCTAGTTCCTGTATACTTGACATTCATTCCATTTGAATCATTGTTTTTATAAAAGAGGCTAAAGAATATTATAGCTACTGAGAATAAACAGCTATAAATAACATAAGAAAAACAGCTATGCTAATCATGTTTTGCCTAATATATTTTTTTTATAATAATACTTTTTATATTCTTATATAAATAAAAATAAAATACAGTGCAGTTTGCAATACGCAAAAGAAAAGTCCACTTCTCACCAACCCCCTCCAAATCATTTTAAAGAAAATAACATAAAGTTTTTATTGATTGAGTTCCAGCATCTAAAATCAGATTCCTTATAAGAGATTGTGGTCTATATTCCTTTAAAGACTTATCAAGAAAGCGACGCATGGTCATACTTTTTAATTGTCGTGAGTGCATTTCCACCACTCACAAATAACTAAGAAAAATTATATTATGTTAGTAAAATTGTATTCTAGGAAGTTCGAGAGTTTTAAATAGTTATAAGGGATAAAGTTTAGCCATTGGATCAAGATGTTCAAGATCAAATCCCCCACTTACAACCACCTACAGCCACCGCCGGCCGCCGCCTCCTGCCGCCGCCGACCGCCGCCGATCGCCGCCGTCCGCCGCCGGTGGCCGGCGGCCGGCGGTGGTGGTGGTGGCTGACAGTGAAGGTGCTGGTGGTAATGGGGGTGGTAGTGGTATTGATGTATTGAAACACATGTGCTTCACTAAAACACAGCATATTACTTCGAAGCACATGCGCTTCAGGTCACGAAACACATGTGTTTCAAGTCACTAAAAACATGAGTTTCTAAACACACAAGGGAGCATACGAAGCACATGTGCTCGATGTAACGAAACACATGTGCTTCAGTAACAAGAAAAAAAACCAAAACAAGTGACGAACATATCATTATGAAGCACATGTGCTTCATAAAGCCAAGCACATGTGTTTTTGTTCCTGAACACTGTAACTTACAAGCAAGTCATTTGTGTTTGAATCACGAAGCACCAGGGGCGTCTCCGAGATTCCGAAGGACCTGTGCAAATACACGAAAATGGGGCCCCTAAGTACAAACTTTATATAAAAAATTGGATTTTCTAATTTTTTTCTATTAAATTATTAATTTGGCTTAAATTTTAAGATTATATATATAAATATATATATAGAAATTGGGCCCCTATAAAATATGGGCCCTGTGCGGCTGCACCTCCTCAAAGACACCCCTGCGAAGCACATGCGCTTGACGTTATGAAACACATGTGCTTCACTAACAAGAAAAAAAATCAAAACAAGTGACGAACATATCATTATGAAGCACATGTGCTTCATAAAGCCAATCACATGTGTTTTTGTTCCTGAACACATGTAACTTACAAGCAAGTCATTTGTGTTTGAATCACGAAGCACATGTGCTTGAAGTTATGAAACACATGTGCTTCACTAACAAGAAAAAAAATCAAAACAAGTGACGAACATATCATTTTTAAGCACATGTGCTTCATAAAGCCAAGCACATGTGTTTTTGTTCTTGAACACATGTAACTTACAAACAATTCATTTGTCTTTGAATCACGTAGCACATGTGTTTGACGTTATGAAACGCATGTGCTTCATTACTTGAAACACATGTGTTTGGCTGTACATATACACTCCTTTATTTTCAAAACACATGTGTTTCAAACACATATGCTTCCAGTCACGACCACCACCACCGGTCACCACCGCCGGCGGCCACCTCCGGCCGCTGTCCGCCACCTCCTGCCGCCGCCCGCCGCCGGCCGTTCGCCGCCGTTTCCGGACGCCGGAGGTGGGTGGGGTATTGATGTATTAAAGCACATGTGCTTGTGTGGTTTGAATCTTGTATTGACCTTTGACTTTTTCTTTATCCAATGACTATTAATTGTCCCTTGGGACTAGCTAAAATTCTTAGACTACCTTGAACATTTCTCTATGTTGGTACTTAATCTTTATACTTCGCTGCATATAAGTGCATTTTCCTAAATTTTCGTATTAAATAAATCATAAGAGAGTTAAAGATCTTTTTTAAAATAGAGAAGGAAGACAAACGACTAAAACGACCAACAAATCGGTGTTAGCATGTGGCGAACCTTAAAATGCAACTTTTCAAAGAAAAACGTAACCAAAAAACCATAACCATTAAACCCAAATATGGGACCATGTGAAAAGACCTTGTTGACCCTGATAACACCACATATTTTCAATGAGAATGTCATAATACGCATTTACATATATTGTGAATAGTGATTCTAGCTTTCTTTTTCAGTATACATTAAGCAAGCAAATCAACACTACAACTCATCTTCTAGTATTTCATGTAATCGAATTTTTCAAAACTTAATATCGAATTTCAACCTCAATAAATCATGACCATTGACTGAAGTAAATGTTCATCAAGTATCTTGACGGATTAAATCCGCTTAAGATCACTGCAAAATCAACACAAAATTTGCTTTATAATCTCACAAATTTTGTTTTAAACATTAAAAAAAAGGAAAAAAGAAAAAAGATGAATATAGTAATATACGACTACTTACAAATTGGTGTAAAAATGATGACAATTCCAATTGGGTATAGGAAGAAAGTAGTCTTCTCTAAAAATGGAAGCACTGCATTATATGAAAATAGTAAGATTAAACAGTAATATAGTTTCTGTAACATTTTACAAATATATTTATAATAATAATAAAAAAAAAGTATTAGAAGTACCAGAAAGGGTTGTGGATAATTAACTAAATTAAGAGAAACATATGTCAAAACTTTGAATTTTAGAAGAACTAAGTTTGAATATCTAAAAGCAAAAAGTTGGGTATTATGTCAAAATGTTCGATTACCGTCAATTTGTTCTGTAATTTATTTATTTTTACTTTTATCTTTGAACAGCAAACTAAAATAACTACTCCCTCCGTCCCACAAAAAAGTTCCCATTTCTCCTAAAGCTTTTGTCCCACAAAAAAGTTCCCATTTCTCACATGTGGTGGGCTCCACACAATAAAATATTATTATTATTAAGAACCTCATTAATAATATCCACTAATTATCTTTCTCTCTCCAAATCAACCTTATATTTTAATCAAAATAATACCAATGACCCCACCACTATCTATCACCTAAAATCTTGTGCCAAAGGGAAATGGGAACTTTTTTGTGGGACGGAGGGAGTATATTATTAGAAAACAAAGAATAAAAGTAGGTAAGATTATAAAAGTTTGAAAGAAGGAAAAACTGGGTTTTGCTGACATCATTATTAGAAAGCAACTAAATTGACGGCTATTGAAATCGTTCACATTGCTTTGAAAAGAGAACACGTGTTTAAAAAGTGTGATCTGTTGTGAAATAATATTAGAAAGATAGTTGGTGATGAGATCAAATCTTTTTAGTATCAGAAAAGTGTAAGAGGAAGATATCCAATTTCATACTTTAGTAATAGTATACAATATTACTTACAGATATCAAACTGATTTGTATTCATATTCAACAAAAAATGAATTAAAATATGTGAACGCAATTTGTTAATAAAGTAATATTCAATATTTAATTAAAAAATAAAAGTTGTATCCAATCATATTAGTGTCTCTTTTCAGAACTTTGTAATAAATGCACCACATAAAGTAATATTTAATAGTTACTATTTAATCAAGTGCATGTGTATCTTTTTTATATTTAATTAGTCTACAAATGACTTTATTTTTAGAGTGTTTGACAACTTGCTAAACTACACCCTGATAATATATTTAGAAACTGCAAAAGTGAACAACTAAAAACGGGTGGGTCAAGCAAGATTGGTAACGGGTCAAAACAGGTACAGGACTTATATTATTAAATTCCATAAATAATCCAAATTTTTGTGTAAGATGTTTTAGAAGTTTTTATGAATTAAAAATGCATTTTGGGCGGTTTTCAAACAATTTGACCTGTTTCACTAACACTCTTTTCTTTTACCTGTTTGACCCGTTAGAGATGAAACATAACCCAAATCGACCCGTTTCATAAATTGCTATTAAGGATTAATTATACACATAAACTTATTTTAGTAAGATTTAAGAAATTTCTTACCGTCATAACCTAAAAAGTTGAGGTAGTGATAGTAAGATATTGCAACTGTAAAAATGAGATTTGACAGCAGAAGTGGAACGAAACCATGTGCCACCAAAAGAGGTGATATAAAGAAATGTATCACTGTTGCAAAAACCAAAAAAATTAAAAATTAGAAAAATAATACTCCCTCCGTCCCTAAATAAAGTTCCCATTTCACCTTCAAGTTTTGTCCCTAAATAAAGTTCCCATTTCTAAAACTTAAGGGACCCACTTAATATAATAATATTATTATCAATACTTTCACCACTAACTATCTCTTAAAACACTTTCTCTCTCCAATCAAACCTTATATTTTATTCAAAAGTAATACCAAATACCCCACCACTAACTATCTCCTAAAATGTTGTGTCCAACACAAATGGGAACTTTATTTAGGGACGGAGGGAGTATTATTTATTGATTATAATATACGGAGAATCAATTTAATTAGAAATTAGCAAGAAGCATTTGATTTACCATAAAGCACAATAAACAATGGGAAGAAGGAATTACAATGCACATCAAATGCATATAACCTGCAAAAAGATTAAATTTCAATTGGTAACGGGTCAAAATGGGTTTGGGTTGACCCGAAACACTTTTTGACCAATTTTTTAGAGCAGTTTTTGTGGTCAAAAAAACAATATTTTAAGCACAAGATAGTTGAAATCAGTGGTTGAATTTGGTGAACTTACCATTCAACCCGTTGTTCTACCACATGACTATTTGAAGTTTCTTCCCGAAGATAATTATTTGTCACAAACCTTCACAAATAACATATTTCAAAAAAAAAATTATGAAAAGAAACATAAATGTAATTAAAAAGGTTATAATTTACCAGCAAATTGTAGCAACAACTGCTCCTGCTAATAGAAAATGGACACATGTAACTGAAAAAACTACAAAAACAGCATGTCCAATGCTATGATCATACCTAACATCACAAATCACAAAAATATAGTAAATTAATCATAAGTCCAATATTTAATATTAATTAATTAATTAATGTGCAAAAATAATATACTATAAGAAAAAAACAGGGATAACTTACGCAGCAGAATAAGCAACAGATGAAACTGCCAAAAGAAGAATGCATATTACAATAAAAGCAGGATCATCACGTGCCCACTGGTTTTTTGTTTCTGCAGATAGAAAAATGTACAAAAAAATCATTTTTAAAATCCATCAAAATTTTCATTTTATGCCAATTACTGAATTGCATTTTAAGTTTGACCAGAATGAAGGAGGATGACTTACGCTTATGGTATTTGGTGTGCTGATAACTGTAACCAGTTGAGAATTCCACATGCAAAACGGTGAATCATTCCATCATAAAGATGCACAAATCATATATATTGTGAATGTAATATTATATTTTCATCATTTTTATTCTGACATGTTTTCATAGAGTAAAATAGTTTACACCTAGAGAAACAGATGTAATTGAGAGCTTATATTTACTTTGTAACATTTAAAAATGTGAAAACTAGAAATGTTTCATAAACTTACACAACTTTTGGGGAGGTGCATAAATGAAGCATTTGCCAGAAAGTGTATTCAATATCCATTTGCTGCCACTGTAATATTATATAACAAAGTCTAAAAGAGTTGAACAAAGAAATATTTCATCTAAAAAGTTTTTTAAATAAGGCATTTCATTCATATAATATGTTCAAGATAAAAACTTCACTCCTAAGGAAATCATAAGCTTATTGTGGTTGTATATTGCATACAGCCATTGGTACATAGCTACTATAAAGTATCTAAAATCCTATGAATCAGCCTATGTCAATTCTAGGTTCTTTGATGATTCCAGAAAATCAACTTCAAAATATAATAAATCATCACAAGTGGATTTGATAAGAATTGAGTATAAATCTTCTGGCGATCAAGTAAGCAAGCTAATAATTCACAAACAAGTAACTAAAAAACATTTTACTACTTTCATAGTGACAAATTGCGACCAAAAATCCGATAATATGAGCTCCAATTAGAATACAAAAGGCGAGACTTAAGTAACAACAAATTTATGAAAATTAATTGCTACGTTAAGCAAGTTATATGCAAAACCCCAATTTGAAGCAAAAACAGGTTAAAGGTCGGAACGATGAGCACCTAGATCAGATCTACAACAATGTACAAAATCCGAAGCAAGTTGCTAATCTTACAGATACAGAACTGAAAAGATTGTAACCTTGATTATTCTACGAAGATACTGAGGGAAAATTGGATTGGAGCGAGAGGGCATTCGCCCTTTCGATGAAGTCGGCAACATTCTCCGTTATGTTTTTACTAGTTCCTGTGCAAGTTCTTTAGTCAAGAACTGAAATTGCTAATTCCGATCGCCGGTAACGTCCAGTTCCGATCGACGTTAATGCCCAATTTCCGATCTACAGTTTGTTCAACCTTCAGAGCTCTCGGTCCTCCGTTCGGTGTCCAGAATCTAGATCCCAATGGTAATAATTAACTGATGAGGGTGTTGGTTTTATGCAAAGCCCAAGCCCAATGAAATGTCAGATTTTGAAATTTAAAATAAAATGTTTAAAAACTAAATTTAAAAAACTAAAAGGGTAAATTACAGTTTTTGTCCATTACCTATGGCCGATTCGGGTTTTTTGTCCCTAATTTTTTTTATCCGTTTTTTTGTCCTTTAAGTTTTTAAAATTCTGGAAATTTATCCTTCCGTCTATTTTTAGCCGTTAAGTGACTAAATATGCAAAAAGAATAAGGGTATTTTCGTCTTTTTTCCTCATTCTTCATGTTCTTCAAGAAACCACCATTTCCCCCAAATCCACCACCACAACCACCGCCTCTCTTCGCCACCACCGCCACAACGGCAATCACCACCACCTTTTGAGGAGAGCTTCAAATCACCATACTCAGAAAACACTCACTTCATCTTCTCCAATCGACTTCAACTTCTTTGCCGACCTATAGTTTCCGCCGACCTTCCATCAGCGTCTCCTTCATTACACCGAAGCAATCGTCACTTTCAGATCTGCTCAAAACACGAGCTTCCAAACAAATGAATCGGAAGGTGAAGAAGCATCAATGGCAGTCTTCTGCAACAAACACACACACGTATCGACGTCAGCCATCAATGGCAGCAACACAACGATTCCTCTCCACAACAACATCCTTCCGAACAAGAACATTACCATCTTCCGATTTACTTCTAAACCCCCTCCAAACCCCACTATCATCACAACAACCCGACACATTTTTAATCGAGAAGATTTTGATGCGATTAAAACAAGGTAACCTCAATTCATCCAACGAATACTTGCTTCAATTAACTCCATCTTCATTTATCGATGTTATTCACCATTGTCATAATAATCCACAATTAGGTCAAAATTTTATCGACACAGTCGCCATTAAAAACCCTAAATTCAAGCATTCGTCGCTTTCACTGAGTTCATGGTATCGATGAAGATCTGCAAATCGACACAGTCGCCGTTAAAAGCCTTGATTTATAGAAGATCTGCAAATCGATGAAGGTGTGATTTGGGATGGTTTTAGGGTTGAATTTGGAGGTTAAAAGTTGCGATTGTGAATCTGGAAATCATGGTATGATCTTTAGGTATGAAAAAAAGAAGAAATGTTGAAGATGGAGATTCCGGCAGGTGTTATGAAGATTCCGGCAAGTGTTGAAGGTGAAGATTCTGGCGAGGATGAATGTTGGATTTATTTTTCATACTTTGGTGATGAATGTTTGAAGGACGTTCATAGATGTTCTTGATTTTATGATGAAGAAAGACAGGATGGATTTTGATGATGATGATAGGGGTAATTTGGGGAAATTGACAAAAAAATGGTCACTTAACGGCTAAAAATAGACGGAAGGACAAATTTCCAGAATTTTAAAAACTTAAAGGACAAAAAAAGGGACAAAAAAACATTAGGGACAAAAACCCCGAATCGACCATAGGTCAGGGACAAAAACTGTAATTTACCCAAACTAAAATGATTGTGGTAAATGTAATATAGTGATGGACACGTTATATCAACTTCTACCGTATTGGTGGCACCGAGTTTTTTTAGTCTCAAAATCAAGTACTAAGTACCATGTTGATAGACGCTTATTTTAGGATATCTTTATATAACTAAAACAAACACTTTATTTTAGTAAAAGTTTATCAGATTAAATAAGTTTATAAGCTAATAACCATAAGTCATTTTAAATAAGTTTTCCCAAACAACCTCAGGTTCCGGTACTTGTGTGGATTTGGTCATCATGGTACATGTCTCATACAGTGTTTTTTCATGTATATAACCGAGTATCATACTGAATCTCTCGATGTGATGATATGTCACCAGTTCGATTCTGATATTTATTCAGCTTATTCATGCTAGTTTAATATGTTTACGTTTAAGTATTAGATGGAATGCTATTAAAAAATAGTATTGAATGGAATATATTGATTCTTAAGCTTATTATTAGGGGTGTTCACTTTTCGGATATAACCGGATTATCCAATTGGAGATTTTGGATCGGACTATTTGGATTGGTTATTTGGTTTTTTTGATCGGTTTGGACTTGAACTAAATTAATAGTTTGGATTTCGGATTGGATTTGGTTTCCGTTGTGAAAACCAGATTGTCCAAAAAACCGAATAGTATATATATATATTAATTGATTTATATACAAACACTTGTTGGTTTCCATTGTAAGTGATAAGGTTAGTAGGAATTACCTATGTATATATAGGCTAATTCGTCAAAACCTAAATAACGATGGGCCCTTATCTTCAAGAGTCCAGTCACAATAATAATGGCCCACGTGGATCCGCCAACTCGTGATCGTGCCCGTCAAAGTCATGACCGCCTGTCGCCGTCATCACCGCCTGTCAAAGTCATGACAGCCTGTCCGGTCAGGTCATCACCGCCTGTCATGATCAGAGGCGCGTGTCTTATGGCGTCATAATGGCGTTTCATGACTGCTTTATTGCATGCCGTTACACGATCATTGACGTTGTTTTAATGGCGCTTCATGACTGCTTTATTGCAGTCATAATGAGCCAACGTTCCACATACCTGAGACCTGGCCATATAAATACATGGCCTAGCTCAGTATCAAACACACTGAGAGAGATTCAAAAAAGCCCTACAACACAGAGTTCACACACTCTTACTTTCAACTTCGCACTCAACCTCGATCACCCTAGGTTCGCCAAGAACTTGTTGGGTTTGCACTGTGATCATCACAGGAGATTCAAGGTTGACGTCGCCTAATCTTCGTGTTTGACAATCGTTGCTCGAACATTGGCGCCATCCGTGGGACACGTTTTTAAACGGCGTTTCACTTTTTCAAACTTTTTTTTTCTCAGTAATCAAACCGTTTCTATGGCGGATACACAGCCATCGCTGATTACTTCTTCATCGCCTTTAATAACCACGACCGTGACTACCACTATACCCGAGGCGGTAATCACCTCGCCTGGTCGTATCATGGAACCATTTGTCGATTCTGAGTGGACCCTATCGGATGTCAGGTCCACACGAGGGTATCCCTCTTTAACAAGCCCACTTTTCTCCACAAGGCTGGTGGGTTCCAGTTCGTTTACCTCACCACAGCAAGTGACGCCCATTCCTTCATTTCAACCTCTTTTGTCTCATGGGACAAGCTCTCAGGAGGATGGTACGGATCCGATTAGACAGCCTGCTTCCAATGTTCCACCGGCCGCTACTCCAGGGGTTCGGGAGGATCCACTTGTGGAGTTACTACGAAGATTGGCTCAGAATGCTCAGCCAACACCACCGCCTCCTCCACCACCTACTTCATCAGACTTGTTGTCTCAGTTGGTAGCGGCGTTGCGCCCAGCACCGCAGCCACCGGTTGTTCAACCAGTCGATCCGTTGTCACAATTACTGGAGCAGTTACGACAACCACCCATTCACATCACCCCACCACCACCTCCACCACAGGATACATCTAATGATATGTTGCGAGTATTACAAGCACTCGTGGCAGCAGCTGCACCACCCCGAGCGGCTACTATGCCTTTGTCGGTGGTTAGTTCGAAGTTTTGTGACTGGGTGGCCAGATTCCCTCTCCCAGATAAACAAAAAGTTCCAACCATAGTTGGTACTTACGACGGTACACGAGATCCCGATGATCACCTTGCTCTTTTTGAACAGGCCATTATGACAGAGAAATGGCTAGACCCGGTCGCTTGTCACATGTTCCCTGGCACGTTGCAGGGTTTCGCTCGTGATTGGTTTGCTGATTTACCGGAGAGGAGTATTCAGGACTTCGCGGATCTAAAGGCTAAATTTGTAACTCATTTTATCCAGCAAAAGAAGCAGCAGAGAACTCATATTGAAGCACATTTGCTGCGCCAGCGAGAAGGCGAGGGGTTGCGTGACTTCATTCAGCGTTACACGCAGGAGTGCCAGAAAATTGTCGCCTTACCCGAAAGTCAGCAAATTTCGGGCTTTACCCTCTCTTTACTCCCAGGACAGCTGCAAGAGAAGTTGATCAAGAGAACGCCGGTCACTTTCAAGGAAGCCACTGACCGGGCATATGATTTCCTCAGATCCAAAGAAACTGTTACTCTCACACGGGGAGTGCTCAACAGGAGAGACAAATGGGGGAGCTCGTCAAGCGCTAGACCTGACAATCGTCCAGACACCAGGCATGATAGCCGACGGGATAGAGACAGAGACAGCCGCCAAGATTTCAGGCGCGACGACAGAAGCAGCAGGCGGCCTACTCCCTATGATCGTGGTACAGGTCCCAATCTAAGTAAAAGTCCAAGCGAGATATTGAAGACAGAGCAGGTGGGGTCAACTTTCAAAGCACCTCCTCAGATGTTACACAAGTCTGGAAAGAAAAATATGAACAAACGCTGTGATTTCCATGAAGATTATGGTCATGATACTAATTCATGTCGGGAGCTAAAGGCTGAAATCAAGCGTGCCTTGGAGGAGGGGAAATTAGAACATCTCGTACCAGGGGCTAGACAACAGGCAGCAAAAAATCCGGCCAAAAAATCTTACAGTTGGCAGAAGAAGGGAGACAATGGCGATCATCCTGGACCGCCTGACGGCCAGGTCCTCATGGTTCGAGGCGAGGAATCGTCTAAGCGAAAAGCCTCAGTCCTCCAAAGCTGGATGATGGTTCCTATTTCTTTTCCCCCAGTAGCAGCTACTTCCAACAATCCTGTTGTCATTAAAATCCGATTGTCCAATTATGAGATTAACAAATCCTATGTTGATACAGGTTGTTCTACTGATATAGTGTTTGAGCATTGTTTCAGGAAACTACCCCAAGCGGTCCAGGACACAAAAAGACCAGCAAAGGGACCGTTGGTCGGTTTTTCTGGAGAAACCCACTGGCCTGTGGGAGAAATAACTTTACCGATGATGATGGGAGAATATCCACGGTATCGGGTTGAAATGGTAGACTTTGCCATTGTCAACGCCCCTTCTGAATACAACGTCCTTCTTGGGAGACCATCGCTAGAACAGTTCAAGGCCATACCTTCCACTATTCACGGCATGGTGAAGTTTCCTACCCCATCTGGAGTTGCTACTGTCAGGGGGCAGATGTCTTGGCCGCAGGAATGCAAGCAAGTTGAAAAGCCAAAGCCAAGCATCGATCGGTCTACACCAGCGGAGGTAACAGAAGGTCCAGAAACCAAGGTAGTACTTAATCCCAATTTTCCTGATCAACCTGTCATTCTTGGCTCACAATTACCTTCGCAGATAAAAAACAAGCTCATTAGTTTGTTAAAATCCAACATAGATGTTTTCGCATGGCAGACGTCTGATATGACAGGTGTTCCTAGGAGTTTTGTCGAGCATGCTCTAAATGCCAATCCAAACATTGTCCCAATCAAGCAGAAAAAGCGCGGTCTCGCCATGGATCGCAGCAAAGCAGCATGTGAACAAGTCGACCAAATGGTAGCAAGTGGAATCGTCAGGGAGGTAAAATACCAGACCTGGATTGCTAACCCGGTCATGGTCAAGAAAAGTGATGGTTCATGGCGGTTATGTGTCGATTTCAAAGACATTAATAAAGCATGTCCGAAGGATAACTATCCATTGCCAGAGATTGACTGGAAGGTAGAATCCTGGGATGGCTTCCGGCTAAAATGTTTCTTGGACGCTTACAAAGGTTATCACCAGATCCACATGAAGCGCAGTGACGAGGATAAAACAGCTTTCCATACAGACCAAGGCATCTACTGTTTCCAAAAAATGCCATTTGGTCTAAAGAATGCAGGAGCAACCTACCAGCGCTTGATTGACCAGGCGTTCAAGGATCAGATTGGACGGAATGTGGAAGCTTATGTGGATGACATTGTCATCAAAAGCAAAGCAGAGGATATCATGTTGGCAGATATAAAAGAAACTTTTGATGCGCTGCGGAGGATCAACATGAAGCTTAACCCCTCCAAATGCAGCTTTGGCATGGAAGAGGGCAAGTTCCTAGGGCACATCATCACGCCGAGGGGCATTAAAGCCAACCCCAAGAAAATACAGGCGGTTTTAGACATGGTCTCCCCATCCACCAAAAAGCAGGTGCAAAGTTTGAATGGTAAGTTGGCCGCACTCAGCCGCTTCCTCTCAAAAGCAGCTGATCGATCTCTACCATTTTTCCACACTTTGAAAGGCTGCATAAAGAAGCAAGATTTTTCATGGACACCTGAAGCCGAATCAGCCTTTCAAGAGCTAAAGCAGTTTATGGCCACCCTTCCTACGCTCACAGCTCCTGTACCGGGGGAAACATTGGTGGTATACCTGGCTGCTTCTATGGAATGTGTTAGTGCGGTTATGATGGCACAACGTGGGTCTACCCAAATGCCAGTTTACTTTGTTAGTCGGGTGTTGAAAGGCCCAGAAGTAAATTACCCGTGCTTGGAAAAATTAGCTCTTGCTTTGGTACATGCAACTAGGCGTTTGAGGCGTTACTTCCAGGCTCACCCTATTCATGTCTTAACAGACAAACCAATTAAGCACGTCCTGGGAAAGCCTGAAGTGTCAGGACGGTTGGCTAAGTGGGCAGTGGAGTTGGGGGAGCATGAAATTTCCTTTCATCCAAGAACTTCCATGAAAGGTCAGATCTTGGCCGATTTCCTAGCCGAGGTAGATGAAGAAGAAAAGGAAAGGCACGTACAAGGGGACGAAAATACCCCATGGACACTTTTCACTGACGGCGCCTCTAACTTGGAGGGCTCTGGGGCGGGTTTAATTCTTACAGACCCCAATAAAAATGAGTATACATATGCACTGAAGTTTGAGTTTCCCACAACTAACAATGAAGCGGAGTATGAAGCTTTGTTAGCAGGCTTGAAAATTGCCAGGAAAATGGGGGTGACAAGCATATCTGTATTTATAGATTCACAGCTTGTCGCCAACCAAGTCAGTGGAACATTCGTCGCGAACCACACCTCCATGCAGCTATACTTAGAAGAAACTAAAAAGGTGATCTCAGAATTCACGAAATTTACCATCGAGCAAGTGCCCAGAAATCGCAACAAGTTAGCTGACGCCCTAAGCAAGTTGGCTTCGTCTGCCTTTGCTCATCTTAAAAAAGAATTAATGGTGGAGGTCTTGACAGAAAAGTCCATTGCGCGACCAAAGGAGGTCGCCACTGTTACAGAGGAAGAATGTTGGATGACTCCGATCTTAAATTTCCTCAAACATGATGTACTACCGGTTGATCCACAGCTAGCAAGGAAAATTCGTATGAAGTCACCAATGTACACGTTGGTGGACAACTGCCTGTTTCGCAAATCTTATCTAGGGCCACACCTGCGTTGTGTTGGCCCAACACAGGCTAAAAGTATCATTGAAGCTGTACATAGCGGCACATGTTCCCTCCACGCGGGACCACGCTCGGTCACTGGTAAAATCATGCGATTGGGGTACTTTTGGCCAACGATGCATCAAGATGCAAGGGAGGAAATCGAAAAGTGCACAGCCTGTCAACAACATGCTTCTGTCGTCAAATTGCCAAAGCAGGATCTTATACCTGTTACTACTGCATGGCCATTTTACAAATGGGGGATCGACATTGTCGGGCCATTTCCACCCGGCGTTGGCAATGTCAAATTTCTCATTGTTGCTGTCGACTACTTTACCAAGTGGATAGAGGCAAAGCCCTTGGCAACTATCACTGGGAGGCGAGTTATAAATTTTGTCTGGGAACACATAGTTTGCAGGTTTGGGGTACCACATGTCATGGTAAGCGATAATGGCAAGCAATTTGCAGAAGGTCCATTCAAGGCTTGGTGTTCTGACATGAACATACAACAGCGATTCACGTCAGTGGCACATCCTCAAGCCAATGGCCAGGTCGAGGTCATGAATAAGGCCATCGTGAAAGCAATCAAAGCCAAATTAGGCCAGCGCAAAAGTGCATGGGTGGATCTATTACCAGGTATCCTTTGGGCTCATCGAACCACTCCAAGTACAACTACATCTGAAACACCTTTCAGCTTGGTTTATGGTACGGAAGATGTCATTCCTCCAGAGCTTACTCATTCAACTCAAAGGGTTATGGACTTCAACCCTGAAGAGAATGAGGACGCACTACGAGAAAACTTAAACATCGTAGAAGAGCGTAGGGAGATCGCTCTCATCAAACAGGCCGCCAGTCACCTGCAGATGGCTAAATATTACAATCGGCGAGTCCGTCCTCTCTCTTTTCAGCCAGGCGATCTGGTATGGAGGAAGAATGAGGCCAGCAGGGTAGAAGATCAAGGAAAGCTCGGCCCTACATGGGAAGGCCCTTATCAAATACTTCATGCTAATGACAATGGGTCTTACACCTTGTCAGACATGGATGGACAGACTATTCCCAGGACATGGAATGTCATGAACCTGAAGAAGTGTTACGTGTAATAATTTGGTTTGATCATGTATCCTAATTTTATTCAATAAACTCAGTAAGATAACACTTTTATGCTAGTGACATAGTCAAGAACATAGTTCAAAATCAATTATGCTAGGTGGTCCATCACACATAAGTTGTTTGATCCCTACACATGCATCCAATTTCATCTTTTAATCAACTTGATAAAAGATAAGCACTTCCTATTCGGAAGCGACATCCTCGCGAGTAAAAAATTATTTCACCGGTAAACCAACAAACACATAAATAATTTCTATTGCTAAGTACACGCCTAGAAAGAAACCAAAAGTAATTTCTAACATAGAAATTCCACAAAATTATTCAACTGCTACAGAGCAATAATCCAACCACAAAATAAAACCAAGTCACAAAGTCATCACATGCATAAACAAGCTAAGGTTGTGGCTGTGCCGACAATAAGGCTATAATAGCCGGCAATGACATCTCCAAATCTTGCACCAGGGTAGTCATAATGGGAAAAGCCCTGTCTGCAAATTTCTCACTCGCACGCATCATGTTACCATGCGTCGCAGGGTTCAAGAAAGGCAAGCTCTCGGGAGAAATATGGGGGAGTGCATCTTTCACTTTTTTGCTAGCAAGATGTCTTCCAAACATATGAGAAGCACGGTTAAAATCGTTCAGCACATTAGCCACATCAGGATGTTTAAGCATCAAATCAAATAGCTGAGGCAATGCAGCAACTAAATCTTTCCTCATCTGCATGGCAGCATCGCGTTCTTCACGCATATTGACCATCGCTTGCCTCATAGTCACCAGCTCAACATCTTTTGCAATCACCTGTTGCTCTTTTTGCGCTAACTGATCGTCACGGGCACTCAGGGTGGCTGACATCTTTTGCTTTTCCGTTTCAGTCTTGGTCAAAATGACCCCCTGGTGGGATATTTTCTCTTTAAGCGTGCGCACTTCCTCTTGACAACGACTGGATGTAGCTTGCTCAAGTGCTAGATCTTTCTTTAGAGAGGTAATATCATCTTGGCTATTAACAACTTGCACCTGCAACTCGGCGCACGACTTCTTCAATTCCCCATGTTCATTGGTTACAAGCTGTCGGACATAATCCATGAAACTATTGAACATACTTATGTCTTCTGCACGAATTGCACTCTCTGTATTTCCATTCATCGATCCTGATGGCGCACTCCCGCTAGTTGACATAGGCAGGTTAGTACGTTGTATAACAGGAGACTGTGTCATGCCAAAATTATGGTTCGATGCTAACCTGGTAGATCCAAAAGGAGCGCTGATGGTCCCAAACATACTCCGGGTCGCACCAATTGAGGCACTTACTCCAAATGATCCAGCATTACCCTCGCGATTTACTAACGTCGCATTTGCGGGAAGATTAGAGGGGAACGTCAACTTTGGTACCTTCGGGGGGAGGTCATAATCGCTTACATCTAGAATCACCGTCCTTTTACCAAGTCCTAACATATCTCGGCCATCCAATCGGGGATCTGGAATTGACGTTGCTCCCAGGTAATCGAAGTCTCCTACATATTCACCATAAGATCGTTAAGTAACATGTAATAAGTTGGCAACGACTATAATTATCGTGTTACCTGTTTCATCTTCGTTACCACTCTCAACAATAGTCCTGGACAGTGACTTTTCATTCTCAGCAGCACCTGCGGAAACATAACACGTACGCTTACCTTTTACCATCGTAAGTATATATGTGTAAAGATTGTGCAATTACCTGATGTCGTGCTTGATGTTACTTCGTTGGTTGCGGTCGTGTCTATACCAGAATTAACATGTGAAGAAGCGCCAGTTTCTTGTCCACCAAGTGTAACATCAGTCGGATGACTTTCGATCTCATACTCCATAATAGCTGGATCTCCCTCCATGAAATCCATCAAGCTCATGGCTGCAGGAAACATACAATGAGTCAGTACCTGTACAAAGATAATATAAAAGCAAAGCATGACAATATAACAACAGAAACCCACGTTTCCTAGTATCCGAGTCCATAATCACGGGCTTCATTACTTCAATCCAATAATCTGATAGACCAGCTAACACCAAAGCACCTTCCTCATAAACCCGAAATACAATTGTCTTTCGTAAAATTTGCTTACGCAGCCTTTCGCTTTGAGGTGTTAGGGCTGGAGCATTGTTTAACGATTTGTCAAATCCCGTTCTCCATCCAAACAAGTTACTGGCCCAAATATTTCTGAAAGCGGCATCGACAAACACATATTTAAACCTCCAATTCCTATGACTAGTAAAGCACTCCCGAATAATTTTTTTCTTTCTATCTTTTAACTCTACAGAAAACCAATCGTGAGATATCATCAGCTTATAACACGCCCTGAACAGAGGTACTGACGGTCTTATGCCCATTGCCACCAGTAACATCTCAAACGTCGTAATTTTTGATACAGCTACTGGGTGTAACTGTGCAAACCCCAACTTGAAATAGTTCAGCACTCTCAGATAAAAAGCAGTGGGCGGAAATCTAAAATTGGAGTGGGAAAGGTAGTGGATATAGAGAGCTACTTTCCCTTGCGGAGGGGAATTGGCTCGTTGATTTGACATAGGCACAATAGCATTATATTTTCTAAGGCATGGATACTCATCCATCAGTTTTGCTAGCATTTTGTCATTGACTGTGCTAGGGCTCCGAGCAACCGATGGAGCTTCCACAACTATCGCATCTGACACTGGCTCTCCCATGTTAAGACAACTACGCCTAATAAACCAATGATATCAACTATCTAGCTACAGGGATGTAAATAAAGCAAGGGAAACGCAAATCCGTACCTGTAAGGTAGCAAGCAACTCAGATAAACCTGCACCAAAAAAAAAAAAAAAAAAAAAAAAATAAAAATACAATCGCAATTAGGAAAACGTTTTAACGATTTCAAGCGACAACTGTATAAACCGCCAGCCACCCCTAATCGCCGGCCCATTAGAACCCTAAATCGCCCGCTCCGCTAAAACCCTAAACCGACGGCCCATTACACACCGCCGGTACGCTATACCCCTCGCCCGATCAACCCTAATCGACCGCCGGTACGCTATACCCCAATCGACCGCCGGTCTCAGCCGGTCTCAGCCGAGGACAGCCGGCCGAAGAAAGTCGTCTCGATGTTCAACTCACCCCTTTCGACCGCCGGACAGCCGGTCTAGATCGCCGACTCAGTCGACAGCCGGTCAAAATTTTACAATATGCCTCGTAACAGCCGGTTGTACCACCAAACCCAAACCGCTTGATAACCGGTGTCGATCGAGACTCGAGTTCGCCGGTATAAAATTGACACCGCCGGTCCCCAACTAACCCTACTTTGGCTTTTGACAGCCGGTCTAACGGCGACCACCCAGCCGATTAATTCTCTTGCGCACAGTCGTCTGATGGATCGCACGATGCGCCGGTCAAGACAGCCGGTCAATTAACCCTACGGTCGTCTGATGGATCCCCAACTAACCCTAAAGTCGTCTGATGGATCGCATGCACCGCCGGTCAAGACAGCCGGTCACGAGCTGTACCGTCGAACGAAAAACAATTAAGAAAAAGAAAAGAGAAAAACCGGAAGAAGACTTACTTGATAGTTACGACTTGCAAATCGACTTTTTGACAAATCCTAACTCGGGGGCATGATAAGGTTAGTAGGAATTACCTATGTATATATAGGCTAATTCGTCAAAACCTAAATAACGATGGGCCCTTATCTTCAAGAGTCCAGTCACAATAATAATGGCCCACGTGGATCCGCCAACTCGTGATCGTGCCCGTCAAAGTCATGACCGCCTGTCGCCGTCATCACCGCCTGTCAAAGTCATGACAGCCTGTCCGGTCAGGTCATCACCGCCTGTCATGATCAGAGGCGCGTGTCTTATGGCGTCATAATGGCGTTTCATGACTGCTTTATTGCATGCCGTTACACGATCATTGACGTTGTTTTAATGGCGCTTCATGACTGCTTTATTGCAGTCATAATGAGCCAACGTTCCACATACCTGAGACCTGGCCATATAAATACATGGCCTAGCTCAGTATCAAACACACTGAGAGAGATTCAAAAAAGCCCTACAACACAGAGTTCACACACTCTTACTTTCAACTTCGCACTCAACCTCGATCACCCTAGGTTCGCCAAGAACTTGTTGGGTTTGCACTGTGATCATCACAGGAGATTCAAGGTTGACGTCGCCTAATCTTCGTGTTTGACAATCGTTGCTCGAACAGTAAGCAATTATGGTACTCCATTCCTTTACATTTCTTATAGTAAATTGATTTATATACTAACACGTATCCCATTTTATATTGTATCAGTTGGCGATTTACCAATCTTTTTTGAGTTTTGATGAACTTAATGTCAAGATTTTTGCGTATATGATTGTAAATGTTACAAGCTATGAATTAGACTTGTTTTTATGTACAGAGTAGTTTATCATTTTGGAATTTTACATATCGAACTTAATATTACTTATGTTATATAATTTTGTAGTATTTTGAAAATTTTAAGGAAAACCCAAACGGATAAAACCAAACCAACCAAATTTTTATTTGGTTCGGATCGGTTTTCGAATTAGTTTGGACGGTTCGATTTGAACTTTTAAAAACCGAACTTTGTTTGATTTCACCTATTTGGTTCGGATAAAACCAACCCGTCCAAATGAACACCACTACTTATCATATCAATAACTGATTCACAATTCTCTATTGAGATAGTGGGTTAACTCAAAAGTCGATAGATAATGTTATACTGGGCTTGGGCTTAGACTTTGTAAGTAACCCAAACACTATATCTATTTTGTATTGTATGAAGATGACCATATGTGTATTTTACTATTTTGACTATTTTCTAAGGTTATTTGTTTAGATGAACATAGTTATTTTATTTTTCACTCGGTTAAAGTGTGTTTCTTTTTTCTTTCTATTTTCACTTTTCTTGGTTTGATTATAGTAAGCGGTATAAAAGTGATGATTTCGACAATTCATTTTATTTGATAGAAAACTAAAATTATATTCATTCAGACTCTTAGTTTACAAAACAGACCAGAAAAATGATATTTAGTCCTACCATTTGGTCATATCTATAATCTTGTCCACTTGATAGGATGACATGTATAATTTACTAATTTTCTCTCTTAATATTATCTTTGATTTTGACACATATCTTCATCTAATGAGTAAGATTATAAGTATGATCAGATGGTAAATACAATACTCAAAGACCGTCTTTGATTACTTAGTTTGGAATACTTCAAACCATATAAAATGTCACACGTTGTAATCTTCTATTACTTTACAAAACAAAATCATATTCATTCCTTAGTTAGTTGCAGCCATGAAATCAAACTACGGAAATTTCATGTCCGCAAAAAAAAAAAAAAACAATAATTATGTAACCCAAATTAATCACATTTTCAAGGTTGGAATCTATCTGTTCAAATACTATAAGTTTGTGGCTTTGCGCACCTTACAATGGTAAAAAAAAAAATGAGATTTGAGTATTTATAAGTGCAACAGTTGCAAATTAAAATATTGTATTTTTTGTTTAATAGACGTTTATTTTAGGAAATAAAAGTATATAGTATTTTCTCCGTTTCAAAATAATTGGTACACTTTCGTTTTTATAGTTTTTCAAAAGTAAATGATACACTTTGAAAACTTATTTTATTTAGTCTAAAATAGTATGACACACATCCACTAGTTTTCTTATTTAATAAAGTTAAATGACTTATTTACCCTTATATTTACTTTTAAACATCATTAGACTCACTTTAACCCAAATATGTGGGATCCATCTTTCATTAACTATCTAACTGTAATCTAATTAACTCTTATTATCATATTTTGCTTCAAAATACATGTAACCTTAAATGTATCACTATCACTTATTTTGAAGCAGATGAACTATAACAATGTAAATTAAATTAGATTTTAAAAAAGCAATTAATGTTAGAAACAAAAATAAAGTACTTGCAATATGTATTAAAAATCAAAGTAAAAACCGCCCCTGAATTTAAGGATAACTACTTCATCAATAAAGGTACAATCTTTTCATGCATATTAGCAAAATCCTTTTTTTTAATAGACGTTGATATTGTTTGGCATTGACGTTGTAATGATTTGATGGTGTTTTGACTAGAAATATTCTGATAATTTTTTATTTTAAATTGATAAATAAAATGTATATCAATCAACCTTTTTACATAAAAATAAATTAATTTAATATAGAAGTTTTGAGAAAATTAAAGTAGAAAAAAAAAAAACTGAAAGAAAAATATATGACAAAAAATAATATTTTTCGTCCAAATTTTGTTTAAACAAAATTTAAATTGACTTAATTTAGGATGCTATCAGATAATGTGAAAGCGTGTTTTTCTCCTTTATCTTCAAAGAATCCAAGAAAACGTCCACCCTGGAGCCCCGTGCACCAACGTGACAACTAAGCATAGTACAATCAAATATGCCATCTGTACAACTAAACGTACCATCCGTACTATAAATCAAGTGGTCAACAACAATACAATAACTAACTCACATTTTAGATCTCGATAACAAACGGAGTCAATAACGATTCAGTTTACCATATTATCTTGAACTTGAGAGATTTAGATTATACAGTAGATTTTATGTATCAATTACCATAGGGTAGTAGGATAAAATAGGAAAATTTCATAGAAATAAAATAAATTTTCTAAAATTAAACAATAAATTAAAAACTTTATCCTCTCAGATTCAAAATGAGGCTCAACTGTAATCACTTTAATTTTCGCCTAATTCTCAATGTTTTTTTGCTAACTCTGTACGATCACATTGATTTAAAATTAATTTAATCAAACCCCATGAATTTAATTAATTAACTGTTTTCTTCATCTTCCATGTACTTCCTCACCTCCTTCCTGATCATCTCTTGCATAACTGAAATAATATCTGCACCAAACGACGCCGTATTAGCCATTCTGTTTGCTTGTTCATCACGAAATCCGTATCCGTACGAACTTGTTCCTGGTAACGACAGAGTTAACGCCGTCGATGGAGCCGTTTCAACTCCACGCGACGTCTTGTTATTACCAGAATCGCACACATCAGATCCCGACGGACTACCAGACATATTCATCGTCACATCAACACCACCGCTCTCCGACCGCCGCGGCACTCTCGCCTCCCTCTCCTCTCCGACATCCACCGCCGTACATTTCCGCTTCAAAGTCGAGTTCCAGTGGTTTTTGATCGCGTTATCCGTACGTCCGTTAAGCAACCTAGCAATTGTCGCCCATTTGTTACCGAACCGCGCGTGCGCCTCCATAATAACCTTATCTTCCTCCTCAGTAAACGACCGGTGCTCCACCTCCGGCGACAGCTGGTTACACCACCGTAAACGGCATGATTTACCGGATCTCCCTGGAATCGACTTGCTAATCAACGTCCAGTTTCGTGCCCCGTGCCGATCGACAAGCTTACCTAACAGCTCATCTTCTTCACTGCTCCATGGTCCTTTGATGGAATCGGAATTACTCCGGGAATAATCCATGAAATATATAGGGCCGGTGAAATGAGGGAAGATGAACAGGGAAATATGTATTTTGCTTTATATAGGGAGGGGGAAGGGGGGTTACCGGTTGAGCCGGTGAAGATTTCAATAGGTGAGAAGGCGTTATAGTTACGGGAGTTTTGAAGTAGGCGGTTGAGGGAGAAGGAATACAGCTGTATATATGACACGTGTCATCATATTAGTGTATAGGTTGTGTCACGAAAATCTCGCCTGTTTTATAACTTCTCGGGGGAAGTTAGATTTAGACGCCTAACTATTTGACTCGTACCGTACGGCGTTGTGGAAGTTACTTATTTTTATTATCTTTTTTAATTCCTTTTCGTTTATATTTTAAATTCTTGAAATTCTTTTCAAGTTAAGAATAATTGTCAGTTCAAAAATATATATATACTTGTTGATAACAAATTTTTTTATAAAAATTAACTAATAAATCAAATGTAACTAAAAAGAAAGTTTCATATACAAAAATGGAAGCCGAATGATAAATAATTATTTAAAAAAGTGCAAACAAGATTGTGACAGAAAAACGATTAGAATGTATTCAAGCATGAGAAACTATGGAAACACAGTTTTGAGTAAAATGACAAATGACCATGAACCCACAAAACGCTAAAACCTATCAAAGGTCAAGAACATAACGTGCAAACTAAAATTATAGACACAACAAATGACTATCGCATTGCTTAAACTCATGAGTTTAAGTTATGTTATGGCCAAAAAATACGAGCCATTCAAAATAAAAAAATAACTAGACTTGTTTAATATTTTAGTAATAGTTTATGTAACTATTATTGTTTATAAATATATATAAGAAAGAAAGAAAATGTGTAACAACCAACATGATCCTACTCTTTTGATTCTTCTTTCAAAACTTAATCTTTTGAAATCAAGAAGGCATACGAGTTGTATTGTAAGTGGATAACAACCAATAAAGATCTCCCATTCCATGAAGGACAACTAACTAACAACCACATATGGCTTGCAACTAATTCCATTTTCATATATTTAGTATTTACTATTTTTTTTTTGAACGGCTTGCATTAAAAAAGAAGGCCAACTAGCAAGACGCTAGGCAGGCAAAACAAAAGACAAAGTCAAAAACAAGACATAGGGTTTGTACACCAAGCAGACCACTTATGATCTAAATTACACGACGGGGCCCTATATTTAACCCAAAAAAAAGAAATCGCCTGCATGTATCCTCCCTTAAAGTAAAAGTTGACCTCCTCCGAGGAGCAGAAAACTTTCCCATTGCGGAGCCTCCAAATGATCCAAAGGAAGATGTACCAAGCACTCAAGAACCCCTTTTTGGCCCCTGCCGACATAGCAGTCGACTCCACCCAATTAAACACCTCCGAGATGGATTGAAAGCTCATGAGATCGACATTCCACCAAGAGCTAAACTCCCTCAAAAGACGTCTAGACACCGAACACCGTAAGAAGAGGTGATCCAAGTCTTCATCGCTGGAATCACATAACGGGCAAAGGTGAGAAAGGCAAGTGATGTTCCTCTTATGGAGGTTAGGTTTTGTTGGCAGCCTATCGTGTAGAATACGCCAAACCAGAATGTTAATTTTCGCGGGAACCCAATTGACCCAATTGAGGGGTCTGGTACTAGACGAGCCCAACGAGAGCCCATCAAAAACAGCCCTAAGAGACGCCACAGTGAAGCCGTTATCACTTAACGCCCACGAGATAGATCGAGACCCACCAGAGTGATCCACCCGGATCCAATCGTTGACGGGCATGTTCAGCTTGTCAAATTCTTTGTGAACTTTAATGATATTCCGCCAAGCACCCGGAAAGCTGCCACCCTTATTGATATTATACAGACCTCCATCATTGCCATGAAAGGAAACAATAACCTGTTTCCAAAGAGAACCGTCTTCTTTATGGAACCTCCATCGCCATTTGGAAAGGAGGGACAAGTTTAGGGCTTTTAGGCTACCAATCCCCAAACCACCGTTAGCTTTGTCTGCCATGGCGGTTTGCCATTTGATCCACGGTATTTTTCTACTTTCACCGTTAGAACCCCAAAAAAAGTTAAGCCTTAGGCTTTCAAGCTTGTCAATGACCTTCTTCGGGGCCTTGAACAGGGAGAAGAAGTACAACCCGAGGCTGCCAAGAACGGACTTCACCAGTAGCAGCCGTCCGCCAAACGAAAGGGTTTTGGCCTTCCAAACCGACAGCTTTGAGCTAAATTTGTTGATAATTGCAGCCCAGAATTCGGTCCTGTTCATCGAGGCTCCAATTGGTAACCCGAGGTAAGTGAAAGGAAACTGCCCGACTCGACACCTGATGTGATTTGCCAACTCAGCCGTAGTAATATCATCCACCGCAATGCCCATAATGCAGCTCTTACCAATGTTAATTTTAAGCCCAGAAGCAATCTGAAAACAACGAAGAAGGCGGATAAGATTAAGGCCGTTAGATGTGGACCAATCTCCAACAAAGAGAATATCATCTGCAAATTGTAAATGTGTTAGAACAGGGCCAGACTTTGGCAGACGAACACCATGGTAAACTCCCTTATCACAGGCCTCCAACATAAGAACATTAAGGGCTTCGGCAACCAAAATGAAAAGAAAAGGCGCCAGCGGGTCACCCTGTCTAACTCCCCTGCCCATAGAAAATTCCTTAGACGGGGTTCCGTTCACAAGGACAGAAACGGTAATGGAGTCCAGGCAACCCCGAATCCACCTGCGCCACTTCTGGCCAAACTGCATTTGACCAAGGATTTCATCTAGAAAATCCCAATAGATGGAATCGAAGGCTTTCTCGAAGTCAATTTTGAGCAGGAAACACTTTCTTTTAACTTTATTGGCCCATGCGATAAGCTCACTAATAATGAGGGGCCCGTCAAGAATGCTTCGGTTTTCTATAAATGCGCTTTGTTCCGGACCGACAACCGAGTCGATCACCGAAGCGAGCCTTGAGGCGAGGACTTTAGAGATAACCTTATAGAAGCTGTTGATTAGACTAATAGGTCTAAAGTCGGTCAAAGAAATCGCGCCTTTAGATTTGGGGATTAAGGAGATGAAAGACACATTGCACCCAATGTCGATTTTCCCGGTGCATTCAAAATGTTTAACAGCGAGCAGGAGATCATCTTTTATCACGTCCCAATACTTTTTATAAAATTCAACAGTAAAGCCATCCGGGCCTGGCGCTTTGTTGGAGCCAGAGTCCCAAATAGCAGCTTTGATTTCCTCAATGGTTATATTACGTTCAATTAGGAGGGCATTCGAGGGAGAAAGCCGCCTGAAATTATTACTCCTGAACGTAGGGCGAGAGCTCCGACTTGCACCAAATTTAACGCTGAAAAACTCACGAGCATGATCCAAGATCGCCTTAGGATGAGTGAGCCACACACCGTTTCTGTTGATTCCGTGGATGAAATTGGCCCTTCTGTTTTGGGTGACCATTCCATGAAAGAAGGAGGAGTTCTCATCACCGTCAATTGCCCACTTTACTCTAGATTTTTGTTTCAAATCAAGAATATTAGCACGTTCGAGCTCTTTGATTTGCACAATGCAGTTTTTTCTGGACGCAACATCCGCAGGAAGCAAAGCACAAGACTCAGCCTTTTTGTTAATCGAATCTAATAAGTCGGCCCAGTTCTTGATTTGGGCCTTCCGGTTATTATGGTTGTTTTTCCTCCAGGCTTTTATGTTGATCTTACAGTATTTCAATTTATACATAAACTTCTGAATTGGAGTCATAAAAAAAGGTGGGACAGACGCAGCCCACCCATTGCATATCATATCGCCAAAACCCTGATCAGCAAGCCAAGAATTATACAGTTTAAAATAAGTCGGCCCAAAGTCGACGATCTCAGAACAGAAAAGTAAATACTTTTAGTATTTACTATTTAGTATTTAAACTATTTTAAATGGTAATGAATTTCATATTAATCTTTAAATGTTTTTAGTGAATCTTGTCATTTAAAGTATTTTAAATGGTAATGAAGTATATTTTTCTAAATAAAATTTATCCTATCTAATTTTTTTGTTTTTCTAAATTAGAAGTTACAAAATAAAAGTATAATATAAAATAAAAACTACAAATAAAAACTTACAAACTAAAAATATTTAATATAAACCAATGATTACCTAATTAATATTATTTACAAGGGTGTTTGAATAGATATGTGGAGTGTTCAAATAGGCAATCCCATTTAGAAATCAACAATATTTAAGTTAGTATACCGTTAAGCTTATTATTTTATTAAATGTCGTATTATAGTGCTCCCGAGTGACCCAGAAATGATAACCTAGTGGTAAGAGTTTACAAATAACTTCTTATGAGTTTGATAATTCTTTAGGTAAACTATTTACCAAATTGTCAGAGAATTTTTCATAAACGACCACGTCAACAATTAGGTCATATGCATCGCGAGTAAATCTCGACCACCTCGATATAATGGAAATGCCATCTTATTAAAAAAGAAAAGAACTATATACTCCCTCCGTATCAAAATAAGTGACACAAATTGACATACACATTTTTTGAGGTAAAAAATTAAAATAGAGGTTAAAATAGATTAAAGTACTAGTTAGTGGAGAATGGGTCCCACTTTTCTTAAATAAAGTGATATTAATGAGTTTTAAAGGTAAAAGTAAGGGTATGAGGGTAATTTCACTTGATTAAAGTGGATAGTTAGTGGGTATGAGTCCTACTAATTTTACTAAATTAAGAAAGTTTTCAAAGTGTGTCACTTATTTTGATACACCCTAAAATGAAAAGTGTGTCACTTATTTTGATACGGAGGAAGTATTAAAGTGAATATTGGACTCTTTTGTTGGGCCACTCTAGATAGTTCATCAGAAGATTCATAAAAACTAAATAATTTATTATTGATTTTGTTTTATAAAGAAGCATAGTTTAATAACGACATGATATAATAAAGAATAATACTTCCTCCGTATCACAATAAGTGATACACTTTTCATTTATGGGTGTTTCATAATAAGTGATACACTTCAAAAGTTACCTTATTTGGCAAAAATATGGGACCCAACCTCCACTAACTCTCCACTTTAATAAAGTGAAATTACCCTTATACCATTACTTTTACTTTTAAAACTAATTAATATCACTTTTATCAAGAAAAATAGGACCCATCATCTACTAACTATCCACTTTAATATATTTTAATCATACTTTAATATATTTTAACCCTACTTTCATATTTTGCCTCAAACTCCGCAATCTTCCAAATGTATCACTTATTATGATACGGAGGAAGTAGTATTTAGTCCTACAATTTGGTCATACTTATGGTCCTACTCATTAAATGAAGGCACGTGTCGAAATCAAGGGATAATATTAGGAGAGAGAATTAGTGGGGTATACATGTCATCCTATCAAGTGGGTATGACTATGAATATGAACAAATGGTAATGCTAAATATCATTTCTCTATAATATATACGTATGTTTATGGTCCTCTTTTATAACATAACTAGCTTCAAAGCCCGCTCGACTGGGCGGGCATGCTTCGAGAAATATGTAACAAAAATATTGATACTGTTTAAATAACATAGCAATCCATAATTGTAATGATAAGTTGGTACAAAGTTTGATACATGAATTAATGTTATAGGAAATTTAAAGACGAAATAAGACTTCTTTGTAACGACATTTGTTGTTCAATAACAAAAACAAAAATGTTTAAATCATATAGTAATACATTATTGAAATGATGATACGTAATTGAAAAAAATTACATATTGTGATCTTATTGTAATATTGTAAAAGTTGTAAATAAGGATATTACACAGAATATAAATTAGGATATTAAAAGTTGTAAATACGTAATTGTTCTTGAATGAAGTATGCAGGTAACCAACTTCTATCTTTTTCCGAATGTAAATAAGGATATTACACAGAATGTAGGATACAAAATACGTAGTACGCAAAGTTAAAAAAAATTAAAAACATTAATACTTGTGTTTTCTGATGATGATGTTTAGGATTTAAAACGGAAGAAATCTTCTGAAAATAATAGAGGAGAAGATGGCATATTCCACGATTATTTATATAGAGAGGTAAGTTATATAATTCCCTTAAATTGTGTTTATTAGTGAAGGTAATATCCTTAACTAATTTAATTTTAAATTTTTGTTAATATCCTAAACATAAATGCCAAATTCGAAATTCTTATCAATTATTTAATAATTTAATTTTTAAGAAACAATATAATTATGATTTACCTAATCAGATAATATCCTTAACTAATTTAATTTTTAAGGTAATATCTTTTTGAAAATATAGGTAAGTTTTAAAATTTAATTTTTGGTAAGTTATAGAATTCTGTCTATAAATTCCGTTTGAAAAAAGGAAACAACTAAAATTCCGAAATGAATATTGTTTGAGCGTAAAATTAGCATGTATACGCAGAGTATATATTCATATCATAAAATTCCAAAATTGACAGCATTATTTAAAATTCCAAATAAAACAATTTAAAATAAATTTTAAAAGCACGATATATTAAAGACCAATTTAATACAATTGGTATTTTTTAGCGATTATAATATATTATAAATTGGTTTGGAATGACAAGAATATGTTGTCCCAAACCAAATTAAAATCCGAAATTTGAGGGTGATATATTATATACAGAATGATTTTTATTTCGTAATAATTTATTGGGTTAAATCTGCTATTAAGGTGTAAGATATTTTTTTTTTTTTTTTAAAATCAACATTTTATTTAATAGCCTTCTTAAAATATGTTATTATAGGGTACGGATTTTTTTGAATGTGGGATTCTAAATTAGTAATAGTAATTAGTAATTATTATAACTTCCACATTTTGAAGGCTATAATTCAGGAACATAAATCAAACAACTTAAATAACAAAACATCTAAATTTTAGCATAATTTCTTCTATATTGTTAGACGTGAAATTTATTTCGTTTGGGTATGTGATGACATGTGGCATTTATTGTGAATTACATGTCATCATTGGTAGACAATGAGAATGATTTAAATTGACTTGTTGGCAAATACAAATCAAATTTAGGCCTCATATATAGATGTAGATATTTTACTTACTTCCTCCGATTCAAAATAAGTGATACACTTTCCTTTTTGGGGTGATTCAAAATAAGTGATACACTTTTAAAAGTTTCCTTATTTGGCATAAAAAATGGGACCCACACCCACTAACTATCTACTTTAACAAAGTGAAATTACCCCTTTACCCTTACTTTTTACTTTTAAACATCATTAACCTTACTTTATTCAAAAGGTGTGGGACCCATTCTCCACTAACCATCCAATTAATCTTATTTAACCATCATTATAATCTTTTGCCTCAAAAACCGTGAAACCCCAAGTGTATCACTTATTTTGAATCGGAGGAAGTATTATATTCACTGGTGGATTTGTTATCATCCAAGAGAAGTGCAGGGCCTCACTTGGTGGGTCATTCCCATGTAAAAAAATTTTAATAAAGGAAAAATAGTAGAAAAATTGTATATGATTCCGCTCAAAGTTTTGTGAAAGTCCCGATTAATTTTGGGCCTGGATTCGCCACTAAATTTATATTTATATGCATTAAAAAGATTTATGGATGGTAGCGATAATAATTTTGTGAAATTGAAATATTTTTATGAATTGATGATGTGATGATAATCTGGCGTCACATAATAAATATAGACTTTTTTTTTTTACCATAGAAGATGCGGGGACGCTTTTAGAAAATGAAATACAACATGATGATGTTTGAACTTTGAATGTATGTTCTAAACTTTATTATTTCAAACATTTGGTTATAGGTTATGAGATTTTATTATAACCTTGGAAGTTTATATGTGTAAATCAATATATAATTATTATGAGTATATTTTATTGGATTTTGATAATAACAATCCTAGGGGTTGTCTTTAACATACATAAAACGATTGTACATTCATTGATAGAGTTATATTCCTAAAATTCAGGGGGCGGTTTTTATATTAGTTTTGTCTTTTTATTGACAGCCTTAAGGGCTGTCATTATCATTTTCCTAAAAGTTATATGGGGAAGTAATTTCTAATATTAATAAGTTCGTTATAGATTGATTTCAAGTTTATAAAGCATATTTTATGACAATCTTTATAACTTTCATTATTTATAGGTGGGTGAAACTTGAATTTTAAATGTTTATTGTTTCGTTACAGATTTTCAGATGTTTCAACTTGTTGTGTATGCAAGCTTAAAGTGTTTAACATGTTAGGTTTAACTAGCAGGGTACCCGTGCAATGCGGCGGCGAGTACTCGTAACTATTTTTCGAAGTAACGACAGTACCGGTGGTGGTGACAATAGCGATGGTGATGAGTGGTGGTGCGTAGTGATGGTAGGTGCTGACATTAGTGATGGTAGGATCAGATCCGAAATTGGCCTTTTTTGTGAAAGTAAATATGGGCCTTTTAAATAGAGAAATGATGGTCCAGTTCTGGTGACGTTAAAGGTTATATATATTAGTATCTGGAACAAATCAAAATAATCAAGCAGTTGAAGTGGTTAACTTATATCAACATGCTTGTCTAAATCACAACATTCATAAACAAACATCAACAACTTAAACTAAAAATAAAAAATTTATATGATTTTCAATTGGTCGATCATAACACGAATTTACCAGAACAATCATCTGATCCATAGAGAGATAACATGGTAGAAACTCACGTGATTTTCTTTAACTTCAACCGACAATTATGTCAATTTACATATAGGATGGAAGTAAATAATTTAAAACGGGAAAATAGAATAAAAAAAAACATTAAATGATTAAAAACAATGAATATTGTTGTTCACATAAAGTGGATATTGCTACAAGGAAGCAAATGGATAGCTGCGAAAACATCCAAGATCTCCCATAGTAATCCCAGCAAGTTCGGTTTTTTTAGTGAACACTACTGTCCAATAGTTTTGAATGAAGTTGTAGTTTCCAAAACGTGGATAGTCTTTGGGTAGGTAGAAATCTATCTCGAAGCCCTTCAACGAAAACACACCACCTTGTAAATTGAGTCCGTCATATATAGTCCTTAAAATGTGGGGGATAAAGGCCATGATTTTGTGTCCCTAAGACGAAATCAATGAATTGGTAATTGTAAAGTTAAGAAATTTAAAGGTACTACATGTCATTATTTAATAGCAACTTACAAATTTGTCGAGCAAAACAAGCCACATGTTGTTTTGTTTGTCGTCCCTCCAAACATAATCAACCCGGACATAGTTGCAGCTGTAAGTCCACTCAAGTTGGCAGAGAGAGTCAAAGCTCACTATTGGTACATACAAGGGGCATTCCATCTGTTGCAAACGTTTTAAAAATATATTGGTGATTCAATGGTTTACTATATCACTTTAACTGTAGTGTAGATATCTTACTAATATATAATGCATTTAGGCCTACCACATTAGGCAACTTTTAAGGACCTCCTTAAACTTAATTTTAAGGAGCTTTCCTCTTTTGTTACTTACTTCTCTGCCTTAAAAAAAATAAATCGCAGCTTTTAAGATTCGAACCCAGGACCTCTCCTAACTAATGCGTAATGCACGTTATGTGTACACCTTAATGACGAATTTCAGTTAATGCCGTAAAAATTTAAAAACGGCCAAATGAATGTAAATATCACGGATTCACCTAATCATTGACCAAGTAAACATGCGATATATATCTTCATATTAATTACAGTCAATTCAACGACGTTACAAAAACAGACCATAAAAACGTTTCCTTATTTAGAAAAGTCCAAAGCTGTTACTTTGACTGTAATTATTTCAACATTTACTAAAAAAACGTTTCCCCATTTTGTTAATAATCATGAATAATACGTTTTCTTTGTTGCTTACATGTAGCTAGTTGAAATATGTATAGTTATTTCAAGTTGGTATGACAATTTGACAATGGATTGTATATATATATATATATTTGTTATGAACCGGACACTAAACATTAACGTGGAACATATAGTGTGGCCTGAATTGTAGCTGCTTGTTTATGTATGGTCAAAAGTTGATTTCGGTTATAAATGGTTTTGGTATGGTCAAAATTTGATTTTCGGTTATAAATTAAACGGAAATTGTTTCTAGAAGTTGTTGATATATAGCCTGTTATATATGCTTTTCGGTTATAAATTTTTGTAACCCAAAATGCTTTGCATGAATTGTAGATGGTTGTTTATGTATGGTCAAAAGTGGATTTTCGGTTAAAAAATGGTTTTGGTATGGTCAAAATTTGATTTTCGGTTATAAATTAAACGGCTTTTGTTTCTAGAAATTGTTGATATATAGCCCGTTATATATGCTTTTCGGTTATAAATGAGTTTGGTATAGTCAATTGTTGCTATAACTAAAGCGGTATAGTTAATGTTAGTGATAAATCGGTTGGAGTAACAGGTTAATAGGGGAAGTGTGGGTGGTTTTAAATAAAATGTAATGTAGAGCAAGTGGTTAACACATAGTCCTAAGTTAGGAGAGGTCCTGGGTTCGAATCTTAAAAGCTGCGATTTATTTTTTTTAAGGCAGAGAAGTAAGTAACAAAAGAGGAAAGCTCCTTAAAATTAAGTTTAAGGAGGTCCTTAAAAGTTGCCTAATGTGGTAGGCCTAAATGCATTATTGGATTTTGATAATAACAATCCTAGGGGTTGTCTTTAACATACATAAAACGATTGTACATTCATTGATAGAGTTATATTCCTAAAATTCAGGGGGCGGTTTTTATATTAGTTTTGTCTTTTTATTGACAGCCTTAAGGGCTGTCATTATCATTTTCCTAAAAGTTATATGGGGAAGTAATTTCTAATATTAATAAGTTCGTTATAGATTGATTTCAAGTTTATAAAGCATATTTTATGACAATCTTTATAACTTTCATTATTTATAGGTGGGTGAAACTTGAATTTTAAATGTTTATTGTTTCGTTACAGATTTTCAGATGTTTCAACTTGTTGTGTATGCAAGCTTAAAGTGTTTAACATGTTAGGTTTAACTAGCAGGGTACCCGTGCAATGCGGCGGCGAGTACTCGTAACTATTTTTCGAAGTAACGACAGTACCGGTGGTGGTGACAATAGCGATGGTGATGAGTGGTGGTGCGTAGTGATGGTAGGTGCTGACATTAGTGATGGTAGGATCAGATCCGAAATTGGCCTTTTTTGTGAAAGTAAATATGGGCCTTTTAAATAGAGAAATGATGGTCCAGTTCTGGTGACGTTAAAGGTTATATATATTAGTATCTGGAACAAATCAAAATAATCAAGCAGTTGAAGTGGTTAACTTATATCAACATGCTTGTCTAAATCACAACATTCATAAACAAACATCAACAACTTAAACTAAAAATAAAAAATTTATATGATTTTCAATTGGTCGATCATAACACGAATTTACCAGAACAATCATCTGATCCATAGAGAGATAACATGGTAGAAACTCACGTGATTTTCTTTAACTTCAACCGACAATTATGTCAATTTACATATAGGATGTAAGTAAATAATTTAAAACGGGAAAATAGAATAAAAAAAAACATTAAATGATTAAAAACAATGAATATTGTTGTTCACATAAAGTGGATATTGCTACAAGGAAGCAAATGGATAGCTGCGAAAACATCCAAGATCTCCCATAGTAATCCCAGCAAGTTCGGTTTTTTTAGTGAACACTACTGTCCAATAGTTTTGAATGAAGTTGTAGTTTCCAAAACGTGGATAGTCTTTGGGTAGGTAGAAATCTATCTCGAAGCCCTTCAACGAAAACACACCACCTTGTAAATTGAGTCCGTCATATATAGTCCTTAAAATGTGGGGGATAAAGGCCATGATTTTGTGTCCCTAAGACGAAATCAATGAATTGGTAATTGTAAAGTTAAGAAATTTAAAGGTACTACATGTCATTATTTAATAGCAACTTACAAATTTGTCGAGCAAAACAAGCCACATGTTGTTTTGTTTGTCGTCCCTCCAAACATAATCAACCCGGACATAGTTGCAGCTGTAAGTCCACTCAAGTTGGCAGAGAGAGTCAAAGCTCACTATTGGTACATACAAGGGGCATTCCATCTGTTGCAAACGTTTTAAAAATATATTGGTGATTCAATGGTTTACTATATCACTTTAACTGTAGTGTAGATATCTTACTAATATATAATGCATTTAGGCCTACCACATTAGGCAACTTTTAAGGACCTCCTTAAACTTAATTTTAAGGAGCTTTCCTCTTTTGTTACTTACTTCTCTGCCTTAAAAAAAATAAATCGCAGCTTTTAAGATTCGAACCCAGGACCTCTCCTAACTAATGCGTAATGCACGTTATGTGTACACCTTAATGACGAATTTCAGTTAATGCCGTAAAAATTTAAAAACGGCCAAATGAATGTAAATATCACGGATTCACCTAATCATTGACCAAGTAAACATGCGATATATATCTTCATATTAATTACAGTCAATTCAACGACGTTACAAAAACAGACCATAAAAACGTTTCCTTATTTAGAAAAGTCCAAAGCTGTTACTTTGACTGTAATTATTTCAACATTTACTAAAAAAACGTTTCCCCATTTTGTTAATAATCATGAATAATACGTTTTCTTTGTTGCTTACATGTAGCTAGTTGAAATATGTATAGTTATTTCAAGTTGGTATGACAATTTGACAATGGATTGTATATATATATATATATTTGTTATGAACCGGACACTAAACATTAACGTGGAACATATAGTGTGGCCTGAATTGTAGCTGCTTGTTTATGTATGGTCAAAAGTTGATTTCGGTTATAAATGGTTTTGGTATGGTCAAAATTTGATTTTCGGTTATAAATTAAACGGAAATTGTTTCTAGAAGTTGTTGATATATAGCCTGTTATATATGCTTTTCGGTTATAAATTTTTGTAACCCAAAATGCTTTGCATGAATTGTAGATGGTTGTTTATGTATGGTCAAAAGTGGATTTTCGGTTAAAAAATGGTTTTGGTATGGTCAAAATTTGATTTTCGGTTATAAATTAAACGGCTTTTGTTTCTAGAAATTGTTGATATATAGCCCGTTATATATGCTTTTCGGTTATAAATGAGTTTGGTATAGTCAATTGTTGCTATAACTAAAGCGGTATAGTTAATGTTAGTGATAAATCGGTTGGAGTAACAGGTTAATAGGGGAAGTGTGGGTGGTTTTAAATAAAATGTAATGTAGAGCAAGTGGTTAACACATAGTCCTAAGTTAGGAGAGGTCCTGGGTTCGAATCTTAAAAGCTGCGATTTATTTTTTTTAAGGCAGAGAAGTAAGTAACAAAAGAGGAAAGCTCCTTAAAATTAAGTTTAAGGAGGTCCTTAAAAGTTGCCTAATGTGGTAGGCCTAAATGCATTATATATTAGTAAGATTATACATGCTTTTGTGAAAAATAACTTATATTAACCTTTTTAAAGGTTTTATTCGTTAAACATGTATAGTGTGTAAATAATGATCAATATATTACAGCAATTACTTCTTAATAAAGGTTCAATTACACTTACTTATTTGGCTTCAATAAATTTAAATAGCTTAATTAACTTGGTTTGAGAAAAATAGGTAATTTAATAAAATCAAATTATTAAAGTAAAAAAAGGTTATATTAATAGATATCACACTTTAAATAAAAAATATAGATAATCAAATGTATATACCGTTATGAGTTTTGATAATGATATCTCTTATGGTTGTTTTTAAGTACATTAAAAATTATATATTAATTTATAGGGTGTAGTTCATAAAATTCAAGAGCTAGTTTTAAATTGATGTACAAATTTTTATACATATCTTAATATTTTAATAATAGTCTTTAAAACTGTCATTATTAAAACTTTTCTCTAATTATACAAAGATTTCTTACCCATCTTTCAAAATATAAATATTTTGATTACATAAATCATAAGTTTTCAACTTAAAATTTAATTAGTATAATTAAATATTTTTGTTTTTCAATCACAAAAGTCAAAACACCACGTAATTTAAACAAAAAATATTACTCTTTCAAGCTAAAGAATAAGAAAGTGGAGAAAATGACAAATAAAATGACTGAGAGACGTTACTTTATGTGCTTAAGAATCAAAGAAATAATATTTATTTCTATCATAGTCATAATTATTTGATAGAATAATATATATTCTTTTAATTCTATTTTTTAATATAATTCAATGATTTTAATATGTTTTAATCAAATGAGCAGGTTTACTACTTCATCTCTAAATTGACTAAACATCAATTTAATAAGAAAGTGAATTAGTTATATTAACTAACCAATTAAATTGAAAATGGATATCGAAATGAAAAGATTGATTATAAAATTGGATGAAGAATTGAGAAAATGAAAAAAACATATAAAATTAAGATTTAGTTTAAGAATTCAATTTTTCTTTAAAGGAAAATAAGATGAAGGGGAAGAAGGATAAGCATTAAACATGAAGATATTGACTAATGGATTGGCAGGCTGGAAGGCACTCGGCTTTTTGATGTTTGATGAGGTGGAAGAAAACGACAAAAACAGTCGCAGGAATTAAGGAGCCCATTATTACTGACACTCTGGCACCTCACTCCAGCTGTATTGCTGACACTCCCTCTAACGGCCCTTTTCATCACCCGGTTACCGGTCATCCTTCTTTACTTCCTTGTAACTTACAGTCGCAAATTAATTAGGCTATGGGGTATGGGTATAACATCTACACCCAGTGTTGTAAAACTCGATCTATCAGGCCGAGTACTCGTCGGGTAACCGCTACCCGGTGTTCTACTGAGTTGGGTTGGTCCTAACCGAGTAATTACTCGGTCAACGGAAGTCAACAGTGGTCAACGATGGTGAAAATCAGTTTTCGCGATCAATATGAGACAACTACGAGGATTTAGGCCCAATTGAGTTTTAAAATTTTAAGTTTATAGATTTCAAAGGAATGCAGTGTTAGGCTCACAAGGAAATGATACTATGTTACTTGCCCTATGCTGCTAATCTTATACATGGGGCATGATTAAACTTAAAATTTATCATATAATATGTATTTTTTCTAAAAATTAGGTAAATTACATATATTTTATATATTTTATAACTTTATACATAAAAATTCCCGATTCGAGTACTCACCGAGTACTCACAGAGTAACCGAGTACTCGTTACAAGGTTGTCGAACAAACGGGTAGCGAGTAACGATTTCTACAACATTGCCTACACCCTTTTTTCCTTCCACATCATCTGCCACCTCAACAACCACACTACCACCACACCACATCATCTCTAAAAAATATCCACCACACCACACCATTTTATTTCATTTACTTTTAAATAAAAAAAAAAAGAAGATAACAAGAATATCATCCCAACCAATCACAAGCCTCCACCTCACCCCCCACACGTTACTCGGCGTTGCCCAGCTCCCCACGCCGTTGGGTGTGTGGGTGGGGGGGGGGGGGGGGTGTTCCTCCAAACCACCACGCCGTTGCCCCTCCACCTCACCCCCTGCCGATCCATTTCAAACCCATTCCGAGCAGTCCCTGCAACTCAAATTTATTGTATAATATATTATTTTAGTTTATCTAACAAAGACTGTCTTTCTTAAATTTTAATCAATTAAAAAACAATTAAGTATGAAAGAGAAAATTTAATTGGTGATATAGTATAATTAATGTACTTTTTTCTTACACCGTGTGCTTTTTTATAGTGGACAATAAAAATGGGACGAAGGGAGTAAAAAGCTATTTATAAAAAAATATTTTTTTATGATTAATATTTTCTTTATTTATAAAATATCTCTTTAATAGTAGTAATTATTAAAGGTAATGAAAATTAAGTTAAAATACATTTAAAGTAGAATTCTGGTGAATGAGATATTTGCTATCAAAGTTGAGTATTTGGAATAAAAATCAAGTAAAAGAACTGGGTAGGAATTTATATCAGATAAAAAGATAGACCAACTAAGTGAACTTTATAGAAAAGATGTGAAAAGGAGGTTAAGTTCATTCTTCTAATTTAACTTTCACGCCTAGGCACCAACCGAAGACCATGAATTTAGTATTAACGATGTGTCGAATATATCTTGCAAACTTGAGAACACAAAATTATCAATATTTTCTTTTGTTTCTTTCTTTTTTTAATTATTTTTCTCGTAATTTTTTTTAAGAACTCAGGAATACCACATTAAGAGGCATAATCGTTGACGAGTAAGGCCAGTGGTTGGAGTCATGGGTTGGAAATTCGGGTTCAGATATAAGTCATATATATAAAAATTCACTTCAAATTGGACTTTGAACGGTTCCATTTATCATGTAAAGTTAAAATGGTAATTTTTATTTTTAAATTCTAACAAAACATAAAATAACTGCCCGTTCACCTCCACATACAATCCTTTAATATTTATATCTAGGTTATTTAGGTTGTGTTCGGTTAAAGCGTATGTAGATGCAAACAAATTTTGCATTTTATAGCCTCAAACGAGCCAAACCAAATGAACAAAACCAAACAAAATAAGCAACATTGGGGGAACTCGATAGTCAATACTTAACTAACTCATGCATATTAAGAATTCTTCTTGATTAATAAAAGGATAATTTTTTTATTTATGTCTTAATATTTTTATGATTTTGTTAATAACAGTTCTTAGGGATGTCTTTAATATGCATAAAATGATTGTATATTCATTAATAGAGTAGTGTTTCTAAAATTTAAGGAGCATTTTTTATATTAGTTTTATCTTGTTAACATTATCATTTTCAATATTTCTAATACAAAAGTACAAAACCCTTACAAAATGTTATAAAAAATGTACCTCAACTACGGATCCAAGTCTTACCGGTTGGTATTCTAGTTTGGTCTGTTAAAATTTACAAACCCACCCCCTCCAAAATCTTTCTGCATATTCTCTCCCCCCACTCTCTTCTCTATCTGCTATCCGTCAATTTCTTCGTCAGAAACCCTACTCGCCATGGGCGATTTTGGTCGGATTTCTGTCCATGACGCTCTTGGAGGCGGTGCAGGTCTCTCTCTCTCTCTCTCTCTTTCACTTTTCATCACACGAACTTTTGATTGTAAATTGTAATTGTAATTGATTTGAATCTGGAGATAGATTCATTCCTTTATCAATAGTATCGTTTTCCTTGATCAATTTGATATATGTACGCATATATTCATACAATTCGATTGAGATCGTGGCATTTGTGATATACTTTTTTGTGCGTAGTCCGATTGAATCGATGCTGCGATATTTGTTGATGCAGTTGCTGATATATTGTTGTGGAAAAATGCTTACGGAGGTGGAGTTGTGCTAATCAGTTCCACTATTCTGTGGTTCTTATTTGAAAGAGGAGGTTATAATATTTTGGCATTCGTTGCTAATAATCTACTGCTTTTGCTTGTTATACTCTTTTTTTGGGCTAAATCTGCATCTCTTCTCAATAGGTTCGTCTATATTTTTTGTTTTCCTATGATACATTATAACATTTGTTTATAATAACTGATTACCAATTTAGGGCGGTATTTGAGATTGCTTATTTAGAAACCTCATGCTTCTTGATTAATGAGCTTATTATCAAAATGCAATTAGGTGATAAGCTGTTTTTTAGTGTTTGGTGAATTCTGATTATAAGGTAAGTTAGCTGATCTTAGAAAAACTTCTTGAAAACAACTTAAAGAAGTGAATAAGCTTAAACAACCCCAAACACTCAAATCTTAATAGTGCATATTAACGGTACAAAATGCAGTAAGTTAAAATGAAAATTTGCCAAGAAAGGTAATTAAAAATCCTAAATTTGACAATGTATATTCCACCTACACTCTCTTTTGGCTCATTGGTTTTGTTGCTCTGATATACTATACATGCTTGATTTTGTTTGTTTAAATACAAAAAATTAAATAACAAATGATATTATTACATTATGTGTAGACCTCTTCCTCCAATTCCCGAATTGGACATTTCTGAGGAATCGGTTCTTATCGCTGCTGAAGAAATGCAAGTTTGGATAAATCATTTCTTTTCAATCGCACACGAAATTGCAATTGATGGAAACGTGAAAACTTTTATCGCGGTACAAACTCATGAACTTTCTTGTCATTTTTTTTAGATTTGATTCAAAAATGATATTTTTGAATCATGTAATTTTGTTATTGATTCTTCAGGTTGTCTCTACCTTATGGCTGGTCTCTTACATTGGTAGCTTTTTTAACTTCCTTACACTTGTCTATATTGGTGAGCTTGTCTTCATGATTTTAATTTTATAAAATAAATCAAAATTAGATTTAATTGTGTATTTGGTTTCAGGGGTACTTTTGAGTTTATCAGTACCATTTTTATTCGACAAGTTTCAGAGCCAAGTGGGTGAGAAATTAACTGTAGTGCATAAGATTGGGCGTTCAATCTTCAGAAAAGTTGAACAAATGATGAACAAGCAAAAGACTCACTAGCCAATTTTTGTACATGTTTCACAAGGTAAATGACAACCAAATTTATATGAAATTCAATACAATGTTGTAAAACTCGGCCAACTCGGTGGTGTACCGAGTCAGGTTGATGCTAACCAGTCAAAAAACTCGGTCAAAACTCGTCCAAGTCGGTCAAACTCGTCCAACTCAGAAACTCGGTCAAAACTTGGAAACCTGGTTAAAACTCGGTCTATTTCTCCAAAATGCTTACTTTCCCACCACCCACTCTCCAAAATGTATTTTAAGTTATTTGTCTTATTATTATTATTGTTATTACTCCCTCCATCCCACAAAAAAGTTCTCATTTGTGTGTGACACAAGTTTTTAGGTGATAGTTAGTGGTGGGGTAACTGGTAATAAATTTGATTAAAATATAAGGTTGGTTTGGAAAGAGAAAGATAATTAGTGGATATAAATGGTTGGGCATTTAGTAAAAATAATATTTTATTATGTGGGACCTATCAAATATGAGAAATGATAACTTTTTTGTGGGACAAATGTTTTGGGAGAAATGAGAACTTTTTTGTGCGACGGAGGGAGTATTATTTATATACAAAATTAGTGTGATACGTTGGCCTTTTAGGTTTTAAAATATATTCCATTTTTAAGAATCAGGGAAATTATATGTATAATATATATAAAAATCCCAATCCGAGTACGCATCAAGTAACAGAGTACTCGCTTTAGGGTCGTCAAACGGACGGGTACTAAGTAGTGAGTCTGCAAAATGATTGAAAACTTGTAGTTTCAAAGTTTGCTTGTTTCTTCCGATTATATTAATTATTTGATGAATTTTGTAACATAATATATATTTACAGGTTGCTTGCTGTTGCTCTCAAGATCTATGCCCAATATCATGTCACACGTTTAGCAAAATTGCTCAAAGTTTGGTTGCAATTAGCGTTTTTAGTAATACTAGTTTTTTTGAGAGTTTTTGTGAATGCAAAAGATATCATCATGGTTTTTTTTGGGTGTTGATGAATCATATGTCCCTGCAGCTTATCGGATAATTTTTTATTCAATTTTTTTTTTTTTTGTATTTTATGTTTTGTTAACGTCTTCTATGCTCGATTACAGTTTGTTAACAAAAGAATACACTTTAAGAGTATTGGTTTGTCCATTGTTATAAGATCTAACAGCGTTATCGGTAATTGATGTTGTTACATTTGGTTTTATTGTTCTTTATAGTAAAAGTCATGAAAGATCAATTGCTTATCAGTGGAATCGCTGATGTACCAATTGCGGTATTTGTAGCTTGAATTAACCTTGTGCACCCGATCTTTTAAATACAGAGAAGAGAACGGGAAAGAAATAAATATATTTTGTGTTCCAGATTTATTTTTTTAAATGAAGAGAAAAGAAGACGAAAAACCATATGTTCAATTTGAATTTAGAAGCCTTGTTTACTTTTTTAAAATCGTCAACAAAACAGTTCATATACCATCTAAAGTATTGATTTGCAAAATGTAATAAAAGACTGGAAATATTCACATTAAAATTTTTAATTTGAGAAATGATATTGTTCATACTAAATCTTCTACTTATATGATTAATACAACTGTCCAAATCAAAGTACAATCTGACAATTAGTAGATTTCACATTTCAATTATTTTGTGTATATAAAGATGAAATACGAAGTAAAAAAGATTTAATTATAATCAATACGATTTTTTTTTTTTAATTTTTTAATTTTGAAGTTATTGATGGTAAAGAAACATTTATCTATGTTCCATAGTGACTAGATCAACGATATACACCAACACAAGGAAAGTCACTAATTGCAATTTATTTTTAAAAAATATTAAACAGTTGTTTTATAACAAATTTTAGAAAGTGGTCAAAAATCAAAATGGTATTAAACGTAAGAAATTAACTATTTTTATGATTATTCCTTGTATAAAACCTAATTTCACTACAGAAACCAGGATTTACAGATATGCCACTATATAAATACCACCACTTCCCCTTTCTGCGACAAAGAGCAAGAAAACGGGAGAAAGAGAGAGGGTCAGAACGATTCAAAAAGCAACATCACCATAACAATGGCGGCTTCAGCTTCATCGATCATCCTCTCAGCTCCATCACCACTCAGGAAATCCAACCTTTCTTCACTCTCATGGAGACTTCCTCTCAACATCTCTCTCCCGCGCCATCAACGCCGCCGCGTGCCTCCAGTTTTCGTCGTAGTCTCCATGGACGCCAAACCTACCATCCTTGTCGCCGAGAAACTCGGAGAAGCAGGAATTGATCTATTAAAAGGATTTGCTAACGTTGATTGCTCGTATAATTTGAGTCCCGAGGAACTCTGTACGAAGATATCGCTTTGTGACGCGTTGATCGTAAGGAGTGGGACTAAGGTCAGCCGTGAGGTGTTTGAATCGTCCGCCGGTCGGCTTAAGGTAGTTGGACGCGCCGGCGTCGGTATTGATAACGTGGATCTAGCTGCGGCGACGGAACATGGTTGTCTGGTGGTTAATGCTCCGACGGCTAATACCGTTGCGGCTGCTGAGCACGGAATCGCACTTCTTACTGCTATGGCCAGGAATGTCGCTCAGGCTGATGCATCTATTAAAGCTGGTTTGTAATTTCTGATTCTGCAGATTTACGTTTGTCAATTTGATTGTTCTGTTAGTTTAAGCATTATCATATAGATTGAAGGCAGTTATTTTGAAAATGATGAAATGTGAATATGCTACTTGTTAATCAATAAGTTGCGAAATACTGTTGCTAAATCGATGAAATGTAATATATATCTATGTTTAAATGGTATGAATAGCTTGAAATCCAGGATTTCATTGCTTGTGGTTTCTTTTTCTCAGTTCGAACTAATTGGAACATCTAGATTCATTTAGGTGTGGTTTGGAGTCCATGAAAATGTGAAGTTCATAAGCATCTGAATTGTTGATTGTTTTTATTCAGTTCTATTAGTTAATTGGTTTTAATTTGTTCATATGATGTAGTAAATTATGTTTATTGTTTTCTCTTAGCATTTTCATGCCAATATGCCTCTATTCAAATTCAACTTCTGCAAAATAATGTTGGTTCATGATGTTGCATACTTAATAAGCAATTAAGCACCCTGCAGTGTCAATTTATCTTGATAAATCATAAAATATGTATTACTTGCATGCATATGAGCATATCCTTATCAATTTCAATCACTTCAAAAAAACATTTCATAATCGTTTATTCTTTTCAAATTTATCATATAAACTCCTAAACTGTAATAACTGCAGGAAAATGGCAAAGAAACAAATACGTTGGTGTATCACTTGTTGGCAAGACACTTGCAGTAATGGGGTTTGGAAAGGTTGGTACAGAAGTTGCAAGACGTGCAAAAGGGCTCGGTATGCATATAATTGCACACGATCCTTATGCACCAGCAGATCGCGCTCATGCAATTGGAGTAGATTTAGTTAGCTTTGATGAAGCAATCTCAACCGCTGATTTCATCTCACTTCACATGCCTTTAACTCCTGCTACTAATAAAATTCTGAATGATGAAAACTTTGCAAAGATGAAAAAAGGTGTTAGAATAGTTAATGTTGCTCGTGGTGGAGTGATTGATGAAGATGCATTGGTTAGAGCATTGGATGCTGGTATAGTAGCACAGGTAATTTATTATTATTATTATTATTATTTTTTTTAATTTCTGACTTTTGTTATTAGTTAATAGATTTTAATTAAATTGTTAACTGTACTTGCAGGCTGCACTTGATGTTTTCACTGTAGAGCCACCACCAAAGGATAACAAGTTAGTTAATCATGAAAATGTGACTGTTACTCCTCATCTTGGTGCTAGTACCATGGAAGCTCAGGTTTGTCAATTTTTAGGTTTATTTTTTTATTTTTGTAATTGTTTTTTATTTTTTTGAGTTTTATGCAGGAAGGAGTAGCAATTGAAATTGCTGAAGCTGTTGTTGGAGCTTTGCAAGGTGAGCTTGCTGCTACTGCAGTAAATGCTCCCATGGTTTCTGCTGAGGTAAAACTTTTTATATAATCCGTACAAGTGTCAATTTTGACCCGTTTTCTTATCAAAATGTGTCATTTCGGGTTATTTTATGTAACGGGCCAAATGGTTGAAGTAAAAAAAACCATAGCTTAAAAACGAAATAAGTCAAACAGGTCGAAAATTCTCTAAAGCGTATTTCTAACATACTAAATCAATTTATTTGATTATTTTTACTATTACAAGTATTGTATTGTTTTTGTCATCAAATTGGACACGCTATTTATAAAAGAATATAAATTATGGAAAAAAAGTTTCAGGTAATAAAAGTAGTACATATTTATTTGATTCATGTACCACATTTTACAAATATTACTGTAGACTATACAAACATATAAATCAAATATTGTGGTATATAGGTTAAAATGTGTAGTGTAAAAATTACCACCTAATTAGTAACACCTCCTGAATCAAGAAATTAAGTTATTTTTGAAAGATATAAATTTTGACCATTAACCATTTTGACATGTTACCCACCCTCCCATTTTGCCATTTATACATTTGGATGCTTCTAATTGGTGATCTCTTAAAATAATCGTGTGTTACATACATATAATTATTTATATACATATAACATTATAAATAGCATATAACCCGTGATAAATTGTTTGTTACAGGTACTTACAGAACTAAAACCGTACGTGACACTAGCCGAAAAACTCGGTCGGTTAGCCGTCCAGCTCGTTGCAGGCGGTAGCGGGGTCAAAACCGTAAAAGTGACATACGCATCAGCCCGAGCCCCCGACGATCTCGACACCCGACTCCTTCGAGCCATGGTGACAAAAGGTCTAATCGAGCCGATCTCAAGCGTGTTCATAAACTTAGTAAACGCCGATTTCACCGCCAAACAAAGAGGAATCCGCATAACAGAACAACGCGTCCTGTTAGACGGATCACCCGCGAACCCACTGGACCTGATCCAGGTCCAGATCGCGAACGTGGAGTCGCGGTTCGCGGGCGCGATCTGTGAGTCGGGTGAGATCAAAGTCGAGGGGCGGGTGAAGGATGGGGTCCCGCATTTGACCAAAGTTGGCGGGTTTGAAGTTGATGTGAGTTTGGAAGGGAATATTATCTTGTGTAGGCAAGTGGATCAACCGGGTATGATTGGGAAAGTTGGGAGTATTTTGGGGGGAGAGAATGTGAATGTGAATTATATGAGTGTGGGAAGGATTGCGTCCACAAAACAAGCGGTTATGACGATTGGTGTCGATGAGAAGCCGAGTAAAGACGCGTTGAAGAGGATTGGGGAGATTCCCGCGATTGAGGAGTTTGTGTTTCTTGCTTTGTAGGTGTCATGGTTGGATTTGAAATTGTTGTTGCAAGGGATTTTTGGTGTGATTTGTTGGTTAAAAGTTTGGAAAATTACGAAATGGACCGGTGATTGGTTAACGGGTTGATATAGTTTTGACTGACCCAAAAACTATATTATTTCAATAATAATCTAAAATTTTGAATAAAACAAATTTTAAGAGGCAAGCTATTTGAAAATGTAACTAGAGGTGAGCATGAGGCGGGGTGGGGTGGTTTTTCACTAAAATCAAACCCCGAACCGCAAATTTTGGTTTTTAAGAATTAGAAACCCTTCGGTTTCGGTTTTTCTCTGTTCGGTTTCGGTTTTTTTTTTCGGTTTTTTGTTTTCCTTAAAATTTAACAATTTGTTAACTTAAATGTTATTATTCCAAACTTTAATACTTATGCAATTATAAAACCTGGAAAACATTTGATTAAATGTGTGAAAAATTACAAATGATATATTTAAAACTTTCTTTTATGTAAGTATAAGGATCAAATCTTTTATAAATATAAAAATATTTTTATAAAATTTGAAATATATATATATATGGGGGGCGGGGCGGTTTTTTTGGCTCGGTTTTTTGTATGCGACCAAAAACCGCCTCAAACATTCGGTTTTTCAAAAAATAAAACCGCTCACATCGGTTTTTCAAATGGTTCGGTTTTTTCGGTGCGGTTTTTTCAGTTTCGGTTCGGTTTTTCGGTTTTTATGCTCACCTCTAAATGTAACACATGTACTTGCTTTTACCATTCAGTATTTCAATCTAGCAAGCATTGAAGTACTGAATGGTAAAAGCATGTAAGAAATACTGAACAGGGTAGTTATGTTGCAACGAATGATATAAGAATCTGTCGGTATTGCTTTCCTAGGCGTGGCATTTCTGAACAAAGAACCTCACAAAAATATACAAACTAGTCTTAAACGGGTTGATCCACCTAACTCATTTACTAAAGGGAATTAATTTTTATACCACATCTCTTAATATTTATACCACACAGTACAAGTATTACTGCAAACTGTACAAGTATATAATGCATCTCTTATGGTACATAACTTAAAACATGTGGTGTAAACATCACTCCCTCTAACTAAATACGGTAGTTGGATCGTGGATAATAAGGTAAAAATATATGATTCTTTTTGCTAAAAAGGATCACCTGAGTAAAATATTATAATCACAAATACATACACTTAGGCCCCGTTTGTTTTGACGTAATCCTCCATAATTGTAATTCAATTATATTACGGAGAACGTTTGGATGACCCATTTTTTTCGTAATTCAATTACGACGTAATTTCGAATTACGATATTCGTTGTAATTGAAATCCGTCCCAACACCCTACGAATTCAATTACGATCCTTTAGTAAAGTAACAAATTTGAATATCTTATATACGTCAGATTTTAAAATCATTTAAAAATATTAAAAAAAATTAAAAAATTTTAAAAAAATTAAAAAAATTAAAAAAAAGATTAAAAAAATTTTAAAATTTTAAAAAATTCTAAAAAATTTAAAAAAATTTTAAAAATTTTAAAAAAATTTTAAAAAAATTTTAAAATTTTAAAAAATTTTAAAAAATTTATAAAAAGTTTTAAAAATTTTAAAAAAATTTTAAAATTTTTAAAAAAATTTTAAAAAAAATTTAAATTTTTTTTAATAAATTAAAAAATTTCAAAAATTTTAAAAAAATTTAAATTTTTTTTAATAAATTAAAAAATTTTAAAAAAATCAGAAAAAAATTATAAAAATAAAAACTAGTTAATTTTTTTTTTAAAATGTAAACAAATAATAAAAAAATTTTAAAAATAAAAAAAAAATTAAATAATAAAATATTGAAAAAATTTTTAAAAAAGTTTTTAAAAAAAATCATAAGTATTGATTTGAATTACAACTCAAAATTTTGATAACCAAACGCGTAACCGTATTCAATTACAACCTAATTCAATTACTACCGAATTCAAATACAACCGATTTCAATTACATTACGGAGGATTACGTTGAGCCAAACGCCCCTTATAAAGTACATAAGAATGTGGTAAAAGTACCACATTAACCTCAACTTGTAAACAATGGAAGCTTATTACTATTTAAATAAGCTTTTAGATGACTTTTTGCTATTGGAGTGAAGAGCTTTTTTAAAAGCTTATCCAAATGACTTATTCTTCCATAACCTCTTAACTTACTTTCAATGTTTGATTTATTTAGTCCATGTATTTTTTAATTTTACATTTCAACCCCTATATAAATTTCTTTGTGAATCCTTTACTATATTTATAACTTTAAATGATAACTTTATCCTATTTCAATATTTTTATTAATGAACAAGCATGATGATTTGTTTTATTTTTTTGTGATATGTTAAGTTTTATAAAATGCTATAAAATTGTCAAATTATATTTGAGGGGTATTAATAAAATATTTGAGATACATAAAGGTAAACTAGTAAATTTAGTAAGAAAATATTTGAGTTACTGTTAAATTATAAATAGGTTTTTGGTTGATGTGACAAAAGTAATAAGTCATTGTGAGGTTAACCATTGGGGATGCTCTAAAAACAAGTTGATTATAAGTCAACTTGTCAATCTGTTTACATCTTTAATCAAGTACCTGCCAACCTGAACCCCTACTTTTTCGTGCATTTTCCCCTAAGAGCATCTCCAATGGTAGCTTTTTTAAAAGCTTTTTACTATTCCAAAAAGTCTTTCAAAGACTTTTTACCATTGGAATAGTTAGCTTTTTCAAAAGCTTATTCCAATGACTTTTTTTCTACTAACCTTTTAACCAAGTTTTAATGTTTGTCCTTTATAGTCCTCTATGTATAACAAGTTTTTATTTTAAACCTTAGATACATTATATATAGATTGTTTATTATATTTTTATTAATTAATTAATAAATTATATAATATTTTAATGTCAATTATTATAATATTATTGTAAAAGACATTTTAAAAAATATTATATTTAGTAAGATGTCAAAAAAATGTCAAATTATATGTAGGGGTATTTATAAAACATTTGAGATAGATAAAGGTATATTAGAAATATTATGAAAGAAAAAGCTTTTGGAAAGGTTAACCATTGGAGATGTAATTTATGAAAAGGTTTTTGGTTAGTCAATTGTTGATGTGGCAAAAGTAATAAGCTTTTACAAGGTTAACCATTGGGGATGCTCTAAGAATTATCTTTGTGAACCTATTTAGCATTTTGAGATTGGACAGTAACCCAAAATGATCTCTCATTGGTAAGTACATGGGTTTAAATACATAGTCTTTACATAAACAGTCCTGAACGGACACAATACTTGAAAACAACACATAATTCTGCTCATTTTTACAGTTTCATCTTCCCCTAAATGTTTGAGCAAAATTGCATTTATGCAAACTCAACAAAACTTATACAACTCTTGGTCCTGGGGACAACATTATTACAACAACAACCTCAACTTCTATTAACATCTTTTACCACTTGATTAAGTACCTACTATTTACTCCCAACCACCTTCATAATCTCAATTTTTCCATCACTCAAACCCGAAATTTAATGCTTTAAAACCGCAACACAACGGTTCACGAGCCCGATATGAATGGAAGATTAGCAGCCACAGTTGTAGGAGCAAAATGTAGGTTCTGAGATGCTAAATATGCTGCAATTCCTGCAGCATAACTAGCAAATGCAAAACCACTTGCCTAAACAATAAAAAACATTGTGTTAGCATGCAAATGTAATTATGTTTTTTAGATTTAGGGCGTCTTTGGATGCGTGTTTATGTGATTTTGAGTAATTAGGATCAGATAATCGGTTGTAAAATGAGATATTGTTTGAATGTGTCTAAAGTTGTAATAAAATAGGAGTGTTTTTACTTTTACATTTGTCCCTGTTTAGTCATTGTACAAAATTCTGTCCATTTGGGTCACTGGAGTCTATTTTATATGCAATTTTGGTCATTAGGCAACTTGATGACCCTTGATAAACCGATGACGTGGCGATAACCGAATGATCTAAACGGGACAAAAAGCCGTCTTTTAATGACCCAAAAAATGACATGTAACTCGCCACCTCAGCATGTTGACCCAAATGGAACACAAAACCAATAGGACAAAAATTTATAACACTACGAAACAGGGATAAAAGTAAACATACGTCATTATTTAATAAAATAAAGACCCATAAAATAATCAGCTGATCGGGCCAAATAATGATTTAAAAAAAAAAACTAGATATTTAAAATGATTAAAAAACATTTTTGTTAAAAAAGAAGACACGTCTTGTAAGATGAAAGTAAAAGTGTCTCAAACTCAAATTAGGTTATTCGACCCCAAAATAATCAGAATCATTATTACTCGATAATAATTAGATAATTAAAGTCAAGAAACAAAAGTTAAGAACATTAATACCTTTCTAAGATACCAAAAAAAGTCGATTTTTTCCATTCCCATTAAAGCAACACCAGCAGCAGACCCAATAACGAGCATGGACCCACCAGTTCCCGCACAAAAAGCAACCAACTGCCAAAACTGAGAATCTTGAGGGTAAGACGAAAGGTCATACATTCCCATTGCAGCAGCCACTAATGGAACATTATCTATAATTGCCGAAACTACCCCTATTGCACTTGCAATTAGTTCACTACTTGGAATATGAGCATCAAGATAATTTGCTATTTCTCTAAGAAGACCCGCTGCTTCCAAACTACACAGATTTCCATAAAAATATAAACTGTAAGTCCTATATTTTTTCAGATACCTGATTTTTCAGATATTTTTGAACACCCCTAAAAATGCCATTTTTTTTAAAATGAAATAAAAAAGTAGTAGATTAAAGAGTAAATTACACAAATGGTCCTTTAGGTTTGTACCATATTACATATTTGGCCCTTTTGTTTCATATATTACACTGATAGTCCTTATTTCTAAAACTATTGACACGTTTGGTCCTTTACCTAAAAAGACGTTAACTTTTTCCATCAAACAAACGGGTTTTTATGGGTTCAAATTGGTGATTGGAAAGGGAAAAGGACAGATTTACCCCCTCGCGCATCACACGTGACCATACTTGGTGGGAAAAATAAACATCTGTTGAGGTAAAGGACCAAATGTGTCAATAGTTTCATAAATAAGGACTATCAGTGTAATTTATGAATTTAAAGGACCAGATATGTAATATGGTACAAACCTAAAGGACCATTTGTGTAATTTACATTAAAATAAATTTAGAAAACTGAACACATTAAAAGTTAAAATTATTCTACTACTAAAGCAAAAGAAGTGCCGATTTTCTTTAATAAAAAAGAAGTTGTAGATTACATTAACATACCTACTAACAGATAAAAGGATTCCAAGAAAAAAGAGAGCTCCTTGAGTATCAATACGCGATAAAGCTTGAGGTACTTTTAATCTTTGTCTTTCTGATTCACCATAGTGAATAGCATCGGTTAATATCCAAAGAACACCGAGCCCAAATAACATCCCCAAATAAGGAGGTAAACCGGTTAAAGATTTAAAAACGGGAACAAAAACTAATGCACCAACTCCAACTGCAAATACAAGTTGCCCACGTGGCGCCATCTGTTCTGATGCCAACACATCATCCGTGTTTTCTCCCTTGTCATCAAGTTCACTAAAAAAAACAAAAAACGTTTGACTTTTTGACTTTTTAAACCATCACAATTAACAAGCAATTTCTTATTGACAATTTAATACCTAGAGAAAGACATGAGAGCCAAAGGAACCGCAAGAGAAACCACACTAGGAAAAAATAAATCCTGTAATAACCAACAAGATTATAAAGTTTTAACTAATTAGTAATTAAAAATAATAATTAATTAAGGATATTAATTAGATTAAAATACCTTCATTGTGGGCAATGTTGTAATTTGACCATGTATCCAAAGCATAGTAGTGGTTACATCACCAATAGGTGTCCATGCTCCACCAGCATTTGCAGCTATCACAACTACCGCACCAAGTAGCCTATAAAATACCAAAAAATATCAAACATTTTTATTTTATTTTTGTAAAATAAATTACATAAATCATAAATCATCCCTGTGTATGGATAGGAACAACTGACGTTACAAGTTTCAAAATTAGGGACTATTAATGTAACAAAATAAGTTAAGGGACGGAATTTGTAATTTCATACAAACCACAGGGACAATTTGTGCAATTTAATTAAAATAGCCTTGACATACTTTCGGTATTCTGACGGAGGTACCAATTTCCTCAATAAAGAAACCATGACTATTGTAGATGTAAGATTGTCAAGAACTGAACTCATAAAAAAAGTCACAAAACCAACCTACAATCATCATTTCATCATCAATATCATAATTCACTTTAATTATTGAAAAATAATTTAAATTTGATTACTAACCACCCAAAGAAGGGAGCGCGGTTTGCGAGTTTTAATATTATCCGTAACCAACTTAAACCCTTGATGAGCATCAATAATTTCCACTATTGTCATTGCACCAAGTAAAAAAAATACTATTTCACTAACTTCTGCTGATGCATGAGTCAACTCAGCAACCGCTATGTCTGTTGAAGGGGCCTGGATTAAAATATTTTCCCATTTTTAAAAAAAATATATAAAAATTAAAATATTAAATTAAAAAAAGTTAATGCCTTACTCCAATGCTACGAATAACCCACAAACTAACTGCCATTAGTAAAGCTACACCACTTTTATTAAAAGCAAGTGATTCTTCAAAGATTATGCCAGCGTACCCTAATCCAAACAACAATGCCATTGCAAGATCCTGTAACGAGCACAATAAAATTATTTACAAATTTATAAAATTATATATCGATTTGTGTATATCGAGATAAAAAAACCTGATTTGCAGCCACCCAAGATTGATTAATTGCAACTGCACCTGTTGTAGCTGCTCCAAATATTGCTAGAGCTTTTAACAAATCGGTTTTCGGTTGGTATGTAGCTTCATATTCTTGTGAGCTTACATCATCCACCGAACATAAAGGATCACAAGCTCCAGATGAGGTTAAATCCTAATATTGTAAAATGATAAATCAGTAATAATAATAACTTGCGTAATTAATCTTTTATACGGTTTAACCGATAATAGCGCCAAATATCCGGAACGATTAACCCAAATCTTAATAAATTCAGGTGGTAAATTTGTTTAATTGATGATTGATTAGATCAATTACAAAGTGGAAACAATTAACTAGTTCTAAAATTAAGTAATGGTGAAGTATTTGGTTTAAACCTGAAATTGCTTATCCGAATTGGGGTTGGGTGGTTGTTCTTGTGTAGAGGATGGGTTTCCTGTTCCTCCACGTGCCTTATCTTCTGCACGTGCCAAAACCCCATTTTTGTGTAATAATTTTGGTCCTCTGGTTGTTGACAGAAGCTGTGGCGGAGCGGATGACCGTTTTCTGAATTGGGGATCGAGTGATAGAGAGAGGTGGTGAGTTCTAAATGGGAGCAAAGTGGTAGACATTCAGGTGGTGGTGGTGGACGGTGGTCGGAGTTGGCTGACGGTCGTCGTGGTGGTAGCTGGGGAGGAGGAGCGGCGCTTTGGAATGATCGGACACGAAATCTTGTTTGTAGCTTTTGCATGTTAAATGTACATTTATTGCTGCATATAGTACAAGTGTTAGTTTTCAGATAATCCGGTATATCGATTAAACAATAGTTTCCTTTTAGTCCTTTAACTTGTGGTTAAATGTAACATGAAGTACATAATTTCGTTGTGATCTACAAATAGCTGATTAATAAAAGCCAGATCCGGCGATTCAAGTGAGGTTCGGGATAGCGGGTCATAAACATTTAACTCGAAACCGATCTATTTATATAAACATGTCATATATTTCAATCCTAACCTGTTTAACTTCAACTCGAACACAACCCATATAACCCGTTTAATAAACAGGTTAAACCGATTAACGGTTCAAAGAGTTAAACAAGTCAAACATGTCATTGGTATTTCACAAATTTATAACCGAATACCAAACTACCAAAATTAAGTAGTCCATTTAGTTTTTGTATAATTATTAGTTATTTTTGAAATAGTAAGTATAAAATATATATATTTTTAAATATATTTTAATACTTAAACGGAGTGGCAGGTCGACCCATTTAATTTATTATTGACCCGAACCTAACCCATTTAATAAACGGGCCAGTTGATTCGATCAAAGGCTGATCCAAAATTTTTCACCTCAACACAAACCTGTTTATTTTTGTGACGATTATTTTTTTGAGGAGTTCGTAACGGATTCATAGAACTCTCAGTTTTTCTGCCATTGATTTAAACAACCCCGATAGGCACTAGCGCTTAAGTGGTCACATTTTGGTTACAACCATATTTCAAGTTACCATCAAACGCTACAAGAAATTACTCCTATAGATACGAAACCCTTTGGCAACGACATGCGTCGTCATAGACCTCTCAGTCTTTCGTTGCTATATGGTTGACAAAATAATTTTTTTCAAAACCTATGATGATATGTCATTGGCACAGGGTAAGTGGGAAATGATTTTTTTTGGAAAACTGTCCCTAAAAAATATTACTATACATATAAGTATATCATTTATTTTAATTCATTATTAAATAGAAAGTGTATCACTTATTTTGATTGATAGAGGTAGCATATATTCCTATTATGCAGGAAGTGTTGCATGTATTATCCTTGGGAGAGAAGGGATGCCAGATGTATAAAGGCAATGTTGCATTAATTTAGTTAAAATTATTTGAAAGAAAGTCAAAACTAGTTGTTCAAATGGTTAACCTTGACTTATAGTGAACTTGCTTTATGATGGAATAGAAAATGAGATGGTCGGTTTTTGGAGACACTATCGATGGAAGTCTGACATATAAAAAGTATAGTTTTTTTTTTCACTGATTACTTCAAAGTTATTGAAAGTTTTTAGAAACTTTAGATGTTTATTTTGATGTAATCATCCGTAATGTTTTGTATTTGAAATGTAATTTCATTATTAATGGATGTTTGAATGTATTTTTCTTTCGTAATTGAATTCCTACGTAATTCCGAGATAGGTCCCAAAACCCTATGAATTCAATTTACGCTCCGTTAATAAACTAACAAACTTGAATATTATTATATTTCAGACTTTAAAATCATTCAAATTTACTAAAATAAATTACAAAAAATTAAAAAATTTTAAAAAATTAAAAATAAATTAATGATAAATTAAAATAAATAAATAAATAAAAATAAATAAATAAAAAATTTAAAAATAATAACAAAATTTAAAAATATATTTTTTAAAAAGTAAAAAATAATAAAATAAAAAAAAATAAAAAAAAATGCATAAGAATAAATTTGAATTCCAGCTAAAAACATTGTAATAAAAACGCAATAGAATTCAATTATGAAGGAATTGAATTCTGATTGAATTCAATTCGTAATTGAATTCCATTACGAAAGCTTACAGTGTGCCAAACGCACTCTTAACTTCAGTTGTATGATTCATAGGTTTTAGTCTGGTAATCTAACCTTAACTCTCTACAAGTTAATCTTTTCTTCAAACACTAATAACTAATGAGAAGATAAAAATATAAAGCATGAAAGCAAGCAAAATTAAATACCAAAACAAAACATCGACCAAAGGCCAAAAAGAACACCTAAAAGTAACCCACGTATTCGATAAACAACACCTAGCATATTTCTACATGTTAATCTCTCCAAAAAAAATCCTCTTTTCTCGACCCCACCAGTGCGTTTGCGTTGAAAGAATAGGTGTCGAAGGTGCCCCCGAAATTGCTTCCTATGCGAACTTGAGACATCCACTTAAGAAATCTTACGCCGCTACCACTAGGCCACACCATTTGAGATTTATACCTGTCGAGTTTAAAATTATAAAATAAAGTTATTTTTTTCCCTCCGATGTATGTTATATGTAGGTGGCAAAATGGATGCGTTAATTAACATGTTAAAACGAGTTTGATTAAATAACATGTGAAGTGTTAAATGTAGACATGTCGAACCATGTAGTACGCTTGGTTAACCACAAACATTATTCTTGCCAAATTTTTTCTAATCTAAAACATATCTGTATATAAGTAAAAGGCTATTTTATTAAAATGATGAACGGATAATTTTGATAAACGATTATATGAATTTTAGGCGGCACATGGCCCATCTAGTTCTTTTTATTACTATTTTCTTCTTAAAAGATTTCATCCATTGGACCCATAATCATTGTCCTAAAAAAAGAAGTTAGTTAATAATGATAATTCATTGTTTTGGTGTGTTTGGAAAGTTAGGAATGATGTGATGTTCAATAACATTCATAAATCATATACGGTCATTGCGGGTGATATTATTTCAATTTCTTTAATGTTGTTGAAACATAGGAGTAAAACATCTTGTAATTGGTTTGATTGGGGGTGTCTTGCCTTTTTTTGTCTTTATTGTAATTTTGTTTCCCTCTCAGTGTCTTGCTAAGCTTGAGCTTTTTAATATATTTGCCGTTTCAAAAAAAAAAAAATAAAAATAAATCATATTTGCGCATATCTATTAAAATTGCCCCTTCACGAGTTTAATTATATATTATCATATATACTTTTTTATCTAAAAAATGCCATAATTGTAACGTTGGTGTTTGATTTAGCTCTCTCTATTTTGTGGAGTAGTGGTAAGAGATCTCGAATAATTTATTAGAAGTTACAGTTTTGATTCTTTTTTGAGTAAATATTTAATAGATAACCAGACACCACTGGAAGGTTCGAAACAGTTACGATAACGATTAGATTGCGTTTATAACGAGCATAATCACGGTTTACCCAGAGGAAAAAGAAAAAAACATGCACCGATCCATTTGTTATCCACATATTCAGAACTTCTTTTACGATGCCAATTTTCATGAGTAATACCACCAATTGCTTCACTAAATAATATTTTTTGACACCGTTGGTGGAGTATGCGAGAAGGTGGATTCCGTTAGTAGAAAGTGATTCATATACCTTTGTGATAAAGGGATGCCAAATTTAAACCAAAAGCAATATAAAGGGGTTTGTCAGACACCTTAAACTTAAGCTACTTCATGCATTATTAACTTATAATTCTGTAGGTTCATGCACGCATTTCATTATCTATAAATAGGGAAGCTACGAGTGGCAATAAGCCCCAATTCAAAACACACAATAATATACCTTTGCAATACGAATATATTTGTTCAAATAATTATTTTTAAGTTTTCTTTAAGTCGATCTGGGCTGCAATGGCTCGGTCAATGGTTATGTTAGTTGTGATGTTAATGCTGGTGGCATTCGGTGAAACCGCAACTCCACCAGGCATTGCTAACAACCCTAGCCATGCAACTTGTAAAGACCCACAGTACAAAGAATGTCATAACTTGGTTCATGTTTGTCCTAAGTTTTGTCCTAACGGCTGCACCGTTCATTGCCAGTCGTGCAAACCTATTTGTATAGGCTCCACTACACCTGAGATAGAACCACCACAATCCTCACCACCTCCAACGACTCCCAAACCACAAGCACCCGTACCTTCGACACCAACATACTCACCACCTCCACCAACCACCACTCCACCACATGTATACTCACCACCTCCACCTACTCCTACACCACCAACACCCGTACCTCCAACACCAACTCCAGTATACTCACCACCTCCACCTACTCCCACACCACCCACACCCGTACCTCCAACACCAACACCTGTGCACTCACCACCTCCACCTACTCCCACACCACCAACACCCGTACCTCCAACACCAACACCAACACCTCTGCACTCACCACCTCCACCTACTCCCACACCACCAACACCCGCACCTCCAACACCAACACCAGTATACTCTCCACCTCCCCCCACCCCTTCACCTCCAACAGAGTCCACGCCTCCCACCACTCCTTCATCACCACCTCCCACCACACCCTCATCACCACCACCTCCTACCACCCCTTCACCACCAACAGAGGCCACACCTCCAACACCACCGTCACCATCTCCCACCACGCCTTCACCACCAACACCCTCATCACCACCTCCCACCACCCCTGTACCACCAACAGAATCTACGCCTCCAACACCGGTTTCTCCACCTCCCACCACACCTGCTCCACCAACTGATTCTACGCCTCCAACACCAGCTTCACCACCTTCTACCACACCTGCACCACCAACAGAGTCTACGCCTCCAACACCAGCTTCTCCACCTCCCACCACACCTGCACCACCAACTGATTCTACGCCTCCTACGCCAGCTTCACCACCTTCTACCACACCTCCACCACCAACAGAGTCTACACCTTCAACACCGACTTCTCCACCTCCCACCACACCTGCACCACCAACTAATTCTACGCCTCCTACGCCAGCTTCACCACCTCCTACCACACCTCCACCACCAACAGAGTCTACACCTCCAACACCGACTTCTCCACCTCCCACCACACATGTACCATCGCCAGAAGAGTCCACACCTCCAACCCCAACACCATATTCACCACCTCCCACCACACCTTCACCACCAACAGATTCTACACCTCCAACACCGTCCTCACCACAACCCACTACCCCTTCACCACCATCAGACTCAACACCTCCCACCACACCTTCACCACCAACAGATTCCACACCTCCAACACCTTCTTCACCACCTCCCACCACTCCTTCACCATCAACACCAACTACTTCTCCTCCAACATGGTACCCTTCTCCACCTTCTCAACCAAAGAAAGTCAAGTGCAAAAATAGCAACTATCCCCAATGTTACGCCTCTGAGCATGTTTGTCCCGCTTCTTGTCCAGGTCAATGTGAAGTTGATTGTGTCTCATGCAAACCGGTTTGTAGTAAGTTCTTCACAACTCTATTCTCTTCATATTTAGACAAATAATAAAAATTCTACACATGCACACACAAATATGCCAAAGAACTGCTCAATGTATATGTTGTACATGTCTAACCTCGAATTTTAATAGTTCAATCTCATCATATGCTATTAATAACTATTACGACATACATAAGACCTAAATATATGTATGTATGGTAAATTGCAGACTGTGATATGCCTGGAGCAGTGTGTCAGGATCCTCGTTTTACTGGTGCTGATGGCATCACTTTCTACTTCCACGGAAAGAAGGACAAAGATTTTTGTCTTGTTACCGACAACAACCTCCACATCAATGGTCATTTCATTGGCAAGAGGAACAAAACCATGGGTAGAGACTTTACATGGGTCCAATCCATTGGGATTCTCTTTTACAACCACAAGCTACAAATCAGTGCTCAAAAGACTTCCAATTGGGATGATACAATTGACCGTATGACCATTACGCTTGACGGGGAAAACATCATTCTCCCAGAAACCGAAGGCGCCAAATGGAAATCTTCTACAACATCAATCACTAGGATTCGTGACACCAACAATATTGTTGTTGAAGTTGAAAACCTCTTCAAGATTGCTGCCAAGGTAGTTCCCATAACAAAAGAAGAATCAAGAATCCATAACTATGGTATAACCGATGATAATTGTTTTGCTCATCTTGATCTCAAGTTTAAGTTCTTCTCCTTAAGTAACGAAGTGGATGGAGTTCTTGGACAAACTTATAGGAATGACTATGTCAGCAAGGTGAAAATGGGGGTGTTAATGCCTGTGATGGGTGGAGAAAGAAAATTTGTGAGTACAAGTTCATTTGCAACTGATTGTTCTGTGGCTAATTTTAAGGGCAATCATGAAGAAGGTTCGTCTTTAAATTTGGAATTGCCAAGTTTGAGGTGCCAAAGTGGATTGAATGGTCGAGGTGTCGTATGCAAGAGATAGATTGTTCGTCTACTTGTTTCTCCGATATTTACATTACTATTTGTCAATTTATCCACGTACTAAATAATGACGTATAATAAATAATGAGTATCAATTAATAAAACGTTTCTTTTCATCTTCCTGTACATGGGTTCGTTCGTATTGAATTCTCAGAATAGAAAAGCAAATGGCAAGAAATAAATGTATTGTTTTCTTTATTTTGTAAGAGTAAATTGCAAAAATCTTCCTTGTAGTTTGACTAAATTCGACATTTGGTATCATTGGTATCAAAATGAGATATATTTGTGTGAATCCGTATCTATCGATTAAACACAAGATTAAGCAATAACAATGATTAATTTGAAGAACAAGAAGAAGCTTCACACACAAAATACGTATATTCGATTTAGACAACGGCAAGCTTAGGTCAATACTAGGTTACCACTAGGTATTTATACCTAGGCCTAGTATTGACTAATTACATAAAGTACCCTAGACTATTGATTACAATAAACCGTCACATTACACCCCTAGACTATTACAATACTCTAGAATGTGACCTAACAATCCCCCCCTTTGTAACAATAGTCTTGGAACCATGTCTTCGAAGTCTTCATCTTTAGCACAAGCCTAGTCTTGTAGATATTTCGTTGCATAATAATCATGATCAGGCTTGAGCTTTGTTAATCTGTGAAAACGAATACTTCTTGTAGCTTTTTAACCACAAAAAGTATTTTTGAAGACTTTACTTTGAAGATACATATTGATCGACCAAAATTGAGACCCATAATGATAGAGAGATTAACAGCGGAAGTCTTTTCTTGAAGTTTGTGGCTTTATGTCGATCAATGATCTTTAATAATTGTTGTTCGGGAAATTTGTTGATAAGGTTTATGCTCCCCCTCAAACAGACAATTATTTCTTCATGGAGTCTTCGGTTCCTTGTATACTCCCCCTTCACTGGTGCATATGTGTCTTTTTGATGTGGAGTAAGTTAGGCCGGTTCCTTGTATACTCCTCCTTCACTGGTGCATATGTGTCTTTTTGATGTGGAGTAAGTTAGGCTAATACATTCTCCCCCTCATGATGAACAAGATTTATCTGAAGCATCATGTAAGAAGAAGAATCTCCGAAGCTTGGTGATGAAAAAGTGTTGAATAATGATAACATTCATTTTTTGAATGGATCAATATATAACACATTTTACACCATAGTCAAATAGGATAAACCGGGATCTCATAGATAACCCGTTAACACGACACTGAAAAACTGTGTGACCTACGTTCAGTGTTGGCTTTGATGTTAGCACTGGTAGGATTTCCATTCAATCATCGTGGAATACCAACAAGTTTGGTATCACTATGAATGTTCCGGCAATATCACGAGGATATGCTTGGTGGAATGCCTGTGTCCTAGAGAAATTTAATTCGCTTCTAGACTCTATTTGTGGACAAACGAAGGCGAGGACTGGAGGTAGGTCCTCTTTTTCAATATCAACAATCTCCAAATGAGATGTCGATAGTAGATGTGGTAATCTCCGTGATTTTGAAACAAGTACTTTTTGTACTTGAGTGGTCAGTGGGGGTTGTGCATTGCATCACTGGGTCCATGATGTCTGAATCAAAAGGCATTGTATGCAGTCTGATAAAGATGTGGTTACCCGGTCTTTTGATTGGTTTAGGGAGGGTTTTTCGTTTTCTTTAACCCTGTCTCACACACTCCTCACTCAACTCACTTTTTCATTTTCAACCACACCCTCGTTGTTGTGTTACCATGTGTTAAGCTGATTTGCACCCCATACTTCATACCCTCTCTCAATTTTTACCTCAGCGCACCCCAATCAAGATCCCGTGATACTTGATTCTGCTCACCTAGACCTATAAACCCTTACATTTTGTCCTATATTGTAGGTGGCTCCTGGGGAAGATCATGCCGGTTATAGCAGATCATAGGAGTAATTTGAGAGTGAACTAAAATGCTCATGTGCAATGGATCAGCATATATGATGTTACGTTTTGTGAATAACATGGATTTTTCATCGGAAAGTGTATGTGTTTCCGGCATAAGTTGTTGCCTTTAAGATGTCAAATTTAGGTACAGCAACTTGAACAAGTAAGTGAATACCAGACTTACATAGAGTATCCGTTTGCACACTGTATGAATCTATAGTCGTTTGCACAACCGTAGATTCAGATGTGTGACCTGCGTTTAGAGTTGGCGTGATTTTAGCTCTAGCAGGATTTCCACTCGATCCTCGTGAAACATCAGATCGTGATGCCACTACGAGTGTTCCGATGGATTTAAAGAAATCAATGTTTGTAGTGCAAGTGACCTATATTAGAATATTCTTGAGGGTGAGAACTAGACACACTGTGCATACAAAGAGACTTAACCCGGGGCATGAGGTTATTTTGTTTTAATACCGACATACTCCGAATGAGTAGTCAGTAGCTTTTGTGCTACGTCCCCTAATGAAATGAAACAAATTCCTGTTGAGAGGAATTTGAGTGGTTGGTGGTGGTGTGCATTTGCTTTACTGGGCTAGTAAAGTCTGATGAAACATTTAACGCATAAATGAGCACCCTTTTGTATGGTTGCCCGGTTTATTTACGGTGTGGATGCACTCAAATGTGTGTTTTCTTAAAGTTATCATGTTTTTCACATCACCTTGCACTCACCTATTGCTATACCTTAGACTTATACCCTCACATTTACCAAATGGCTGAAAAAGAATTTCATTGGAAGGTAAGGCCGGTTCTGGCAGACCATGGGAAGGTATTGTCGTTTGATAAAAAAAAATTGATTGAATAATAAAAAAAAATTCAAACGGGTATAAACGTATGGATATAAGAAAGTTTCTCCCCTGGAAATACTAATTCTCCCCTAGAATTAATATTACTCCCCATCGACAAAATAAAGATATATAAAAGTTTGTAGATCAGAAATGTACCTTTTAACAGCAGCAGAGGGGTGGAGAAGAGTTTTTACAGTTCTGTGTTTTCTGATTAAGAGCGGGTTTCAAGTTGATGTGCGTGAAAGCCATCGCTTTAAAGTTCGAGTTATATACTGATGTGTATATAAGTCATTGCTAATAATGTAAACAATAAAAAGCATTTTGCAGAAACAACATTGAAAATTAGTGAAAATAAAAATAGAAACGATTTATGCTTTGAGATTTAACATACCAAGCTTAGACACAAGAAAGTTAAATCGTTTTTCATCTATAGCCTTGGTAAATAAATCAGCTAACTGAAAATCAGTGGATACGAAGTACATTTCCACAGTTCCTTGTTCAACGTGATCTTTAATAAAATGATATCGAAGATCAATATGTTTAGTTTTGGAATGTTGAACAGGATTGCATGAAATTGCAATTGCACTTCGGGAGTCACAATATAAGGGAATACAGCTGTATGAAAAGCCGTAGTCTTTTAATTGTGACTGCATCCAAATTACCTGGGACAGGCAGCTTGCAGCAGCAACATACTCCGCTTTGGCAGTTGAAAGAGATACACAATTTTGTTTCCTTGATGACCAGCTCACCAATTTATCACCGAGAAATTGAGCACCTCCAGAAGTGCTTTTACGATCCAACATACAGCCAGCATGATCAGCATCAGAGAATGCAGACAGGTCAAACGAAGTTTCTTTGGGATACCAAAGACCAAGATCTCGAGTACCCTTTAAGTAACGAAATATGCGTTTGACTGCTTGAAGGTGAGACTCTTTGGGAGCAGCCTGATACCGAGCACAAACGCACGTAGAGAACATTATATCAGGGCGACTGGTAGTTAGATATAATAAGGACCCGATCATGCCTCGATAGTTGGTGATATCAACTAGCTTTCCGTCAGGATCAGTATGCAATTTTGAACCGGGTGACATTGGTGTAGAAATGGGTTTACAGTCATCCATCAGATACTTCTTCAACAAATCAGTGATATACTTAGATTGATTGATGAAGATCCCGGTAGGTAACTGACGAACCTGTAAACCGAGAAAGAAATTCATCTCCCCCATCATACTCATTTCAAATCTTTTGATCATAAGATCTGAAAATCGTTTACAGTATTTTGGATTTGTGGACCCGAAAATAATATCATCTACATAAATCTGAATGAGGACGATATCTTCCCCTTGTCGTTTGATGAATAGAGTTTTGTCCACTTTGCCTTTTGAAAAACCAGAGTCGACTAAGAATTTGGATAGAACATCATACCACGCACGAGGAGCTTGCTTCAAACCATATAACGCTTTATCAAGGATGAAGACATGGTTAGGCAAGTTTGGATCGACAAATCCTTCTGGTTGATGAACGAAAACTTCTTCACTTAGAATACCATTAAGAAATGAAGTTTTTACATCCATTTGATAGATTGTAGAATTCTTGTGTGCTGCATATGCCAGAAAGATTCGAATGGCTTCTATTCTTGCAACCGCGGCAAAAGTTTCTTCATAATCGATGCCCTCTTGTTGAGAATACCCTTTAGCAACCAGGCGTGCTTTATTTCGAATGACAATCCCATTTTCATCCTTTTTGTTTTTAAAGATCCATTTGGTACCAACAACAGACTTTCTAGGTGGTTTTGGAACTAGACGCCAAACTTTCAGTCGTTCAAATTGATTGATTTCATCTTGCATGGCAAGAATCCAGTCTGGTTCTGATAAAGCTTCGCTGATTTTCTTATGTTCATTAGAGCTTAAGAAAGATGAGTATTGACATTCATCAGCAGTTGCTCTACGAGTTTGAACCGATGATTCAGGATTTCCAATTACTTGATGTAAAGGATGCTCTTTGGTCCATTTCAGAGTATGAGGAAGTGGAATTTGACCTGGTGTTATATTGGAGGTATCAGTAAATGCAGGATGCGGGATTATAGTTGTTTGGGTATTGGATGAAGAAGGTGGGGGATCGACTTGTTGAACATTGAATTTGGAGAAATCGATCACCAACTTTGGAACTTGAGCGGTTTCAACAAGTGAATCAGAAGCACCGACAACTGGAGTGGGCGATGAAGAGACATCCGTTGGTGATTGAGTTTCCATTGATGAGGAAGTAGAATCTGAATTTGGTACTGACTCAGTGTTCTCAGGAGCAGCAGATGTTGGAGATGGAGAATCAGGGGAACTCGGAATGAGTGTCTCAGGGACACTGATTGATTGAACATCTGCAGCTGCAGGGAATGGAACGCCAGCCTCCTGAAGTAACGTATGTCTGATGTTGTGATATTCATCATAAAAATGTTCAAACAATACATCGAAATCATTTTCAGAGGTGGAAGGTGCGGAAGGAGGTGCAGGAGGTTTAATATTTGAAGTAAGTGACTCAAGAGGAAATGTCTCATCAAAATTCACATTTACACTTTCTCTTATTGTCCGATTTGATCGATTGTAAACCCTGAATGATGCAGATTTTCGTGAATAACCAACAAATACCCCTTCATCCGCTTTAGCTTCAAATTTGTTCAATTTGTCTTTGTCATTCAAGATGAAGCAACGAATCCCAAAAACATGGAAAAATTTAACATTCGGAATTCGGTTATTTATCAATTCATACGGTGTTTTGTTGTAGGTTTTGTTGACGATAGAACGATTTTGAGTGAAACATGCCGTGTTGATGGCTTCAGCCCACAGAGATAAAGGTAGTTTCGAAAATTAAAGCATTGTGCGGGCTGCTTCAACTCAGGTACGATTTCTTCGTTCTACTACTCCATTCTGTTGTGGAGTTCTAGCAGCGGAAAATTGATGGGTTATACCTACAGATTCAAGAAATGAATCTAGGGTTCGATTCTTAAACTCAGTTCCATTATCAGTCCGAATGGTGTTGACTTTTAATTCCAGATTTTTCTGAGTTTTCTTGATAAAGGCGATAATAGTATCTGCAGCTTCATCTTTGGTACGTAAGAAGTGAACCTAGGTATAGCGTGAGTAGTCATCAACAATCACTAACACATATCGTTTACCAGCAATTGATTGTACACTCATTGGTCCACATAGATCCATGTGAAGCAATTCAAGAGGTTTGGATGTATTTGGAACAGGTTTGGATTTGTGTGACGTTTTCTTCATCTTTCTCATTTCGCAAGACGAACACAGAAGATCTTTTTCAAATTTAACGTCTAGGAGACCAGATACATGGCCACCTTTTACCAATTTGTTGATGGTTTTGAAGTTAAGGTGAGAGAGGCGACGGTGCCATAACCATGATTCTTCTGATGACGCTGTTGACAGTAAGCATACTTCTTCCATTGGGGTCACGTCATTTAGATTGATAGTAAACAGATTTGTATCCCGTGATCCGGTAAGAAGTTCTTTTCCATTATAAGTACGAACAACACACTTCTTTGTTCGAAAATTAACTTCTAACTCTTTATAACAAAATTGACCGATGCTGAACAAGTTGTGAGCAAGATCTTCAACATAAGTGACGTTTCGAATGATTAACTTGTCACGAATGATATCGCCAATTCCCATGATAGCGGCCAAATGATCATTTCCAAAACGAACAGTACCCAAATATTTATCTCTGAAATTTGTTAAGAGGTTCTTGTTTCCAGTCATATGTCGTGAGCATCCAGAATCAAGATACCATATATTCTACATAAAACAAATAAAACAATTTAGGTACCCAATCATTTATGGGTCCTATACGATTAGTGATGGATGTTTTATGTAGATATTACAGCAGGATTAATTTAGAGATTTTGGGGAACTGCAAGGAGGCAGTTCTGTTTGGATAGATTTGATAGACCATTGAAGCTTTTTCTCTGGAGAATGTAAAATCCATTGGGACTGTTCATTCTTAATCCAAGTGTAATTAATAAATGTGGATTTTGTGTTATTCATCTTTGATTTGGTTGTTGAAGAATTGGATGAAGTACTTGATAGTGATGATTTAGGTGTGGTGGTTCCTCGAGTTGTGTGACGTGGGATGGGACGAACAGGAGTTGATTTGACAGCTGGTGTAGACAAATGTTGACGTTGATATAGCAAAGAGTGAGAAACTGATGTTTTGCATGAGGATGGGAAACAAGTTTTGCAGGACTTAATTATTTTACCAGACTTATGTAAAACATAGTTTCTAGGACCACATGGAGCATCTAAACTAATAAAGTATCGTTCATCATACTGGGAAATTTGTTTATTTGTTTGCTTGTCACAGTAAATCTTTTTACCGGTTTATCATATTTAACAACCAAATTATCACCATTAACAATATAATTCACAGGACGATAAACAGCAGAATCATAAATAGTACCAAAAGCGAATTTAGGAGCAATAAAATCCATGGAGTTATTACATTTATTATGAACAGAAAAAGAAGAAACTAAAAAGGACGATGAACTAGACTTCTTAAGTTCTTTTGACTTAAGCATACTAGAGTCGGACGACTTAGACTTCTTTATATGAGCTGCTCCTCTGTCTCCGATTGGCCTGGGCTTCTCAAGCTTTGAATTTAAGGTTTTATCTGAAACATTTAAAACAATTGAGTCAGAGCTTCTTTTTAAAATAACAGGGATTTTAATGGTAGAAGTCTTTTCAAGAGTTTTAGTTTGAACGGAAGAATTATTTTGAGAATCATTTTGAACAGAAGAAGAATTGGTTTTAACAAGTTTAGCTTCTAATTCATGAATTTTGGTTTGTAAAACTAATTTTTCTTAGCATATGCCTTTTGTGTGTCATCAATTTCTGTTTATAATTGGCAGATTTTCTTTTCAAGAATTAACGATGGAATATAAAGTTTTCTTGTTACTTTTTCTTGAACGACAGCATCCCCTTTAATTTCAAATTCTTCTGGGTTATAATAGGAAAATATTCATCATTTTCAAATTTAGCCTTTTTAAATTCATAAGTTTTGTTCAATTCTGCATAATTGAAACTGATTTGAGCATTTTCCTGCTTCGCCCTGTTGAATGCTTCAATTTCTTTTTCCTCATCAGTCACCCGCATGAAGCTTTGCCAGATATCTCTTTGCATGTAGCGAGAGTCAAATAGTGTCGGAAGAACCCTGCACGCCTTGCTCAGATATCCTGGATTGTCTGCCCCAAGACCTTGTTTGGAGTTGAAGTATTTGAACTCTTTTTGCTTGTTCAAATGCATGGTTCGATCAGTATGTCCTCGTTTGGCGATTAACTCTTCAAGGTGTTTAATGTGAGATACTAACTGATCTTTGTCGTTGGTGAGACGATGTATGATAACCTGTTGACTATTTCTATCTTGTGATGATTGATTAGTTTGATCGGTTAATTTTTCTTTTAATTCTTTTATTTCAGAATTTAAAGATTTAAATTGATTTTCATTATCATCAAATTCTTGTTGTTTACGTTCCATCCAGTTTTTTGTGAATTGACATTCTTGGAACGTTTCAATATACAATTTGTAATATTTGTCATTTCGTTCCTTTGAAATAGGATTTTGTGCATTTTTAAGATTTGTAATTTCAGCTTCTTTCTCGGAAATTGTATGTGACAAATGTTGAATATCAGATTCATATTGGACCTTTATTTCTGATGCTTGTCTTTTTAAATCCTGAATTTACAGTGTAAAAATTTTATTTTATTTAATGTGATTAACAAGTTGCTCACCTAGATGAGCAGTTTGTTTGCATTGTTTTTCTAAAATGTTTACACGCTCTAAAAGTTGTGTATTCATATCCTTTTCGAGTAAAATTGTTTGATTTAAGGTATCAATTTCAGAAATCAGATTTTTATCCAGACAAGTATCAGAATCAGTGGAATGATCAGAAGTAGATAAAGAAGAGCTGGTTACCTCAATTTCCTTGTTGGCCTCCTCATTGGAACGTTCGTGGAGCTCAACATTTTCTCTTGCCATGAAACACAAGTTTGCAGCATGTTCTTCATCTTCTTGATCAGAATTTTCCATCCACTGAAGATCTTCAGCTAACAACAGTTTCTCAGATTCAATTTGTTTTGCCATTATCATCTTCTTTTTGAAATTTTCAGAATCACGAACTTTAGGTTTCGTGCAATCACGAGAGAAGTGACCATCAACACCACAGTTATAACATTTCTTTGTAGGATCCAAAGGTGTCATGGCTGGCTTATCAGTTGATGCAGAAGCAGATTGAGCAGATTTAAACTTTGATGAGAATCTCAGATTGTTGTTTGCGGTTTTCGGGTAATATTTCTTCTCATATTTAGAGATGAGTGACATGGCTTGCAGCACTTCTTGAAGTTCTTTATCCAAATTATCGAGTTTTGGAGGAGTGGGTTCTTCTGCTTTTTCTTTAGATTTAGCAGACTCATTTAATTGATGATGTTGTTTGGTAAGAAGTGCAAGAGTATCTTGTGTCTCTTGTTTTGTTTTGGCTATGTTACTCACCATTGGAGCATTTTGGTACAAGTATTCGTACAGCTCATGGATATCTATAAGACTTAGATCTTTATTCTGCATAGCATTGTTACCAAACATTTCCCACTCAGGAAGAAGACTGTTGATAAATTTGATGTTGATCTCTAGGTTTCCCTTTGATAGACTGTTTTTGCGGAGATCATTTAACAGGTTGCAATATCGATGGTAAGTGCTTTGCAGGTCTTCCTCGACTGAGGCTCTAAAATTTTCATAGGAGTTTAACGTAGTAACCATCTTAGCCTTATTCCCAAGAACAATGCCCTCCATTTGTTTTCTTATTTCATCCCAAAGTTCTTTAGCACTCTCAAGACTATCTAAACTATTGTAGATTTCATTCGGTAGTCCTTGAAGCATGAAGGAATATGCTTGACGATCAGCTTTGGCACGTTGCTTTTGAATAGCATTATATCTGGAGGGAGGAATGAGAACCCGACCGCCAATAACCGGAGGATCTGCATCAGGTAACGCAACAACATCTTCATAGAATTTTGCGTTTCCATTCTCAAGGGACTCAAGAATTTCAGTAGCTAATTCTTGGCTGTTGATGCAGTGAAGAAACCTTTTCTTCCACTGGGCATACTACCCTCTGAATAGGACTGGAGGTTTTAGATCAGATCCGATTGATAGTGCTTCTCTTGAAGTCATTGTTTGATGTTCGGTTACGACCGAAAAAAAATTTTAAATTTGAAAATTTTTCAAAAAGATCTCAGATGATAAAAGACCCTATAAATATGTCCTCGATTTTCGAATTGGCCAAAAATGATAATTGGGTAAGAAACTGGGGCTAAACGAAGTTTGGAAATTGACCGAAAAATCACAAAAACGCAAATAAAGTGATCGAAACAAGCGTTTTTGGGCCGAGAAGTCGGGTAAACCACCTTCAAGTCGTAGCTTTCGTCTTTAACTTCGATTTGGTTACTCGTGGGCTGGAAACGGACACCCGAGCTGAAAGTTATGATCGTTTTAGTATAACACCTTTTGACACACGATAGTTCGGGCCGAAGTTGAGAAGTCCGGGCCGAAGTTGAGAAGTTCGAGCCGAAGTTGAGAAGTTCGGGCCGAGGTTGATGTTCGGGCCGAGGTTGAAGTTCGGGCCGAAGTCTGTAGTTCGGGCCGAAGTTCGATGTGAAGTTCGGGCCGAAGTTCGATGTGAAGTTCAGGCAGAAGTTCGTTGTGTAGTTCGGGCCGAAGTTCGTTGTGTAGTTCGGGCCGAAGTTCGATGTGAAGTTCGGGCCGAAGATTGTTGACAAGTTCGGGCCGAACTTGTTGCTGTTCTCGGGCCGAGAACTTTCTTGACTGTTACGAACGAACTCAGCAATATTTTCTACTAAATCGATCCTAGAATGCTCAAAACTTAACCGAATCAAGCGATTCAAATCCCAAAATGCTCGAAATTGATTTTCGCACAGAATGGGTCAATAAACTCGATCAAAACACAACAAATCAGAAGGTAATTTCGATTTTACAGAGGAAAAAATGTGTTTTAATGGTTTTCTTTAAAATCAACGAATTTGGATCAATTGTTGATGGATTTAATCGAAACTTGATTCTAATATGCTTAGAATTACAAGATGAATGTAATGAACAAAGAATATGGATGATTTATCACCTCAAATTGCGATTTCGATTCTTGAGTTCTTCACCAAAAACTTCGAGATCTTGCTTAATCTTCATTGAAATGGATCGAATCAAAGATGATTTCTGCTCTGATACCAATTGTGAATCCGTATCTATCGATTAAACACAAGATTAAGCAATAACAATGATTAATTTGAAGAACAAGAAGAAGCTTCACACACAAAATACGTATTTTCGATTTAGACAACGGCAAGCTTAGGTCAATACTAGGTTACCACTAGGTATTTATACCTAGGCCTAGTATTGACTAATTACATAAAGTACCCTAGACTATTGATTACAATAAACTATCACATTACACCCCTAGACTATTACAATACTCTAGAATGTGACCTAACAATTTGGTTCATTTTGATCCTTCCATCTAAGAGCACAAGGTGTGGTGGTGGTGTTATAGCTTAGTTATAGCTTTTTTTGGGCTATAACATGGCTATAACTAAAACACAAAGTTATGGCTCCTTGGTGTTATATCTATAACAATGTTATAGGGGCCCCACTTGTATTTTATATTTTTTAAACACATAAAAACATTAAAATAAAACATAAAATAAAACATACATTAAAATAAAACATACATTAAAATAAAAACTAAAATACATAAAAAAAATAATACATAAAAAAATACATAAAAATATAAAATAAAATCATGCGTCTTGAGCGTCACGTTCCAATTTAAGTTGCCAAAGATGTTCGACTATATCACGGCGAAGGTCGTTGTGTACAACTTTATCCCTTAATTCTTTATATTTCTTGCGGTGAACGTCACATCTCTCGACCCAGGTGCGTTGCAAATTCTGCTGCGGACTGACATACAATTCGTTAAATTCGCTTATTGCAAATTCTTGATCTTTTAATATCATGTTATGCAATAGTATGCAGCAGTACATAATTCTTCGAATTTTTTTGACCGAATAAGCTCGTGCGGGATGTTGAATAATACCCCAATGACCTTGAAGGATCCCAAAAGCTCGTTCAACATCCCAACGAGTAAGTTTTAACGAAGGTGGACCAAGTTGGATAAATCCCGTCCGCTAGGTAATAACCTTTGGCTTATGTTTTCTCGTTCACCGTAAACGGAACCTCGAGAGCGACTCCGTCTATGAGGTCGTCAAATAAATTTGAATGACTAAGAACATTCAAATCGTTATTTGAATCCGCTACCCCAAAAAACGCATGCCAAATCCACAAATCTTGAGACGCAACGGCTTCTAGCATAAGTGTCGGGTACTTATGATCACCTCTCTTGTATTGCCATTTCAACGCAGTCGGACATTTTATCCATTCCCAATGCATACAATCTATGCTACTGAGCATACCCGGGAACCCATGATAACTTTCTTGTTTTGCATATAAAGTGTTGATATATTCAAGAGTGGGTTTTCTTAAAAATTCTTCCGAGAATAAATCCCATATACACTTTGTAAAATAATCCAAATATTTGAAGGAATTATGCGCACAGTTAGTCAACCTATGATGATACATCCATGCCTACGAAACACTTAAGGGATCACACCGGTGAGTGCATGTAATACGAGCAAGATAAGCAATGATACTACAAAGAGAAATGATTCATAGTAGTCAACATGAATCAGTTAAGTATTAAGTTAAGTTTAACTTATTACTAGATTAGTTTAACTAACTAATTAATACAAGTAGTTGTACATTTACTAGTTGAGTAAATATACAATGTGTTAATTATAGATTATCCATGATATGATTTAAAGCTATTAAATCATATAGTAATTGAATAATATTGTTGTATAAATTATATAAAGGTTATTATATAATTAATTATTAGAAGTATAAATACAAGTATATAATTCGTGTATATGGGTACCGAATTATTAGTGTATTAATACTAGACATTTAATAGTTAAGTGCAACAATAATAACTAGTTAAATTATAAGGGTTTAAAGTATAAAGGATAAGTTTAATTAAGAGATTAATCTTAATTAAACTAGAAGGGACCTAAGTGTAAGTCTTTGTATTTTAAATAGAATGCATGGGGTTCCCTTATTCCTTGATCATTATTTGAAACCCTAGCCTCCTCCTCTCTTTGGGTTTCGGCCGAACCAAGAAACACCACCACTTGGTGTTCTTCGTTCTTCGTGTTCTTCGTGTTCTTCAAGTCTTGAAGATCCAAGTTCATTGCTTAGATCAACTAGAAGATCGCTCGATTTGTTCATCATCAGTGGATCTATCTTAAGCAATCAACAAGGTATGTTTTGGGAAAACATTTTCTCCCTTCTCCCCTCTTGGACGAATTCGGCCAAAGAACCCTAGGGTTCTTTGGTTGATGGTCGAACGAACCACACAAGCATTGTGTGAGTTCGAGTTCTTCGTACAAGGTTTCTTTCTTGTTAGCCTAATCTAGAACTCCAACATCCCAATCCTTTAGGGTTTAAGGATTAGGTTTAATCCCAGTTCCGCATTTAGGGATTAAATCAGCTAGTTGGTTTTAACCGGTCAAGAACAAGTTCATGTTCTTGGTCAGTCATGGTTCGAACCAAGTACACTAGGAGGTCGACCCAAGTGGTTGATCAGTCGCATGGTGCGTAGTGAAACCCTTCAGTGGTATCAGAGCCAGGTTTAGAGATCTGGACTAGATTAATAAAGATTGTTTGTTTACTTTAATTTTAAGTTTTTTTGTTTCAAGTTTTTCTTCTTCTTCTTCTTCATAATTTTTGAAAAGGGTAAAGAACCCTAGGAACAAGAATATTAAACTAGTATAAGTTTAATTGGTCAAGAGGTTTCTAAGAACCCTAGAATTTTCGAAAAGCAAGAAAGAACCCTAGGACCAAGAACATTAAACTAGTTTAGTTTAATTGGTCAAAAGGCTTCTTTCCCTAACCATAGAATTTTCGAAAAAATTGGAAGAACCCTAGGATGAAGAATTTCAAAGTTCTTGATCAATAGGATTCTTTCCTTATTGTTTGATCTTCAAAATCTAGGATCAAGTATGTTAAACCAAGTTTTGGTTTAATTGATCAAAAAGGATCCTTTCCTTTTCTCAAAGATTTCGAAATCAAGGAGGTTACTTGGACACCAAGTTTGTTAAACTAGCTTAGTTTAATTGGTGGAAAAGTTCCCTAGGCTTTAAGTAAAATTTTGAAACCCTAGAAATAATATAGGATTAAACTAGTTTAGTTTAATTAAAAGAATTAATTAGTACAATAATAATCTAAAACCTAGATAATTAAACAAGTTTATCTTTAATAGGTTTAATTATTACTTTAATAGATTTATTAAGACTAGTTCTTTAAACCTAGTAATTTAGACAAAGTTTTATTGTCTATAAGGTTTAATTTAAAAAGTTTAAGTAAATTTATTAAAAGTTATAATCTATCTTATAATTTAAACAAAGTTTATTGTTTAACAGGATTGATTAAAAGGAATTAATCTTTTAAATAAAATGATGTCTTTGATCAAGAAAGTCAAAACCCTAGTTTTGATTAATCAAAAACAAGATTAGGGTTCATCTAATTAATTTAGGGGATTGATAAAGAGGATGTTAATTTTTAAGTTCTAAAATTAACAAGTTGTATTTAATTATTTGTATATATGTATTTAAAATTTTCGGAATTTTTAATTATTAAGTAAAATTGAATTTTAAAAGGTATAATAAGTTTATACGTATTTTAATTAGATTAAGTTAAAATACATATGTATAAACTAGATGTAATATTCTTATTAGAATGTTACAAGTTTATTATAAAATATGCATATATACGAATATATTAAAATACAAGATAAAAATGGAACAATTAAAAAGATAATGTTATTTTGATCTTTAAAGATAATATTATAATTAGTTATTGTATAAGTTATAATATAATTAAAACTAGAAAGTACAAAGTTATGATTTCATTATAACTAGAAATTGTACAAGTTGAAATTGTATGATTAACTAGAAATATACAAAGTTATATATATTAAGATGTATAAAGTTATAAGTTATTATAACTAGATAATTATACAAGTATAATTTAAGTATTTTACAAGTCATGTAATATACTAGATTAATGATCAAGTAAAGAATAACAAGAACCTATATTTAACTAGTTCATGTTAAATATAAGAAAGGTTTAAACAAACTAAGAATTATTATATATAGTCTTTATATAATAAGTTTATTAGTTTCACCAAGTATAAATCGGTGATTGTGTTAGCTTAAGTTTCATCATGGTTGTTGAAGCTAGTGGGAGCTACACAAGAAAATCACAAAGTTTATAAGTGTGTCATTAAGACATAAGTTTTGGTCGAATCTAATAAGTCAAAACGAATGTTTAATTTTAGGGGTGAGCATAAAAACCGAAAAACCGAACCGAACCCGAAAAACCCGAAAAAACCGCCCCGAAAAAAGCGAACCATTTGAAAAACTAATGTCAACGGTTTTGACTTTTGGAAAACCCGAATGTTTGGGGCGGTTTTCGGGGGCGTATGAAAACCCCGCCCCGCCCCGCCATTATATATCCTTCAAAAATTTTAAATATATTCTTATACTTATAAAAGATTTGACATTTAATTATCTTTTAATAAAGTATATAATTGAAATTTTCGGTGATTTATTCTTATATTTTCATGATTTCAAGTTATGTTAGTTGAATTTATCTTTACATTATATTAAACTTACTAGTTGTTTTTTATTAATAACGCAATGTGTTAAGTTTTGGGACTTCGAATCATAATATTAATTTTTAAGTTAACAAATTAGTAAATTTAAAGGAAAACAAAAAAACCGAAAAAACCCGAAACCGAACCGAAAAACCCGAAAACCCCGAAAAACCGAAACCGAAAAACCCGAAATCGAACGGGGTGTAATTCTTAAAACCCGAACTTTTGGGGCGGGGTTCGGTTTTAGGTAAAAACCGCCCCATGCTCACCACAATTAAATTAATTTCATTATTAAACAAGTGAAAAATTAGATGTGTTAAACTAGATTTATGTTTCAAGTTTATGAATCATAATAGAATTATAAGTCAAACATAAGTTTACAAGTTTTTCAAGTAAGATAAAACAAGTAATTTTTATTTTAAATAAGGTTTATCATAAAACCTAGTAAAACGTTTTGTACACCTCGTTTTTGGTATACATATAAAATCGCGCAAATTCTTGAAACTATAAGTTTTAGAGAATAGTTCTTATGTTTTAAAAAGGTGTCTTGTAGAACCCTTCAATTCGCAAGTCACACATTTTAAACAAGGATTAAGATTGGAATAAAAGTTTAAGTTTAGTTTTAAGACTTAAACAAACCCAAGAAAATCTTAGATCTAAGTACTATCCACCTAATGGAACACCTCACTTGTTAAACGATATTCATATTGTAAGGATAAAGAACCTTAGATATGGATTCAAATCATTGCGAGTGTTAGGGTGCGTAAGGTTCTGTGATAATCGGGAGTCCCGGCGCAGAACATCGCACTGTCTTAGATGGTCTGATCTACTTTGGTGATAATCGGGAGTCCCGGCCCAAAAAGTACTTGAGTAGAATAAACATACTAGACTTTATTACTAACTTAGAAATGTACAACTAGATTGTACAAAGTTGTAATAAGTTATAAGTCTAAAGATTCTACGACCCCTAAGAATCGTGTCAAGTCTTGATGCGATCGGTAAGGATGTTACATACCAGAAATAGCATGTCTCGTCGGGAAGTGCCCAAACCTTGCGGCGAGAATGTGATATATGGATCCTAGGCCTAAAATATTAATTATGGGTTTATAATATATTTTAGAGAATGTTTATTGATGATTACTATTTAACTGGGTTTGATTTGTAGATGGCAGCAACAAACGCAATCGCGACAACAAGTACCAATAATCTCTCACTTCACTCAATCCTCGAAAAGGACAAGTTGACTGGGTCAAACTTTCTCAACTGGGAGCGCAATCTTCGTATTGTGCTCAGGCATGAGAGAAAGTGGTATGTCTTGGAGAGAGCAGTACCAAACACCCCTGCTGTTAATGCCAGAGGGAAACGAGGCAAGATTATGATAAGCATGTCATAAGTCTAAAGATTCTACGACCCCTAAGAATCGTGTCAAGTCTTGATGCGATCGGTAAGGATGTTACATACCAGAAATAGCATGTCTCGTCGGGAAGTGCCCAAACCTTGCGGCGAGAATGTGATATATGGATCCTAGGCCTAAAATATTAATTATGGGTTTATAATATATTTTAGAGAATGTTTATTGATGATTACTATTTAACTGGGTTTGATTTGTAGATGGCAGCAACAAACGCAATCGCGACAACAAGTACCAATAATCTCTCACTTCACTCAATCCTCGAAAAGGACAAGTTGACTGGGTCAAACTTTCTCAACTGGGAGCGCAATCTTCGTATTGTGCTCAGGCATGAGAGAAAGTGGTATGTCTTGGAGAGAGCAGTACCAAACACCCCTGCTGTTAATGCCAGAGGGAAACGAGGCAAGCTTATGATAAGCATGTCAGTGATGCAGTCGATGTGAGCTGTCTGATGCTCGCCACTATGAGTCTTGAGTTACAAGCGGGACTTATGGATGTGCCTGCATTTGAAATGATCCAGCAACTTAGGGATTCATTTCAAGAGCAAGCTCGCACTGAGAGGTTCGACATCAATCGAGCTTTCAACTCTTGCAAGATGGTTAAAGGAACGCGGGTGAGTGCCCACATTATGAAAATGAAGGGACACATGGATCACATCGCTAGACTTGGTCACCCCATACCGTTGTAAATGGCAACAGATACTATACTCAACTCGTTGTCTGATGACTACAAGTCTTTTGTGGTCAACTACAACATGCATAATATGGAGAAATCCATTGCTGAGCTACATTTCATGCTCAAGACAGCTGAGTTGAGTTTGGGGACCAAATCTAAGGACGTTCTCTTGATCGGTAACGACGGTGGCGGTGGAAAGAAGAGAAAAGGGCATGGTGGTAAAGGAAAGAGTAAAACCTATCCTAACCAAGGAGTGCCAAATGGTAAATGTGTCAAACAATAGCTCAAGAAAGTTAAGCCTAACACTGCGACGACCGAGAATCGGTGCTTCAAGTGTGGTGAGGCTGGGCATTGGAAAAGGAATTGTCCAAAGGGTGCAAGTGGTAGTGGAGGAAACGCAAGTTCCTCAGGTAACACAACCACACTTCTTAATCACTTTAATATACTTGTAAAGTACATTACAAGTAATCTAACTTTTGCAATCGTTTATTGCAGGAGGAGATGGAAAGTGATGATGACCAGCATGAGATGGTGATGATCCCACGAGCACCAAGTTTTATAATTCAGTATTTTCTGGATTCGTTTTAAACAATTTTACGTTATTGTTTGGATAATTTTATTTTTGTTAAAACAAGTTTTTATTTTGGTTTTAATTAAATTTCGAATCCATGGTTGAATTATATTGTGTGCATGTATGATAATTACACTAGTCAAGTTTTATGACTAGATCGTAAGTCAAGTTTTGATTTACTTATATTTCATGTTTATACATTTGTTTGATTGTTGTATAAATAATGTCTTGATAGCTCAAGGTATTTAGATGCTAGTAATTAGAAAGTTTTTCTAATGAAAGTATTTAAGAGTTTTATGGAAGCATAAGATTCAAGAGTTATTGAACTTAGTTAAAACATCTTAAGTAATAGTCATTACTTATTAGAGAAAGTTTTAAAGAATTAGTATTAATATAGTATGATTGTATTGGATATAATCAAGATAAACTTTAAGAGTATTATTACAAGTCTTTTATACTTGTAGTAAAGGATTTAATGAAATCATAATTCCCTAATGGGAATAATTGGATATTCGTATAATCCAAGTAAAGTGACTTAGACATTAAATGACTCTTAAGAGGGACAAAATATATTAAAGTATTTAAGAATTAAAAGGTATTATTGCAAGTCTTTTATACTTGTAATAAATACAATATTTAATCAAGTCATAATACCCTTATAAGAATAATGGATATTTGACAAATCCAAGTAATGACTTTGGCATTAAATAAGATTCTTAAAAGAATACTAATGTGTTTAAGAATTGATAGTATCATTTCGAGTGTTTCATACTTGTTAGATATAGTAATCAATAAAGATCGTAATTCCCTAAACAGGAATGTTGGATATTCGCAAATCCAAAGGATGATCTTAATTATTGATAGAATTCTTAAAAGGATAAACTACAAGTTATTGACTAGGTCAAAGTAGTAGTTTAAGAAATGATTAAATTCCATAAAAGTAAGTGGGAGCTAAGACTAACGTAATTCATTAAAGATGTTGATGAATTCAGTAAGTTAACTACAAGGTTTTACCAAGTCGTAAGCCAAAGAGTTAAGAGAAATAATAAATGATCGTTAATTAGATTATTGCAAACCTAATAGCGTGATCACAAGTCTTGTGATTAATTATTGCATATCTAATAGGTTGTTAACACTTTAGTGGATAACACAATCATTTAAGGAAATTTCTATAACTAGTAAGAATATCTACAAATCAAGTAACTAAAAGAGGCTTTAGTTACAAGGATGATTTTATGAATTCAAGAAACTAAGGAGTTAATTTCCAATCCTCCTATGTTTACCGAATTACATAAAAGGCAAGACTAGAATATGTTCTAAATTGTTGCAAGAACAATATCTAGCAAAGGCAAAAGAAATAGTATTCCTAAATACTTTTCTTATGTCTTTAGTTTAATAGAAATGATTGGTTTATTGATAAAGTTACAATTAAGTTTGTAAGAATCATTAAGTAATCAACACGAACGAAAGGAATAAGTAATAATCCAGTAATAATTCAGTATCTATGTCCAGTGAGGAATAATACATGAGTTATTATCATTTTTATTCAGACTTTGTATGTTTTACATCATCCATGAATAAAAGTCTATTTATTCAAAAAGATACAAAATCCGTGACTACTCGTCTAGGTGGGAACCTTGACGGGACGTTAGCGTCATCGCGGTATTTGGTGGTAGATTCGAAGTTCTTCGAAGATAGCTACACAAGTTTTGTGTAAACCAAATATCGCTGATATTCTGTTGGAGCCCAACGAATATTGGATTGACCACCGTGACAATACTTCGTGGTTGAAAAGTTCAAAAGTATTTTTCACTAGGATTGTCCTTAAGCCTGAGGTATTTGGTTTAGGATACAATGACTAATGTGCTTTGGTTCAACTCAGACAATACTGAAATACGTTTGTCATACGAGGAAGATACTGGGTATGAAGGAAGTTGTATTCTAAATCGAAATATAACAAGATGGTAATTGCACTTCCTTTTTAGGAGAGATATTTATAGGTCCTTTGAGTTGATGAGAAACTGGCAAGTGCACGGCCGTGCCCAAACGAACTGATCTGTTCTTTGTCGTTTGTCACAACAGTTTGAATCAAGAAGTCATAAAACGATTTCGAATACAGGAGTTGATAATTTCTACCATGCTCGTACTCGTTATCACAAATATTGTGCTGCAAGGTATAAGCCTAACATAGTTTGCCCAAGTAGAGACAAAGTGTTCTTTACTAGGAGACGCTATTAAAGAGTTTTTTCAAAAACTATACCTGGGTTACGTAAGCTGTTTTTATGGGGTTGGTTACCTACATGCCCATCTAGAAGGCCAATGTAGCTCGTATCATTAAGACAAAGGTTACAAACTTGTCCAAGTGGGAGTCTGAAGGAATTATGTGCACAGTTAGTCAACCTATGATGATACATCCATGCCTACGAAACACTTAAGGGTCACACCGGTGAGTGCATGTAATACGAGCAAGATAAGCAATGATACTACAAAGAGAAATGATTCATAATAGTCATTATGAATTAGTTAAGTATTAAGTTAAGTTTAACTTATTACTAGATTAGTTTAACTAACTAATTAATACAAGTAGTTGTACATTTACTAGTTGAGTAAATATACAATGTGTTAATTATAGATTATCCATGATATGATTTAAAGCTATTAAATCATATAGTAATTGGATAATATTGTTGTATAAATTATATAAAGGTTATTATATAATTAATTATTAGAAGTATAAATACAAGTATATAATTCGTGTATATGGGTACCGAATTATTAGTGTATTAATACTAGACATTTAATAGTTAAGTGCAACAATAATAACTAGTTAAACTATAAGGGTTTAAAGTATAAAGGATAAGTTTAATTAAGAGATTAATCTTAATTAAACTAGAAGGGACCTAAGTGTAAGTCTTTCTATTATAAATAGAATGCATGGGGTTCCCTTATTCCTTGATCATTATTCGAAACCCTAGCCTCCTCCTCTCTTTGGGTTTCGGCCGAACCAAGAAACACCACCACTTGGTGTTCTTCGTTCTTCGTGTTCTTCGTGTTCTTCAAGTCTTGAAGATCCAAGTTCATTGCTTAGATCAACTAGAAGATCGCTCGATTTGTTCATCATCAGTGGATCTATCTTAAGCAATCAACAAGGTATGTTTTGGGAAAACCTTTTCTCCCTTCTCCCCTCTTGGACGAATTCGGCCAAAGAACCCTAGGGTTCTTTGGTTGATGGTCGAACGAACCACACAAGCATTGTGTGAGTTCGAGTTCTTCGTACAAGGTTTCTTTCTTGTTAACCTAATCTAGAACTCCAACATCCCAATCCTTTAGGGTTTAAGGATTAAGTTTAATCCCAGTTCCGCATTTAGGGATTAAATCAGCTAGTCGGTTTTAACCGGTCAAGAACAAGTTCATGTTCTTGGTCAGTCATGGTTTGAACCAAGTACACTAGGAGGTCGACCCAAGTGGTTGATCAGTTGCATGGTGCGTAGTGAAACCCTTCAATATTCATGACTACAACGTTCGCCAATTAGAAGGTATTCGTCAAAAGCATCCAGGGTTGACCCATATGCTAGTTGACGTATGGCAGACGTGCATTTCATTATAGGACTAATGCTCATCATACCTCTACAGTCGGGTCGTTGTTTAAAAAACAAAAAATGCGCACGAATAGGTTCTATGGAATTGTTGGTAATACCTTCAACTATAGAAAGAAATAGGGCGGAGCTCATACGGTAGCGGCGTCTAAAATATCGTTCGGGGTATTTAGGGGCAGGGCCAAAATAATCTTCCATTAGACGTTGTTCAGCACCAACTCGATCTCGCTTGATATATTTTCTAATTTTAGGTTCACCATCCGCACACAAGGTTTGATAGTAGTTATTCCAATCGTTTAACCTTGTCAATTTTTGTAGGTTTTCCTCACCCGATGATGAACTCGAATCAGAAGAATCACTATACGTTGAAGAACTCATTGTGAAAGTGAAAATATGAAAAAGATGTGAGTTGATTATGATAAATGGTTGTGCATTTATAAAAGGAAAAAAATTGTTTAAAAAAAAGTTTTTTTTTTTTAAAATAAACTAGCCGTTGAACGGCTTTATAGCCGTTTGAATTGCTCACTCGTTCCACCCACCCCCTTTAACGAATCGTTAATGCCTCGACGATCGCCGGATATCGAACGAACGGCGCCACCCACGGTGTGGGTTTTTCGCCGTTTCGGGTGTTTAACGGCAAAAAAACGGGCCATACCCCGTGCTCTAACAATGTTAGAAAGTATCCATTAGTTGGATATCACCTCCTCTCTCTTTTCTATGCGTGTACACACACTAAAACACATGTACATCTTCAAATTCCTAGACAACCCGACCTCTTCATCTTCTTTATCATCATCTAATTCCCAAACAAATCAATGCATAATTATCTACTAGTTGAAGCTTCAATTATCTAATTCCCAGATAAACCATATAATAACAAATAAAAGGACACAAGTTTCCATTAATAAAGCTTCAAATCCATGCTTAATTTACTCCAAAACTGAAATATTTAACCTAATCTAGCTTAATTGACGAAAACCCCAACTAAATTTCCCCTAAATTAAATTCAATTGTAACCTGAGCCAGAAAACGGAATGGCACCGGATCTGTTAGAGAAATGGCCGGAAAGCTTAATTCAAAAGTTGGTTGTTATCATTTATGTACTAAATTTGTTTTATTTTTCATTACCTTTATTTTGTCAAGGTGGAGAAATATTAATTCTAGGGGGAGAATTATTATTTCCAGGGGAGAAACTTTCTTATATCAATACTTTTATACCCGTTTGAATTTTTTTAAGGATACATTTTTTTATCAAACGACAATACCTTCCTATGGTTTGCCAGAACCGGCCTTACCTTCCTAGGGAAATACTTTTTAGCCAAATGGTAAATGTGAGGGGATAAGTCTAGGGTATAGATTTAGGTGAGTGCACGGTGATGTGAAAACATGATAATATCAAGAAAACACACCTTTGAGTGCATCCAAACCATCTATAAGCCGGGCAACCTCATAAATTGTGTTTATTCATGTGTTGAATGTTTCACCAGACTTAACTGGCCCAGTCAAGCATTTGCACTCCACCACCAACCACTCAGATTCCTCTCAATAGGAATTTGTTTCAATTCATCAGGGGACGTAGCACATAATCTATTGACTGCTCATTTGGAGTATGTTGATATTGAAATTATTAACCTTCTGCCCCGGGATACGTCTTCAATTGAATGCACAATGTGTCTAGATCTCACCTTCAAATATTTCCAATTTAGGACACATACACTTTTATAAATGAATCTACGTGTATTCATCGGAACACTCATAGTGGCATCACAATCTGGTGCTTCACGAGGATTGAGTGGAAATCCTGCTAGAGCTAAAACCGCACCAACTCTATATGCAGGTCACACATTTGAATCAATGGTTGTGCAAACGACTATCGATTCATATGGTGTGTTAACGGATACTCTATGTGAGTCCGGTTTTACCTAAATTGTTCAAGTTGCTGTGCCTAAATTTGATATCTTAAAGGCAACAACTTATGCTGGAAACACATATATTTTCCGATGAAAAATCCATGTTATTCTTACAAAGTAACATCATAAATGCTGATAACTTGCACATGAGTGTTATAGTTCACTCTCAAATTACTCCTATGATCTGCTATAACCGCCATGATCTTCCCCCAGGAGCCACCTACAATATAGGACAATATGTAAGGGTACATAGGTCTAGGTGAGCAGAATCAAGTATCACGGGATCTTGATTGGGGTGCGCTGAGATAAAATTTGAGAGGGGGAATGTAGTATGGGGTGCAATTCAGTTAAATATGGTAAAATGAAATTAGGGAGTAGTCGAAAAATGATAACGTAAGCTTGAGTGAGGAGGGTGTGACAGGGTTAAAGAAAATGAAAAACCCTTACCAAACAGATAAAAAGACGGGGCGCCACGTCTCTATCAGATTGCATGTGTTGCTCTCTGATATTGAAATAGACATCATGGACCTAGTGATGCAATGCACAACCCCCCTAGCTACTCGAGTATTTCTTAAAAAGTACTTGTTTCATTTTAACGGAGACTAGCTTATATGCTATCGACATCTCACTTGGAGATTGTTGATATTGAACAAGAGGACAAGTCTCTCCAGTCCTCGCCTTCGTTTGTCCACTAATTGAGTCTAGAACCGAAATACACTTTTAGGACACAAGCAACATACCAAGCTTATCTGTGTGATATAGCCGAAACATTCATAGTGATTTCTCATATGTTGATATTTCACGATGATTGAATGGAAATCCTACCAGTACGTGCTAACATCTAAGCCAACACTGAACGTAGGTCACACAGTTTTTGTAACTGTTGTGTTAACGGGTAATCTATGTGATCCCGGTTTACCCTATTCGATTCCATGTACATTTATGATGAATGTACTCCAACATTATCAACAACAGTCGGGATATTAAATGATATACACAAGAGACTGGTATTTTATGTCATCTACAACGGTCATTGAGATTTAACCGATACAAGATTTGATCGTATTTCTTCATATTCAACGGCGATCTGGTTTATCTGCTAAAATGTGTTATATATTGATTCATTCAAAATATGAATATATCATTATTCAACACATTTTTATCATTGAGCTTCGAAGATTCTTTCTACTTCTACCTCGAAGAACTTCATATTTTAAATGATGATTCCGATTAATCTTGATCATCACGAGGGGGAGAAAATATTATAGAAGTTCTTATTATAAAGATACATTTAGAAGATAAAATATATGAGCTCAGTTTACTCCGCATTGAAAAGACATATGCACCGGTTAAGGGGGAGTAAAACAAGAAATCGAAGATTCGTTAAGAAATAATTGTTTGTTTGAGGGGGAGCGTAAACTTCATCAACATTTTTCCCTAACAACAATTATCAATAATCACAAATCGACAAAGCCATAACTTCAACAAAAGACTTCCGCTACAAAACAACTCTATCTATGGGTCTATATTTTCGTCGATTTACATTTGTGAAGAAAAAGAAACCGGTACTTTCATAGAAATGTCAAACTACAAATCCACACCCATTTCCATCCGAAATTTAATCATTTAAATCATTCTTTCCATATTCCATAACAACCATATCCATACAAAAGCTTAACCGTTTAAATCCATATTTCCATACCGAATACAAAATTATCCACATTCATTCAAATCTTAAATGTACATATCATTCTTTCCTACATACAAACCATACACATGTCATATTCAAAACTTAACCGATACAAATCATTCTTACATTTTACACACACATCCAAAACTTTAACTGACAAACCATTAAAAAACATTATCATTTTATCCTCAATAAAACCCCCTACCACAAAATTTCAAAACAACCCCTCCATTATCTGAAATCCCAGTCAAATCCTTACCTAACTGATATTCCATTTCCCAAAATTTCAAATCTTTAGTAAATCAGTTATAGGATTTCCTCTCAGAAAAAACATTTTCTTGCCAAAGACAGACTATAAGAAGAATCTGAAGTCAGAAGACTGAGATGCCATATTAAAGATCAAAATGGGGGAGATTGTTATGACCATTTCTGTAATAGGTTTTGACCTTTAATTCCGTTAACTAACATGTCTAGTGTTAAGTGGTAGGAGTATATATTGTTGTGATTTGACTTTTCAATGTAAGCTTTCCCACACAATTACTGAATACGTTCTGAAAGCTCATCATCCATCTCCATCTTCTCTCAAGAACAGACACTAAATACACACACTTGATTCATCAATCTCACTCAAACAACCATGAATTAGCTTGATTTCATCCTTATTTTTATTACTAAAGAAAGTATTATCTTTTTCTTATTAGTAATGTTGGAGTTAATAACCACGAGTGTGTTCTAGGTAGTCCAATGGTTTTGAATATTTCAAGAGACAAATCCTAGCCATTGGATCAAAATGATCAAGATCAAATCCCTAGCCACTGCCACCAACAGCCATCACCGGCTGCCGCCTCGGCCACCGCCGGCCGCGGCCACTTCCGGCCACCGCCGCCGACTACGAAGCACATGTGTTTCAGAAGGTGAAACACATGTGTTTCAAGTCACGAAACACATGTGTTTCACTAAAAACATGAGTTTCTAAAACACAGGGGAGCATGCGAACTACGAAGCACATGTGTTTCAAAAGGTGAAACACATGTGTTTCAAGTCACGACCACCACCGCCGGTCACCACCACCGGCCGACACCTCCGGCCGCCGTTCGCCGCCGCCGACCGCTGATCGCCGTCGTTCGCCACCGTCGGCCGTCGCTGTCATCTCCGGCCGCCGGAGGTGGGTAGGGTATTGATGTATTGAAGCACATGTGTTTGTAGTGGTGGTGGTTTGAATCTTGATCTTGACCTTTGACTTTTTCTTGATCCAAGGGCTAATAATTGTCCTTCGGGATTAGATAAAATTGATAGACTACCTTGAACAAATAACTAATAACCACTTTCCAATCATTATTTTAAAAATCACTTTTTTAGAGCATCTCCAATGAGAGGTTGAAGAACAGGTTTATACTATTTGAATAACCTCTAAAATGATTTTTTACCATTGGAATGAATGACTTTTTTAAGAGGTCACTCCAACCACTTGATCTTCTCCAACCACTTGAGCATCTTTCAATGTTTGATTCTTTTAGTCCCTATATTTAACAATTTTACATTTTAAACCCATGTATATATTTATATATGAATCATTTATTATTTCTATAACTATAAATTATAACTTTATCATATTTTAATAATTTTTAAGGTCTAGCATTATAATAGTTTTGTAAAAGACATTTTTAAAAAAATGTTAAGTTTTATAATGCTATAAAAATTGTTAAATTAAATAAGTGAGGGGTATTTATAAAACATTTGATATAGTTAAAGGTAAATTAGTAATTTATAAGAATTTGTTTTTGGAAAGGTTAACAATTGGAGAGGTTATTAACTAATAGATAATTAGATGATGTGACAAAAATAATAAGTCATTATAAAGGTTAACCATTGTGAATGCTCTTACTAACAATCATTTCTTTCCAATCATTCCAATTATAAAACTATCATTTCTTTCCAATCTTTCCAATTATTGTTTTATAATGACTTTTACACTAAGGAGTAAAATTAGAATAACCTTAATTTATTGGAGAGGCTAACCATTGTGAATGCTCTTGGAATTTAATCACACTTTAATATCCCGAAAGTGAGACATTTAACTTTAAAATTTTGGTACGAAAGGTGGCGAATTAGTTTTTTTTTTATATTTTGTAAAAGCCCCAAAAAGATGTTACTAAAGGTTAAAAACTCTACAAGTAAAGAACCAGTTATAAAATTAACTATTTACACAAAAAAATTTGAGTAAAGAAGGCATTATACAAAAAGAGTAGAAAATAGATTTTCTAACGTTTTTGTTACATAATCATCTTATGAAAGTCCCACTAAAACCTAAAACGACAACATTTTACCCAATCACTTTTTTTTATTATGTCACTAATACTTATTTCAATGACATTTTTCTAGTGTGGTATATTGATGGGGGAATGTCAACTATATAGGGAAATTTGCAATTGTATAAGATAATCTTAATTTAAATATACCAATCGAATACTTGTCACGGCTCGGGAAGTTCCTATATATTTGTGGCAAACGTTTAATTACTGGAAAATGAAAGAAAATATATTCCAAATTTTCATTAAAAGAAGAATTATTCAAGCTGCTAGCAGCTAAATACAGTGTGAAGAAAGTTGTGGGCTTTAAGTCTAGTGGAAAGTGAATCCATATGATCATTTTGAACTTTTAAGCCAGTATAGTAGATTATGCCATTATGGTGGGTAAATATTAAGAATGGTTCGTAAATGGAAACCTAATGTTTATACTTACGCCTTTAGCTACTCAACTATCTGAGCTCATTTGATACCATACAAGCGCTAATTGGCTGTTTCAAAAATATGTGATACATTTAGGGGCATTTGGCATGACGTAATAATCCGTAATGGAATTGAATTCGGTTGGAATTGAATACGGTTACGCGTTTGACTACCAAAATTTTGAGTTGGAATTCAAATCAATACTTACTCATTTTTTTTTAACTTTTTTTTAGATACTTTTTAAATTTTATTATTTATTTATTATTTATTATTTAATTTATTCAATATACAATTTTTTAAATTTTTTTAAACATTAATTTTTTTATTTTAAAAAAATAATATATTCTTATTTTATTTTTATTATTTTTTAAATTTTTTTGAACAATTTTAAAATCTGAAGCATACAAAATATATTCAAATTTTGTAGTTCACTAAAGGACCGTAACTGAATTCATAGGGTGTCGGGACGGATTAAATTACAACGAATATCGTATTTCGAAATTACTTCATAACTGAATTACGAAAAAAAAGTTCATCCAAACGTCCCTCCGTAATGTAATTGAATTACATTTACGGAGGATTACGTCAAAACAAACGGGACCTTAGTGTTTCAAAATAAGTAATATACATTGAAATTTTCCATATTTGTTAAAAAATAGTGGGACTCATAGTTACCAACTATTTTTTTAATAAAGTGAAATGATTCATTTACCCTTATTTTTATTTTTAAATATTATTAAACTTACTTTAATCATAATATGTGAGTCTCATCACATACTAACAATGAAATTTAATCTAATTTTACATTCATTATAACTTTTTGCCTCAAAAAACGTGAAACTTAAAGTACATCACTTATTTGAAACGGGGAATTATGTAAAACCACTCCCAACAGTGACTGGAACTGATACTTCAATTTTTGCCACATCGGAAATCGTCGGCTGCCCAACCAAAGCCTTCGGCTTCACCCGGTGGCAGCGATCAAATATGACATTTTTAAACGAAAACCTATTCTTAGAGGTTGATGAAACTCAATATCAAGGAGAAGATCGATCAACCCAAGGCTTGTAGCCTAGTGGTTATGGAGATTGTTATAAGGTGTTGCCCAATAGGTCATGAGTTCAAGTCCCGTCGTGAACAAAAATGAAGAGTAGATTTTTTTTGTACAACAAGCATTTTATTAAAAAAAAAAAAAACTACCAAGATGCTAGAAAGGGGAAACAAAACAGGGAATTAAAAACAAGATATAAGGTCAACACACCAATCGGCCCATCTATTAGCTAGATTACAAGAGGGCGCTCTATATTTAATCCAAAAAAACGAGATTGCTTGCAAATACCCTGCTTTGGAGCAATTAAGGAATTCATCCTGAGATTTGATCAACTTGCCATTCCGGTGTCTCCAAATGATCTAGAAATATATGTGTAAAACACTTAATAAGCTTTTTTTCTCTTTCCGCCTTCAAATTAACACGTCCCACCTAATCAAGCTGATCAATAACATATCTAAATCCCGAAAATAACTCCACCACACACAGAAATCTCGGAGAAGGGAGTTTGAAACCGGGCATCTAAAGAATAAATGATCTTGATCTTCATCAGTACATTCGCATAATGGGCAAAGTTGAGACAGACACGTGATATTTCTTCTCAGGAGGTTCGGTTTAGTCGGAAGCCGATTGTGAATTATACGGCAAACCATAATATTGATTTTTGCGGGCACCCAACTATTCCACCATAAAGACCTGTTTCCAGCAACATTTAGGCATAAATCATCGTAAGTAACACGAAGAGAAGAAACAAAAAAAAACCTTTATCGTCTAAGGCCCATGAAACGCGTGCAACTCCATTGGAATTCTCAACTCGAAACCAGTTATTAACAGGCAAATTTAATTTGTCAAAATCACCTTGTATCTTGATTATGTTCCTCCAAATGCCATAAAATATTCCGCCCTTGTTTAAGTTGTTTGGATTGTTTAAACCACCATCTTCACCGTGTAACGAGCAAATGACCCGTTTCCATAAAGAGTCGTTTTCATTGTGAAACCTCCACCACCATCTAGCAAGCATGGGTATGTTAAGACCTCGCAAACTTCCAATACCGAGCCCTCGACCACAAGAATGAAAAGGAAAGGACCAAGCGGTTTGCCAGTTGCCAGTTTATCCATGAAATCTTCCTATTCCCACCGACTGAACCCCAAAAGAAGCTAAGTCTTAGACTTTCCAGCTTTTCAATGATCTTTTTTTGGAGCCTTAAATAAAGAGAATAGTATAAACAATGTTCTTGATTTCCAATTAGAGAGTTTCGAGCTAAACTTGTTAATAATGGGACACCAATGTTCTGTTTTTTCATAGAAACCCCTATTGGTAGTCCCAAGTATGTCAAAGGAAAATTTCCAAAACCTGACAATGAATGCGAGCTGCCAAATCCGAAACAGCAGCATCACCAACTGAAATGCCCATAACGCAGCTCTTTCCATGGTTAATCTTTAATCCCGATGCTAGCTGGAAGCATCTGAGAATTTTGATTAGGTTAACCGCGTTAGAAATACACCAATCACCTGTAAAAATGATGTCGTCTACGAACCGTAAGTGAGAGTGGGGCCTGAGTTGGATAATTTAACCCCGTGAAAAGCCCATTTATTTTCTGCTTCAAGCATAACAATGTTTAGAGTCTCGACCACAAGAATGAAAAGGAAAGGACCAAGCGGGTCACCCTGTCTAACCCCCTTCCCATGGAGAATTCTTGAGTCGGTGATCCATTTATTAGAAGCGAAACCGAGATAGATTCAAGGCATCCTCGAATCCAGGCACACCATTTCGCCCCAAAGTGCATTTGATCAATGATATTATCCAGGAAATTCCAATAAATAGAATGAAACGCTTTCTCAAACGCTTTTGGCGGCCAACTGCAAATGCTTTTTCTTCACTATTTCACATGAACACATGTACGAGAATGGGAATATAGTCATGTGTGCCTTAGATTGACTTGTATTGTGTTCCGGAGCTCCTATTACGATGCTCTTCAGTGAGCCTATCATGTACAAGAGTTGCTAGCAACAAATGGTTACGAATTGCCTTCATAATAATAATAATAATAATAATAATAATTTCATAAAATCATACTCGTGTTGAGTAGGGGTATTCAGAAAAATAGGGTAATCGAAATTGAAATCTGAACCGCCTAGGAACCGGAGCTTCCAGACCAAGAACTTGTTAGGAGGTCCCGGCCCTGGTTTAGGTTCCAAAAATCATGGAACCGTCCTAAGAAGTTCCGGTTCCGGATCTCAAAATTAAAGAATCAGGAACCGATCGGTAATCGAAACCGACATTTACTCTGTGTATTTTTATATAAAAATATTATATAGGTATATGTGGTTTGTTCAAGGTAGTCCATTAATTTTATCTAGTCCCAAGGGACAATTATTAGTCCTTTGATCTAGAAAAAGTCAATGGTCAAGATCAAGATTCAAACCACCACCACCACTACAATCGCATGTGCTTCAATACATCAATACCCCACCCACCTCCGATGGTCGGAGAAGGTGGCATGTGGCGGCGGACAGTGACGATGGGCGGCGGCGGCCGGCGGTCGGAGGTGGTCGCCGACGGTGGTGACCGGTGGTTGTGGTCGTGACTGGAAGCACATGTGTTTGAAACACATGTGTTTTGAAAATAAAGAAGTGTATATGTACAGCCAAGCACATGTGTTTCATGACTTGAAACACATGTGTTTCATGACTTGAAACACATGTGTTTCGTTACTAGAAGCACATGTGTTTCACTAATATCAGTTGTTTCGAAAATAAATGAGTGTATATGTACAGCCAAGCACATGTGTTTCAAGTAATGAAACACATGTGTTTGTAAGCTAGAAGCACATGTGCTTCACTAATAACATGTCTTTTGAAAATAAAGGAGTGTATATGTACAGCCAAGCACATTCGTTTCAAGTAATGAAGCACATGTGTTTGTAAGCTAGAAGCACATGTGCTTCACTAATAACAGGTCTTTTGAAAATAAAGGAGTGTATATGTACAGCCAAGCACATGTGTTTCAAGTAATGAAACTCATGTGTTTGTAAGCTAGAAGCACATGTGCTTCACTAATAACAGGTCTTTTGAAAATAAAGGAGTGTATACGTACAGCCAAGCACATGTGTTTCAAGTAATGAAGCACATGTGCTTCGTATGCTCCCCCTGTGTGCTTAGAAACTCATGTTTTTAGTGACTTGAAACACATGTGTTCCGTGACCTGAAGCACATGTGCTTCGAAGTAATATGTTGTGTTTTAGTGAAGCACATGTGTTTCAATACATCAATAACACCACCACCCCATTACCACCAGCACCTTCAGTGTCAGCCACCACCACCGCCGACGGCCGCTGCCGCTAAAAAAAATATTTTTATTTTTTTGATTTTTGATTTTTATTTATTTTGATTTTTTAATTTATTTTGATTTTTATTAAAAAATACTTTCTCCGATTCAAAATAAGTGCTACACTTCTACTTTCACGGTTTTTGAAGCAAAATAGTGTAATGATGGTAAAATTAGATTAATTGAATGATTAGTAGATAATGGGTCCCACACCTTTTAAATAAAGTGGGGTTAATGATGTTTAAAAGTAAAAAGTAAGGGTAAATGAGTCATTTCACTTTGTTAAAGTAGATAGTTAGTGTGTGTGGGTCCTACTATTTTTTGCCATTTATGGAAAGTGTAGCACTTATTTTAAATCACACATTTATGGAAAGTGTAGCACTTATTTTGAATCTGAGGAAGTAATATTTATTTGATAATTACGTGTAATACTTAATCACATGTGATTTTACTGTAAAATCACGTGTGTGTATACTTAATCACATTTGATGTTTTAGTTCAATCACATCTGATTCAGTATGCAATCACATGTGATTCATTATGCAATCATATGTGATTCATGAAGGGTTTCATATCACTGATCAACCCATTGGGTCGACCACCTAGTCACTTGGTTCGAACCATACTGACAAGAACATGATGGTGTTCTTGCTGGTTTAAACCAACTAGCTGATTTAATCCCTAAAAGCGGAACTGAGATTAAACCTAATCCTTAAACCCTAACGGATTATAGGAACTTGGAAATCAAACTTGATTAACAAGAAAAAGAATCCCTATTCGAAGAACTCGAACACACACATTGCTTGTGTGTGTTCGTCGACTACTACCAAGAACCTTAGGGTTCTTGGTGCCGAATTCGAACAAGAGGAGAAGAGGGGAAAAGGGTTTCCCAAAACATACCTTAATGTTTGCTTAAGAAAGTCCACTGATGATGAACACAACGAGCGACCTTCTAGTTGATCCTAGCAATGAACTTGTTCTTCAAAACTTGAAGAACACGAATAACGAAGAACACGAAGAACAAAGAACACCAAGTGATGGTGTTGCTTGCTCTCGGCCGAAACAAGGAGGATGGAGGCTAGGGTTTTTCGTGTGGAATGGTGTAACACAATAAGGGAATCTTAAGCCTTCACTAGTTATTATTGTCACACTTAATTATCAAATGCCTTAGTATTATACACTTATATATTTCGGTATACATATACACGAAATATATATACTTGTGTTCTATACTTTTAACAATTAATTAGACAATATTATTATCCAATCGCTATATGATTTAATAGCTTTAAATCATATAATGGATAATCTATAATTAACACATTGCATATTTATTCAACTAATAAATATACAAATACTTGTATTAATTAGTTAGTTAAACTAATCTAGTAATAAGTTAAACTTAACTTAATACTTAACTGATTCATAATGACTATTATGAATCATTCCTCTTCCAAGTGTCATTGCATATCTTGCTCGTATTACATGCACTCACCGGTGTGACCCTTAAGTGTTTCGTAGGTTTGGATGTATCATCATAGGTTGACTAACTGTACACATAATTCCAACAGACTCCCACTTGTGCAAGTTCGTAACCTTTATCTTAATGACACGAGCTACAGTGGCCTTCTAGATGGGCATGTAGGTAACCAACCCCATAAAAACAGCTTATGTAACTCAGGTATAGTTTCGAAAAACTCTTTAATAACGTTTCCCAGTAAAGAACACCCTGTCTCTACTTCTTGGGCAACATTGTTAGGTTCATCCCTTGCAGCACGATATTTGTGATAACGAATACGAGCATGGTAGAAAATATCAACTCCTGTATTTGAAATCATTTCATGACTTCTTGATTCAAACTGTTGTGATAAACGATAAAGAACAAATCAGTTAGTTAGGGCATGTCCATGCACTTACCAGTTTTCTTATCATGTCAAAAGACCCATAAATATCTCTCCTAAAAAGGAGGTGCAATTACCATCTTGTTATATTTCGATTAATATTACAAATTCCTTTGTACCCAGTAAGGCCTCGTATGACAACCATATTGCAGGCTTGTCTAATACGAACCAAAGTACATTAGTCATTGTATCCCAAACCAAATACCTCAGGCTTAAGGACAATCCTAGTGAACAATACTTTTGAACTTTTCAACCACAAAGTATTGTCACGGTGGTCAATCCAATATTCATCGAGCCTCCAACAGAATATCACCGATATTTGGTCCACAACAAAACTTGTTGTAGCTATCTTCGAGAAAACTCGAATCTCCACCAAATACCGCGATGACGTTAACATCCCATCAAAGTTCCCACCAAGACGAGTATTCACGGATTATGTCTTTTGAATAAATAGACTTTTATTCATGGATATTGTAAAACATACAAAGTCTTGAATAACAATGATACTAACTCATGTATTATTCCTCACTAGACATACATACAGAATTATAACTGCATCATTACTTATTCCTTTCGTTTGTGTTGATTACTTAATGACTTTTACAATTTTACTTGTAACTTTATCAGTGATCTAGTCATTCCTATTAAACTAAAGACATAAGACAAGTGTTGGAGAAACACTATTACTTTTGTCTTTGCTAGATTTTGTTCTTGCAACATTCTAGAACATATTCTAGTCTTTCCTTTTATGCAATTGCGTAAACATATATTGGAAATAACTCCTTAGTTTCTTGAATTCATAAAATTCACCTTGTAACTAAAGCCTCTTTTAGTTACTTGATTTGTAGATATCTTGTTACTAGTTAAAGAAATTTCCTCAAATGATTATGCTATCCACTGGAGTGTGAATAACCTATTAGATATGCAATAACTAATCACAAGACTTGTGATCACGCTATTAGGTTTGCAATAGTCTAACTAATGATCATTTATTATTTCTCTTAACTCTTTTGGCAAACGACTTGGTAAAACCTTGTTGTTAATATCCTACTAACTTACTATACTCATTAATACATCTAATGAATATGTTAGTCATAGCTCCCACTTAGTTTTATGGAAATACGCATCACTTAAACTATTATTTTGACCCAGTCAAAATCTTATAGTTTAATCTTTTAAGAATTAATCAATTATTAAAGTCATCCTTTGGATTTGCGAATATTCAACATTCCTTTTAAGGGAATCATGACTTTCATTGATCAACGTATCTAACAAGTATAAGACACTTGAAATGATACTTCCAATTCTTAAGTATATTAGTATCTTTTAAGAACCTCATTTAATGCCAAAGTCATTTCTTGGATTTCTCAAATATCCATCATTCCTATTATGGAATTATGACTTGATTAAATATTGTATTTATTACAAGTATGAAAATTTTGCAATAATACCTTTTAATTCTTAAATACTTTAATATAGTTCTACCCTTATAAGAGTTCATTTAATGTCTAAGTCATTTTCCTTGGATTATACGAATATCCAGTTATTCCTATTATGGAATTATGACTTCATTAAATTCCTTTATCAAAAGTATGAAAGACTTGTAATAATACTCTTTAAAGTCTATCATGATTATATCCAATATAATCATACTATATTAATACTAATACTTTAAAACTTACTATCATAAGTAACCATTACTTAAGATGTTTAAAATAAGTTCAATGTACCTTGAACTTTATGCTTTCCATAAAAAAAACTCTTAAATACTTATATTAGAAAAACTTTCTAACAATTAGTATCTAAGATATTATTCAACAATCAAACAAATATAAAAAATGAGATCATTATTAAGTCAAGAGTTGACTTTATAATCTAGTCATAAACCTTGACTAGTATAATCAACACACATGCACACATAATATAATTCAACCATGGATTCAATGATGATAAACTTAAAACCGAAAATTTATCATAAAATAAAAAATTGTAATTTTGTTGAAAAAACAACTAAAACCAAAACTTGTTTTTACTGAATCCAAATGAAAAATACTGAATTAAAACGTGGTGCTCGTGGGATCATTATCTCATGTTAGTCCATCTCACTTTCCATCATCTTATGCAATAAACGATTGCTAAAGTTGAGTTACTCGTAATAAACTTTACAAGTAGGAAAGGGGTATCTAGAAGTTGGTCAAGTCAACTGAGGAGCTTTCATTGCCTCCTACCCTTTGACCCTCGCCACAACCAAGAAATCGTTTCTCGGTCCTTGTTTGGCTTCACCTACTTGACCTTTTTGTTTAAATCCATTACCTTTAGGCACATCTTGGTTGGGATCGGTTTTACCCTTTCCCTTTCCGTTGCGCCTCTTTCTCTTTTCAATACCATCATCGGTTACTACAAGATCATTCTTAAACTTGGTCCCCAAAATCAACTCAGTACTCATGAGTATGGAATGTAGCTCATCAATGGATTGCTCCATGTTGACTATATAAGGCTTATAGTCATCTGACAACGAGTTTAGTATCTTTATTGTTGCTAACTTCAACAATACTGGGTGTCCTAGTCATTCAAGATGATCCATGTGCTCTTTCATTTTCATGATGTGAGCACTCACTGATGATCCCTTAACCACCTTGCAAGATTTGAACACTATACAAGCGTAATATGCTTGTCATGGTTCATTTCTAGCATTCGCGGAAGGAGCATTTAGTATTGCTCTTTCTAGGACATTTCCTTTTCTCTCATGCCTAAGCATAATCCGAAGATCACGCTTCCAATTTAGAAACATTGACCCAGTCAATTCGTCCTTTTCTAGAAACAAGCGTAATGAGAGGTTGTTGGTACGTGACGTTATGGTTGTTGCTGCCGTCTAAAAATCAAACCTAGTTTAATTAGTAATCATCAACAAACATTCTCTAAAATATATTATAAACCCATAATTAAAATTTTAGGCCTAGGATCCATATATCACATTCTCGCCGCAAGGTTTGGGCACTTCCCGACGAGACATGCTGTTTCTGGTAGGTAACATCTTTACCGATCGTATCAAGACTTGACACGATTCCTAAGGGGCTTAGAATCTTTAGACTTATAACTTATTACAACCTTTTACAATTTAATCGTACATTTCTAAGTTGCAATAAAGTCTAGTATGTTTATTCTACTCAAGTACTTTTTGGGCCGGTACTCCTGATTATCACCAAAGTAGATCAGACCATCTAAGACAATGCGATGTTCTGCGCCGGGACTCCCGATTATCACAGAACCTTATGCACCGTAACACTTGAAATGATTTGAATCCATATCTAAGGTTCTTTCTCTTTACAATATGAATATCGTTGAACAAGTGAGGTGTTCCATTAGGTGGATAGTACTTCGATCTAAGATTTTCTTGGGTTTGTTTAAGTCTAAACTAAACTTACACTTTATTCCAATTTTAATCCTTAATTTTAAAAACTTGCGCTTCGTGTACTTAATTCCACAAGACGCCTTTCTATAATTACCTTTAAAACTCTATGTTTTAAATTTGTTCGATTTTACTTTGTATACCTTAAAACGAGGTGTACAAAAGATATTACTAAGTTTTGTGAAAAACCTTATCTTAATAAAACGTACTTGTTTTATTTACTTGAAAAACTTTAAACCCTATGTTAAACTTTAGAATAGAGATTTTAATTCTTTACGACTTACGAACACAAGTCATAACTCCAATTTAACATATCTAGTTTTTCCATGTCTAATAATAAAATTAAACATTTACTTATTAGATTCTCCAAAATATGTCCTAGGGACACATTTATAAACCTTGTGACTTTCTTGTGTAGCTCCCACTAATTCCAACAACCATGATGGAATTTGAAAATGCAATACAAGCGGACGAACCTAACCCTAGCTATGTCTCGCCGTCTCCCTGCCGATCTCCGCGTAACTTCTTTGATCAACCTTGTAGTTTCGTCTCCTCTCTCCCTGGGGGTTGGGGTGGGTTGGGTATGGGTTTTAAACCTAAGTTCCAAAAAGATTCCGATGGATGGACTTGGAAGATTGGAAATTCTTCAAAGCCAATTGATAATCCATTCTCCAAATTATCTTCCAATGTAGCATCATCGTTTTTCATCACAAATTTCCAGAAACATCTTGATGAAAGAGGTCTATGGAATTGGTGTAGTTTACACGGAAATGTTGCTGACGCTTATATTGCGAGAAAAAAAAACGAAATTCGGAAAGCGATTCGGATTTAATCGGTTCTAGGTAGGGGTGAGCAAAAAAAGAGGGTAACCGGAATCGGAACCGGAACCGTTTCGGAAACGGAGGTTCCGGACCCGGAACCTATTAGAAGGTTCTGGTTCCGGTTCCTAAAATCATGGAACCGCCCTATGAGGTTCCGGTTCTCAAATTTAAGGAACCTGGAACCGGTGGATACCCTGGAACCGGCGATTACACGCTATGTATTTATTAAAATATATAATATATATTATATTATACATTTATTTAAATAGATTTATGGTTTATATAAATGTAAAATACTAGTCCAAGTAAAAATATAAAATTTCCCTTACTCGTTATAATTGAGTGAGAAATTCACTCGTCGTGATGTCGTATCTTTGTGTCTAACTTTCACACATTTCACACATTTACTATGTTTTAATCATAATTATTCACTTATTTCTATTTTGAACAATATTCGTAATCGTTGAACTATATTTAAAACTATTAAACGATTTTGTAATAGTTAGTTCGTGTGATTTATTGTCTTGTTTATATAGTAAGTAATATTAGATTTTTTGAATTTAGAGATAGGGTAACCGGAACCTGCCCTGTAACCGGCGGTTCCGGAAATTTAGGAACCTGTCCTCCAGGTTCCGGTTCCTATATTTCAGGAACATGCAGTTCTGGTTCCGGTTCCAGTCGGGACCGGCGGGTACCCTGTTATGCTCACCCCTAGTTCTTGGGGATCCAGAATGAGGCTGAATTTGCACGTTCTTTATCCCTTCAATGGATGGGATCTTATCATCTTTATGTCTCTATTGCCCGTGTTAAAAGCTCCAAGAATCAACGTAACGAGAAGCCATATTTGCATGCGGTTCAGCCGAAACCTAAACTGCATGGCTCTTCCAATGGGTATAAACCTAATTTTTCTTTTTCAAGTGTAGTTGCAGGTTACAGTGCTCCTTCGCCTACATCCGCAGTCAATCCTCTTAACCCCCCTATGAAATCTTTGGTGCTTACTGATAATGATCTTGTCAAACTTGAAGAACCGGACTTGACTGTCCTTGCAAAGGTTCGTCATATTGAAATAATGCCACATGTCTATGCAAATTTAGATGAAGAAGGTTTTTCAGATGTTGATATTCATCACATAGGTGGCTTCTCGGTTTGGATTGAATTTAAATCCTCTAAGGCATGCGTTCGATTCAAAAACAAAAATCTGAAAAATTACTTTTCTGATATCCAGCATGTCACGAGTAATTTATTTGTGGATGAGACAATTACGTGGTTAGAAATTGATGGTCTGCCTCTTTGTGCTTGGGATTCTGATAATTATAAAAGTATTGCGGGTCTATGGGGAAAATTTCAGTTTTTTTATGAGCTAGATTCTAATCCAAGCCGGGGAAAGCTTTGCATTAGCACATCAGAAAATTCTTCAATAAATGAAATGATCAGGATAGTTGTGTGTTAAGGCAAAAAGCCTTGCCCCTTTAGATCTTAAGATAACAAAACAACCTAGACTAGCTTTGATTAATATGTAGAATAATATAGCTAAGTTTAGGTCTGATACTGAGTGATCAGTATTGGAACTCAGTATCAGTACTCAGTATCAGATAGTGATACTGAGTAGAAGGACTGAGTGATACTCAGTATAGTAACGGACTAAGATCAAATCCCTTGATCTTAGTCATTTTCCTTGCTTAGTCCTTCGGTTACTCATTTGCTCATTATGTAAGATCTCTATAACATTATAAATAGAGATCATCTTGCAAAGGAGTACTTACCAATTTACTTTACACATTCACATCTTTTGTAATTGATCAGTGGTCTTGTTATTCTGCAACAAGCCACACTTAGTGGATTTATACATTGACTATATTCTTGTGTTATCACTCTAATATTTCTCTAAGTATAATATTCTATCAATTAACATTATAAACCAGGGTTCGTTGTGACCTAACAAATGGTATCAGAGCAGGCTAAATAATCTCTTATTTAGTCGATCTATAACCCTGGCAGCCATTTCCTACATCTATCCCTCCAACACTCAAAAATCCAAAATGTCTACAATTATTGCACCAGTTATGTCTGGAAAGGGAGTACCCATCTTTGATGGAAAAGACTTCCATCAATGGAAGCTCAAAGCTCAGTGGTATCTTGAATCTATTCACCATGAGATGCTCACTGTGCTAAATGATGGTCCCATCATTCCACAAACTGTGGAACCGGTTGCTGCTACTGATGATGCTCCTGAGGGCATAAGATCTGTACCTAAACTAAAGCACAACTGGACTGATACTGACCGTCAGTTGTATGCTTTAGACTCCAGAGCTAAAGGGGTGATTGGTAATGCTGTTACAAAAGAGATACTTAATGCAATTATGAAATTGCCAACAGCAAAGGCTATGTGGGATAGCCTATCAGTCACCTATGAAGGTACAGCAAAGGTGAAGTTGCAAAGAAAAAGCAACATGAGAAGGAAATATGAAAATTTCTTTTCAACCCCAAATGAAGACATCACCACTCTCTATAACAGGTTCAATACTGTTATCCATGATTTAATCAGTGTAGGCATTGTGAAAGAGGAAGGAGAGCTTGTTCAAAAGTTTCTGGATAGCCTTCCTCAACAATTTCTTGACATGACAAACTCTGTCAATGCTGCTAACAACATTGAGTCATACACTCTTCAAACTTTGTATGGTTTAATGCTGAATCATGAGGAGAATAATGCTGCAAGACTGATCAACTGGAAGAAAACTGACAAGTCTTCCACTGGTATGGCTCTAGTTGTGCAACAGGCCTATACTGTGACTGAGCCAGATGAACCAGAAGTTGATCTTGCTGATGCTGAGGCAGAAGAGCTTGAAACTCAAATGGCTCTCATGTCTATGAAGCTGGATCAGTTGAAGAAGAAGAGGCTTGGTGTTAGCTCTTCTAATACTGATCCTAGATCAGGTCTGTGCTATAGGTGTGGAAAGCCTGGACATATTGCTGCAAATTGTCATACTAAGTCTTCTGAGACTGACCAAAATGACAAGATTGCATACCGAGCAAAAAGATATAGAGACAAATATGTCAAGCTGAAGAATTGGAGCAAGGGAAAGAGGGCAGAAGGAAATGGAGCACCTCATCAAGCACTTTACTCAGAAGCCTGGATGGATGAAGAGTTAAGTGATGATGAAGAAGAGATTGAGAATAAAGCCTTTATGGCTTTCACTGAAGATGATTTGAAGAGTTCCTTTGAAAAGGATATCAAAGAGGCTGAGAGGATGAGTGTTCATACTGATTGAGATTCCACTCAGTTGTACAAGGTAAGTTCCTTTCAAACTTATTCAGTGAATGAAAAAACCAAGATTTTTGAGTATATGCTTGTTGATCTTAAAACTTCTGTACAAAAAGAAAAAGCTTTAAAATTAACAATTAAAGAACTTGAAAGGGTAAATAATGAAAACTTGGATAAATTAGCAAAATATAAAGATTTAGAACTAAATTTTTCTGATTTAAAAGACATTAACCAAAGATTAGCTGATAAAGCTCATTTACACAAACTTGAAAAAGAGAAATTTGAAAAACAGTGTAAATTTTGGGGAAATGCTTCAATAAAATTAAATAAATGTTTAAATGAACAATTTCCAGAAAATGTGAGGGCTGCACTTGGTGTTGATCCTCAATTTAAAAACAGGAACAATTTTGCTGATTTATTTGAAGAGTTTTCTACTATGAACCCTATTAATTTTGTAAAAGCTAAAACTTTATGTGAAGTTGGACGTCAAACTGAGTCAGATGATGAAGAAAATGAAATTTTAGAAAAACCTATTGGTCCTTCCATCTGCTCAAAGTGCTATACTGAGCTACAAGAACTCAGTATTGAATTTCAAATAACAGAAATTTCTGATACCGAGCTACCAATAGTTCAGTATGACACTTCTGCTGTTCCACCTTTTGAATTATTATTTAATACAACAACTTTTGAATTATATAATGATAATAAAACAACTTCTATCTCACATGTTTCATCAAATACAGAAGTTGCAGGAACAGAAACATTATATACTGAGACATCTAAAGAACCTGTTAAAGTTGTTCCTTCAAAACATGATAAACAAAAGACAACTTCAACTAGGTCTTTGGTTGGCAAAGACAAGAAGTCTACCACTAATAAAATTAGAAAGACTTCTCTGCCAAATAAAAATAAGCAACCAGATCATCCATCTCCTAAACCAGTTAAAAACAATGTTAATACATCTATTAGAAATAACAAAATTAATGTTTTAAAAACACTTGGTGATCAGGTCAAATCTTTAAGTAAACAATTTGCAAAACTCGTTCATACTGACCTACCAAAAGTGAAACATTTTTCTAAAATACCATATGAAAATATGTTTAGAAATAGACCTAGGAAATGTTATAGATGTCATCATACTGGTCATAAGGGAGATGAATGCTGGACTGATCTCTCAAGTCCTAGGTACTCAGTACCAAAGAAAAGGAGAGAAACTAAGTCAGTATCACCAAAGAAAACTTCTAAAGTTACCCCTGAAGTGATACCGACCTCTCCACATAAAGAGATCAAGTCAAATTGTGTTTATCCCACCAAAGGTCCCATTCAAAAATGGGTTCCTAAAAGGAACTAACTCTTATTTTGTGTCTTGTGCAGGGTGACAGAAAGTGGTACTTAGATAGTGGCTGCTCAAGACACATGACAGGCAGTATGGAATACCTTCTTAATTATACTCCAGAGAAGGGTCCTTCTGTCAAGTTTGGAGATGACTCGGTGGGAAAGACAAGAGGTTATGGTGTGATCAAGGCAGGCAACATAACTTTTAAAAGAGTTGCCTATGTAGAGGGTCTTAAACACAATATGCTCAGTATTAGCCAGATGTGTGATGATGACAATGAAGCTCGATTCAGAAAGGTTGCAGGAATCATCTACAATGATAAAGGGCAGCCTGTACTCATTGCTAGAAAAGAAAAAGACGTATATGTGGTCAACCTATCTGAAATAGACCCAACTATTCGAGTATGCCTGCTTTCTAAAGTCAAGCCAGAATTACATTGGCTATGGCACAAGAAACTCTCTCACATCAATTTTAGAAATATCAACGAGCTCAGTATGAAGAAACTGGTGAGAGGATTGCCCACAATTACTTATTCAAAAGATAAGTTATGCTCAACATGTGAAATGGGCAAGCAGAAGAAGAGTTCATTCAAATCTAAAGTCAATCATTCCATCAATGAACCTCTTACTATGATACCTATGGATCTTTTTGGCCCCATCAGCACACCATCTTTGGCCAAAAAGATCTATACTCTAGTCTTAGTTGATGAATTCTCAAGATATACTTGGGTCATCTTCCTCAAGACTAAGTCAGATGCAACAACAGAAATCATTGCCTTTATAAAAAGAGAGGAACTTCAAAAAGGCAACAAGGTCAAGCAACTTCGAAGTGACCATGGTACTGAGTTTAAGAACTCAGTATTAGCAGATTTCTGTGAAGAAAAAGGAATCATTCAAAACTTCTCTGCAGCCTACACACCTCAACAAAATGGTGTTGTAGAAAGAAAGAACAGAACACTGATTGAAGCTGCAAGAACTTTATTATGCCATGCTGGACTGGCACTGAGTTTCTGGGCTGAAGCTGTAAACTGTGCAAACTTCACTCAGAATAGAGCCACTATAGTCCAAATACATCTGAAGACTCCATATGAGCTATATAATGGCAAGATTCCTAATGTGGAATATTTCCACATCTTTGGGAGTAAATGTTTTGTACTCAGTACAAAACAAAATCTCAATAAATTTGCTCCCAAAGCAAATGAAGGTGTGTTCATGGGCTACTCTCCACACTCCAAAGCTTTCAGAGTGTATATCATCTCAACCAAGATGATTGTAGAATCCATTCATGTCACATTCGATGAAGATCAGAATGAGCATTCTACCTCAGCAAGTGAAGACATAAGTGGCATAGATATTCTATGCAATCCAGAACACTCCATTGCTGAACAGCCTAAGTTTCATCCACACTTTATTCCTAATAAGTTTAATGAAACTGATCAAGTTCAAACTCAGTATCACTCAAATGCGTCTAATACTGAGGTTCCCATATCAGAGGACCTTCATACTGAGTTTCCAACTAATGATCTGAACCACTCTATTTATGAAGAAGGTGAAACATCCAACACTTCACAAGAATCCACATCAACTCTGCAAAATGAACAGCACCCTACACTGTCTAATACTGAGCAGAATTCCACTCAGTATCAGACAGACAACACACCAAATCAACAAGATATTGTTGATCCTATTTCAAATGCTCCCTTAGGAAACAATTTAAGGGAACACAGAGACCATCCACACTCAAACATTATTGGTCCTATTGAAGAAGGTGTCCAAACAAGAAGAAAATTAGAATTTCCAACCCAAGCAACTGCAAACTTTTGTTTTTTCTCAAGTTTTCTATCTACCATTGAACCAAAGAAAGCTGATGAAGCTTTATTAGATGAAGATTGGGTAGAGGCTATGCAAGAAGAGCTCACAGCGTTTGAAAGAAACAAAGTTTGGAACTTAGTACCACCTCCTTCTGGCAAAACTATTATTGGTACTAAGTGGGTGTTCAGAAACAAGATGGACAAGGATGGTGTTGTCATCAGAAACAAAGCAAGGTTAGTTGCTCAAGGTTACAGGCAAGAAGAAGGCATTGACTATGATGAAACTTTTGCACCAGTTGCAAGAATTGAAGCTATTAGGTTGTATCTTGCATATGCAGCCTTTAAGAATTTCAAAGTTTATCAGATGGATGTCAAAAGTGCTTTTCTAAATGGAAAACTACAAGAAGAAGTTTATGTTAAACAACCTCCAGGTTTTGTTGATCCCAAATTTCCTCATTATGTTTTCAAGCTTGATAAAGCTCTATATGGGCTCAAACAAGCTCCAAGAGCCTGGTATGACACCTTGTCTGAGTATCTTATTGAAAATAAGTTTACAAGAGGTAAAATTGATAAAACATTATTTTCAAAAAGGAAAGGTTCTGACATCTTACTCATTCAGATATATGTAGATGACATTATCTTTGGTTCCACTGACAAGTCAATGTGTGACTGGTTTGCTAAGATAATGTCAACTCAGTATCAGATGAGTATGATGGGAGAACTTACTTACTTTCTGGGTTTACAAGTTGAACAAAAGCCTGATGGCACTTTTATAAATCAAAGTAAGTATGTGCATGACATGTTAAAGAAATACAACTTTGAAAATCTATCTTCCATGCACACTCCTATGGGTACTCAGGATAAGATAAGTAAGGATGAAACTGGTAAACCAGTATGTCAATCCACATACCGAGGTATGATTGGTTCCTTACTTTACTTAACTGCTAGTAGGCATGATATCATGTTTGCCACATGTTTGTGTGCTCGGTATCAGGCTGATCCTAAAGAATCACACATGAAAGCAGTTAAGCGCATCTTTAGATATCTTACAGGTACTCCTAACCTGGGTCTTTGGTATCCCAAAGACTCAAACTTTGACCTTAAAGGGTACACAGATGCAGATTTTGCAGGTTGTAGATTGGACAGAAAGAGCACAAGTGGAGGATGTCAATTCCTAGGTGGAAGACTAGTTGGCTGGTCATCCAAGAAACAAAATTCGGTAGCAACTTCCACAGCAGAAGCAGAATATGTTGCTGCAGGAAGTTGTTGTGCTCAATTATTATGGATGCAGTATCAACTCTTAGACTATGGGTTCAACTTTCATAAGACTCCTATTCATTGTGATAACAAGAGTGCTATTGCTATCACAGAGAACCCAGTCCATCACTCCAAAACCAAGCACATTGATATCAGACACCACTTTATTCGAGATAATGTGGAAAAGGGTAAGGTTGAAGTAGATTATGTACCAACAAATGAACAATTGGCTGATGTATTTACTAAACCTCTTCCTGAGGAAAGGTTTATGTATTTACTAGGGCAATTAGGTATGTTGAATCCTTAATCTTTATTAAATTTCTTTAAAACTGAGCGCTCAGTATCACTCCTGTTGATACTGACCACTCAGTATCACTAGTCTGTTATCATCAAAATTTAAAATTTTTATTTTTTTTATTAATTTCAAGAGTAAATTACTTGTTTTTATATTTTTTAAAATTTTTTAAAATTAATTTTTTTTACTCGGTATTGGGGTATGACGGCTCTTACACCGAGCTTAATCCTCATACTGCTCAAACGGTAACCTTTCTTAATAAGAAAATTACCGTTGGCAGAAGATAAGGCAGTCAAATCAGCCGTTTTTACTTCCCAATACCTTAATTATCTTTCAAATCTCCTATAAATAACCGTTTATTTTTACTTCAATTTCTTTAACTGTTATTTCTTTCTTTCATTTTCAATCCTCTCTGCGATTAACGATTTCACTTTCTCTTAGCAAGCAAATTCTTTCAAATCAAAATCACAAATGGCGAATTACACTTTTGTTGCTCCAGAAGTTCAATCGGAAATCCAATTCCGAAATAATGAAGTACCCAGGTTTGCGAGGAACAACATCACAGCAAATTTCAATATTCCTCAAGCTTGGGTATGCCAAGAATTCACGAACATCGTCACTTTTATGAAGCATTGCCCAATTGCTCGTGCACTGACATTATCTCCTCGAGCAATCTACCCAGAAATGTTATGCGAGTTTTGGTACTCTGCTACACTCGATTCTCCAGATATGATTGCTGGGTGGGTAATTAGAGATCAAAGAAGGGCATTTGTTTCTACTGCAATCATTCGTGAAGCACTGAGACTTCCAGCCCAAGCTCAGTATGACCCATTTTTTGATCGATCAGAGGCACGCTCTGTACTGCCTTTTCTGGGTCGAAGAGGAACAACGGGCACAATCAAAAGAAATGAATTTGGTCCTATGTGGGGTATTCTTATCACAACAATAATTCGATGTATGACCCACAAGACGGGAGCTTTGGACCAAATAAACGAATTTGGGATGCAAATAGTACATGCTCTGTACTATGGAAGAAATATCGATTATGCTCGCCTAATTTTCAATGAATTAGCTACTCTGGTTCGAGCAAATACAAGGGAATGCAATGTCCCTTTCTGCAGATTTCTATCACTCATATTTCAACACTCAATGCCCACACACATTTATGATGAATTCCACAGTCCAAGAGTTGATCTTCCTCCACTCAGTGAGAAGATTTTCTTTTACAGACCAAGAGAAGGAGAACCTCTTCTAAGTCCTCCTATGTGGGCCATTGTTCAAGAACACATTGATGATGTAGAAGACATGTCTGATACTGAGTCAGACAATGATGATGATGATGATAATGATGATGATAGTGGTAATGGAGCACAGGCCGGTCAAGATATTGAGATGCAGGATGTCCCACAAGTTCAAGAACCAACTATCTCTCCACCTGCACAAGATCTTGCTGCTCCTCATATTGAAACCGATCGTGAAACTGAGTCCTCAGAAGACACACCACTGGTCCTTCACAGAAGAAGAAGGAATGTTTCTCCTATCATTATGGGCAACTTATCATCTGAGGAGGTGCAGCCTGCAAATGTTCCATCATTAACTGCATCTATTCAAGCCCAAAGCTTTATTGCAGCCACCGCTGACCTTCCAGGTCCAGAACAAGCTCCACCTGCTCAACCAATTGAGGAACCTCATATTCCTCTTGATGTGGAGATTCAATATGCACAAACTGCACTGGAAGGTGCTCAGCATGACAGAGGGGTCGGTATTGAAGATGTTGGTGCTGCACATCAACAAACACATGATCCTGGACCGACCTCTGCAGATGCTCGAAGGGAATCTGACAGAGTCTCAGGTATGAATTTCTAAAAAGCCTTAAACTTATATATATATATTTCATTCCCAAATAGAGACTAAGTATTGGCCAGTACCAACTCAATACTGACCAAAGTCTCAAACGATCTTTCAAATATATATCCTCTTATGGCCAACATAGCTAGCCCACTGCTGCTATGCAAAATTCATATACTGAGCACACTAAATTGATCATTGTCAGTCTACAGTTGTCTCAACATTTAAAGAGACAATGGTGGTTGATGTCATACTGACACCCACTGGTGCTGCTTGAATAATGTCCAACTTATTTTTGAGTTGGGTAGCATCATTCAAGAAATGATCCCAAACCCTTAAGCCACAAAATCCAAAAATATCCAATGGGGTTTAGCCACATTTCTGTTATCACTCTCATACCGAGTGATAAACATTGAAAATAACAAGAAGCACATCCCAGGCTTCGAATTCCCACACCCAAACCTTTTAGTAAATGCGACTTATCCTATACTGAGCTACTTAAATTTTCACACTCACCTTTACTAAAATCTTCTTACACATGCTATGCACAAGTCCACAATATTTCATCCTATACCAGATGAAATACAGACTTCACAAACTCTGTTTATATGATTGTAGAATTAAACAACACCACAATTCTATTTGATAAACCTCTCTTTCTAACCTGTTTTACATTTTTGTTTCTTTAGCACCAACTGTGCAGGGTATTCAGGCATCTCAAGCTGCAGCAGACCAAGTGACTCTGCAAGCAATCATGCAGCACATTCTGGCCATCCAACAAACTCAAAATGTAATACTAGCCAGAATGGACAAGATGAGTGGTGATATTGATCTAATAAAACAGTCAGTATCACTCCTTCAACAACCACAGCAGCCTCCACAAACTCCACCAGGTTCACATGGTGACCACAATGAAGAAGGAGAAGGAGAAGGAGGTGCTGGTGATACTCATGCTGCAACTGAGCCCATGCCCTCCCCTACTCTTGAACAACCTGAAGGGGACATGGGTGGTGATACTGATCCTCTTCCCTCCTCATCAAATGATAACAAAAAGGGGGAGAAGAGACAAAGAGATACTGAGGTTGATCAAACTGAGCCTTCTGCTCAGGGGGAGAAAAGAAGAAGATTGAATGAAGATCAACCTCCACAACAACAACATCAGCAAAGCCCTCATACTGAGCCATTTCGCATTCAGTATGAGAGAAGAAGACAAAGAACAAGGTCAGAATTACAAGTTCAAGACCCACTTGAGCCATCTGCTCAGGGGGAGACTCATACTGACCAACCACAGCAAACTTTTGAAGAGAATAATTTACAAATTGTGGTCTATAGGCCTTTCATCTGGCCTATTGCTGATGATGAAGATGAAGAACCAGATTTAGTAAACTATGCACTAAATCTGGTAGAACAAGAAAGTTCTTCATCATCATCCTCGGATGATGAAGAACCAGAAAATCTGGTGATTAGAAGAAGGAGTTCCTTATCAAGAAGACCTATCAATGCTGTTCTCACCTCTTCTGAATCAAGTGAGGAATCTGCTCCTCTGGTAACAAGACAAAGAAGACATGTTCTTACAAGGGACAGTGATACCGAGCAGGCTCCAAGACTGACTCCTCAACAACTCTGGGCAGAACAAGAAAGATTTTTATATGAACAAGAGTTGGGAGTCAAAACTGAACCAGAATCTGACCCAGATACTGATACTCCTGGTCCTTCACATAGAATCTCAAGAAAGGGTCCAGACCATATTCAACATTATTGGAATATGGTTGCTGCTAGGACTCAGTATAAGGAACAAAGAAAGGAGTTCTTGAGGACCAAAACATTTCAAAATGTAAGGGGGATACATTGGTTAAATCTGGATGTTAATAAAGTAAAAGTGAAGCTCAAAGAAGGAAGAATTACTATCACTTGTACTGGCTTAACCAGTCCCCCCATGAAGATATTTATTCATGACATTCAAAGAATTGGTCTTCAAGACTGGGTGAAGATCACAAGACTGATCAAAGAGCTTCCAAAGAAATCAACCTATGATCAAATAGTCTTGGATGAGATTTGTGCTGTAGCTGCAGTATGTTATGAGAAGGACTTACTTCATGAAATAGAGTACAGAACACTCAGTGTGATGACTGAGGCTTACTCAAACAACAGACCAGAATGCCTCCATACATACAAGTATCTTAGAAAGTACCCTCTTCCTCCTAACCTTGTATTTCAGGATCAAAAGAGTGTCATATATCCAACTTCTGGATATATGTATACTGACTCAGAGGATAGAGAGTGCTTCATTTCTGAAGAAGATCTACCAAAAGCTCAAATCAGTCACCTTGTTGGACTGAAATGGATGATCACCAAGAAAGAAGACTCTTGGTTCAGAAAGAAGATTGTTGCAGTACTGAATAGCAGAAGGGATGAACTCAAAAGCAGAGAAGAGTTTGTCCACATCAAACAAGAAGTCTTCTATGAGAATGAAGCCATCAATAGCAAATGAAGAAGAAGATATTGTTACCCATGCTGTTGTAATTTTTGTTTATCTCTTTGTAAATTGTTTTGTTATCATTAGATAGGGGGAGATTGTTAAGGCAAAAAGCCTTGCCCCTTTAGATCTTAAGATAACAAAACAACCTAGACTAGCTTTGATTAATATGTAGAATAATATAGCTAAGTTTAGGTCTGATACTGAGTGATCAGTATTGGAACTCAGTATCAGTACTCAGTATCAGATAGTGATACTGAGTAGAAGGACTGAGTGATACTCAGTATAGTAACGGACTAAGATCAAATCCCTTGATCTTAGTCATTTTCCTTGCTTAGTCCTTCGGTTACTCCTTTGCTCATTATGTAAGATCTCTATAACATTATAAATAGAGATCATCTTGCAAAGGAGTACTTACCAATTTACTTTACACATTCACATCTTTTGTAATTGATCAGTGGTCTTGTTATTCCGCAACAAGCCACACTTAGTGGATTTATACATTGACTATATTCTTGTGTTATCACTCTAATATTTCTCTAAGTATAATATTCTATCAATTAACATTATAAACCAGGGTTCGTTGTGACCTAACATTGTGGAATACGTTACGTACTTGATTAGAGTATGTGAAACCGAGCTCTGGAAATTAAATATTCCAAAATCTTCCACCCCTCTATCTCTAGTCTAAGCTTAGATGAAGTGGAGGATGATGAAAACGTGTTTCTTGACCATGTTTCTAGTCCTCAAGTTGAGCCTGTTTTGCAAGAAGTGTAATTAAAAGACGATTCTTTTGATCCTAATATTCGCAAACAGGATGATCCCAGTGTAGAATTAGAAGATACCGCGGGAATCGATGACGTTGAACAACCAATTACACCTAGGGCCAAACCTTTATCAGATTCTGTTCCAAATGTTAGTGTTCCAATTAATTCTCTGCTAGTTGTCCCCGTCATCAGTAGCTCTAAATCTTCCCTCAGCTGTCCTCCGGGTTTTGACAAACTCAGGAAACATTCAAATGACGGTGCTCAAGAAGGCAAATCTTCCTACTCATGCAACACATCTTTTGGGAAAGAATCTTTACATCCTCATGAAAAAGAAATGAATCAGGGTAATAGTGTGTTAAAATTGAATAATGAATGTGCTATCTATTAATGCAAGGGGTACTGGTAACGTGGATAAGAGAAAGTGGATTAAAAAACTATGCTTTCAAAACGTTGTCTCCTTCCTTGGAATTCAAGAGACGATGATGACATATGTTAACATTTTTAGAATTAAATCTATGTGGGGAAATTACAAATTTGATTTTGCGTGTAGCTCAGCTCGTGGGCACTCAGGTGGCATCCTCTCTATTTGGGACCCGACGGCTTTTATAAAATCTAATATTGTTTGTGACTCAAATTACGTTATTGTTGAGGGGAAGTGGATGGGTGCAAATTTTAATTCTCATATGATTAATGTTGATGCTCCTCAAAATGTGGATGATAGAAAAGTTATTTGGGATGAGCTTAATTCTTATATAGGGTCGAACTCTGGGAATTTCATTTTATTTGGTGATTTTAATGAGGTGAGATTTGAATCTGAAAGATATGGCTCGGTTTTTAATAAACAAGGTGCTCATCAGTTTAATCATTACATTGATTCTAATGGTTTTATTGATCTAAGCATCAGAGGGGGGGGGGGGGGGTGGAATTTACTTGGATGAACAAAAGCGGTTCTAAAATGAGTAAACTCGATAGATTCCTCATTTATGACAGTTTGGTTCATCTTCATCCTAGCTTGAAAGTTACTACTTTGGATCGGAACTACTCTGATCATATTCTTATCATTTTACATTCAGCAAAATCTGATTTGGCCCTACTGCGTTTCGAGTTTTTCACTCATGGCTTGAGTCTGACTCTTTTGACAAGGAGATGAAATTTTGTTTTGCTAATTCTTTTCTAGACACGGGCTCTAAAATAATAAACCCCAAGAATAAAATGAAAACTATAAAAAATAGTTGCAAAATCTGGAATTCCGAAAGAAAGTTGAAAAGCAAAGGCCATTATAACGATTTGTATTCGTCTATTGCGGAAATAGACAACAAACTGGACCAAGGTTGCGCCACTTCTGATGATATTGAGAATCAGGTTTTTTGGCTTAAAGAAGTTAGAGAATTGGAGAAGCTTGAAAACATTGATTTGATGCAAAAATTAAAGATTAAATGGGACATAGAAGGCGACGAAAACTCTTCTTTTTTTCACGGTCTCTTAAATCAGCGTAGGCGATCTCAATCTATTCAAGGTATTATGGAAGATGGTGAGTGGTGTGTTGATCCTCCAAAGATAAAAAATGTCTTCCTTGACTTTTTCAAGTCAAAACTTAGCTCTCTTAATGTTTCTTCTCCGAATCTTGATCACGATCAGTTTTTGCACCTTAATGATTCAGATGTCTCTTCTCTAGAGAATAATTGTACTACAGAAGAAATTAAAGAGGCGGTATGGAACTGTGGGAGCGAAAAGGTTCCGGGTCCCGATGGTTTTTCCTTCAAATTTATTAAACAATATTGGGATTATCTTAAAGATGACATTTTTGATGCGGTTCATGAGTTTCTTACTAAAGGTAAATTGTCCGTAGGTTGTAATTCTTCCTTTATCACACTAATTCCAAAAAATGCTAACCCTATTTTAGTCAAAGATTTCCGGCCTATTTCATTGATTGGGTTTATTTACAAAATTATTGCAAAGGTTCTTGCTTCAAGGTTAGCTAAAGTTATTGACTCTATTATTAGTTGTGAACAAACAGCGTTTATAAAGGGTAGACAAATGGTAGATCGTCCTTTTAAGTTAAATGAAATTATGGAATGGTACAAGATTAAGCACAAAAAACTTCTTATTCTTAAAGTCGATTTTGAAAAATATTTTGACTCGGTTAGTTGGGAATATCTCGATTTCATTATGATGCAAATGGGTTTTGGTATTATTTGGCGAGGTTGGATCAAAGAATGTTTATCTACGGCTAGATTGTCTATTCTTATTAACAGGCGCCCTACCGAAGAATCTTCTTCTTTTCGTGGTCTTCGTCAAGGAGATCTCCTTTCTCCTTTTTTGTTCATTATAGCTATGGAGGGCTTCCACCTTTTGATTAAAAAAGAAGTTCAATATTCCCGTATTTCCGGTGCTCAAATTGGAAATTCTAATTTAGCTATTTCCCATCTAATTTATGCGGATGACGTAGTGTTTGCTACATAATGGAACAAATATAATCTTGATGTTATTATCGGTGTCCTGAATTATTTTTTTGAAATTTCGGGCCTCAAAATAAATATCCATAAGTCCAATATTTATGGCATTGGAGTTGAAGACTCTGAGCTCGATCATATGTGTGCTGCTACGGGCTGCGTCAATGGCAGTGTCCCTTTTTCATATCTCGGGATTCAAATGGGCTCATTTATGGGAAAAAAACTCGAATTGGGCCTGTATTTTCGATCGTATGCTTTCTATTGGGGGAAGGCTTACTCTTCTAAAGACAGTGTTGGGGAGTTTGGGTATTTATTGAATGTCACTATTTAGAGCTCCACATTCTACTATAAAAAATCTAGAACAACTGAGAGCTAGATTTTTTTGGGGTAGTTCAGAAAACAAAACCAAAATGAGCTGGGTCAAATGGAATTCATGTTTGGCTTCAAAAGACAAAGGAGGTTTAGACATTACTAGCCTTGAGTCTCTTAATTTAGCCCTTATTGTTAAATGGAGATGGAGATTTTTTACCGAAAAAAGAGGCTTTGTGGTGCCGAGTTATTCAAGCTATATATGGAGAAAATGGTGGGTTTAACAAAGCGGTTCCTAATCGACAAAAAAAGGTACTTGGGGTCAAATTATCGGTACTATTAATTACTTACATGACGCTAAAATCGTTGTCAATAATTCATTGCGTCACAATCTTAGAAACGGAGAAAACATCCATTTTTGGTTGGATATTTGGGCAAGTCACATCCCCTTAAATTCTTTATTTAAGCGTCTCTTTAAATTAGAATTGAATCCTTTTTGTAAAGTAAAAGACAGGTTGCAAAATGATCTTTGGGAATTCAATTGGAGAAGACCTATTAGAGGTGGTGTTGAAGAAGAACAATTTAACAATCTCATTTCTCTAATTAGAGACTACCATTTGCAAGAAGGGAATGATAAAGTTTGTTGGTCCCTTGGCGATTGTTGGGAATTCTCGGTTGCGGAAACAAGAAGATATATTAGTAACTTTCTATACCCCGGTTCCTCTTATGATTCTAAATGGTGCTCCACGGTACCAATAAAGGTGAACGTCTTCATTTGGAGGCTTACATTAGATAGACTCCCTACTAGATTAAATCTATCTATAAGAGGTCTAGAAATCAACTTTATTCTTTGCCCGGTTTGTGAATTGGAAGTTGAATCAATTTCTCGTTTGTTTTTCATGTGCCATGTGGCGAAAGATGTTTGGTCTAGTGTCTCTCGTTGGAGTCAACTTGACTACTCTCGTGCAGCTTCTTTCAATGATTTTTGAAGCCATTGTAATTCTTTGTCGAACAGGAACTTCCGAAGAATAAAAGGTCATGTTATTGGTATTACCACTTGTTGGTTCCTTTGGAGATATAGAAACTCATATTTATTTGATAGTGGTAAAATCCGTAAATCTGACTTAGTAGATAGTATTAAGTTGTTTTCGTCTTCTTGGACCACTCATCGGAATCATAAAATTAAGATTTCATGGGTTGATTAGTTGTTAAACCCTTTGTAATTCTTTGTTTTAGTCTAGTTTTTTGCTAGACTCAAGTTTTATATAAGTTTTGGAGGTCTTCGGGCGGGTGATGGCAATGCTGAAGCTTGACCCGTTGCTTCTTTTTTAGCCGTTCAAAAAAGAAACTGATGGAATTTGAGCATGGACACAATCACTAGTTTGAACTTGGTTAACACTAATAAACTTATTATATAAAAACTATATATAATAATCTTAGTTTGTTTGAACCATTCTTATATTCAACTTAGACTTAGTTAAATATAGATTCTTAATTTCAAATGTTATTTAACCCTTGATCATTAATCTAGTACTTTACGTAACTCGTAATATACTTGTATAAATAACTAGTTATAGTCACTTATAACTTTATACAATCTAATATTTATAACTTTCGTATTATTATCTAATTATAATAAAACCTTACTTTGTACAATTTCTAGTTGTTTACAACTTTGTACATTTCTAGTTTAATTATAACTTAATACAAATTTCTAGTTATCATAATATTACAACTAAATGATCATAATAACATTTATATTTAATGTTCCATATTAGTCTTGTATTTAAATATATATATAATGTATATCTTTAAAACCTTATAACATTCTAATAAGAATATTACACCTAATTTGTACATGTGTATTTTAACTTAAACTAATTAAAATACGTACAAACTATTTTATCTTTTAAAATTGATTTTTCTTTTAAACATTTAAAAATTCCGAAAAATTATATATTTAATATAAATACATCTTGTTAATTTTAAGACTTTAAAATTAACACTTCTCTTTTATCCTCAATTAAATTTAATTAAATAAACCCTTATCTCGGTCTTGATCAATTAAAACTAGGTTTCAATATTTTTTTTATCAATAACACATCTTAGTTAAAGATTAATCCTAATTTATCCTATTCAAACAATTATTAAACTTTGTTTAAATTCTAGGATAGATTATAACTTTAATAATTTTATTTAAACTTATTCATTTAAATCTTCTAAATAAAACTTTGTCTAGATTTCTAGATTTAAAGAACTAGCTTTAACAAATTCATTAAAACATTAATTAAACCTATTAAACATAAACTTGTTTAACTATACTAGGTTTTAGATTATGTTCTTGATTAATCCTATTAACCAATTAAACTAAACTAGTTTAATGTTCTTGGTCCTAGGTTACTTTTAGGGTTCGAAATTCTTTAAGCCTAAGAAACTTTTCCACCAATTAAACTAAACTAGTTTAACAAACTTGGTGTCCAAGTTTCCTCCATAATTTTCGAAATCTTGGAAAAAGGAAAGAATCTTTTTTGACCAATTAAACTAAACTAGTTTAATAAACTTGGTCCTAGATTTTGAAGATCAATGTAAAAAGGAAAGAATATTTCAACCAAAAACTTTGACATTCTAGATCCTAGGGTTCTTGTAATTTTCGAAATTTCTAGGGTTAGGGAAAGAATCCTTTTGACCAATTAAACTAAACTAGTTTAATGTTCTTGGTCCTAGGGTTCTTTATGGTTTTCGAAATTTCTAGGGTTGAATCCTTATGACCAATTAAACTAAACTAGTTTAATATTCTTGGTTTTGGGTTCTTACCCTTTTTCGAAATCCATAGGAAGTAAAAGAAGAAGGAACAAAAATAAGAAAAACTTGGAAATTAAACAAACAAAAACTTTGTTATTCTTGTTTAGATTTCTAAACCATCGCTCTGATACCACTGAAGGGTTTCATAACACTAATCAACCCAATGGGTCGACCACCTAGTGTACTTGGTCGAACCATACTGACAAAAACATGATGGTGTTCTTGCCGGTTTAAACCAACTAGTTGATTTAATCCCTAAAAGCGGAACTGAGATTAAACCTAATCCTTAAACCCTAAAGGATTATAGGAACTTGGAAATCAAACTTGATTAACAAGAAAAAGAAACCTTATTCGAAGAACTCGAACACACACATTGCTTGTGTGTGTTCGTCGACTACTACCAAGAACCCTAGGGTTCTTGGTGCCGAATACGAACAATAGGAGAAGAGGGGGAAAGGGTTTCCCAAAACATACCTTAATGTTTGCTTAAGAAAGTCCACTGATGATGAACACAATGAGCGACCTTCTAGTTGATACTAGCAATGAACTTGGTCTTCAAAACTTGAAGAACACGAAGAACGAAGAACACCAAGTGATGATGTTGCTTGCTCTCGGCCGAAACAAGGAGGAGGGAGGCTAGGGTTTTTCGTGTGGAATGGTGTAACAGAATAAGGGAACCTTAAGCCTTCTATATATAATAGAAGGACTTTCACTTAGGCCCCTTCTAGTTTAATTAAGATCAATCTCTTAATTAAACTTATCTCTTACACATTAAACCCTTATAGTTTTACTAGTTATTATTGTCACACTTAATTATCAAATGCATTAGTATTATACACTTATATATTTCGGTATACATATACACAAAATATATATACTTGTATTTTATACTTTTATCAATTAATTAGACAATAATATTATCCAATCGCTATATGATTTAATAGCTTTAAATCATATCATGGATAATCTATAATTAACACATTGTATATTTACTCAACTAATAAATATACAAATACTTGTATTAATTAGTTAGTTAAACTAATCTAGTAATAAGTTAAACTTAACTAAATACTTAACTGATTCATAATGACTATTATGAATCATTCCTCTTCCAAGTGTCATTGCATATTTAGCTGGTATTACATGCACTCACCGGTGTGACCCTTAAGTGTTTCGTAGATTTGGATGTATCATCATAGGTTGACTAACTGTGCACATAATTCCAACAATTCAGTATGCAATCACATGTGATTCAGTATGTAATCACATTATGTGTTATTAATGAATAATAATAATTTTCTAAAAAATAATAATTAAAAAAATAATTCTCAAATAAAAAAAATAAAAAAAATAATTCTCAAATAAAAAAATAAAAAAAATATTATTTAAAATAACCAAAATACCCCTTAATGTATAGAATATGTGATTGATCTTGATTATTAGATCTTATTGACCAATGGTTGATATTTGTTCCTCTGGACTTCGTAAAAATGATAGACCTCCTTAAACGCAACTCAATAGGGTTAAAGTAAACTAGGTCGAAATATTGTTATAAAAAAGTGATATTCCAATACACGATTCATGAATTATCGAAAAATAGTTTAATTATCAACGCTCTAAACCAACAAATAAACATGTACGAACTATGAAGAGGTTTTCATTAAAATTCAATATATATGTATAAATAATAACAAGACTAAATTTTTTAACCTAAATCATTTCATTTTAAACATAAAATTCTCAAGTTATTAATTGGACAGGTGTATGAAAACAAAATTATTTGCATCAAAATATGTAGGGATGCTGATAAATATCTGAAAATTTGGATATCTGAATTTTAGATACTGAATCTGGTTAGTGTTTTCAAAAAATTTGTATATTCGGTATTTGAAAAATTATTTAAATATCCAAAATATATGAAAATAATTGAATAATTTTTTATATATTGGATTCAAACAGTAAAAATTCACTATCCAATATCTTAATAGTAAATGTTAGATCGTTTTACACTTAGATTGAGCTAATCCATGAAGATTCAAGAGAGAAATTGAAGATTTGAGTGTGTCTATGTTCTTGGTGTTAGTGTGTGTAAAAGAGAGAGAACGATGGTAGTTGAACAGCTTTCAGAAATTGTATTTTAGTTAATGTGGGAAAGCTTACATTGAAAGACAAAGTTACAACCTTATATACTCCTATCACTTAACAAGGGAAAAGTTATCTAACAGAATTTAAAGGTCAAAACTATTACATAAATGGTCCTAACAATCTTCCCCTTTTTGATCTTTAACACTTCATCCCAGTCTTCAGACTTCAGATTCTTCTTATAATCTGTCTTTGGCAAGAAAATGTTTTTCTGAATTTCAAGATCAAAACATTTCAGAAATCTGGAAGTTTAAGATACTCAAAGAGGATATGTTTTTCATTGATACTGTTTGAGTGAAGAAATCCTATAACCGATTTACTAAAGATTTGAAAATTTTGGGAAAGGGAATATCAGTTAAGTAAGGATTTAACTGGGTTTTCAGATAATGGAGAGGTTGTTTTTGGAATTTTATGGTAGAGAATTATATTAAGGATAGAATAATAATGTTTTTGAATGGTTTATCAGTCAAAGTTTTGGATGTGTGTGTTTGATTTGATAAGAATGATTTGAAAGTTAAAGGTTTTGGATATGAATGTATGTATGTTTTGTATGTATGAAAGAATGATATGTACATTTAGGATTTGGATGAATTTGGATAATTTGTATTTGGTATGAACAATAGAGTAGAACACTTAAGCTTTTGAATGGATATGAATGTTATGAAATTTTTGGAAAGAATGGTTTAAACGATTAAGCTTTTGAATGTATGTGACTGTTACGGAATTTGGAAATTTGGATTGATATGGATGTGAATTTGTGGTTTGGATAGAATAATTCGTCAGTTTAAGTAATGGAAATGTTGAGAATTTGTGAGAAATTTCTTAAGATGAGTCGGTTTCTTTTTCTTCACAAATTATTTCATGTAAATCGACGAAAATGTAGACCCATAGATATATAGAGTTGTTTGTAGCGGAAGTCTTTTCTCGAAGTTGTGGCTTTGTCGATTTATGATCATTGATAATTGTTGTTGAGAGAAAAATGTGGATAAGATTTGCGCTCCCCCTCAAACAAACAATTATTCTTCAACAAATCTTCTTCGGTTTCTTGTTTACTCCCCCTTAATCGGTGCATATGTCTTTTTGATGTGAAGTAAACTGGGCTAATATATTCTTTTAAGTCTTGTAAGCAGTTTTCTTCATAAACTGAACTTCTTTGTAAATTTTCTCCCCCTCATGATGATTAAGATTTATCGGAACCATCATGAAAAATGTGAAGTTCGTTGAGGTGAAATGAAGAAAATCTTCGAAGCCCATGGATACAAATGTGAAGAAGAATGATATATTCATATTTTGAATGAATCAATATACATCACATTGTAACATCGAAAACCGAACTGATGTTGATGATGTAGACATCTGATCAAATCGTTTGGCATTTCATCTCAATGATCAAATCAAATATAGCAAACCGGGATCACATAGATTACCCGTTGACACAACAATTACACAAACTGTGTGACCTACGTTCAGTGTTGGAATAGATGATAGCACTGGTAGGATTTCCATTCAATCATCGTGGAATACCAAGAATGTTGGTATCACTATGAATGTTCCGGCTTTATCACAAAGATAAGCTTGGTATGATGCCTTGTGTCCTAAAAATGTATTTCGGTTCTAGACTCAATTAGTGGACAAACGAAGGCGAGGACTGGAGAGGCTTGTCCTCTATTTCAATACCAACAATCTCCAAGTGAGATGTCGATATCATATGAGATAGTCTCCGTGGAAATGAAACAAGTACTTTTTAAGAAAAACTTGAGTAGTTGGGGGGGGTTGTGTATTGCATCACTGGGTCCATGATGTCTATTTCAATATCAGAGATCAACACATGCAATCTGATAGAGACGTGGCAACCCGACTTTTTATCAGTTTGGTAAGGGTTTTTCGTTTTCTTTAACCCTGTCACACCCTCCTCACTCAAGCTTACTTTTTCATTTTTTTTCGACTACGCCTTCATTTCATTCTACCATGTATAGCTGAATTGCACCCCATACTACATTCCCCCTCTAAAATTTTATCTCTGCGCACCCCAATCAAGATCCCGTGATACTTGATTCTGCTCACCTAGACCTATGTACCATTACATATTGTCCTATATTGTAGGTGGCTCCTAGGGAAGATCATGCCAGTTTAGCAGATCATAGGAGTAATTTGAGAGTGAACTATAACGCTCATGTGCAATTTATCAGCATAAATGATGTTACTTTGTAGGAATAACATGGATTTTTTCATCGGAAAATGTATGTGTTTCCGGCAGAAGTTCTTGCCTTGAAGATATCAAAGTTAGGCACAGTAACTTGAACTATCTAGGGAATACCGGAATCACATAGAGTATCCGTTAACACACTGTATGAATCGATAGTCGTTTGCACAACCGTTGATTCAAATGTGTGACCTACATTTAGAGTTGGCGCAATTTTAGCTCTAGCAGGATTTCCACTCAATCCTTGTGAAGCACCAGATTGTGATGCCACTATGAGTGTTCCGATGAATACACGGAGATTCATTTATAAATGTGTATGTGTCCTATACTGGAAATATTTGTCGGTGAGAGCTAGACACATTGTGCATTCAATTGAAGACGTAACCCGGGGCAGAAGGTTAATGATTTCAATACCAACATACTCCGAATGAGTAGTCGATAGATTATGTGCTACGTCCCCTGATGAATTGAAACAAATTCATATTAAGAGGAATCTGAGTGGTTAGTAGTGGAGTGCAAATGCTTGATTGGGCCAGTTAAGTCTGGTGAAACATTCAACACATGAATGATCACAAATTTGTGAGGTTGCCCGGTTTATTGTTGGTTTAGATGCACTCAAAGGTGTGTTTTCTTGATATTATCATGTTTTCACATCACCTTGCACTCACCTAAATCCATACCCTAGACATATACCCTCACATTTACCAATTTTGGCTAAAAAATATTTCCCTTGGAAGGTAAGGCCGGTTCTGGCAAACCATAGGAAGGTATTGTCGTTTGATAAAAAAAATTGTTCGATAAAAAAAAATCAAACGGGTATATAAAAATATTGATATTAGAAAGTTTATCCCCCTGGAAATATTAATTCTCCCCCTAGAATTAATATTTCTCCCCCTCGACAAAATAAAGGTATTGAAAAATATACAGTTTAAGAGGGGTGGGATAGAGATTTTACAGTTATGTGAAAATCTGGTTAAGAGCGGGTTTCAAACAAATATATTTGAAAGCCATTTCGTTGAAGCTCGGGTCATACACTTAAGTGTGTAAGAGCCATTATTTTAAAGATCGAGTCATATACTGAATTGTATATAAGTCATTCTCCTGCAAAACAAATCGAACAACTTTTGGTACCCATATTTGTTTGGGTCCGACAATGTTAGTGTGGGAGTTAAACCACCGATAAGTTGTATCGATTTGATTTAAAAATTTAGAGTTCCAAGAAAAACTGAAACTTGATGTTTCACTTTCAAATAATTTCCGGGGAATTATTTGAGATGTTGGAGTTTTGGGAACCCATTTAGCTTTTAAGAGCAAGGATGTTTTGTAAACATAAACAGGAAATGTTTTTGGCACTTATGTAAAAGTCGTTTTAGGTGCCAAGGAAAGTAAATCTTTTCTTGAGTATCTTAAAGATTTAGATGTGGAAAAGATTTTCTTTGAAGGTGTAGAATGTTTCAACACGGTTGAAGTTTTAGTTTTATACATTTGAGAATGCGTAAGTCTAGAAGAGGAACCTAATTTATTTGGAGTTTTATGTGCGGAATTTCCTCTATTAACTTGTTTGAGAGCATTCAATTTCTTATCAGAGTTTAGTGGAACCGTGGATCTCCTTGGCTTAGGCTGGGTAGAGGAATTTACTTGTGATTTCGGTTTAGGTTTTGAATATCCTCTGTTAATCTGAGATTGCTTGATTGTATATATATCACGATATGCCATGACAGGAGAAAACATTCTGGAGTTAGTACATTTTTCCTTTGCAATTAAAGGAGAATCTAAGTTCATATATGCACTAGGCTTCTTAAAATTCTGAAGATGAGACGATTTAGATTCTAAATTTTTAATTTTTAATTGCAATTGTAGTTTCTCTTCATCAAAAGATTTATGTGTTACAACAATTTGATTTTCTAATTCAAAAATTTTGGATTGAAAAACTGATTTTTCTTTGTCAAACGCCTTATGTGTTTCATCTATTTCAGTTTCCAATTGACAAATTTTCTTTTCAAGAATTAGATTTGGGACATAAATCTTTGGTGTAACCTTTTTTTGAATAAAAGCATTTCCCTTAATTTCAAATTCTTCTGGTTTTATAAGAGGAAAATAATCATCATTTTCAAATTGAGCCTTTTTAGTTTCATATGTTTTATTTAATTTAGTGTAATTGAAACTAATTTGAGCATTCTCCTTTTTAGCTCTGTTGAAGGTCTCAATTTCTTCTTCCTCGCCAGTCATCCGAATGAATCGTTGCGAGATTCCATTGTGCATGTATCTTGAATCATATAAAGTAGGAACCATTTTGCACGCTGTTTTAAGATATTCTGGATTGTCAGCTCCTAGCCCTTCTCGTGAGTTGAAATATTTGAAGTCTTTGGGCTTGTTGAGATGAATGGTTTGATCAATATGTCCTCTTTTAACAACCAGTTCCTCAAGATGTTTGATATGGGAATTCAATTTATTTGTTTCATGCTTGAGTGTGTTTATGATATTCTGATTGGTTTTCATTTCATTTAATGAATTTATCTTTTGTTCATGAATATTTTCAGTTAATTCTTTGATTTGTGATGTTAAAGATTTAAATTGTTTTTCATTATCATCAAAATCTTGTTGTTTACGTGCCAACGCATTTTTATTATATTGATATTCATGCCATGTTTTTGTGTATAATTTGTGATTGTGATCAAACTTAGCCTGTAATTCTGATATTTGACTTTGTAACTCCAGATTCTCTTGTTTAAAAATTTGAGTTTGTTTAATATGATGAACAAGTTTCTCACCTAGATGAGCTTTTTTTTGGTTTTGATTTTCTAAAATATTTAAACGATCTTGAAGTTGATCATTTAAATCTTTTTCTTCTAAAAGTTTTTGAGTTAATAATTCTATTTGAGACATCTGAGTTTGGATAAGACAAGTATCAGAATTATTGGAAATATTTTCATTAGAAAGAAGATAAGTATGTACCTTGCCATCCTTGTCGAGTTCATTAATATGATCAGCAATCGCAGTATTTACTTTTGGCTTATAACACAAATTTGCTATTTGTTCTTCATCTTCAGCTAACACTTTTGCAGTCTGAATTTGTTTATAGTATTTGCTAGCTTTTATCACTTTTGCAAGGTCTGGATCCATATTTGTGCGATTATTGTGATTGACTGCTTTCTCAGGGTGATATGAAGAAGATCTCGTAAAAAAAATTTAATCGTGTGATTCGAAAAATGTAAAAATTTCAGATTTTGGTTAGAGTTCTCGTGTCTTTAAAAATGTGAATATTTCCTTTTAAAAACTTATAAAAAAAATGTAGAAGTTAAAAGTGTTTAAACAGTTTTAAAAAGTTGAGAATTTGATCGAGTTTGGGTAAAAAAAAAAAAATTAAAATTTTTGTGTCCGGGTAAAAAAAATTTTTAACGTTTTCGGTCCCATCCATTCAATCTTAAAAAAAAATCCTTTTAATTTTGTTTTAAAAATTTAGTGAAATTAAAAAATTTTAAGCGTATTAAAAAAGTTTGTTAACAAAAATCAGATATCAACATGAGCTTATTTATATTTGTTTTAAAAATTTTATTATATCAAACATGGGCTAATTTGACATTTTGGGCTTAAAAAAATGAATTGGCCGAATTAGTTATTGAGTTTATGTTTGTATGTTCGAAATGGGCCAAAATTGAGATCAGACTACAATTGAAAGCCGAGTTCGAGGTTTCTGATGCAAGCCGAGTTCAAGATTGAGATCGACTTTTTACAGATGCCGAGATCAATTGAAAATCCGATTTGTTCTGTGTTTGAAATCGATTTGCCGAACTATTGAAGATCGATTGATTTGTTCTGTGTTTGAAATCGAGTTCAAGGTTTTGATTGATTTGTTCTGTGTTTGAAATCGAGTTCAAGGTTTTGATTGATTTGTTCTGTGTTTGAAATCGATTTGCCGAACTATTGAAGATCGATTGATTATTGTTGATTTGTTAATTTGTTGAAGCCGAAGTCTGTAATCACGAACTACCGAACAAACATGGATGAAAATTGGGCCGAACTTGTTGTTTTGAACTTGGGCCGAAGATTAAGTAGTTCGGCCGAAGAACAATTGGACCAATACTTCGGGCCGAACTTCTACTGGGCCGAACTACTAGTGGATTCAATACTTCGGGCCGAACTTCTAATAGCAGATATTAGGCCGAACTACAACTTCGGGTATTTACACTGCTCGGGCTGGACATCAACTTCGGCTGTTCTTGATGCCGAAGTCTTTTACGTACAACACAGCTCGATCAGTTGTCACTATTTCAATCTGATTTTACTCAATTCTTCACCGATTTCAGTGATTCTTTTTGCTAGACGTTCGAAATCCAATTGCTAACACTTTGATCCGATCATCTTCTTCAATCCATAACAACACAGCTTCGATTCTTCGATTTTCAGAGGATTTTGAACTTTTTTTTTCACTTTTTCACAAAAATCATCAAATTGAAGATGATTGTTGATGGAATGAATCGAATTTTGATTCTATTATGCTTAGAAACAATGGAACTAATCTCTGATCAATTCATCGATTTGGACACAAAAATTCTTGAATTAATTTTCAATGACGAACAAACTTTTCTTCAAAAATATCTCAGATCTGGATGATTCTAGCTCGAAATTGGATCTTCTCAAAGAGAGATTTTGCTCTGATACCACTAGTTAGATCGTTTTACACTTAGATTGAGCTAATCCATGAAGATTCAAGAGAGAAATTGAAGATTTGAGTGTGTGTGTGTGTGTGTTCTTGGTGTTAGTGTGTGTAAAAGAGAGAGAACGATGGTAGTTGAACAGCTTTCAGAAATTGTATTTCAGTTAATGTGGGAAAGCTTACATTGAAAGACAAAGTTACAACCTTATATACTCCTATCACTTAACAAGGGAAAAGTTATCTAACGGACTTTAAAGGTCAAAACTATTACATAAATGGTCCTAACAGTAAAATATGTTGTTCGAAATTCATGTATTCAAAAATCTAGATGAGAAATTATATGTAGTCCACTAATTCTCTTTCGTTATATCATTCATTAATTTTGACACTTGTCTTAATCTCATGTGTAGGAAGATAAGTTTAAACAAATAGTAGAAAACAATACTACTTCTGTATAGCTGATTTTAACACCAATAATAATATGTGCGTGTACGAGAATATATGATGTTTTAAATAGGACAATTGTAAACTTGTCATTGAGGAGAGGGAGGACCGGGCAATGTTTGTTCTACTTTTGTCAGGTTGTCCTTTGACTTTTCAGATCTTCAAATCTCTATGATTTCATGTCATGCGGTCAAAATCAAATCCCATCAAATTTGTTGCATTGCATCATCACCTTTTCTGTGTTTTATGGCTCTTCGATTGTCTACTGAAATCTTGTGTTCCGCATAAGATTTTTCGATCAAATTCTTGGTAAATGTTATTATATTTTAGGTTAATCGATAATAATATTTGAAGTATGTATGATTTATGTAGAAAAACCTTTTGCATGAAATATTCACGTACGAGATGTCAAATATTATAGTCTAAACTTTAATAAACATTGTGCCCAAAAGTAAGAAAAAAAATTGAAAAAAATCCATTTTCGTACTATATATTAGACTACTTTTATCGGTAGCTACTCATGGTCTCATGGAAGTGAGGGATGTTCTCGCGCCAGATTCCAATAAATGAAGATTCATCACGCATGAGAACGGATTTTCAAAGAGTGAATGGTGATCGATATAACCACTCGGTTTGCGTGAATGAGGTTCCTTCATTTTTAAATGGCTATTTTATTAATAAAAGTTCATTTGAGTTATTAATTAAAAAATGGGTTGAAAGATGAGGTGTGTAACGCCTAAATATGTTACATTTTCAGTGGGCATATTAGGCGAATTATTATGGTGTTTCTCTTGTAATGTTATGTATTTAGGCTTTTGTATTTTTCATGGTTGTACACTTGTATTCTAGCTTCTTGCTAGTTTTTCAATTATGTTTATTTTTTCGATGTTCTCATGGTGGGTGATGGATTGACGAATCTCGCTCCCGTTGCATCCTTTCTGCTGTTAAAAGAAATTGTCAGGATCGAAAAACTCAACAAGTTATTAAATCACAGATCTACTAACAAAGAGAAGTTACAGCGGATTAACACTATTGTTATTGATTAAGAACAATGTAAACTGTAAATAGAATTCGAATGAATAAGAACACAGGTTAATCACAAAAAGCTTTAATGTATATTAATCTGATCGATCAATACACACGTATATTTACAATTCATAAGAAACTATATATAATAGTCCTTGAAGCCTAAAACTTTAACCTAGTTATTCTAGGAAACTATTACAATTGAATTACAAAGAGATATACATTCTATAATTAACTATACTAGAATCTCGGACACAATCTGTTCTCTTTGACATCAGTAGTATATGCACCCATCAATAGTATATCCAAGATCAGTAGTATATTTGTATTTCTACCCCATCAGTACTAACTTGTGTATTAAATCTTCATCAGTACCAACTGCAGCATCAGTAGTAGAATACTTATATCCCAATAATCTCCCCCTAAACTTATTAATTCACTTTGAATTAATCAAGATTCTTTTCCTCTTCCTCTTTCTTCTTCTTCTTCTCTTCCAACTGTTTGGCCCTTCTTTCATCACCTTCTTTCATCTATTGATTTCTTCGCTTTCTCTGTGCAATAATATATTTGTTGTTCCTCTTAACAAAATAGTTTAACTTTTCAGCAAACATAGCAACATCATGTGGCTTCATGAAAGAACATGTGGTGATTTGATACATTGTTTCTTCAGAATGAGGATATTCTTTTTCAGATAGAAACAGTTCACATTTCTTGCTGGCCCTTTCAAAAAAATACATATTAACACATTCCAAGCATAAATATTTTCTGTGCTAGTGAATCTCTCAGGATAATCATCTAGATAGAATGCAGCATCTATCATCTCTGTTAAGTATCCAGCACCTGAGTGTCTCCATTTCTTCTTTAACATTCTTGGCTTACGATTAATTAGTACTTTAATTATATCACTTCTTGTTAATGACATAACCATTGGTTTCCAAGCACTAAACTTCTGAGTTGTTTTGTCTTCTCTAATCACTTCTATCACTTCATTTACAACTCTCCAGTTAATAATGGGATTATCTTGTAGAGGAGCTATAGGAAGATTAATAATTTGTGAGTCTTGTTTAGCTCTCTTCCTTGCTTCTTGTTCAGCCTCTATATCTTTTCTCTTCTTGGCAGTTATGATTGAGGATTCACCAGTGTTTGAATTACTTGTGTTTACCAGTTTAGGATCAATATCAATTAAATCTGTCACTTTATCTTCCTTGATCTCTGGTTCTGCCAATTCTTTCTTTTTCTCAATGCAATACCTTTCAATAATGGTAATTAACTTCATTCTTCCAAAGGATTTTGCATTATGACCTCTAGACGTTAGGTATGAGATCATATCATCTTTCTTTTCTGCAAACTGTTCAGGCATATCTTCTTTCATTCGTTTGCATTCTTTCACTTGTGCTTCAAGAAGATCTATACTTTCTTGTTCAAATTATTTTATTTTATTCAGTTCTTCTTGTTGATCTTCTTCTAAAAACTCTTCAATTTCTTGAATAGCTGCATTTTTCAGTTTTTCTTCTTCAGCCTTTCTTTTATCTTCAAGTGCTTGAGTTTTAGCTATTTTCTATGATATCTCATCCTCTTTACCTTCCATCTATCTTGCTTTAAAGGTCTGACCATATTTATTTTATTCACCATGTAATGATCTAAAGCTCTGTGTGGGTAATCATCATCAAACTTTGTTTTACCTACATTCACACATTTAGATAGTGGAGTATACTTCATGTCTATGACTGGATTTATTGTGATTGAGGGAGAAAATGTATGTATTTTATTTTGTGGTAATATTTTTGGATGAGGAGGGAGAGCACATTCAGCAACATCATCCCAGTTCACATTATCATCAAAATTTGGGATGATAAGTTGTTGTAATTCTGGAGTTGGAGGCCTTGGGATGATCACAACAGATTCAATGAGATCTGGTATTTCTTCATCAGATTCAGTTGTAACTAAGGTAGTTACTACTGGTGTTGTAGCTATTGTATGGATTACCAGTTGTCGTGAGGAGTCTACTACTGGAGAGGTTTCAGTTGTAGTTACTACTATTAGGGCATCAGTAGTAACTGGAATGTTCGTTGGAGTGTTTACTATTGATAAATCTTCTTGAATCTCTTCTTCAATAGGATCAGTAGTAATGACCTCTGTTTGTTCAATGGCCTCAGTAGTATCCATGGGATCAGTAGTACCCATAACTTCAGTAGTAATTGGAGAAGGTATTTGCTCTACTGCTGGTGATTGTTGTGCAGACATGAATACATCTTCATCCATACTTCTGACTCCTCTATTCAGGTCTTCACCAAAACTTTGACATGTTTCACCATGAGCTTCTCTAATGTTCAAGAGGGACGCTGCTGCTGCTGCAATGGAATGATCAATCATACCCTGTATTTGATCCTTCTCCCCCTTAGTGATATCAACTTGTTGAGCCTCACTATCAGCAATTTTCTTCTGTAATTTTCTAATTATATTTGATTGCCTTTAAAACCTATAATCGAATCTCTTATGTCTTCTGTTCAGTGTATTTATATAGTGATTCATGTAGCTCATGGTCTTTCCTTGATTGTTCAAAAGTTCCAAACAATGTTGTATAGTGGTTTCAAGGTTTTCTTTCATATCTGTCAATTAAGTTTGTTCAAGTCTGCCCTCACTCCATCTAGGTAGATCATAGGGCTTGTTTGGTACATTGGCTTTAAGGTTTTCCATCCTTTCCATCAATTCAGGAATTTTCATTCTACCCTCATCACTGCTTGGTGATTCATTAGGCTGTTTAGATACCCTCTTCTTCCTAGAAGAAGCAGAGATACCTCCCCTTGTGGTTTCTTGGCACCGGGGTCCTTTAAGTGCTGCCTCAAAGGATGAGTCATCACTTAAAGTTGCCGAGGTCTGGGTCCTAATGATGTTTAACACTAGCATGTGCACCAACCTTTGGTACATCAGTAGTGAGAGCCCTTTCCTCATGCCCTCTCTCCTCCTTGGAGGACAACTCTTTGAGCCTGGGGTGTGACTCAGTGGGTTCCCTGGTGTCCTTTAAGGAAGTTTTCTTCCTTTTATAGGTTTTAGAAATTTGTTTGGCTATGGGCTGGTCTACCTCAGAGTGAAGAGTAGCACTCTGAGGTTTATTTACATGTACCTGGGACACATTCAGGACATTTGTTTGTGTGGTTGATTGAGTGGACTCATGGGATTGTGTTTGGGCTATTTGTAGTGATGGAGTGGGTTGGGGTTCAATGGGGTGACTTGAACCTTCTCCAGTGGGGGGTTGATCATAGATCATATTTGAAAAAGGTGGTGTTTCTTTTCCAGAGAATTTGAACTTCTTGTTCATGTTTGAGTAAACCTTTTTATTTAGTTCTGGAATAGGAAAAATGTTTTTGGTTTGTACAAGATCAGGGATCTCACAATCAAAGATATGTGCAAGGAATCTTGGATACATTAAAATTTTTGAAGTTAACAGATTTCCAAGCATTCCTTCAAAGATCATGTTTGAAACATTGAATACTTGATCTGTGCACAAACAGACAACAACATATGCTATTGATCTAGTGAACTTATTCCAAGTACTCTTCTTTGGTGACATACAATGTTGAATTGTATGAACCAAATACTTCCATTGAGGAGAAAGAAGACCCTTATGAAGGGTTTGAATGTCGGTTCTTCCTTCATATCCCATTTTTAAAATGTTTTCAATTAATTTAGATTTAGAGAGTAGAGATGTACCTGAATCATCATTCAGTCTGAGATGATTTCTATTGGATTGTTCCGAGATGATAATGGTATGTCCATCTATTTTGGATTTGATCTTGATTGTGTTCTCTTCTTCTATCTTCTTAGCATTTTCCGAAAATTGAACAAGATGTTGTTCACAGAGTTTGTGATGTACAGTCAGAGCAAATCTGATAGGTGAGTTCTTCAAAAACATCACAATTGGTCTGAAGCTTCTTGTGCCATCTGGATTTCGAAGAAAAGCAAGCATGTTGTGAAACTATGAGTATTGAAGATCAGTTTTTGCAATCAAGAGATTTTTCATTGCCATTTTGATGTTTGATTGTTTGGATTCTGAGAAGTTTTGATCATGGGAAGACTTTCGTATGTGATTGAATTTGTTACTGGTTCAAGGTTTTTAATCGAATTTGTAGAGATTAGGGTTTATCGTAGAGTTTATCGAATCGAGGTTTGGATAATGCTAAACTAATCTCATTCAGCTATTTATATTTTTCGAATTAACCTGCAAAAAGACCGAAATACCCTTCGAATCATAACCCAATGGCTATTTTCATGGGGGTTAGAATGGTAAAATATCGTATTTCACAGATAACGGTCGATCAGTAGTAACTAAGTACCAGTAGTAAAACATCAGTAGTAAATGTTGTTTTATATTTAACCTAATTCTAAGAAAAACCCTATCAGTAATAAATTACGAATACAATTTATAGTCAGTAATAATGAATAACCAGTAGTAAAACACATTTTAAAATATTATACAAAAACTTTACATATACTTTTTAATAATAAAATTAATTTATTAAAATCATTCCAATACTGCTAACCAAGAAGCTGAATCTTCCTACATCAAATGCTTTTGTAAAAAGATTTGCTAGTTGATTGTCAGTATGAATTTTCTCTAGTTTGATTAATTTCTTTTCATTACAATCCCTTATAAAGTGAAATCTTATTTCAATAGGTTTGGCTTTTGAGTGTTTTACTGGATTATTCACAATACTAATAGCACTTTGATTATCAATAAAAATAGGAGTTATAAGGATAGAGATACCAAAGTCTAGGAGTTGATTTTGAATCCACAGAACTTGAGCACATCAAGCAGATGCAGCTACATACTCTGCTTCAGCAGTTGATGTTGAGACACTTGTTTGCTTCTTGCATTGCCATGACACCAATCTTGATCCAAAGAATTGACATCCACCAGTAGTAGATTTTCTATCTTGACATTCACCACCATAGTCAATATCTGTGTAGGCTACAAGTTCAAATGGTGAGTCATGTGGTTACCAAAGACCAAGTGATGGTTTTCCCTTTAAGTATCTGAAGATTCTTTTGACTGCCTGCAAGTGAAGCTCCTCAGGTTTAGCTTGATACCTGGCACATACACAAACACTATACATAATGTCAGGTCTTGATGCAGTTAAATACATTAAGGAACCTATCATTGATCTATATAAATGTTCATCTACATCCTCCCCCTCGACATCAGGATGTAGGTGTTTATGTGTTTCCATTGGTATGCTTGCACTTTTGCAGTCTTTCATTGCAAACTTTTCCAAGATGTCTTTGACATATTTTGATTGATTAATCAAAATACCATCTGATCTTTGATTGAATTGGAGTCCAAGGAAGAAGTTCATTGGACCCATTGAGCTCATCTTGAATTTGATCTGCATTAACTCTTCAAACTCTTTACACAGTTGGTTATTTGTTGATCCAAAGATGATATCATCTACATATATCTGTACCAGTAGTATATCATCCTTGACTTTTCTTGTGAACATAGTTTTGTCAATTGCACCTCTTTTGAAATTGTTCTTCAATAAGTATGATGATAATGTATCATACCAAGCTCTTGGTGCCTGATGTAGGCCACATAAAGCTTTGTCTAATTTGTACACATACTCATCATGTTCAGGATCTTCAAATCCTGGAGGTTGACAAACATAGACTTCTTCTTCAATCTTCCCATATAAGAATGTGCTTTTAACATCCATTTGATCTTTGAATTTCTTGAATGAAGCATATGCCAGAAAGATACTTATTGCTTCAATTCTTGCAACAGGGGCATATACCTCATCATAGTCTATTCCTTCTTCTTGAGTGTATCCTTGGGCTACAAGTCTGGCTTTGTTTTTTATCACTATACCTCTTTCATCTTTCTTGTTTCTGAATATCCATCTTGTTCCAATGGGTCTTTTTCCTTTTGGAAGAGGTACAAGTGTCCAGACAGCTTGTAATTTGAATTGGAGAAGTTCTTCTTGCATTGCTATAATCCAATTTGAATCCTTCATGGCTTGTTGAATCTTTTTAGGTTCCTCCTGTGATAGAAAACATGCAAACATACATTCATTAGATATAAGACTTATATTACAAATGTTTGAATATAAAGTTGAATTAAATTTGCTTCTAGTCTGCATATTTGAGTTCACATCACTTAGAACTAAGTCTAAGGGATGATTCTTTTCAATTCTTGAGTTGGAGACTTTATCAGCAACAATTTGGCTATCAAGGTTTGATTCATTGGATTCAGGGATTTGAGCATCTGTCCAGGTTTCTTCTTGATTTTCTGGATTTTGTTGAGATTCTTCATTGCTGCTGGTATCAGTAGTAACATGATTGTCATTCCAATCATGAGTTTCATTGTTGTTACTGACATCAGAATTGTTTGGTTCATCATCATTATTTTGAGTATCTGAGTTACTACTGGGATAAGTAGTATCTAGTGGGTTTGAGTTATTACTGGTATCAAGATTGCTAGGGTTACTGGAGTTACTACTGTCCTCAGTATTAACTATGGGATCAGTATTAACAAGGATATACTTCATTGTATCTTGACTACCATTGAATGATGATGATCCTCCTTGTTGATTTTGATTGTTTGATTCACCTTCATTACAATCATAACTGAAACCAAGAGATTTGGTTAGATTATCAATATTGAATAACCAATCCGGACCATTTCCCTGTTCATTCATCAGGTTTTCATTGAAGGATACATTCACATTCTCTTCGATGATCCTCAGCCTTTTGTTGAATACTTTGTATGACTTGCTTTGAGTTGAGTATCCTACAAAGATTCCATCATCTGATTTACAGTCAAACTTACCAATTTGTTCTCTTGTAATTAAAATTGTACAAGGACAACCAAATGATTTTAAGAAACTTATTAAAGGTTTTCTTTTATTAAAAAGTTCATAAGGTGTTTTAAAATGAGGCTTAACTATTAATACTCTGTTTTGAACATAACATGCGGTATTAACAGCTTCAGCCCAAAAAGTTATTGGTAATTTTGAGTCTGCAAGCATGGATCTTGTTGCTTCAATGATTGTTCTATTTCTTCTTTCAGCTACACCATTTTGTTGTGGAGTTCTTGGTGAGCTATACTGCCTGTCAATACCTTTAAGATCACAAAAAGTAATTAAGTTAGCATTTTTAAACTCTGTGCCATTACCACATCTAATTGCTTTCACTTTGATATCTCTTGTGTTTTCAGTTTGATTATCAGATTCTTTATTATTTCACTTGTTTCATCTTTGGTCCTGAGAAAGAAAACTCAAGTATACCTGGAAAAATCATCAGTAATAACAAGACAGTACTGTTTCTTTCCAATACTCATTACATTTGTAGGATCAAATAGGTCCATATGTAAGAGCTGCAAAGGGTCATAAATAGAATTAATTGCTTTGGACTTATGACAAGTCTTGTGTTGTTTACCTTTGAGGCATGCAACACAATGATGATCACACATGAATTCTTTTTGAGGTAAACCAACTACCAGATTCTTTTTGACTAAATTATTCATGTTTTTAAAATTTGTGTGACACATCCTTCTATGCCATAGTTCTGATTCATTTGTGTTTGCCTTGGATATAAAACAATTGATCTCATTTGAAGAAATGAGTTCTCCCCCTATATCCAGGCAATACACATTGTTTCTCCCAGGTGTTCTCAACACAACAAATTTTTCATCTAAAATAAAATCACGAGAAAGAATGATGCACTCTGTATCTGTAAAAAGAATCTTGTTCTTTTTATCACATACTTGTGAGACACTAATCAGATTATATTTAAGCTCAGCCACATAAAATACATCATCAAAAGTAATCTTACCCTTTGATACTGTACCTTTACCTGTAATATTACCACCTCTTGGATTTTCACCAAAAGCAACATATCCTCCTTCAAAACAATTGAAATCTTTAAGAATTTGAAGATTTCAGTCATGTGCCTAGAGCATCCACTATCAATGTGCCATGTTCTTCTTTCTTCAGGGACCTGGATGCTCTGCACAAAAAATAAATGGATTAGTTAATTTTGGGAACCCAAGCTTGTTTTGTCTTGGGTTCATCCTTTGAAGAGTAAGATTTTCGACTTGTATGAGCTTTGAATGCAAGTTTGGTCTTCATATGTTGATTGTTAGTGCTGCTTGGTTTTACTACTAATTTTGGTTTGTACCCATAGTTTTTGGCTTTTAAGTATTTACTACTGATGGACCAGTAGTATTTGGGTAATATGATTTTTTACCATGATCAGTAGTATTATAGTAGTTGTATCTTACATAATTGTAATTAGGTTTATTACCAGTAGTAAACTTGTGGAAGTTCCTACTGATGTTTGAAAAAGTTGAGTATTTTGAAAATTGATTGTGTCTTTGATTATTTTCAAAATTGTTACTTCTTTTTGGGCTTCCATGTCTGATATTTTGCACGAATCGTTGTGCAGATCTTCCAAATTCTGGGACTTCAACATGTGGATTTTTTATTTGTTGAACCTTTTCGCTTTATTTTAAATTAGATTCTTTTAATTTTTCTTTATTTGCTTTAAATTCCTTGAATTCTTTGCAATTAATTGGATTGAAGTGACAATCCTTTCCTAGATGATTAACTTTATTACAGATCAGGTATGTTAATTTTGTTGTTTTAGCACTTTCACGCTTTCTTTGTTCTTTCAACTGATTTAAGTTTCTTTGATTTCCCCTTCTTAAAATTATGGGTACATTTTCTGAATTATATATTGGGGATTCAGTTTGACTTTGTGTGGTATGAAAACTTGTATCAGTTGATTTAATGTTTCGTTCATCATCAGATGAATCATTACTGGTTTCAGTTTGACTTTCTATCTTTAATTCATTTAAAATTCTTTCTGAACTAGTTTTAAGTGGAGGAATAAAATTTGTTGGAGGTGGGACTGCATGATATCCGACACCATGAACAACCTTTTCAGTGGTTTGATTACTGGTTAATTCATCAATTATTTTAGAACTTCTTTCAAATTTTTTAATAGTTAATATATTGTGTTCTAACTCTAACTGACATTCTTCTAATTTGATTAAAGTTTCTTTTAATTTTAACTCAGCATGTTCTTTAGCATATGTTGCTTGTAATAATTCATCTTTAATTTTTTGATCAGTTATTTTATAATTCTAACTCTAACTGACATTCTATTCTGTTTAATATCATCTCATCAAGTGTTTCTTTGTTAAGTTTTTCTAATTCTTTATATGCTTTAATGCATTCAGGAGTGCAAGATTTAGAATCAGTGAAGGCCATGAGAGCTTGATTTTGAGCATGCTCCTCTGCTTGAAAGCTCCAATCATAACCTTGACCCTCTTGAGATACCAAAGCAGTTGAGTTGGAAGTGTTGTTCTTGTTATAGTTTGATCTTTGTGACCAAAATTATTGCAGTTGTAGCATTTGACTTTTGTTTTGTCAAAGCAACCACGTTCACCCTTGTTAAAGGTCAGATTCTGTCAACCAGTTCTTTGAAGAAATCTCTTAGTCTTCAAGCTCAGCATTGCCATCTTCCATTTGATGTCCATCTCTTCCAGATCATCGGGATTAATTTGTTCCAGATCTTCACTAATCAATGCAGTGTGTCCATGACTAGTAAAGAAGGATTCTCTAGCTGCATCTTCAAACTCTATCTGCTTTCCAGATGCAACATCTTGACCTGTACCTGTACTTGACACAAAAGCAGCATTGTTTGAGGTTAAACTAGGAGTTTTCTGACTTACCTCAGATTCAAACACTCGAAGTTCATTGTAGAGTTCATCTAGCTCTTTGTCTTCCAATGCATCTCCTTGTCTATATATAACAGTATATATAGTCCATTCTTCACCAAGAGATCTGAGAAACTTTATGTTGACATCATCATTGTCTGGTTTAACTCCAACTTGATTGAGTTCACCAATAAGTTTGTTGAATCAATCAAAAACTTATGACAATGATTCATTCTTCTGTCCTTTGAAGTTTTCAAAGTCTTGTTTTAAGACAGATTTCATGTTTCTTTTAGTACTTTTGGTACCAACAAACCGTTTCTCCAGTGCCTGCCACAGCTTCTTAGCATCATCATATTCAACAAATAAATGTGGATAGTCATTGGGAATAGCAAGCAATAGAGTACTTAGAGCTTTCAGTTCGATTCCTCTGTCTTTCTTCTCTTTATCACACTTGAGTTTGTCAAATTCAGTTGATGTGCTTGTGAGTTGAGTTTGTATGGTTTTGTTACCTTCTATCACAACTTCCCACATGGAATAATCAGTAATAAGCATGTATTGCTTAATTCTGTTTTTTCCACATCCCAAAGTTGTTGGGAGTGAGAATTGGAATCTTGTTTGCCTGAGTGCTTTCATTGTTGTCAGTCATGATTAACAATTTTTGTTTCGAAAGTATGAAACTTTTTGATGTTCTTAATTCGTAGATCTAGAACTTTAATGCTCTGATACCACTTGTCAGGATCGAATAACTCAACAAGTTATTAAATCACAGATCTACTAACAAAGAGAAGTTACAGTGGATTAACACTCCTGTTATTGATTAAGAACAATATAAACTGTAAATAGAATTCGAATGAATTAAGTGCACAGTTTATCACAAAAAGCTTCAATGTATATTAATTTGATCGATCAATACACACGTATGTTTACAATTCATAAGGAACTATATATAATAGTCATTGAAGCCTAAAACTTTAACCTAGTTATTCTAGGAAACGATTACAATTGAATTACAAAGAGATATACATTCTATAACTAACTATACTAGAATCTCGGATACAACCTGTTCTGTTTATCGACATCAGTAGTATATGCACCCATCGGTAGTTGTGACAACTCAATATTTCTGGTATGTAACTTCATTTCATTTCTAGAACTTTACTTATTTAGAAAGTTTCTATTTTTAGACATTTCTATTTTTGGCATTCCTAACACACAACAAACATACATATTTTCACACCATGCATTAGTGTTTGATTATTTTAGTCAACACAACATCTTATTTACTTATGGTGACACATTTTGAGCTAAATCATTTCTAAAAACAATAACGTTCTCGATAAAACAATAAACGAATAAACTTAATACAAACGTGACTCGAATTGAACAAACCATCTAAAATCGACTCGAACCTAGACCGACCACCAATGTGGCCGGCCTATACCCTTGCTCGTGACCTCATGGTGGCCGAAACACCCTTGTGGTGTTGGCCATGTGTTCAAATAAATTGATCTTATCCCAAAGACATTGATCCTTATCCCCATCTCATTTGAAGGAGTCTTAGTTAGACTCAAACACTAGCTTCTAACCCTCATATATATACCCCTCCAATACCGAAACCCTACCCTTTTTGTTCCTTCCATTCGGCCGATCTTCCCAAGCACACCATCATCATCTTGTTCGTTCGATACCCCAAGCAAACCCGAAGTCTTTTTGGTGTGTTCTTGCCCTTGTTCGATCTAGATCCCAAGGTATACCGATTTCTCCTTTGTTTTTCTTGTTCTATCTTGTTTATTCGGTCTTTAGCTTGAACCCGAGACCATGGCCAAGGCCATTTGGTCTCGGTATAAACCCTAACACCCTTGAACCGTAGCATGCATCACCCCTTGATCGTTAATTCGTGTTGTTTGATTGTTCGAACCCTAGACCTTCCATGTACTTGAATTCTGTAACACCTCAATTTTCAAAACAACATTTAAATACCATTTAATTCAAAAATACATAATATTGTATCAACATCAAATACCAGTTTTACAAATACGAAAAGGTTTCTTGTTCGAGATTATCAGAGTTTACAAAAACGGTGTTACAAATTATATCTTAACCATAGGATAAGGACTCTAATCATCAACACCGAGCTAATCTCAACAAGGCCTCTTCTAAACGGGCCTCCTAGATCTTCGATCCCGAACCTGAGTACATAGCAAAAACACAAACATAGTACGTGAGACAAAATTTGCCTCGTGAGATACATGGGTTTTAGACCCGATAAACAAATAGTCAAATAATACCATTTAATCTTAAAATAATATTACTAAGTTTATTTTGGGTCACTTTATCACTTTCATCATTGGCCAATGTCAAGATAATCGGAATGCCTCCAATCTATCAAGACCATCATTTCCACGGTAATCGGAATGCCTCCAATCTACCGGGACTCATAGGTATTGGGTAATCGGAATGCCTCCAATCTACCACTAACCTTAAGGTACCGTAATAACCGGAATGCCTCCAATCTACTACGGCCCTAGGGACATCATCATCGTCATCATTACTTATCTTTTATCGTTATGAGCTTATAGCTCCATCATTTCTCAATCATTCAATCATTTCATCATCATACAAGCAATTCATCATAAATCACATAAAAGACTAAATTACATAAAGACTCGACAAAATCATTTAATCATAAAAACATTTACTAGCTATGTACCCAGTTTGTAAGTCCACATGTACTCACCTTAGCCAAGCTTATCCAATGTTGTGTTCCTTGAACACCAATATCACTTCTCAAGATTTGAATGCCCCAAATCCACCAACCGGTAACCTATTATCAAAACCAATACAATGGTTTGCATCATTTATCAATACTAACTACATAATCCATGGCTAGCTAACTACTAGCACCATTTTCCCCAAAATCACCAAACCCTAAGTTCATAAATCACCACATTTTCGTGTATCCAAAACATGACCACGTTTTCCTTGACAAAATACCATAGATCTAAGTTATTTCACTTCCATTTAACCATTCATGAACAAATCCATAACTAGGGTTTATGATTCAGGCTTCCCTACTTGAATCTAAGACTTATAACACAAGAGAGATGAAGATTTACCTCGGATCTTCAACTAGGAACAAGAATCTCCAAGATTTGATGAAGAAATCAGCTCCAAATGATGGTTTGCACCCAAAATCGCTTATGAACTCGAGAGAAGAAAACTAGGGTTTATAAATGCATTAAATGAGCTTCAACCCGACTTTAATGCTGCCAGATAGGAGATCACGACGCGAACAAAGTTCGCGACGCGAACTTTGCGTTTCTCCAATACTTCGCGATCGTTATGCTGGCGGGAACTATTCGCGACGAAAGGCCAAACTCTCTGGCCCATGTTCCCGATCGTGATCTTCACTTCGCGACGCGAAGTCCCTTAGGCAGCAGGGCTGCACTTTTTCATCTTTGGTTCGACCCGGTTTCGCCCATAACTTTCTCATACGGTGTCCAAACGACACGAAACCAATTCCTACGTTCTTTAAACGAATTATCCTTATTTAACATATTTTTGTACAATTTATTTATTTACAAAAAAATTCGGGTCGTTACAACTATCTACCCCTTAAGGAGATTCCGTCCTCGGAATCTCATCATAGTTCACGAAGTTCGGGTATCTTTTCCGAATCTCATCCTTGACTTCCCAAGTCAAGTTCGGTCCAAGGGAATGCTTCCACTTGACCAACACCAACTCAATCTCTTTATTTCTAAGTTTCTTGGTCTTTGTCTCTAATATGGCTTCGGGTTCTTCTATCAACCGGTTCGGGGCATCAACCCGCAATTCTTGCAACGGAATTATATTTTCAACTTCACCCACGAACTTCTTCAAATAACTTACATGAAACGTATCGTGAACACCTTGAAGTTCGGGTGGGAGTTCTAACTTGAAAGCTTGCAACCCGACCCGTTTCAAAATCTTAAACGGGCCAACATACCTTGGGCTCAATTTGCCTTTCTTACCAAACCGCATTACGCCTTTCCAAGGCGATACTTTCAACATCACCATGTCTCCAACATTCAAATCATACGGTCTCTTTTTCAAACCCGAGTAGCTTCTTTGTCGATCTTGGGCTATTTTCATATTTGTTTGGATTATCCCAATCTTTTCATTGGTCAACTTAACAATTTCGGGACCCGTGAGTTTCGTCTCACCGGCCTCGAGCCAGCACGATGGAGTCCTACATTTCCTACCATACAACGCCTCATAAGGCGGCATCTTAACGGTCGATTGGTAACTATTATTGTAGGAGAACTCAACTAACGGTAAATGTTCATCCCATTTACCTCAGAAATCTAGCACACACGATCTTAGCATATCCTCAACCGTTTGAATGGTTCTCTCACTTTGACCATCGGTTTGCGGGTGGTAAGCCGTACTCAACCGTAATTTCGTTCCCAACTCTTCTTGTAACGATCTCCAAAATCTCGAGGTAAACCTCGCATCTCTATCGGACACAATTGACAACGGGACCCCATGAAGTCTTACCACTTCATCCACATACAACTTTGCCAATTTCTCAAGTGGCATGGTTTCTCGAATCGCCAAGAATAATGCACTTTTGGTCAACCGATCAACTATGACCCAAATGGCGTCGTGGTTCTTGCTCGTCTTTGGCAATCCAACAATGAAATCCATTGTTATATCATCCCATTTTCCGGCCGGGATTTGTAACGATTGAGCTACCCCGTAAGGTACTTGATGCTCGGCTTTTACTTGTGCACACGTGGCACACTTAGAAATATACTTTGCCACTCTTGCCTTCATCCCGGGCCACCAATACATCTTCTTCATATCTTGGTACGTTTTTGTACTTCCCGGGTGGATCGAATACTTAGACTTATGAACATCATTTAGTAACTCCTTTCGGGTACCCCCGAACTTGGGAACCCAAATTCGACCACCGACGGTTTTCAACCCTTGCTTGTTTTCCACGAAGTGTTGGTTCTTTCCCAAACGCTCTTGCCTTAATTCATCTTTCTCCATCACTTCCCGTTGGGCATTCTTGATCCGTTCTACTATACTCGAGACTACTTCAATACGTGTTAACTTTCCCTTTATCGGCTTTTCATACACCTTTCGGCTCAAGGCGTCGGCTACCACGTTGGCTTTCCCCGCATGGTAGACAATTTCACAATCATAATCTTGTATCAATTCAATCCATCTTCTTTGCCTCATATTTAAATCTTTCTGAGTAAAAACGTATTGAAGACTTTTGTGATCCGTATACAACGTACACCTTGTACCATATAAGTAGTGTCTCCATAACTTTAAAGCAAACGCTATCGCCGCCAATTCTAGATCGTGAGTCGTGTACCTTTCTTCCGCATTCTTTAGTTGTCTCGAGGCGTAGGCAATCACTTTCCCCCGTTGCATCAAAACACAACCCAAACCTTTATGTGAAGCATCACTATACACGACAAAATCTTCCATCCCCTCGGGTAACGTGAGAACTGGGGCGTTACACAATTTTTCTTTCAATGTGGCGAATGCTCTTTCTTGCTTTTCTCCCCACACGAACTCACTACTCTTTCGGGTCAACAGTGTGAGTGGTGTCGCCACTCGGGAAAAGTCTTGAATAAATCGACGGTAATATCCGGCAAGGCCGAGAAAACTTCTCACTTCGGTTGGAGTTCGTGGCGGTTCCCACTTCATAACCGCTTCAATCTTCGACGGGTCAACCTTGATTCCTTCTCGCGACACGACATGACCAAGGAATTGGACTTCTCGAATCCAAAATTCACATTTTGAAAACTTAGCATACAATTTTTCTCGTTGTAGCACTTCTAATGTTTGTCTTAGATGACTCTCGTGTTCTTCTTCGGTTTTTGAATAAATAAGAATATCGTCAATAAATACGATAAGAAACTTGTCGAGGAATGGTTTGCAAACCCGATTCATAAGATCCATAAAAATGGCCGGTGCATTAGTCAACCCGAATGGCATCACCAAAAACTCGTAATGCCCATAACGTGTACGAAACGCCGTCTTCTCGGTATCTCCTTCTTTCACTCGAACTTGATGGTAACCCGACCTCAAATCGATCTTCGAGAAATAGTCGGCCCCTTGAAGTTGATCAAACAAGTCGTCGATTCTAGGCAATGGGTACCGGTTCTTTATAGTCATCTTGTTCAACTCTCGGTAGTCGATGCACATTCTCATTGAACCGTCTTTCTTCTTAACAAACAACACGGGCGCACCCCATGGAGATGAACTTGGACGAATAAATCCTTTGTCGAGTAACTCTTGCAATTGGGACATCAATTCCCGCATTTCGGTGGGAGCCAAACGGTACGGAGCACGAGCTATCGGCGTCGCTCCCGGAACTAAATCAATACGGAATTCTACTTGCCTCTCCGGTGGCAATCCCGGTAAATCGTCGGGAAATACGTCGGGAAAATCCCGAATCACCTTTACATTTTCCACCGACTTCTTCTCTTTCCTTCCATCTAACACATATGCTAAAAAGGACGAACATCCTTTAGCTAAACATTTCCTAGCTTTAACCGCGGTCATAAGACATGGCAAATGGTGTCGTCTCTCACCATACACATAAACTTTTTCATTGTCGGGAGTCCTTATCGAGACTATCTTCTTCCCACATAAAATCTTTGCTTGATTCTCACCCAACCAATCCATACCTATAACTATATCAAAACCCGCAATTTCCATGGGTAATAAATTCACCTTAAACTTTCTCCCATCTATTTCCAATTCACAATTCCGACACATATGTTGAACTATGGAGGTTTTACCATCCGCAATTTCTATATCATAAATTTCATCAAGAAGTTCTAATGGCACATTCAACATCACAACAAAATCATGTGACACAAACGAATAAGTAGCACCCGAGTCAAATAAGATCCGGGCGGGAATAGAATTTACGAGTAGGGTACCTGAAACGACATCGTGGGCCTCCTTGGCTTCTTCTCGGGTAAGTTGGAAGGACCGTCCCTTGACCTTTGTCGGCTCCGCTTTCTTTTGAGCGGTCGACACCATGGTCTCACTTCCCTTCTTCGGGCATGCATTGCTATAGTGTCTTTTTTTATGGCACGAATAGCACTCAATTTCATCCAACGGTTTGACCCGGCAATCCCTTGCCAAATGTCCCGGCCTTCCACACTTGAAACACGACTTTGAGTCCACCAAACATTCTCCCTTGTGGTCTTTGCCACACTTCTTACAAGCACCAACACTCGATTGTTTAGAGAAGGTCGGGGTGAACTTTCCCTTCTTCACCGAACCCGAGCTCCCCTCAAACTTCCTCTTCTCAAACTTTTCAAACTTCGGCCTCTCGTTGATTCTTCTTTGGCCAACCTCTTCAACATTTCTCGCCGCACCGATAGCCTCATCGAGTGTGGCGGCCCTTTTAACCTCCAATTCATACTCCCACGGGAGTCCATTAGCATAACGAACAATCCGGGATCTCTCATCCGGATACAATTTGATCACAAACGGGATTAATCCCGTGAACTTTTTAGTGTACTCATCGACACTCAAACTTCCTTTCTTCAAATGCACAAACTCCTCTTGAAGTTTCTCCAAGTTCCTCTCGGGGCAAAACTTTGCCTTTAACCGCTTCACAAACTCATCCCAAGTCATCTTGTACACCGCCCTTTTTCCCAACGTTTCATACATGGTGTCCCACCACACGAGGGCCTCATCCTTCAACAAGCGAGAAGCATAGATTACCATATCACCTTCCTTGCATTTACTAGCTTCAAGGACTTGTTCAGTTTCACGGATCCAACGGATCGTGACTTTCGGTTCGGAGCTACCATAGTAGTTATCGGGCTTAAAGGCCATAAAGTTCTTATACGTGCACCCCTTCCTTTCCCTCGGCTCGGGCTCACTTTCATCTTCTTCCGTTGATGATTTCTCAGTTTGAGCAACACTACTTGACTTGCTCTTTGTGCGGGGTGGAGATTCCTCCCGCCTTTCACGTGCCCTATGCTCATTGAGAAGTCGGTTCACATCCTCGTTCACTATGTCCCTCATTTGATTGAACATAGTTTGGAGGTGTTCTACGGTGACCGGGGTGTGAGTATTCCTTTCAACACCCGAATTTTCCTCCCCTTCCCGAGGTGGAGGACCAAACACCGGTTCGACAATGTTGTTCGAATCTTGCCCTTGATCAAGTGGGCCTCTTGTACTTCTAGTTCTCACCATTTTGCTATAATAAGACATTAATCATTTAGAAGTCAATTTATCAAAGTAACGGTAACATTGACCGTCCCAAAACCAAACATGACCTAATCCTCCAAGGTCAACCCTATTGAACCTACACTTAAGGTCTCAATAGCCATTTCACAAGTATCCTATGGAACCTACGGTCCTACTAGCTCAGTTTAAGTCTAGGATGGTCAACTCAACCTAGTTCACTTAAACTATAGCTCTGATACCAAGTTGTAACACCTCAATTTTCAAAACAACATTTAAATACCATTTAATTCAAAAATACATAATATTGTATCAACATCAAATACCAGTTTTACAAAAACGAAAAGGTTTCTTGTTCGAGATTATCAGAGTTTACAAAAACGGTGTTACAAATTATATCTTAACCATAGGATAAGGACTCTAATCATCAACACCGAGCTAATCTCAACAAGGCCTCTTCTAAACGGGCCTCCTAGATCTTCGATCCCGAACCTGAGTACATAGCAAAAACACAAACATAGTACGTGAGACAAAATTTGCCTCGTGAGATACATGGGTTTTAGACCCGATAAACAAATAGTCAAATAATACCATTTAATCTTAAAATAATATTACTAAGTTTATTTTGGGTCACTTTATCACTTTCATCATTGGCCAATGTCAAGATAATCGGAATGCCTCCAATCTATCAAGACCATCATTTCCACGGTAATCGGAATGCCTCCAATCTACCGGGACTCATAGGTATTGGGTAATCGGAATGCCTCCAATCTACCACTAACCTTAAGGTACCGTAATAACCGGAATGCCTCCAATCTACTACGGCCCTAGGGACATCATCATCGTCATCATTACTTATCTTTTATCGTTATGAGCTTATAGCTCCATCATTTCTCAATCATTCAATCATTTCATCATCATACAAGCAATTCATCATAAATCACATAAAAGACTAAATTACATAAAGACTCGACAAAATCATTTAATCATAAAAACATTTACTAGCTATGTACCCAGTTTGTAAGTCCACATGTACTCACCTTAGCCAAGCTTATCCAATGTTGTGTTCCTTGAACACCAATATCACTTCTCAAGATTTGAATGCCCCAAATCCACCAACCGGTAACCTATTATCAAAACCAATACAATGGTTTGCATCATTTATCAATACTAACTACATAATCCATGGCTAGCTAACTACTAGCACCATTTGCCCCAAAATCACCAAACCCTAAGTTCATAAATCACCACATTTTCGTGTATCCAAAACATGACCACGTTTTCCTTGACAAAATACCATAGATCTAAGTTATTTCACTTCCATTTAACCATTCATGAACAAATCCATAACTAGGGTTTATGATTCAAGCTTTCCTACTTGAATCTAAGACTTATAACACAAGAGAGATGAAGATTTACCTCAGATCTTCAACTAGGAACAAGAATCTCCAAGATTTGATGAAGAAATCAGCTCCAAATGATGGTTTGCACCCAAAATCGCTTATGAACTCGAGAGAAGAAAACTAGGGTTTATAAATGCATTAAATGAGCTTCAACCCGACTTTAATGCTGCCAGATAGGAGATCACGACGCGAACAAAGTTCGCGACGCGAACTTTGCGTTTCTCCAATACTTCGCGATCGTTATGCTGGCGGGAACTATTCACGACGAAAGGCCAAACTCTCTGGCCCATGTTCCCGATCGTGATCTTCACTTCGCGACGCGAAGTCCCTTAGGCAGCAGGGCTGCACTTTTTTATCTTTGGTTCGACCCGGTTTCGCCCATAACTTTCTCATACGGTGTCCAAACGACACGAAACCAATTCCTACGTTCTTTAAACGAATTATCCTTATTTAACATATTTTTGTACAATTTATTTATTTACAAAAAAATTCGGGTCGTTACATATTCGAACCCTAGATCTACTCAAGACTTGACCGAACATCCTAGATCTAGAACCCTAGACGTGAACCTAGCTAAACTAATCACCAAACTCGAACCCTAGGCTCGATTTAGCCATAAACCCGTAGGGTTTTGGCCATTCGGCCAACCCTTGGTCAAACCCTAGCCGAACTTATCAAATCCTAACCCTAATTGACTTTCATGGTTGACTATTTGACCATTTGATAGCTAGATTGACTTTCGTTGACCAAATAGCATATTAGATTAAACCCTAGCCGAAATCTAGAACCCAAGTGTTGACTTTTGTTGACTAATTTTGACCAATAAGTCAAACCGGGTCAAGGACGGATCTTGACCCAAACCATGGAACCAAACCCGAATACCTAATCGGGCCAAGGCCCGTACTTGGCCCATATCGATCTACTCTAGTCCATAGGGCCCAAACCTTAGTTGGCCCATTAGTATCCAAGCCCATTTGGACCAAAGGCCAACCCTTTGGCCCATACCTAACCAAACCAAACCAAACCCAATTGGGCCAAGCCCAATTCATGGCTCAATCTAAGTGGACCTAAGCCCAATAAGAGGCCCAAGTGGCCCAACCTAATGGCCCATTAAGCCCATTTAGGCCCATTAAGCCCAATAAGCCCAATCTAGGCCCAATAAGCCTAACCCAAGCCCATTTCATTTCATTTCATTTCGAAGTCCATTTCATTTCATTTCATTTCGACCTATTAAGGTCCAATAACCCAAATTCATTCGATGTCACAAAACATAAAACATAACATGAATTACATAATGCTTAACTTATATCGTATATAGAATCGCCTGTGTTAGCTTAGTCTAATCATTAGTTAAATCATTTAGGAAGCTAGGAGTCTCCAAAGGATTCCTCTGTCTTAAGTACTTGTCGCTAAGCTTTGCCAGGTGAGTCCACAGACCCCTTTACTCTTTTACTGTTTTTATAAACTTTGGGGTGGAAAACATAAACACAACTGCTACTGTTTTACTATGACTGTCCAACATCTATACATTTTCATTATCGCATTGGCATGACAAACAATTATTATACCGGACTAAGGTTACCAGCAATCATTAGCTAGTGGATCTAGACCATGGATATGCAGATAGTACTATTGGCTGACACTCATCCTCCCAACATTATTTGATCATTACTTGGTTTATCCAAGACATCTTTCGGGAGTGTATATCCATAAAATAACAACATACTGGACTTGAAGTGTTGATTGTGGACTTAGGGGTTGGTATATTAACTCAATAGACTAGCTACCTATTGGGGATAACAGTTCATGCGATGTCAAACATAACAATTTGTTCAACACATTTTCATAAACATAACTAGTAATTGTAGATATTCTACAATTACACTTTACTTTTCATATTTACTTCTCTTATCATGTGAGTGTTGAACCTTATACATTTTCACTCATAAATCATTTTCATAACAAACATTTTGAGTAGCAAAAACATTTACTTTACCTTACACTTTACTTTAACCCTGTGGATTCACTCAACATTATTGTTGACCCTTTTACTATTTATGTTTTTCCAGGTAATTAGGTGCAGTGGAGTTTGGAGGATATGAGCATTGGGATTGTCGTGAGCCATGATTAAAACATTAAGTTTACGAACAATCATTTCATTTCAAACAAATTCTATTTTAGGAAACTTACTATTTTTGGAAACTTTCTACTTTTGGAAAGTGAAACAAACCTTTATTTTTCGTTATTGCGTGGTTGTTTGTTTACTTAATTTTTGCTATGTTGTCGTGAACGTTACACCTTCGTTCTTCCGCAAAACATTTTAAATGAAGTAAAACTCATTTTTGGCGGGGTGTGACAGAGTGGTATCAGAGCTTAAGTTATAGTGAATTAGCAAGCCTAGTCTATAACTACAAAAGATTTTTGGGAAAAACAAACACTTTTATAAAATCAAAATAATCATGGCACGCTCAGTCTCATATCCTGAAGTTCCATTGTTCTTAGTTTAGAACATTTGCCTTAGTTAGTATTGCCTTAGTGTTATAGTTAGTATTCGTCAGCGAGCCTTAAAATTTCATAATCTAATAAATTTTTATGTGTCGTGCCTAGTAGAATGTCGTCAGCAAGTGTTATTGATATTACACCAGAACTAGAGTACGACAGTGATCAGAGTACCGGCACGTCTAGAAGACGTGCTACGCCTCCTTCATCTCCAAAGCCAATGTTTATACCGACACCTTTTCCAATATCGTCAGCAGATTGGTTTCATCCTACTCAGCCTCCTGTCCCGGTGTACCCCAATGGACCCCCTGACCTCAAGCCTGGAGAGCGTCCTTATCTCTATCGACTGGTGAAGGATGGTGAACTCTACATGACGACAAGAAAACGACCAGCAGCCAGAAGAAGATGATTAGTCATCTACGTATCGTCTATATTTGTTTTTCTATTTACTATTATTAGATTTTATGTTTAACTATTTTAGTATTTTTGTTCTTTAGTATTGGCGTATATGCCCAAGTTTTAAAACTATTATGTATTAGGAATGTGTTTAATAAAAGTGATATTTTAGTAATTTCTATTGTTCTTATAAAGTGTATTTTCTATACGTCTCTACTACTACTACTATAATTACGACTAGGTATATCTACGTCTACTACTACTATTACGTCAATTGTATATCTATTCATTGATCCTTATCATAAGTATATTTCCTTTATAGTCCTCCTATACTATTCTTTTCTAAATTCTTTATTTAAATCATATTATTTGTATCAGCAATTCATCAATGGCTCGAGGAGGAAACGCTGAGAATGTCGAACAAATGGTGGAACACCGAATCGCTGAAGCAATGGCTCAAATGAACGCTGCAAGAGGAAATGCCACTAGTGCATCTAATGTGGGAAACAACGGTATATTATACGACTCCATGAAAGAAGACTCATTTATTTCCATTTTATTTTAACCCATTGTTCATTTTCTTTCCTTATTTGTTTAAACTTCAGATCCCAATCGTCAAGGTCAGTCATATAAGACCTTTACGTCCTGTCATCCTCCGACCTACTCTGGATCTGAAGGTGCTATTGCTATCATCCACTGGATTGAGAAGGTGGAATCCATTTTCAGTGTCATTCAATGTGCCCCTGAGAATATGACGAAGTTTACTGCTAGTACATTGTCCAAGGAAGCGTTGTCCTGGTGGAATTCTCAAGTGCAAGTCTTAGGTCGTGCAACTATTGATGCTATGACTTGGGATACGTTCAAGGATCAGTTAACTCAGAAGTTTTGTCCAAGGAGAGAGCTACAAAAAGTTGAAGTGGAACTATGGAATCTGTCCATGGTTGGATCTGATATTGTTACCTACACAACTAAGTTTCAAGAACTCACTCGTCTCGTTCCTCATATGGTTACTCCTGAATTCAAGCGTATTGAAAAGTATCTTCAAGGTCTTCATGATCTTATTCGTACTCATGTTATTGCTTCTGAACCGACAACATTCGAAGATGCTGTGAATCGTGCAACAAGGTTGACTGATGATGCAATGAGAAGTGGATCGTTCAAAGACAAGCTAGTGGTGTCTAGCAAATCTACTGATAATGTGAGCAATGAAAATGGAAAGCGTTCCTACGACAACAAGCGTGATCACAAAGGGAACAAATATCAAAAGACTAAGAATTATGCAGCCTCTACTCAGAACAACAATCAGTCTAATTCAGAATCTAAGTCTTATGTTGGGAGCAAGCCTCTGTGTAGCAGATGTAACTGGCATCATGGTGGTCAGTGTGTGAAGTGCTTCAAGTGTGACCGCTGGGGTCATAATTTCAGAAAGTGTTCGTCTAACAATCCTCCTAAAAATCCTGTCTGCTACGAGTGTGGTGATCCTAACCATTATCGTAATCGTTGCCCTAAACTTCAGATCAACAACAACCAGAATGGCAACAACAATAACAACAATGGCAATCGCAACAACAATCACAACAACAATCGCAATGCCAACAACAACAATGATCGTCAAAATGGTCGTGGTCATGCATTTGTTATGAATGCTCAAGAAGCTCGTGAAAATCCTGATACCGTCACTGGTACGTTTATCGTCAACAATCATTTTGCTTCTATTTTATTTGACTCGGGAGCCGACTTGAGTTTCGTATCGACCGACTTTAAAAGTTTCTTAAATCTAAATCCTGATCGTTTGAAAGTGAATTATGAAATCGAGTTAGCAAATGGCAAAGTTGTTAGGTCTAGTGAAGTTTTTAAAGGTTGTAAGCTTGACCTAGATGATCACATTTTTGATATAGACCTTGTGCCTGTAGAGTTAGGTAGTTTTGATATCGTCATAGGAATGGATTGGTTGTCTAAAAACCGTGCTGAAATAATATGTTACACCAAACAAATCCGAATTCCCTTATCCAAAACAGAAACTTTAATAATTCAAGGTGAACAAAGAAACAAAAACATAAAAATCATAACTTCTATGAAAGCTCAAAAATATCTTCGTAAAGGATGCCAAGCCTTTCTTGCTCATGTCGTTGACACAAAGTCCAAAGATCGTAAGATTGAGGACATTCCTATTGTTCGTGAATTTCCTGGTGTATTTCCTAGTGAATTGCCTGGACTGCCGCCTCAGAGACAAGTTGAATTTCGCATTGATCTGATTCCAGGAGCCGCACCTATCGCGCGTTCTCCTTATCGTCTTGCACCGTCTGAAATGCAAGAACTTTCATCGCAATTACAAGAACTTCTTGATCTTGGTTTCATTCGACCGAGTTTCTCGCCCTGAGGAGCTCCGGTCCTCTTCGTTAAAAAGAAAGATGGTTCAATGAGAATGTGCATTGACTATCGTGAATTGAACAAAGTAACAATTAAGAATCGATATCCTCTTCCCCGTATTGATGATCTATTCGATCAACTCCAAGGATCGAGTTTCTATTCCAAAATCGATCTTCGTTCTGGTTACCATCAGTTAAAAGTTCGTGATGAAGATGTGCCCAAAACTGCTTTTAGAACTCGCTATGGTCATTATGAATTTTTGGTAATGCCATTTGGTTTGACCAATGCACCTGCTGTGTTTATGGATCTCATTAACAGAGTGTGCAAGCAATATCTCGACAAATTCGTTATCGTCTTCATAGATGATATCCTTATCTATTCGCATTCGAGAGAAGAGCATGAAGAGCACTTAAGAATCATTCTTGAGTTGTTGGAGAAAGAGAAGTTGTACGCCAAGTTGTCCAAGTGTGAATTTTGGTTGCGTGAAGTCCAATTTCTGGGTCATATTATCAACGAAGAAGGTATTCACGTGGATCTTACAAAGATAGAAGCTATAAAGAATTGGGAAGCTCCAAAGACCCCAACTGAAGTAAGACAATTCCTTGGTCTTGCTGGTTACTATAGAAGATTCATAGAAAATTTCTCGAAGATTGCAAAGGATTTAACGGTGTTAACACATAAGGATGAGAAATTTGTCTGGGGTGAAAAGCAAGAATCAGCCTTCCAATCTCTAAAATCTAAATTATGTTCTGCTCCTATTCTATCTCTCCCTGAAGGAACCGATAATTTTGTGGTGTATTGTGATGCTTCGAAACAAGGGCTAGGTTGTGTATTGATGGAACATGACAAAGTGATCGCATATGCCTCTCGACAACTGAAGAACCACGAGAAGAATTATACAACTCATGATCTTGAGTTAGGTGCAGTTATATTCGCGTTGAAGATTTGGAGACATTATCTCTACGGTACCAAGTGCACAATATTCACCGATCACAAGAGTTTACAACATATCTTCAATCAGAAAGATCTCAACATGAGACAGCGTAGGTGGATAGAGTTGATGAATGACTATGAATGTGAGATTAAGTATCATCCTGGTAAGGCTAATGTGGTAGCTGATGCCTTAAGTCGGAAAGAGCAACCTAAACCTCGTCGTGTTCGAGCCCTTCCAATCTCTGTTCGTTCTAATCTATCTTCCCAAGTTCAAGAATTCCAAACTGAAGCCTTGAAGGTAGAGAACATCAAAAGTGAAGCTTTGCGTGGTATGGAGAAGCAGTTAGAATCAAAGGTGGATGGAACTCTTTATTTCATGGGTTGTTTATGGGTTCCTAATCTTGGAAGTGTTCGCAACGTCATCTTGAATGAAGCTCACCGATCCAAATATTCTATTCATCCTGGTGCCGACAAAATGTATAAAGATGTCAAAGAGTTATATTGGTGGCCAAATATGAAGAAAGAAATCGCAGTTTAAGTCAGCAAATGTTTAACCTGTGCTAGAGTGAAAGCAGAGAATCAGAAGCCTTCCGGTCTTCTACAACAGCAGAGATCCCCGAATGGAAATGGGAAGAAATCTCTATGGATTTTATAACTAAATTACCTCGAACATCTAATGGTCATGATACAATTTGGGTAATTGTTGATCGATTGACCAAATCAGCTCACTTCATTCCTGTTAAAGAAACTGATCAAATGGAAAAGTTAACAAGAATTTATTTAAAGGAAGTTGTATCTCGACATGGTGTGCCAGTCGCGATCATCTCTGATCGTGATAGTCGCTGTACATCTCGTTTTTGGCAATCATTGCAAAAATCTCTCGGTACTCGCCTCGATATGAGTACTGCCTATCATCCCCAAACAGATGGTCAGACTGAAAGAACAATTCAAACTTTGGAAGACATGCTGAGAGCATGTGTTATTGATTTTGGTGGAAGTTGGGATTCTCATCTCCCTTTAGCTGAGTTCTCGTATAATAATAGTTATCATACAACTATTAAGGCCGCACCGTTTGAAGCCCTGTATGGAAGAAAGTGTCGTTCGCCACTTTGTTGGATTGAAATTGGTGATCGTCAGATTACTGGTCCTGAGATTCTACAAGAAACGACTGACAAGATTTTTAAGATCAAAGATCGTATCAAGGCTGCCAGAGATCGACAAAAGAGTTATGCTGATAATCGTCGAAAGCCTTTAGAGTTCGCCGTTGGCGACCATGTTTTGCTTAAAGTAGCACCTTGGAAAGGTGTTGTACGTTTTGGTAAGAAAGGAAAGCTCAGTCCTCGTTATGTTGGACCATTTGAGATTCTTGAAAGAATCGGCGCTGTTGCATATCGCCTTCGTCTTCCTAATGAGCTCAGCAATGTTCACAACACATTTCATGTTTCTAATCTGAAGAAGTTTATTCACGATCCTTCGCTTATCGTCCCTACTGAAGAAATTATCATCGACGACAAACTCCATTTCACTGAGGAACCAATCGAGATATCTGACTGGAAAGAGCAAAAGTTGCGAAGAAGCAAGATCAAAATTGTGAAAGTCAGATGGAACTCCAAAAGAGGTCCTGAATTCACGTGGGAGCGTGAGGACCAGATGCGAAAGAAATATCCTCATCTTTTTCTCGTTGTCTCTCCTGTTCGTGCTTCGTCTTAAATTTCGGGACGAAATTTCTTCAACCAGGGGAGAATGTGACAACTCGATATTTCTGGTATGTAACTTCATTTCATTTCTAGAACTTTCCTTATTTAGAAAGTTTCTATTTTTAGACATTTCTATTTTTGGCATTCCTAACACACAACAAACATACATATTTTCACACCATGCATTAGTGTTTGATTATTTTAGTCAACACAACATCTTATTTACTTATGGTGACACATTTTGAGCTAAATCATTTCTAAAAACAATAACGTTCTCGATAAAACAATAAACGAATAAACTTAATACAAACGTGACTCGAATTGAACAAACCATCTAAAACCGACTCGAACCTAGACCGACCACCAATGTGGCCGGCCTACACCCTTGCTCGTGACCTCATGGTGGCCGAAACACCCTTGTGGTGTTGGCCATGTGTTCAAATAAATTGATCTTATCCCAAAGACTTTGATCCTTATCCCCATCTCATTTGAAGGAGTCTTAGTTAGACTCAAATACTAGCTTCTAACCCTCATATATATATACCCCTCCAATACCGAAACCCTACCCTTTTTGTTCCTTCCATTCGGCCGATCTTCCCAAGCACACCATCATCATCTTGTTCGTTCGATACCCCAAGCAAACCCGAAGCCTTTTTGGTGTGTTCTTGCCCTTGTTCGATCTAGATCCCAAGGTATACTGATTTTTCCTTTGTTTTGCTTGTTCTATCTTGTTTATTCGGTCTTTAGCTTGAACCCGAGACCATGGCCAAGGCCATTTGGTGTCGGTATAAACCCTAACACCCTTGAACCGTAGCATGCATCACCCTTTGATCGTTAATTCGTGTTGTTTGATTGTTCGAACCCTAGACCTTGCATGTACTTGAATTCGAACCCTAGATCTACTCTAGACTTGACCGAACATCCTAGATCTAGAACCCTAGACGTGAACCTAGCTAAACTAATCACCAAACTCGAACCCTAGGCTCGATTTAGCCATAAACCCGTAGGGTTTTGGCCATTCGGCCAACCCTAGGTCAAACCCTAGCCGAACTCATCAAATCCTAACCCTAATTGACTTTCATGGTTGACTATTTGACCATTTGATAGCTAGATTGACTTTCGTTGACCAAATAGCATATTAGATTAAACCCTAGCCGAAATCTAGAACCCAAGTGTTGACTTTTGTTGACTAATTTTGACCAATAAGTCAAACCGGGTCAAGGCCGGATCTTGACCCAAACCGTGGACCCAAACCCGAATACCCAATCGGGCCAAGGCCCGTACTTGGCCCATATCGATCTACTCTAGTCCATAGGGCCCAAACCTTAGTTGGCCCATTAGTATCCAAGCCCATTTGGACCAAAGCCCAAACCTTTGGCCCATACCTAACCAAACCAAACCCAATTGGGCCAAGCCCAATTCATGTCCCAATCTAAGTGGACCTAAGCCCAATAAGAGGCCCAAGTGGCCCAACCTAATGGCCCATTAAGCCCATTTAGGCCCATTAAGCCCAATAAGCCCAATCTAGGCCCAATAAGCCTAACCCAAGCCCATTTCATTTCATTTCATTTCGAAGTCCAATTCATTTCATTTCGACCTATTAAGGTCCAATAACCCAAATTCATTCGATGTCACAAAACATAAAACATAACATGAAATACATAATGCTTAACTTATATCGTATATAGAATCGCCTGTGTTAGCTTAGTCTAATCATTAGTTAAATCATTTAGGAAGCTAGGAGTCTCCAAAGGATTCCTCTGTCTTAAGTACTTGTCGCTAAGCTTTGCCAGGTGAGTCCACATACCCCTTTACTCTTTTACTGTTTTTATAAACTTTGGGGTGGAAAACATAAACACAACTGCTATTGTTTTACTATGACTGTCCAACATCTATACATTTTCATTATCGCATTGGCATGAAAAACAATTATTATACCGGACTAAGGTCACCAGCAATCATTAGCTAGTGGATCTAGACCATGGATATGCAGATAGTACTATTGGCTGACACTCATCCTCCCAACATTATTTTATCATTACTTGGTTTATCCAAGACATCTTTCGGGAGTGTATATCCATAAAATAACAACATACTGGAGTTGAAGTGTTGATTGTGGACTTAGGGGTTGGTATATTAACTCAATAGACTAGCTTCCTGTTGGGGATAACAGTTCATGCGATGTCAAACATAACAATTTGTTCAACACATTTTCATAAACATAACTAGTAATTGTAGATATTCTACAATTACACTTTACTTTTCATATTTACTTCTCATATCATGTGAGTGTTGAACCTTATACATTTTCAGTCATAAATCATTTTCATAACAAACATTTTGAGTAGCAAAAACATTTACTTTACCTTACACTTTACTTTAACCCTGTGGATTCACTCAACATTATTGTTGACCCTTTTACTATTTATGTTTTTCCAGGTAATTAGGTGCAGTGGAGTTTGGAGGATATGAGCATTGGGATTGTCTTGAGCCATGATTAAAATATTAAGTTTACGAACAATCATTTCATTTTAAACAAATTCTATTTTAGGAAACTTTCTACTTTTGGAAAGTGAAACAAACCTTTATTTTTCGTTATTGCGTGGTTGTTTGTTTACTTAATTTTTGCTATGTTGTCATGAACGTTACACCTTCGTTCTTCCGCAAAACATTTTAAATGAAGTAAAACTCATTTTTGGCGGGGTGTGACAGTAGTATATCCAAGATCGGTAGTATATCCAAGATCAGTAGTATATTTGTATTTCTGCCCCCATCAGTACTAACTTGTGTATTAAATCTTCATCACTACCAACTGCAGCATCAGTAGTAGAATACTTATATCCCAACAATACTGTCCCAGGTTTATTTGTTACATATTTGATCTTCATCAGTTGATTACAAAAGAAGATCTATTTGATTTTATTTGAAGAAGAAGTGGAAAGTCTTACTACATAGGAAGTTTTATGTGATTATAATGTAACTGCAATTCGACAGAATCTTACAGAGAAGGTTTGTTGAAGGCCAAGAATGCCCTTCATACGAGTTATGACGTTGCTGTTTACTTGATTTAGACAGGATGTAATGTAAGGTTTGGTTTTCTACTTCAACTTCAAATAGATGATAATTTATTTTCTTACGTGATTGATATAACCTCGAAGACACAAGAATGGTAGCACACTTTCAGGTGAAGAAAATGTGTTAATCATTCAAGGGGAAGTTCAAGTTTCTCGGCTTTGTATTTGATTATGTCAAAAAGGGAAAGAGACTTGAAGATTCTGAGCTGATTCTACAAGTTTTGTCATCATCAAATAGGGGAAGATTGTTAGGAATATTTCCTATGATATTCTTTAGATTTGATGAGTCAAAACTTGGAAATAAGAAAAGTACAAGGACCTAAATCAATGATATGGAATTCGATATTTGAATGAAGATTTAGAAGATATTGATAAAGTTTAAAAGATTTAATTAACTAAGTCATGTATATCTTTATAGAATCAAAAAGATTTAGTTACTATTTTATGTTTATCGTTGTAAACCCTAGGTTTCTAGTATATAAAGACACCTAGAGGCATAGAATTGGTCGTTCTTGAAACTCACGTTTATTCAAAAACGTGTTTGTGTGTGTGCTTTAAACCCCAAGGTCATAATTATGATCCTGTTAAAAGAGTAAAACCGTTCTACATATTTCATGTAGAATTGAGGCTTTTAGTAATCATTGTGTATAAATTGATGATGATGAAAACCTTGTTAAGCAATACAAATCTGTTCGTTTAATTCCGCATTGTTTATGATTTGTATATGTTTATTCCAAGATCAAGAACTAACCATTCTGGAGGTTAAATATCGATTTATTAGAGTTGTTCCATCAGCAGAAATAATAAAAGATAAATGATGAGATAAAACTAATGTAAGGGTGATTGGTGAAATGGTGACCATGCAGTCTTAGACTTTTAAATATAACCTTTAATATACTCAATTACTCATTGACTTGAGCTACTTGGATTTGGCAATGGTTAGTACGAGTTTCGTAGTTAAAATGGGAAAGTTGGATTGTTGCTTATTTCAGTTTGCTTATTCTTCGAGATCAATAAGCTTGTGGATGCTTAGACCCTGTATAGTTGTATTTTTTTTTTCCTTTTTTATATATTTTGTTTATATGCGAGGAGTTTGTCAAACGCGTTTCGTGATGATTTACAAGATACACATCCTATATAAACTAACATATTATAATACTCTATTTAAAAAAACATTATAATTAAATAAAGGGGATAGTGAGTGTGTGGCTGTCACGTACCTAAGCTTAGGTGTGGAGCCACCTATAACTACATAGTTTTGGTTGAAGAAAAAGTTAAAACGGTTATTTTTACAATATCTTGTCACTTTCTCACCATATTAAAACACTTGCATAATATAAAAACACCAACTCAACACCATTCCAATAATATGACATTTGTTCAATATAAACATCATTTTAAAAATATGAAACTTGAATCACCGTTTCAACAAAAACATAATTAATATTTAAGATAATTGATAAGTTTTAGACTCGATTTGATATACTAATTAGTTTATGTAAGGAGTTATAAGTTTTTTTAACCTAAATTATGTAGTTTTAGATGGTTCCACACATAAGCTTAATATGTTTTATTTATTTAAGGGAAAAGTGATGGTAATACATTTCGTATTTATGCTTCCAAGTCTAGGCAATGAATATACTCGATTTTTCTAAATTCAGTTGGGAACAGCTATCCTCCCAATCACTTTATATCAAATTACAGAAAGAAAAAAAATCTCAAGAAAACAATAAACTATTTCATAAAGATGTCATAATATGCCCCCACGTCAATAATTGTAAAATTATACTTGTATGATGCTATGTCGGTGAGCTCAATAACTACCTTTTGACTTGGTAATTTCCATCACCACATTGTTCCATTAAGAGTTTTACGAGTAAAGGACCCTTGACTTAGCGGTATGATGTTTACCCCATAAGTTCATAACCTTGAGGTTGGGAGTTCAAATCACATCGTGAATATATGTGGTAGTTAAGAGTATATTGGGATTTGCCGTTCATAAAAAAAAAAGACTTTTTACCAACTATTTATTAACTTAAATTTTACATTTTTTTTAAACACTCATAAGTCTACTTCAATTATATCACATAAACTTATGACCTTAAGTTATGGTAAACAACATACATCAATATCATTAGCCTATAACCCTTAAATTTAGATTTTACATGAGTGTATGTGTTGGGATATAAATGTTCTAATACTGATGCTGCAGTTAGTACTGACAAGCTTACAAAAGTTAGTACTGATGGGGCAGAATTGCAGAAATACTACTGATCTACGAAGTTACTACTGATGGGTGCAGTTACTACTGATGATCAAAATTGGTGCAGATCGTGTCCGAGATCTTCGTAGAATTAGTTTAGAATTTATATCTTATTGTAATTCAATTGTAATCGTTTCCTATAATAACTAGGTTAAAGTGTTAGGCTTCAAGGACTATTATAAATAGTTCCATACGAATTGTAAACGTACGTGTGTATTGTTTCATCGTTAATATACATTAAAGCCTTTTGTGATAAATTGTGTTCTTAATATTGTTTATTCAATTACAGTTTACATTGTTCTTAATATAATAACAAGAGTGTTAATCAGCTGTAACTTCTCTTTGTTAGTAGATCTGTGATGCAATAACTTGTTTGAGTTATTCGATCCTGACAAGTGGTATCAGAGCTTTAAGGTTCTAGATCTACGAATTAAGAACATCAAAAGTTTCATACTTTCGAAATCAGAATTGTTAATCATGTCTGATAACAATGAAAGCACACAGGCAAACAAAATTCCAATTCTCACTCCCAATAACTTTGGAATGTGGAAAAACAGAATCAAGCAATACATGCTTATTACTGATTACTCCATGTGGGAAGTTGTTCTTGAAGGCAACAAAACCATTCAGACTCAAATAACTAGCTCATCAACTGAATCTGACAAACTCAAGTGTGAAAAAGAAAAGAAGTATAGAGGAATTGAACTCAAAGCCTTAAGCACTCTCTTGCTTGCTATTCCCAATGACTATCAACATTTATTTGTTGAATATGATGATGCTAAGAAGCAGTGGCAGGCATTGGAGAAGAGGTTTGTTGGCACCAAAAGTACTAAAAGAAACATGAAGTCTGTCTTGAAGCAAGACTTTGAAAACTTCAAAGGACAGAAGAATGAGTCATTGTCACAAGTTTTTGATCGATTCAATAAACTTATTGGTGAACTCAATCAAGTTGGTGTTAAACCAGATAATGATGATGTCAACAGAAAGTTTCTCAGATCTCTTGGTGAAGAATGGTCTATGTATACTGTTATATATAGACAAGGAGATGCATTGGAAGAGAAAGAGCTGGATGAACTGTACAATGAACTAAGAGTGTTTAAATCTGAGGTAAGTAATAAAACTCCTATTTTATCTTCAAATAATGCTCCTTTTGTGTCTAGTACAAGAACAGGTCAAGATACTGCAAAGAATGTAAAAATTGAAGATATAGCAAGAGAATCCTTTTTTACTAGTCATGTGCACACTACATTGATTAGTGAAGATTTGGAACAACTCAATCCTGATGATCTGGAAGAGATGGACATCAAATGGCAGATGGCAATGCTGAGTTTAAGAACAAAAAGATTTCTCAAAAGAACTGGCAGACAAAATCTGACCTACAACAAAGTTGATCGTGCTGGATTTGACAAGACCAAAGTCAAATGCTACAATTGCAATAATCTTGGTCACTTTGCTAGAGAATGTCCTAGCAAAGACCAAAAATCAAACTACAACAAAAACAACACTTCAAACTCAACTGCATTAGTATCTCAAGAGGGTCAAGGTTATGATTGGAGCTTTCAAGCAGAGGAACATGCTCAAAACCAAGCTCTTATGGCCTTCACTGAATCTACAAATGAGGTACATTCTAAATCCTGCACTCCTTAATGCATTAAAGGATATAAAGAATTAGAAAAACTTAACAAAGAAACTCTTAATGAGATGATCTTAAACATAAATAGGAGAATTGAATATAATGGTTATATACATGATCTTGAAAATCAAATCAAAATCTATAAAATAACAGATCAAAAGATAAAAGATGAATTATTACAAACAACTTATGATAAAGAATATGCTGCGTAAAAATTAAAAGAAACTCTAATTAAATTAGAAGAATGTCAAATGGAATTAGAACAGAATAGATTAACTATTAAAAAGTTTGAAAGAAGTTCTAAAATAATTGATGAATTAACCAGTAATCAAACCACTAAGAAAGTTGTTCATAGAGTTGGATACCATGCAGTTCCACCTCCAACTAATTTTATTGCTCCTCTTAAGTCAAGCTCAGAAAGAATATTAAATGAATTAAAAATAGAGAGTCAAACTGACACCAGTAATGATTCATCTGATGATGATCAAACAACTAATTCAACTGATACAAGTTTTCATACAACACAAAGTCAAAGTGAATCCCCTAATATAACTCAGAAAATATACCAACTATTTTAAGAAGGGGAAATCAAAGAAATTTAAACCAGTTAAAAGAACAAAGAAAGCCTGAAAGTGCTAAATCAACAAAATTAACATGTTTAATATGCAACAAAGTTAACCACTTAGCAAATGATTGTCATTTCAATCTAATTAACTGCAAAGAATTTAAAGAATTCAAAGAAAACAAAGAAAAATTAATAGAATTAAAGTTAAAACAAACTGCAGAAGCTAAAGAGATTAAAAATTCACATGTTGAGGTTCCTAAATTTGGAAGAACTGCACAAAGATTTGTGCAAAACATCAAGCATGGAAGTTCAAACAGCAGTAATTATTTCAAAAATAATGGAAAACAAAATAAATTTCAAAGATATTCAAAGTTTTCAAACATCAGTAGGAACTATTCCAGGTTTACTACTGGTAAAAACCCTAATTACAATGTTGTCGGACACAATTATCAAAATACTACTGACTATGCTAAAAACTCATATTACCCAAATACTACTGGTCCATCAGTAGTAAAATACTCAAAAGTCAAAAAATACGGGTATAAACCTAGGTCAATAGTAAAACAAAATACCAGTAATAAACAACAAATGAAGACTAAAACTGCATACAAAGCTCATCCATTTCAAAAATCTTACTCTTCAAAGGATGAACCCAAGACAAAACACGCTTGGGTTCCCAAAATTAACTAATCCATTTATTTTATGTGCAGAGCATTCAGATCCCTGAAGAAGGAAGAACATGGCACATTGATAGTGGATAATCTAGACACATGACTGGAAATCTTCACATTCTTAGAGATTTCAAGTCTTTTGAAGGAGGATATGTTGCTTTTGGTGAAAATCCAAGAGGTGGTAGGATTACAGGTAAAGGCACAGTATCAAATGGTAAGATTACTTTTGATGATGTATTTTATGTTGTTGAGCTTAAATATAATCTGGTTAGTGTCTCACAAGTATGTGATAAAAAGAACAAAATTCTTTTTACAGATACAGAGTGCATCATTCTTTCTCCTGACTTTATTTTAGATGAAAAATTTGTTGTTTTTAGAACACCAAGGATAAATAATGTGTATTGCCTGGATATAGGGGAGAACTCATTTCTTCAAATGAGATCAACTGTTTTATATCTAAGGCAAACACAAATGAATCAGAACTCTGGCATAAAAGGATGTGTCACACAAATTTTAAAAATATGAATAACTTAGTCAAAAAGAATTGGGTAGTTGGATTACCACAAAAAGAACTTTACGTGTGATCATCACTGTGTTGCGTGCCTAAAAGGTAAGCAACATAAGACTTCTCATAAGACCATAGCAATTAATTCTATTTCTAATCCTTTGCAGCTCTTACATATGGACCTATTTGGACCTACAAATGTAATGAGTATTGGAAAGAAACAATACTGTCTTGTTATTACTAATGATTTTTCCAGGTATACTTGGGTTTTCTTTCGTAGGACCAAAGAAGAAACAAGTGAGATCATAAAGAATCTAATAGTCAAACTAGAAAATACAAGAGATCTCAAAGTTAAAGCCATTAGATGTGATAATGGCACAGAATTTAAAAATGTTAATCTAATTAATTTTTGTGATCTTAAGGGTATTGACAGGCAGTACAGCTCACCAAGAACTCCACAACAAAATGGTGTAGCTGAAAGAAGAAATAGAACAATAATTGAAGCAGTCAGATCTATGCTTGCAGATTCAAAATTACCAATAATGTTTTGGGCTGAAGCTGTTAATACTGCTTGTTATGTTCAAAACAGAGTAATTGTAACATCCCAAAACCCGACCTAGTAGTTTATTGACCTTAAGGTATCTTATTAAATGATTATCTGATTAAATGCTTAGTTAATTTAATTAGCCTGCTGTCTTTTGCGGTATTTTAACCAAGGGGTTAAAATACCCGACTTGTGATATAATTGGAATGAAAACACGATTTTTATATCTTTGGATTCCTTGTTAAATATCGTTTTCGGAAATGCTTTCGTTTTTAAAATTGGAGTCCGTTTGCTATTTTAAATAAATTAATTACGAAAGGGACTTTCAGACATATACTGTTAATTGAAAAAACAAAGCCAACAAGGGGCCCCACTTCCCTTGTTTGGCCGGATGAGGGAGAGAGAGGGGGAAACCCTCTCTTTTGTCTTGACTCTCATTTTGAAACATTATCCTCATTTTCACTATTGCATTGCTTGAAACTCCATCCATCTCCCTCGCTTGTTCTTGAGCTTGTTCTTGTTGATTCTTGGTGCTAGAGTACGAATTTCATACTATAGTTTGTGTAGAAGAACCCTAGAAGTAAGCTACACCTTCTCCTTTACTTGTTCTTGTTGTTCTTGAGCTTTGTTATGAACTAGGGTTGTGATCTTTAGTGTTTTGTGGTTGAGTCTTGAAATGGATGTTGTTTTATGTGTTTATGCAAGCTTTTACATCATTTGTATGGTAGATTGTTGAAGGAATACAAGATTTGGTGAAAATCACCTTCAACCTCCATTAATGGTGGATGTTGGAGGTGGGTTTTGACAAATCTTGGATTCCTTGATATTTGAATGGATGGAATTGTTTGTTAGGTTAAGAAAACATGTTTGTTAAGTTATGGATGTTAAAAACCTAGCATTGATAAATTGGTGAAGTAATCTAGCTAATGTTTGGATGTTTGGGTCAAATTGTTGAACTAGTGATGTTGTAAGTAAATACTCGAGATTGTGACAATCATGGACTTGAAGAATTGCTAAATGATTATGTCTTGCTAGACTAGGGAATATGTGCTAGTTAATGGAGACTTGGAAGTGTTGTAGCCATATTCGGGTTTTTGGCCCGTTTGGGTCAACTAGTTGTGAATACTTGCTAAATGGTCATAATGGTCAATAGAATTGTTGAAGAAATTGTGCTAGTGGAAATGTCATAAAATGTGCATTTTATGAGTCTTGTGTGGTTAGTTATTGAAATTGATGATTTTGACAATTCGGTGGATTATCACTAACTCGGTATACTTGTTACATGAACCGGGAAGGAGACTCAGTGATACTAGCTCACTGAGTTAAGGAATCGAAGGTTGAAAAGGTGAGTGGATTCAACCTACAACTCGGCTTTCGGTTTATTTGGTTTGGTATTGGTTTTTAGTGAAAAATCACAGGAATTACCAGACAAGGGCCTTAACGATCGGGATGTTGGTCCAGAGAAGTTGGTAGTTAGTCGTGAAGTAGTTCACGATCTGAGTTCCCGACGCGAACCCTAGTTCGCGATCGCGAACTAGTGTTCGCAATTGGGAACTCTGTCATGACTTTTTTCGCGATGTTTTTTCGTAGCTAGTCTACTTGTTATGTATGCCTAGTGTTAGGGAATACCATACATGACTATGTGCACAATCGGGACGAGGTCAGTGTCGGATGGATAACGGCTGGGCAAAGTGTATTGACTAATAGGGTATCCGACCTTACCTGTATGCGTTACATGGTTAAGGGGAGGGAGTTGCCCGGGGTGTTGGATACAAACGCTATCGGTTACCGTGGTTTTGGCCGACCATGGTTTAAGGCCCGCAAAGCCGCCGATCCTCTCAAATAAGTGATTACCTAACCGGAGATGTTTTATAACTTCCGTGTTTATGTGTTTAGTGTAGTTGGTAGTGTTAGGAATTCATTCACTTAGCTTTTGTGCTAATCCCTCCCTCATTAACACATTTCAGGTTGGAAGGCTGGAACGGGTCGGGCTTGGACGGGAAGTTTGACCATGCTTAAATTATATGTTTTGTAAAATGAGCCGTGTTTAGTAATACCGTCTTTTTAACTAACTTTGGTTTGTAACTTCTTGTGGGACCATGGTTTGTAAACCTAACTAAACTAGATGCTTCCGTATCTTAGATTAATACTTAATTGCCCTTCTTTAAAAAAAATGTGGTGTTACAGTATTAATAGTTAAGCCTCATTTTAAAACACCTTATGAACGTTTTAATAAAAGAAAACCCTCAATAAGTTTTCTAAAATCATTTGGTTGTCCTCGTACAATTTTAATTACAAGATAACAAATTGGTAAGTTTGACTGCAAATCAGATGATGGAATCTTTGTAGGATACTCAACTCAAAGCAAATCATACATAGTATTCAACAAAAGGCTAAGGATCATTGAAGAAAGTGTAAATGTATCATTTAATGAAAATCTGATGAATGAACAGGGAAGTGGTCCAGATTGTTTTATTAATATTGATAATCTAACCAAGTCTTTTGATGTTAATTATGATTGTAATGCAGGAGATTCAAACAATCAAAGCCAACAAGGAGGATCATCTTCATTCAATGGTAGTCAAGACATAATGAAATATATTTTAGTTAATACTGATCGCACAGTTGATACTGAGGATAGTAGTAACTCAGATAACCTTAGCAATCTTGACACCAGTAACAACTCAAATTCTCAAGATACTACTGATCCCAGTAGTAACTCAGAAACTCAAACAAATGATGATGAACCAAACAATAATGGTGGCAGTACTAACTATGAACCACCTGAATCAAATGAAGATCATGTTACTACTGATACCAGTAGCAATGAAGATTCTCCACAAAATCCAGACAATCAAGAAGAAACATGGACAGATGCTCAAATCCCTGAATCCAATGAGTCAAACCTTGATAGTCAATCAGGTGTTGACAAAGTTCACGGCACCAGAACTGAAAATAATCATCCTTTGGACCTAGTCCTAAGTGATGTCAACTCAAACATGTAGACAAGAAGCAAATTCAATTTTATCATTAAATACAAACGTTTGTAACATAAGTTTAATCTCTAATGAATGTATGTATGAATGTTTTATGTCACAGGAGGAACCTTAGAAGATTCAACAAGCAATGAAAGACTCAAATTGGATTATAGCAATGCAAGAAGAACTTCTTCAATTCAAATTACAAGTTGTATGGACTCTTGTACCTCTACCAAAAGGAAAAAGACCCACTGGAACAAGATGGATCTTCAGAAACAAAAAGGATGAAAGAGGTATAGCGATCAAAAACAAAGTCAGGCTTGTAGCACAAGGATACACTCAAGAAGAAGGAATATACTATGATGAAGTATATGCACATGTTGCTAGAATTGAAGCAATAAGGATATTTCTGGCTTATGCTTCATTCAAGAAAATCAAAGTCTATCAAATGGATGTTAAAAGTGCATTCCTTTATGGGAAAATTGAAGAAGAAGTATATGTGTGTCAACCTCCAGGATTTGAAGATCCAGAACATGATGACTATGTGTACAAATTAGACAAAGCTCTATATGGTCTTCATCAAACACCAAGAGCTTGGTATGACACATTATCATCATACATATTGAAAAACAACTTCAAAAGAGGTGCAATTGATAAAACCCTGTTCACAAGAAAAGTCAAAGAGTATATACTACTGGTCAAAATCTATGTAGATGATATCATCTTTGGTTCAACAAATGATCAACTGTGCAAAGAGTTTGAATAATTAATGCAAATCAAATTCAAGATGAGCTCAATGGGTCCAATGAACTTCTTTCTTGGACTCCAAATCAATCAAAGATCAGATGGCATTCTAATTAATCAGTCAAAATATGCGATGAAGGACTACAAGAGTGCAAGCACACCAATGGAAACTCACAAACAACTACGTCCTGATGTTGAGGGGGAGGATGTAGATGAACATCTATATAGATCAATGATAGGTTCTTTAATGTATTTAACTGCATCAAAACCTGACATTATGTATAGTGTCTGTGTATGTGTCAGGTATTAAGCAAGACCTAAGGAGCTACACTTGCAGGCTGTCAAGAGAATCTTCAGATACTTGAAGGGAAAACCTTCTCTTGGTCTTTGGTATCCACATGATTCACCACTTGAACACATAGCCTACACAGATAGTGACTATGGTGGTGAATGTCAAGATAGAAAATCTACTACTGGTGTATGTCAATTCCTTGGATCAAGATTGGTGTCATGGCAATACAAGAAACAAACAAATGTATCAACATCAACTACTGAAGCAGAGTATGTAGCTGCTTCTGCTTGCTATGCACAAGTCCTATGGATTCAAAATCAACTTCTAGACTTTGGTATAGGGGTGCTTATCGGGCCAAAACCGAACCGAACCGAACCGATAGAACCGATAACCGATAAAGATGTAATTTCAAAACCGAAACCGAACCGATAACATGTTATCGGTTTCGGTTCGGTTCGGTTCGGTTTCGGTTCGGTCCGGTTTCGGTTCGGTTATTTTAGGCCAAATGTTCATCCTCTTCCGAAAACCGAACCGAACCGAACCGATAGAACCGATAACCGATAACGATGAATTTCAAAACCGAAACCGAACCGATGACATGTTATCGGTTTCGGTCGGTTTTCGGTTCGGTTCGGTTTTTTCGGTCAATATGCTCACCCCTACTTTGGTATCTCTATTCTTAAAACACCAATTTTTATTGATAATCAAAGTGCTATAAGTATTGTGAATAATCCAGTAAAACACTCAAAAAATAAACACATTGAAATAAGATTTCATTTTATAAGGGATTGCAATGAAAAGAAATTAATCAAAGTCGAGAAAATTCATACTGACAATCAATTAGCCGATCTTTTTACAAAAGCATTTGATGTAGGAAGATTCAGGTTTTTAGTTAGCAGTATTGGAATGATTTTAATAAATTAATTTCACCTTCAAAATCATATGTAGAGTTTTTTGTACAATATATATATTTATAAGTATGTTTTACTACTGGTTATTCATTATTACTGATCATAAGTTACTCCTATAATTTACTATTGATAGGGTTTTTCATTAGTAATAGGTTAAGTATAAAACAACAATTACTACTGATGTTTCTATTACTGATAGTTAGTTACTACTGATCTACCGTTATGTGTAAAAGTCAACAGTTTACCATACTAACCCCCATGAAAATAGCCGTTGGGTTATGATTCGAAGGGTATTTCGGTCCTTTTGCAGGTTAATTCGAAAAATATAAATAGCTGAATGCGATTAGTTTAGCATTATGCTCACCTCGATTCGATAAACCCTACGATAAACCCTAAATTCTGCAAATCTCGATTAAAACCATGCATTAGTAACAGAGAAATTATTCAACAAATCGCTCAAAAGATCAAACTCTCTCTGAAATCAAAAACTCAATATCAATTTCAAGATCAAAATCAAACAAATGGCTACACTAAAATCTCTCGAAGTTAAAACAGATCTCAAATACTCAGAATTCCACAATATGTGTGCCTTTCTAAGGAATCCTGATGGAACAAAGGACTTTCGTCACATAGTCATGTTCCTAAAGAACTCATACATCAAATTTGCTCTGACTGTCAATCCCAAAGCCTATGAACAACACCTTGTTCACTTCTGGGAAAATGCTGAAAGGGTTGAAGAAACAAATATGTCTAAAATCAAATCAATAGTAGATGGAAAGACTATCATCATCACAGAACAATCAATAAGACAGCATCTACAACTGAATGATGAATCAGGTATGTTCTCACTTCCTAAGGAGGATCTTGTTGAAACTCTTATAAATATGGGTTATGAAGGAAGACTGGACATAGTCACTTTTCAAAAAGGTCTTCTTTCACCCCAATGGAAATTTCTTGTTCACACTATTCAACATTGTATCTCTCCCAAAAAGAGTACATGGAATGAGTTCAACAAATCAGTAGCATCTGATGTTGTTTGTTTGTGCACAAACCAGGTATTCAACTTTTCAAACATGATTTTTGAAGGAATGCTTGCTAATCTATCATCTTCAAAAATTTTAATGTATCCAAGATTCCTTGCACATATTTTAAATTGTGAAATTCAAAATCTTTCAATTACAAAGAATATTTTTCCTACACCTGAATTAAATAAAAAGGTGTACTCAAACATGAGAAAACTGTTTAAATTTTCTGGCAAAGAAACTCCACTATTCCCAAATATGATCTATGATCAACCTCCAACTGGAGAAGATTCAAGCCACCCCATTGAACCCCAACCCACTCCATCACCAAAAACAGCCCAAACACAATCCCAAAAGTCCACTCAACAAACCACACAAACCAATGTCCTGAATGTGTCCCAGGTACATGAATATAATCCACAGAGTGCTACTCTTCACTCTGAGGAAGACCAAACTATAGCCAAAGAAATTTCCAAAATCTATAAAAGGAAGAAAACTTCCTTAAAGGACACCAGGGGACCCATTGAGTCAGACCCCAGACTCCAAGAGTTGTCCTCCAAGGAGGAGAGAGGGCATGAGGAAAGGGCACCCACTACTGATGCCCCAAAGGTTGGTGCACAGGCTAGTGTGAACATCATTAGGACCCAGACCTCGGCAACTTTAAGTGATCACTCATTTTTTTATGGCAGCACTTAAAGGACCCCGGTGCCAAGAAACCAAAAGGGGAGGTACTTCTGCTTCTTCTAGGAAGAAGAGAGTATCTAAACAACGCATTTCATCACCAAGCAGTGATGAGGGTAGCTTGCAACAACTTGAATTGACGGAGAGGATGGAAAACCTCAAAGCCAATGTACCAACCAAGCCCAATGATCCACCCAAAGGGGCTGAGGGCAGTATTAAACCAACAAAATTGACGGATAGGAAGGAAAACCTTAAAACCACTGTACAACATTGCCTGGAACTTTTAAATTCTCAAGGAAAGACCATGAGCTATATGAGGCATTACATCAATACCTTAAATAGAACACAGAAAAGATTTGATTATAGGCTTCAAAGGCAATTAACTATCATCAGAAAATTACAGAAAAAGATTGCAGATAGTGAGGCTCAACAAGTTGAGATCACTAAGGGGGAGAAGGATCAAATACAAGAAATTATTGATCATTCAATTGCAGCGGCAGCATCCTCCCTCTTGAATCTTAAAGAAGCTCATGGTGAAACAGGTCAAAGTTTTGGTGAAGACCTGTACAGAGGAGTAAGAAGCATGGATGAAGATGTCTTTGTGTCTGCAAATCAATCTCCAACAGCAGAACAAGTACATTCTCCAGTTACTACTGAAGTAATTGAAACCACTGATCCTATGGATATTAATGATGCTAAGGATCTAGATGTTGTTACTACTGATCCCATTGAAGACACAACACCAGTAGTAAATGCTCCAACAACAGAAACTAACATTTCTACTAGTGATGCCCTAGAAGTAGTAACTACAACAACAACCTCACCAGTAGTAGACTCCTCACAACAGCTGATGGTATTTACAACAGAAACAACACCAGTAGTAACTACCTTGGTGACTACTGAAGATGACGAAGAAATACCAGAAGTACTTGAACCAACTGTAATCATCCCAAGACCTCCAACTCCAGAACTTTAGCCAATTATCATACCTGACATTGATGATAATGTGAATTGGGATGATGTGGATGAATGTGCACTACCTCCTCACCCCAAAATTTTAACTGAGGGCAACTTTCACTTATTATCTCTATCAATTGTGATCACTCCATTTGTTGATATGAAATATACTCCACTATCAAAGTGTGTTGGTAAAGGTAAAGAAAAATTTGATGATGACTACCCACACAGAGCTTTAGGTCACTTTATGATGAATAAAATAAATTGTGTTAGGCCTGTTAAGCAAGATAAGTGGAAGGTGAAAAGAATGAGGTATCTAAGAAAAGTAGCAAAGACTCAAGCTCTTGAAGATAAACGAATAGCTGAAGAAGAAAGACTTAAAAATGCAGCAATTCAAGAGATTGAAGAATTTTTTATAGAAGATCAACAAGCAGAGTTCAATAAACAAAGAAAGATAGAGGAAGAACATCTGAACTGTCTTGAAGATCTAGTGGCAGAATGTAAAAGAGAAAAAGCTGATCTGCAAGATAAAATATTTGAACAGAAGAACAAAATGATTGATTACTTGAAATCAAAAGGACATAGTGCTAAGTCCTTTGACAGAATGAAAATGATAACAATTGTTGATAAATATGGTACTGCTAAAAAGAGGGAATTAGCATAAACTAAAGAAGAAGAAGTAAAAGATAAAGTATTAGTTGAAATTGATCCTCAACTAGTAATCTCCAGAACACCAATGACTGGTGAATCTTCAAACCCTTCTAAAAAGAGGAAAGCAATTGAAGCTGAAATAGAACCAATGAAGAAAACAAAACAAGACATACAAATACTTGATCTTCCTATTGCTCCTCTAAAGATAATCCAATTATCAATTGGAGAGTTGTTAATGATGTTATTGAAGTAATAAGAGAAGACAAAACAACTCAGAGGTTTAATGCTTGGAAACCAATGGTTATGTCCTGTTCCGGAAGTGACATTATCAAAGTTCTAATTATTGGTAAATCAAGGATGGCAAAGAAGTCATGGAGAAACTCAGGAGCTGGATACTTAACTCAAATGATAGATGTTGCTTTCTATCCAGATAATTACCCTGAGAACTTTACGAGCACAGAAAATGTACATGCTTGGAATGTGCTACCAACAGTCAATATGTACTTCTTTGAAAGAACAAGTAAAAAGTGTGAATTGTACTTATATGAAAAAGAATATCCACACTCAGAAGAAACCATGTATCAGATCACCACATGTTCATTCATGAGACCACATGACCTTGCAATGTTTCAAGAAAAGTATAATTACTTTGTTAAGAGAAATAGTAAATATATCATTGCACAGAGGAAACAACCAAAAAACAGACTTTAGAAGGTGATCAAAGAAGAGCTAAGCTGTTAGAAGAGAAAAGAAAGAAGGAAGAAGAAGAAGAAGAAGAAGAAGAAGAAGAAGAAGAAGAAGAAGAAGAGAAACTTGATTAATTCAAAGTGAATTAATAAGTTTAAGGGGTGATTGTTGGGATATAAATGTTATAATACTGATGCTGCAGTTAGTACTGACAAGCTTACACGAGTTAGTACTGATGGGGCAGAATTGCAGAAATACTACTGATCTACGAAGTTACTACTGATGGGTGCAGTTACTACTGATGATCAAAATTGGTGCAGATCGTGTCCGAGATCTTCGTAGAATTAGTTTAGAATTTATATTTTATTGTAATTCAATTGTAATCGTTTCCTAGAATAACTAGGTTAAAGTGTTAGGCTTCAAGGACTATAATAAATAGTTCCTTACGAATTGTAAACGTACGTGTGTATTGATTCATCGTTAATATACATTGAAGCTTTTTGTGATAAACTGTGTTCTTAATTTTGTTTATTCAATTACAGTTTACATTGTTCTTAATATAATAACAAGAGTGTTAATCCATTGTAACTTCTCTTTGTTAGTAGATCTGTGATTCAATAACTTGTTTGAATTATTCGATCCTAACAGTATGAAACTTTGTAGATAAATATCTTTTAGCTAGAGATATGTACTAATAAGGAATTTTGCGTTAATGATTCCTATGCGGGATATATTTACTGTTAGAAACTTTATTAGATTTCAATCACTTGGAAAACTATGAAGTTGTGAAACACTTTCAGATTAAAGTATTTGATATTGACGTTTTTAGACACGTTCAAACCCGTCAATATCGTTCATTTTGAGTACGTTTTAGAAGCAAATGCATTTGATATTACTCAATTGTGTGTTTATTTTACATTTCAGGTTATATAGCGGAAAAGATGTCAAAACGGGTCAAAACATAAGAAAAGAATACAAACTTTGAAGACTTGAAAGTTCCCGATCACGAACGTGACGTGAACTAGTTCACGTTCAGTACCCAAATTCTCTGTTTGTTGTTCACGTTCGGGAATAGAAGTTAGCGATCGGGAATTCTGTATTATATGGAGTTCACGACGCGAACATTAGTTCGCGATCGCGAACTATGGGTCCGAAAATGTGTTTAAATCGCAGATCAAGTCCAGGAAATCAGTTATCTTTTTCTCTTGTGCGTATTTTGGCAGTTGAGAACGAAATTGAGAGCATTTCATCAAGAAATTCTTCAAGTTTACAGCAATTATTGATCTTCAAACATTTTGGATTAATTTCATGGTTGTAATTCTGCTTTTAATCTCTTGTTTTGTGATTTCTAGCATGTCTATGTGCTAGTAATCTTTTTATTCATTATATGTGGATGATTCTAGGGTTAAGCATGGTTTACATTTAGGATTATGTTTATGATTCAAACAATTGTTGATGTTTTATTACTCTTTTGGTTTAATTTATGAATTTTCGTTTCTTTATCGTTGGTAATTAATTCAATTAGGTATTGACAACATTTGGTTTAATTGATTACTTCCCCAACTTTTCATTTTTGGACTAATTGGTAATTCAATAGAAATAGGGATTAGAGACAAGATTCCAATAAGTTAGATTAAACGAGAAGTTCAACCCTAGTAATGAAAATTCTAGGTTAGAAGACTTAGATAATTCAAGTCGGTAATATCAACAAATAGAAGTCTGATTAATTATAACTTTTAAGAGAAGAAATTCCTATTAGTTTTAATTAGTTTATTAAATGGGATTGAGAGAAATCTAATACCGTGACTTCTAGAACATTAGACTAACCGGTGCTTAATAACCATACTTAGAACTAGATGAATCCATACATAGTGAATATCTCTTAATTATCAAATCAACGTCCAAATAACGTTCTTTGTTACTGAAATTTATTATTTTACATTCGATAAAATCAAAACATGATCAAAACTATTTTCTTGATTAACTCTTTAACTTGCTTTCACTGGATTACATGAACTGTTCCCTGTGGATTCGATAACCCGAAATACTTACCTAATATATATTACCCACGATTAGGTACACTTGCCTATGAATGTGGTAGTCTAGAGTAGTAGTATTTAGGAGCATAACTTTATAACTGGATTTATCCCATCAAGGTTTTGGCGCCGCTGCCGGGGAGCGGTTTTATGTATTTAAATTTTTGAAAGTTAATTGATCCTTGTTTAGGAATTTATTCTTAAACAAGTTATTTTATGTATTTTCTGTTTCTCCTTTATTTTGTTTATCAGTTGTGTGTTAACTCTTTGCTTTAAGTTGTGCAGGTGTATGAGTAGTAAGACTAACCTTAGAGGAAAAAAGTCTAAACCTGATCAACCTTCACCGTCCTCCGATCCAGAGAAACTATTTCAAAGGAGAAAGAGGACTCAATTAGAAGCAAGATACAACGCAACCATAAAGAAATCTCAAAATATTGGAAAACCAAGTCTTGAAAATCAAGATCCACTTTTTGAAGTTCAAGTCCAAAGTTTTGAAAGTCAGGAGCCGATTCCTGTTACACGGGAACCAATTGTTGATAATCAAGAGCCGATTCTTGATAATCTAATGGGTGAACCAAAACAACCACCGGAACGTCCGATGTGGCAAACAAGGCAAACAACCCCGGTTGATTCCATTCCGGCAATTAGACTTCCGGAAATAAATGGCATAAATTTTGAAATTAAAAGTCAATTCCTCGGTATGGTCCGTGATTTGGGTTACGATGGTAGACTCACAAATGACCCAAATCACCATATCGAGTGCTTTAATGATATTTGTCAATTATTTAGAATACCTAACGTTTCGCAAGATGCGATAAGACTTAGACTATTCCCTTATAGTCTAATTGGAGAGGCGAAAATTTGGGTCAAGTCTCTTGAGCCAAATTCTATTTCGACTTGGGAAGAACTCCGAAGTCGATTTATTCACCGTTATTTTCCACCTGCGAAAGCGGATAAATTAAAAACTGACATTATGGCTTTTCAACAGGAAGCAGGGGAAACATTAAGGGAAGCATGGGAACGTTTCAAAGGTATGCTGAGAAGATGCCCAAATCACGGGTTTGAAAAGAGCGATATCGTCCATCTCTTCTATAGGGGCTTATCCAACAACGCACGATCCACCCTCGATTCATCGAGTGGTGGCATATTCATGTATAAAACCCCTACGGAAGGATACCAACTTTTGGAGGATATGGCAATGCACAATGCGGAATGGGCCACCGATAGAAGAGCCGGGAAACAAACGAGTTCGGTGAATGCGGTTGATGATAGGCAAAATGATGAAGTTGCGGCCATAAAAAACAACCAAGTCATGTTACAGCGTAAGTTAGATAAAAGAGTAAATTACAAGAATAGTCCCTGTGGTTTGTCAATAGTTTTGGATTTGGTCCCTAAGTCTCAGAATTTACACCCGTGGTCACCGTGGTTTGGAATTCGTATTGATTTTGGTCCCTAATACTAACTGCCATTAAAATTTGCTGTTAAACTTTTTATATTGACAATTTTACCCTTACCCCCACCATCTCTTTCCTCTTTCCCTGCAAACAAGAACACTATGTAAGGTGCGACTACTGTGTCCGGCGCCGTTTTTGAAATTCCGGCCAAATTGGCCGGCGATTTTCTCTGAAATTTCGTCCATCAACTCGGAATCACCATTAACAAATACGACAAATTAAACATACAAAACCATCAAATGAATATAATTCAGAGTCACTAATTGAATATAAGTTTGAAATGGTACTGGATCATCACTACAAAATTTAGAAAAAAATCAGCATGTCTATTATGCGTCGATGTTAAAAGCACCACAATGCACAGTTATGTTAACAAAAAAAATATACTGCAAATTTGAATCCCAGATTATCACGTCACTTAAGAAAATACAAAATCTTCAAAATGATGATCAATAGAAAACCTAATTAAATTGTAAGAAATAAAGGTTAGAACCACGAATCGCAACCAAAAACACAGTAAAGATCTTAAAGAGAAACATAAACATCGACTAATTCATCACAATTAAGATCGAAAACTAGAAACTTGATTAAATACAGAAAATTGAATGAAATTGAACCTCACCTGTTTTGATTCGTGAACCGATCGATAACCAAGACTAATGAAACGATAATACAAGTAGAAATTAGGCTTGTAATCCATTGTTGTACTTATAGTAGCTTGAGTTCCCCAAAATTAATGAAATTAAAAAAGTTAAATTTTTAGGATAGGTGGATTTCGTATGAAGAAGTTTGTCAGATAAAGAAGAGGTGCGAAAATATGAATGAAATCGGTGACCACGCGAGTATGCAGATTCGTTTTGGGTGTGTTTTTTTACTGGAAAGAGAAATTGAAGATTAATGTTGTTCTTGACTTCAGAAGAGAAATCTTCCCCAAATGAAGGAAAGAGGAAAGAGATGATGGGAGTGAGGGTAAAATTGTCAATTAATAAAGTTTAACAGCAAATTTTAACGGCACTTAGTATTAGGGACCAAAACCAATACGAAGTACAAACCACGGTGACCACGGGTGTAATTTCTGAGACTTAGGGACCAAAGTCAACACGATTGTCAAACCACAGGGACTATCCATGTAATTTACTCTAGATAAAATAACATCTTCTTTACATGCTATACAGGTTGGATGCGACAAATGCGGTGGACCACACCTTGCAAAAGAATGCCAACAACATCAACCAATGATGACCGAAGAGGAGGTCAATTATTTAAACCAAGGTTACGGTCAAAACTATCAACGAGGAATTACCAATGATACAACAACAATAGGGGCTACAACAACAACAATAATAACAACAATTATCCCCCTAGACCATCACATCCACCCGGTTTCCCTCAAAATAACCAATCAAACTACCATCCTCGAAATAATACCAACAATCCCGGATCGAGTTCTAAACCCGAGGAACAAATGTCTCTAGAGAGTATGTTTGGACAATTTATGGCTAGCCAAGCCAAAACAAACGAAGAAACCAAACAAGACTCTAAAGAGATGAAGCAAAGTATTCGAAACCAACAAGCAACCATTCAAAATTTAGAAAGAGATATGGGGAGGATTGCCCAAGCCTTAACCGAAAGACCACAAGGCAATCGACCCCTTCTACCCAAGCCAATCCCAAAGGAGAATTTAACAATTTATGGGATGTCAAAGCCATTACCAACGAAGTGGTAAAGAGGTAAGTTCACCTATGATTAAAATTAATGTTGATAATTCTAGCGAACATGTACTTGTAGAAGATGGGACACCATTGAATGAAGAAGAGATGCTTGTTGAAAAGAATGTAGAGAAATATGAACCGGGGAAGATTGACCAAAAGAAGAAAGGTGAATCCAAGAAAGAAGCAACAACAAGCTCTTACCTACCAAAAGTTCCTTTCCTACAACGGTTGAGAAAGGAGAAACCCAAAGAAAAATACGGTAAGTTTGTTGATATGATTAAACACGTACGCATTAACGTGCCTTTGGTTGATATGTTGGCAGGTATGCCAAATTATGGAAAATTTATTAAAGATTTGGTGTCCAACAAAGTGCAAATGGAGGAAGCATCTTTAGCTGTGTTGATTGAAGAAATCTCGGTGATCATACAATCCAAGATGCCACCAAAGCTAGAAGACCTAGGGAGTTTCATAATCCCTTGTCTTTTTAATAATTTACCGGTTTGCAATGGTCTAGGAGATTTAGGTGCTAGTATAAGTTTAATGACCTTTGTCGATAGCTACAAAATAGGATTAACCAATTTTAAGCCGACTAGGATGATCTTAAGATTAGCAAACCTTTCATACACATATCCCATTGGCATAGCAGAAAATGTCCCTGTTAGAGTAGACAAATTCGTGTTTCCTGTAGACTTCGTTGTCCTAGAAATGGATGTGGACCCCAAAGTCCCACTAATTCTAGGAAGACCTTTCTTGAACACGGCGGATGCCATGTTTCATGTTTCTAATAAACAACTAAGTCTGGGAATTGATGATGACAGGGTCACCTTCTCTATTGAGAAAGCCATGAAGCATACCTCCAAATCCGATGATTCTTGTTATTTCATTGATGTTATCGATTCATGTATCGATGAGGAGGTTATTTCTTTTCTAGACCTCGACTATGATGATATCACCACAAAAGGTGATTTCACCATTGATTCCGATGAAACAATCTGCGATCTCCAAGAGTTCGAGGATTTGCTTCATGTAGAGGATGAGGAATCCGAGGTAACAGATGTAGAGTTTGAGAACATTGACCCTAAAGACAACCTTCAAATCAAAACTTCTTTAGAAGAGCCACCTACTCTAGAGCTAAAACCGTTACCAAATCATTTAGAGTATGCCTTTATAGAAGGTGATTCCGATCTTCCGGTCATCATTTCATCTAAGTTATCCTCCACCGAAAAAGTCTGTCTTATTAAAACTCTTAAAACTCATAGACAAGCCATTGCTTGGAAAACGGCTGACATTCCGGGTATCAATCCCGCCTATTGTACACACAAAATCCTCATGGAGGAAAATTTCAAGCCAAGTGTGCAAAGGCAAAGAAGATTGAACCCGAATGTCAAAGATGTGGTTAAGAAAGAAGTCTCTTAAACTTCTTGATGCGGGACTCATCTATCCTATCTCCGATAGCCCGTGGGTGAGTCTGGTACAAGTTGTACCGAAAAAAGGGGGTATGACAGTTATCAAAAATGAGAAGGGTGAACTAATCCCTACTCGAACTGTCACGGGTTGACGAGTGTGCATCGATTACCGCAAGTTAAATGACGACACCAGTAAGGATCATTTTGGAACGACTCGCGGGAAACAACTTCTGTTGTTTCCTCGATGGTTTTTCCAGCTATTTTCATATTCCTATCGACCCCCTAGATCAAGAGAAAACCACATTCACGTGCCCGTTTGGCACATTTGCTTATAGGAGAATACCGTTTGGTTTATGCAACGCTCCGGCCACGTTCCAACGTTGCATGACGGCTATTTTCCAAGACATGATAGAGGATTGTATGGAAGGATTCATGGATGACTTCTCGGTTTTCGGGAACTCGTTTACTTCATGTCTAGCAAATCTTGAGAGAATATTGAGTAGGTGTGAGGAGTCCAATTTAGTGCTAAATTGGGAAAAATGCCACTTCATGGTCCGCGAAGGCATCGTGTTAGGGCATAAAATTTCTGAGAAGGGAATGGAGGTTGATAAAGCTAAAATCGATGTCATATCTAAGCTACCTCCGCCCTGAAATGTGAAAGCTGTTAGGAGTTTCCTTGGTCATGCGGGTTTTTACCACGGTTCATTAAAGATTTTTCTAAAATCACCCGACCCATGACCCATCTTCTTGAGAAGGATATACCATTCATTTTCTCGAATGAATCTGTGGAATCCGTTAATTTGTTAAAAGAAAAACTAACCGAGGCTTCGATCATGGTTTCTCCTGATTGGGAATTACCATTCGAGTTGATGTGCGATGCGAGTGATTATGCACTCGGTGCGGTGTTGGGGCAGCGAAAGAACAATTACTTTCAACCCATCTATTATGCTAGCCGAACACTAAATGGTGCTCAATTGAACTATACAACCACCGAAAAAGAATTACTTGCGGTTGTGTTCGCTTTTGACAAATTTCGACCCTATGTTGTTTTGTTGAAAACCATTGTTTACACCGATCATTCCGCATTAAAACATCTTTTTGCTAAGCAAGACGCCAAACCTCGACTCATACGTTGGATTCTCCTCTTGCAAGAATTTGACATTGAGATCAAGGATAAGAAAGGGGCGGAAAACCTTGCAGCCGATCATTTATCCCGCCTCGAAAATCCACATTTAGAGGAAGGTGATGAAAACGGGATAAATGAAAATTTTCCCGATGAATTCCTTGAAGTAGTTAATGCTTTACAAATTTCTGATGACCCGTGGTTCGCTAACATGGCAAATTATTTGGTGGCGGGTGTCCTTGTAAAGGGTTTAACTCATCAACAAAAAGGGAAATTTTTCTCGGATCTCAAGTACTATTATTGGGAGAATCCTTACTTATTCCGGGTCGGGCCTGATTTTGTTCATAGACGATGTGTGTCCGGTGAGGAAGCTTATGTTATTCTCAACGAATGTCATAAGGGACCCACCCCCGGCCACTTCGGACCTAACCTTACCGCCCGGAAAGTTCTAGATGCGGGATTTTATTGGCCAACACTTTTTAAAGACTCATTTATATTGGTCAAGGCTTGTGATGCGTGCTAAAGAACGCGTAGCATCTCCAAACGAGACGAAATGCCTCCACATAGCATTCAAGTTTGTGAGGTGTTCGATGTTTGGGGCATTGATTTCATGGGCCCATTTCCGAGCTCCTATGGTAATAAGTACATTCTTGTGGCCGTCGACTACGTCTCAAAATGGGCCGAGGCAAAAGCATTACCAACAAATGATGACCGGGTCGTAGTCAAATTCATTCAAGCTCTTTTATGTAGGTTCGGTAGTCCTCGTGCTCTTATTAGTGATCGGGGCACTCATTTTGCCAATCACTTAATGGAGAAAACTTTTCAAAGGTATGGTGTCCATCACCGTTTTTCAACTTCTTATCATCCACAAACAAGTGGACAAGTTGAAAACACTAATCGAGCACTAAAAAGGATCCTTGAGAAAATCACTGATAAAAATCCCAAGATTTGGTCCCAAAAATTGGATGATGCTCTTTGGGCATTCCGAACCGCGTTTAAAACGCCAACCGGTTACACCCCGTACTGCATGGTTTACGGGAAGGCATGTCACATTCCAATCGAAATTGAACACAAAGCCTTTTGGGCTCTTCAAGAATGTAACATGGATGTAATCATAGCGGGTAACAACCGCAAGTTCCAATTGAATGTTCTCGCCGAAGAGAGATCTCATGCCTATGAGAATTCTAGAATTTACAAAGAAAATACTAAACGTTGGCATGACAACAAATTGAAAACCATCAAATGTTTCAACCCGGGAGATAAAGCCTTAATTTATCAATCTCGTTATAAGTTTTCTCCCGGAAAACTGAAATCCAAATGGGCCGGTCCTTACACCGTTGTTCCACAAAACCCATCCGAGTATGTGGAGCTCATTTGTGATAGTGGCCGTTTTAGCATAAATGGTCACCGTTTGAAACATTATCATGAGGGAGATGGTAAGAGTGAGAAAGAGAAGTTGGAGGAAGAGGAGGTGATTCATTTCATCTCGGTTGGTGCTCGTAAGTAAGAAAATAGTACTATCGAGTCGAGCTTTAGACTTAATAATCTTTGAAGCGCTTCTCGGGAGGCAACCCGAGTGTATTGTGGTTTATTCCCTTTCCGTTCTGCATTTTTTAGTCATTAGTTATTTTTCTGTTTGTATAAACATTTTTGTAAGTGTTTATATGGTAAATTCTGCTTGCATCTTAAAAATTCGTGAAGTTGGCCATGGTAAAAAGCTCGCGTCGCGAACTTTCTTCCCGATCGGGAAGAGCGAACAGAGAATTGGGTGCAATATCGTGAGGAGTTCACGCTCCGTTCACGTTTCGGTTCGCGATTCGGATCCGGGTCGACCCGGTTTGACCCATTCGGGTCCGTCTTAGTTCCGGTCGGGAACTCGTTGCTGACGCGAACTCCGCGGGTTATATATACGTCGTTCTTTTCCAGGTTTCTCCATTCGTGATCCCTAAAACCCCAAATCGTGAATACGCAGCACAGAGCAGTCATATTCCATTCGATTTCGAGGTTTTCTCTCCCAATTCTTCCGATTTCTTCATTGCACCTTCATCCTCATGGCTTCTAAGGTAAGTTCTTATACTTTTCTCATAGATTCGTCAAGGGTGTCGGTATTAGCTCCGAAATTTTGAGCTTTTCTTGAAGTTTTTGTGATAAAGCTTAGTTCTTTGTGCTTAATGATGGATTATTAGTTGAACCTTAGTGAAAATCTTCAATCTTTGTGCTTAGTTAGTCAAATTTCTTAAGATTTTTAGATTTCATAACCTACATTGATGAAATTGGAGGAATTGTGGAATATTTGGGTTAAATGTCGAATTTTTACAAGTGTTTTAGTTGGGGTTTAGTTGTTGAACTAGCATACTCTTTAATTAGTCATATTACTCTATAATGCTAGCTTCACAACTCGGGTTGGATAATTTTGGACACCAAATGTCAAGTTTTTTGTCAAATATGTCAAGATTGTTAACAAAGACAATATTTTTACAATGTTAATAAATTTAGAACACTTAGTGTTTAAAGCAAATTGAAATAAAATATAATTAACAATGTCAAATCTTTAATTTTATTTTCAATTTTCCTATTTTTAAAACTAAGTGTGGGAAGGGGTAACGTTATTTACATTGCATGTTTTACATAATTCGACACCCTTCTATTTTTTTCATATTTATATTCTTAACATTGTGATGATTGTCTTTGAATGTAGAAACAACAAAAGACTGCTGCTTCTTCATCAGCCGGTGGCCGTGGACATGCACGCGGACGTGTCCGTGCCCGTTCACCTTCACCTGTACGTGCACCGGGACCCACACTCCTAGCCGATGGGTTCACAGCCAAGCTTAAAGTTAATAGGACACATGTGTTCCTAAATTTCGATAATGCACCTCGAGAAGAACTAGCACGGGATTGTGAAAGTAGGAGAGATAAAATTTCACACAATCAAGTGGCAGTTGGAAGGTGTCCAGATTTGGAGTTATTACACGAAGTAGGTCAAAGAGCAGCAATTGAAGAATACATGGTTACATATCACAGGGAACATGATGGTGATGTTCTTTTCACATGTCGGGCGTGGGAGAGAGCTCTCGTCATTAACGAACCAACTTATGACGAGCTCCTCCTCGAGTTCTACCCTACTATCAAATTGAACCCCGTGTAGCAATGAAAAATCCTCGCAATCCATGCCTACAATATCGGGTGGCGAATCAATGGGTCCACTGTAATCTCAATGAATTTGCGGTCAACTTAGGCATATATGCCCAAGCAGAAACCACATCCATGAACTTTAATCATTATTTGAAGTGGTGTGCAACCAATGAAGTTAAGAATGTTGATGGGTATTGGCGTCAAATTGGATTAGGAAATTACCGAATGGCTCATACTATCGAAGTGGCACCCATCGTTATCTCCATCGAATGATATCATACACTATCCGACACCGTAACCAAGGTCCCGAAAAAGTCAACAAATATGACATGTGGTTGCTCCACCAACTGATAGACAAGAATGCGACAACGAATATTCCATTTGTAATCGCAAAATTTTTGAGCACTCAAGCGAAGGGGCTAAGAGCGGATAGTCCGATGGGTGCCGGTCATTATATCACACGTTTGGCCCGAGCCGCAATTGCCATTCCTCAACGAGTTTGGGATAGCTTGACGTATCGACCTATGGGCTTAACGGACGAAACATTGTTATCGGGTATGAATGTAATTGTTAAATTTGCGGGTGATTATGTTTGGAATGAACATCCCGAGGTGGAAGAACCGGAGAGTAGTAGTGATGATGATGGTGATGATGCGAATATGGAAGACGCGTCGGGTGACGAATTACCCATGGCGGGTCAACACTTTGGTCAACCGGGACCAACGGGTCCCCAATTCGGCCATTCGGGCGCCTCGGGATCCGGGTCGGGTCCATCCTCTTTCGATCCTTACTTTTCTTACAATCAAATGGTCGAGAGGATGGATGCGATGCAAGTGGATGTTTCCTATGTTCGATTATCCAACGACCAATTACAATCAAATGTTTAAAATCAGATGCAAAGGTCGTACTACAATGAGATGCGGGTCGGGCAGCAAGTGAATTGGCAAACCGATGTTGCCAATTATAATTTATATCCCGATCAATTCCCCCGACCTCCGCTTTTTAATCATTCCACTTTTCCAACTTGGGCACCGAGCTTCCCCGCACCACCAAACTACCCAGATTATGATGCATGGTACCAAGACTCAAATACTTGGTACCGTCCTTACCCACCACCGCAATGAGGGCAGCAGAAAATTAAAAAAAAAACGTTTTCTGTTTTTGTTCTTTTGTTTTTATGTGTTCATCACGATTGATGTTTGTTGCGGGATCTTGTCAATTGCCTCGGAATTCAAAAATCAACCGAGAATGAACACAACACACCCTCAGGTCGTATACTCTCTGATGACCTCAATTTCCAAAATTTTGTCAAGTTTATTGCATTGGGGACAATGCAAACACTTAAGTGTGGGAAGGGGGTGGTTTTGAAAAAATCCACCATTTAATTTGTGAAATCTTCGAAAAAATCATCTAAGTAAGAAAACCGATTTAATGGTTAAATTTTTTTATGACACATCTCGATGCTTTTGAAAACAATTTTGGGAGACAAAGTTTAATTTAAATGATAAAATTTTAACTAGCTTTTATGTTTCAATCTTTGTGGCTTTTCATAGATTTAAGAATTTTAGCTCTTTAATTATGGTACTTTTAACTTAGGAAATTGGAAATGTCTTGCACAATATATAAGAATCATCTTTAAGAGAATTAAGGTTAGTATTACTAGCTCCCAATGACATTAGGTTAAGTTAAGCGCCTTTAGTTTACGGTGCACATCATTGTGAATAATAAGCAAAAATATATTAAAAAGTTATTAATTAAATATTGAGGAAGAACAAACAACCGGCCTAGTGTCACTCGGACAAGTAAGCCCGAGGGGTCCTTCAAACCTAGCATTTTAAGGTCAATTGATCTGGACATGTTGGTGGAAATTCTGCTACGCGGGTGGCATTCGAGCTGAGGTTCTTCCCACCAAACAAATAAATAAATGAAAAAAAAAAGAAAAGAAAGAAAAAGAAATAAAGAAATAAAGAAGCAAAAATAAATAAGCTTGAATATAGCATACATGAATAAAGCATTTACGCTACCCAATGATATTTAAACTAATTTTTCTTAATCTAACCCTACCAATTGGGTAGTTTTCATAAAGATGATATTTGTAGATTATGCAAGAATGAAGAGATTCTAAATTAAAATTAGTATAATTAAGGTAGCCAAAAATTAATAGGTTAATGAAAAGTTAACTAGTTCGGTACACAAAATTGGATATAAAATCTAGGTGAAATTTCATTTGCTAAATTAAACTAAATTCTGAAATTGTCATTGATTGTGATTGAGATGCTTGTCATATACATTGGATTGGTGTCTTACTAACAAATTTTTCATGATGATTTGCTTGAGGACAAGCAAAGTTTAAGTGTGGGGATTTTGATATTGATGTTTTTAGACACGTTCAAACCCGTCAATGTCGTTCATTTTGAGTACGTTTTAGAAGCAAATGCATTTGATATTACTCAATTGTGTGTTTATTTTACATTTCAGGTGATATAGCGGAAAAGATGTCAAAAATGGGTCAAAACATAAGAAAAAAATAAAAAATTTGAAGAATTGAAAGTTCCCGATCGCGAACGTGACGTGAACTAGTTCACGTTCAATACCCAAATTCTCTGTTTGCTGTTCACGTTCGGGAATAGAAGTTAGCGATCGGGAATTCTGTATTATATGGAGTTCACGACGCGAACATTAGTTCGTGATCGCGAACTATGCGTCCGAAAATGTGTTTAAATCGCAGATCAAGTCCAGGAAATCAGTTATCTTTTTCTCTTGTGCATATTTTGGCAGTTGAGAACGAAATTGAGAGCATTTTGTCAAGAAATTCTTCAAGTTTATAGCAATTATTGATCTTCAAATATTTTGGATTAATTTCATGGTTGTAATTCTACTTTTAATCTCTTGTTTTGTGATTTCTAGCATGTCTATGTGCTAGTAATCTTTTTATTCATTATGTGTGGATGATTCTAGGGTTAAGTATGGTTTAAATTTAGGATTATGTTTATGATTCAAACAATTGTTGATGTTTTATTACTCTTTTGATTTAATTTATGAATTTTCGTTTCTTTATCGTTGGTAATTAATTCAATTAGGTATTGACAACATTTGGTTTAATTGATTACTTCCCCAACTTTTCATTTGTGACCTAGTTGGTAATTCACTAGAAATAGGGATTAGAGACAAGATTCCAATAAGTTAGATTAAACGAGAAGTTCAACCCTAGTAATGAAAATTTTAGGTTAGAAGACTTAGGTAGTCGGTAATATCAACCAATAGAAGTCTGATTAATTATAACTTTTGGGAGAAGAAATTCCTATTAGTTTTAATTAGTTTATTAAATGGGATTGAGAGAAATCTAATACCGTGACTTTTAGAACATTAGACTAACCGGTGCTTAATAACCATACTTAGAACTAGATGAATCCATACATAGTGAATATCTCTTCATTATCAAATCAGCGTCCAAATAATGTTCTTTGTTACTGAAATTTATTATTTACATTCGATAAAATCAAAACATGATCAAAACTATTTTCTTGATTAACTCTTTAACTTGCTTTCACTGGATTACATAAACTGTTCCTTGTGGATTCGATAACCCGAAATATTTACCTAACCTATATTACCCACGATTAGGTATACTTGCCTATGAATGTGGTAGTCTAGAGTAGTAGTATTTAGGAGCATAACTTTATAACTGGATTTATCCCATCAGTTGTTCGTCGGTACTACGAAATCTTCGATCGGATAAAATCACAGTTGCAAGTACAAAGAAAGTTGAAGAATTTGTTATAAAATGCGTACCAAAAGTGATGACCAAAACCAGTGTTATTCCACTTCTTATAAGAAACTGACGAAAACCTTTTTAAACTGCAAAATTGTAGTTTAAAGTGTTCCAAAACCGCCCAAACCGGGTCGGATCCGGGTCGAATATTACGGGTCAAAAACCGGGTTCAAATCAAGCATTCGGATTTTCTATGCATTTTCTATAAAGGAATATTATCTGAGCCCAGCTCCACCAATATTACAACTCGACCCCAGCCAGGGGCTCTGCCCCTTGGACCCGGCCAGGGGCGCTGCCCCTTGGAACCCCGTTATCGGGGGAGCTGCCCCCGAACTCCGTTAAATTAGTGTATTTTAATCATAACAAATTTAAACAAGCATGCATTCCGCACCGCCCTTACTTGTTCAATATTTATTAGAATTATATTTGATCGTCACCTCTCTTCTTTATACGTGCTCCCAATTGGGAAACATGTCGTGAAAGCCATATCGCTACAAAGGTTCTATTGAATATAAGAATCACTTAACGTGTTTATAGTCAGGTGATATCAAGTTTATTGTGTTTAACATTGAAAGAGAATTGTATTTTGATCGATCGATAGAAGTATTACAAGATTTCATATACTTCGTAATTAGCAATTATATGAAATCCTAATCATAACAAATTCTTATGGGCATTTTTCAAACATCCTAGTAAAAGTATGTTGAGTAACAACTGAAACTGGATTTCACTCTAAAGTATGTTGAGTAAAACATCTAGCAACCGAGGCCATCCATGGCTCATCGGCAAATATCCATGGGTGGTTATAATGACTCTTTGTAATGGTTAAACTAATTTATAGCCGTGCACAAAATAACCGAAATTGAAACCGGAAACCGAAACCGAAACTGAACCGGTCAAACCTGGTTTTGACCAAAACCGGTTCGGTTTTAAAATACCCGATCGGTTTGGAACCGGTTTGTGGTTTTGAATGTAAAAACCGGTTAGTAATCGGTTTTTGAAACCGGTTTTGACTAAAACCGACCGCGAATTTGGTCAACACACCGGTTTTGGCCGGTTAACCGGTTTGAAACCGAGTCGAACCGGTTACAATACCCATTACACCGGTTAGAGTTTTCGAGTCACGAAAGCAGATAGGAACCGAAACCGGTTTGGTCAAAACCGGTTTTGACCGGCGTTGACCAAAACCGGTTTTGGTCAAACCCGAAACTGGTTTGGTCAACAACCGGTTTGTGTGCATCTCTACTAATCTATACACCATAACAAATAATTAGTATACAATACAAAATTATATAGCAGTACATATTGCTCCTCTACTGTTGTATAAGCTAACTTATTTTGAGGTAGCGGTGTTGATGTTGGGATGAGTGTTTGACTCAAGTCGTCACACCCAAATGTCCAATGCTCTTTAACGCATGTATTTAACAACTTGTTTTCCTTTATAATTTGGTGGTAATTACTTCTTCCTAAATATCTCATTCAAAACAAAACATTTAAATATTTAAATACTTCTTCCATACTATTTTCTACTCATGTCAATTCACATCTTACACTAAAGATATTTCAATATAGCAAATTTAATATGTTATAAATATTTTTTGGATTATTTAGCTGGTTTGATTGGGAAATTAAATGGAAATATGGAAGGTCAATTTACTTTACTATATATGTAGTTGCCCAAAAAAGAAACCAAACACGACTATAATATACAAATGTAATGCCAAGATCGTGAAAAGTCTTTATGATAAGGATGTCTCGACATATTCTAGCAAACATAAAAAGACAGATGGAGCAAAAGGGCTTTTGACATGTGTAGTCTAGTGATATTGAAGAATAGAGTAAAATGTCGCATATGACCTATATATCATAGGTTTAAGTTTTGTCTCGAAAGGTGGTTGCAACGGGTTTTTATGAATTGAATTTAAGGAATAGTAAGTTACTCGTTCAAAAATAAATAAAAAAATAAAAATAAGTATGTCTCGACATAATCTAGCAAACTTAAAAAGACAGATGGAGCAAAAGGGCTTTTGACATGTGTCCAACCATACTTGATGTACAATATTTGTTTTTTTTTTTTCATCCAAATATTTGTATTGATTTTATAAATATGTTTATTATGAATATGAAAATGACAAAACCATTTAATGGATGTACATATTTTTAATCTTCATATTTTCTCCATCAAATCTATGTCTACTAATTTACCTTATATTTTGTATGTACATGTAAATCAAGGGTAAAATTTTATTATAAATATTCCATGAGATGAATGAATAAAATGCACCTCAACACTTTTATAAGTGTTTACATACTCCTCTTCATCTCTTCTTTCTAGTTATTGTTCTTCATCTTATGTTCTTATTATAGATGTAGCAAGTTCTTTGATGAAGCGCTAATAGGGTCATAATCATATCTAATTTATAATACGTTATCAGCACGAAAGTTCTTAATCAAGGAAGACCAACTCAATCAAAAGGTACATTCAATTAATCATGTTAACTACATAAGGCAAATACTTTCTTAACATAAAATTATAATATAATTATCATAATAAACTAAATGAAACCAAACATATTCTATCAAGTACATTATGATGACATTTGCACTACTAATCTTGGGACTATTAACATACTTACATTTATTATTGTACTTATTTATTCTTATGTTTACTAACCCTTTTAGTTTATGCAAACTAACATTTACATTTATGTCTTCTAACTTTTAATTATGCAAACTAACATTTACTTTTATTGCATCTAACTTTTATTTATGTTACTACATTTATTTATGTATGCTAACTTTCATTTATGTATACTAACGTTTATTTATGCATATTATATAATTTTTATGTACTAATTCATTTAACATTCACTAATATTTTTACAAATATGTTGGTGTAATTTATTTCTTTAATTATTCTCTTTATTAAAAGAAAATTATTATTATTATTATTATTATTATTATTATTATTATTATTATTATTATTATTATATATATTATTATTATATATATTATTATTATATATATTATTATATATATATATTATTATATATATATATATCATTATCAAGTGATCCATGTGGTATAATCGTTTAAGCGATTACTTGACAAGTAAAGGTTACAAAAATAATACTATTTGTCCATGCGTATTTATTAAAAGAACAACATCTGGATATGTGATCATAGTTGTATATGTTGATGATCTAAACATCATTGGAACGAATAAAGAAATTCTTGAAGCTATTGAACTTTTAAAGAAAGAATTTGAAATGAAAGATCTTGGGAAAACCAAGTATTGTCTTGGATTACAAATTGAACATTTGCCCAATGGAATACTTGTACATCAATCGAATTATACAGAAAAGATCTTGAAGCGTTTCAATATGAACGAAGCCAAATATTTAAGTACTCCAATGGTTGTTAGATCACTAAATATTGACAAAGATCCGGTTCGCCCATGCGAAGAAAATGAGGAGGTTCTTGGTCCAGAAGTACCATACCTTAATGCAATAGGTGCCCTAATGTATCTTACTAATTGTACCAGACCTGACATTTCTTTTGCTGTAAACTTATTAGCAAGGTTCAGTTCATCACTGACAAAAAGGCATTGGAACGGGATCAAGCACATATTTCGATACCTTCGAGGAACTAGTGACTTGGGATTATTTTATCCTGATGATTCAAAAAGGATTGATTAGCTATGCAGATGCAGGGTATTTGTCTGATCCTCATAAAGCAAGATCTCAAACTGGATATGTCTTCATGAATGGAGGTAATGCAATTTCCTGGCGTTCTCAAAAGCAAACACTTGTTGCCACATCTTCAAATCATGCCGAAGTAATAGCACTAAATGAAGCAAGCAGAGAATGTGCATGGTTAAGATCAATGACACAACGACTGGATAAAGATAAAGTCCCAACTTTAATATATGAAGATAACGCAGCATGTGTCAATCAAATGAAAGAAGGATATATCAAGAGCGACAGGACAAAACATATTCCTCCAAAGTTCTTCGAATACACTCAAGAGCTTATAAAGAATCATGAAGTTGAGATAAAGTATGTTCAATCCAGTAACAATGCAGCAGATCTTTTCACGAAGGCACTTCCCACTAAAGCATGCATCGGGTATCGGGATGCGACATGTGCATAACATGTGAAGAATAGTGATTACATAAATGATGGGGAGTAAACTATACACTGCACTCTTTTTCCCTTCGCTAAAGTTTTTTCCCACTGGTTTTTTTAGCAAAGGTTTTTAACGAGGCACTAGTAGTTGGAAAATGTGTCATCCAAGGGGGAGTATTATAAATATGAAGATGACAAAACCATTAAATTGATGTACACATTTTCAACCTTCATGTCTTCTCCATCAAATCTATGTGTACTAATTTACCTTATGTTTTGTATGTACATGTAAATCAAGGGTAAAATTTTAGTATAAATACCCCATGAGATGAATGAATAAAATGCACCTCAACACTTTCATAAGTGTTTACATACTTATCTTCCTCTCTTCTTTCTAGTTATTGTTCTTCATCTTATGTTCTTGTTATAGATGTAGCAAGTTATTTGATGAAGCGCTAATCGGGTCATAATCATATCTAATTTATAACAATGTTTTTATTTTCAATTTAAAATATTTTAAGAACTAATAGGAATACTATTATAACCATACCCACTAGTAGGGGTGTTAGTTTGATTTGGTTGGATTGGTTTTATCCGAATCAAATACTGTAAAACTTCCATAAATTAATAGGTTGGGACTAAGATATTTTATTAATTTAGCGAGATATTAATTTATCAATAAATTAATAAATTATTAATTTAAAGATAATATTATTATAAAATCAATTTATCTAATACGTATTCACATATTCACGGGACCTTCAAAATTCTGCATCACATTCACATTCACAATATCTTCAAAATTTCCCACATTAATGAACTTGTCAAATTCAATGTACATAGATCTAGATTGAGCACTATAAAATGTCTAATGAGAATACAATGCCTCAACTCTTAAGTGCAATTTGGAGATTTAAAGATAAACTCAATATAGATTTGAAGTTCACAAAAAAAACAAGTGACTATAGATTCATTTTTTACTTGATAACTCTAGAATTTTGGTATTTTATATTAGTAATTATTAATTTATAGTTTGGTTGGGACTAATATATTTACATTAGGATTTCAAAAAAATTATTATCTTATTATTTTATCGATTGGAGCCCGATTTTGTACTAGTCCCAACTTGGGACCGGATAAATTATTAATTTTATCGAGGTTATTAATTTATCGAGTATTAATTTATGGAGGTTTTATATAGTTGAAATCAATTAGTATCCGGTTCTTATTAGTTGAAATCAAACTAGCTAGCCAAACTACTTCAAAAACCGAACCGATCACAACCAAATTACAATTTGATTGTCCGATTTTTACAATATGGTTTATCCTTTAATATATTTCTCATTTGACAAGATATATGCAAGATCACAAAAGTATATAACATAAATAACATCAAGTTTGATATATATAATTTAAAAATGACAAACTACTTTATGCTAAAAAACAAGACTAATTAATAACTTGCGAAATCTACAATTATATATCCAAAAGTCTTGACATAGTATAAAATTATCACAACTTGTTGGCATTCGCTCAACTATTTCTAAGTTATCACAGATTTTGAAGGAACATAATGAAATAACACACTGAGTTAAATTAAAATTAAGTTAATGTTTATACTTCTAAGTGTCGACTATTAAATCATTTAAATGAATAGAATAGTTCAGAAAATTATTATTATTATTATTATTATTATTATAATTATTATTATTATTATTATTATTATTATTATTATTATTATAGATTATTATTATTATTATTATTATTATTATTATTATTATTATTATTATTATTATTATTATTATTATTATTATTATTATTATTATTATTATTTATTTATTTATATTAGTCTAAACGCTGACTCGTCAATAAATAGGTTTTGGATTCTGATCTCCTTAGAGATACATATGTGTGGTAAATTACATAAATGTAATAGTTGTGTGATTTTCGCCTAGCAGTGTTTAGAGCATCTCCAATCATAAACTCTATTCAAGTCACTCTATCTTTATATTTAGTGGGCCCATTAATTTTAAACAAAACTTCGACTCCAACCATAAACTCTATTTATCCCTTTAAAACTAGTGGGGCCCATAACAATTATATTTTTAACTTAATTGGATGGATTGTTGGCATGCAAACACAAAATAAAATCAATTAAATAGAAATAATTATTAGATAATTAAATAGAAGTGGTGGGGTCTATTGATAGAGGGGGCATTCTCTCACTTCAAATATAGAGTGAGCTTTTCTCTCACTCTAAATTTAGAATGAGAGATAGATGTGGGTTAGAGGCTAAAAACTTCAAATATAAAGATAGAGTGGATAATAGAGGTTGGTTGGAGATGCTCTTAGGTGCTCCGTCAACCAAGAGGATGCAAATTTAAGTCTTCAATATTGTACTCGTAATAATGTTAATCTGTAATTTGAGTTTATAAAATAATATTAATAGGGCTATTAATCAATTTTTAAGTTACTAATTATATTATATAAATACATATAATGATATTAAGCATATGTATTATTTATAAAACTTAATAGTCACTCATGTGTATGCTAAATAAAGTACAAATAATCCAAGAGCATGAGATGTGACCGTGTGTTAAAAACATGATAAATGTTTTTTTAGCTTTTCAACATGAATTTAACACTAAGACGGGTGCCAACGGCCCCGCCAGTTGGGTGCACCGTTGGCACGCCTCATTCCTTTATCCGTCGGTTGGGTGCACGTCAGTTTGGAGACGGGGGAGGAGGCCGGAGGGTTCCGTGAGTTGGTAGGTGGGGCCCAAAAAGGTATTTTGTGTGTGTATTTTGTAATGGTGGGTCCCAAAAAATTGAATGGAAGTGGTATTGTTGGCATGAGTACGTTAGTTTAATGTCGGTTAAAGAGTGAGCTGACAGGACACTGATTTGGTAACAATTGACGGCGTCAGTTCCCACTACTATTGGGAGCGATCTAATGTTAAAGAAGTTTGGTATCGTGTTAAAGGCTCGAATACATGTTAATGGTATGGCGTTAAAACCTTTTTCGCTACCAAAAGAGCTTTGGCGAGCCCTATGATGTGCCTACACCGTTCGCCCTAATGTGCAAATGTTATGGTATATAAATGTGTATGCCATTATTATAAAGCTTAAAGACAATGTATAAGATTTCTTGCAAATTAAATGCATATCTAAACATCTACAAATAAATCAAATTATTTGTGTAACCCGAAGTCGTTGCGGATAATCAGTAGCCACAGGGGTATCATCTACACACATGGATAGTGGTCATCAAAGTTCTAAAAGGCGCGCCATGGCGTGAGGCGCAACGTCGACGTTACGAAATAAACTATGGTGGCTAGACTAGATGTGACGTGAGATAAGACGTGATAAGACGCGCCTTATGACAAGTTTTTTTTGTAAGAAGGCTGTAAATTTATTTTTTTTAAATGATAAAAATTTTAAATTTGAATGTACCTTTTGTGAACTTTATATATGAATTTATTTAAATCAATAGATTTATATTTTTTAAATTTAATATACGTGCTATATAGTTAAATAAAAAAGTTTGTCGCCATAAGTCACGTCTTGAAAAACGTCATAACCCGTCATTACTTGAGGCTTAATGTTTTACCATCACGTTATGTCTTACACTTTTTAGAACTTTGATGATCGTTATACGACAGCTATATAGCCATAAAAGTTAGTGGACCATTTGTTTCACAACATTTATGAGAACTACAAAACATAAATTTATCAATGAATAAAACCTACTCTTATGTTATTCTACAAATATGCCGTGAATTTAAATCCAATATTAATAAATATATATATGTCCATTGCTTGAAAAAGACTTGACATTACCGAATTTAATTCATCTCACAATAAAAACGACCCAAAACATCTCTTATCCGCATTGACCACTCGATCTCTTGGTCATTTAAGCCTATATATTACTGGTCGTTTATATCTAGAAGTGGACCGGTATTTAATAACGTTCATGCAGGCACACCTACCCTTCGTGAAAAAAAAAAAAATTGATTTGTACCGAGCAATTTTTATTCATACAGAGTAATTTCATGTCAAATGACAATTATACCATTCATTTCATTTTACCCCTCCCACTAAAGACATAATTGTCATTTGATATGAAATTGCTATGTTTAGATAAAAATTGCTTCCTCATTTATGAAACTATGGATATCGAGGGCTCACGAATGGTTCAAAGCTTATAAGCGAACCAAACCCGAATTGTTGATCAATTCTTGTTCTCTTGAATGAAGGTTCGCCGAAATTTTGAGCATTGAGTTCCCATGAATCATTTGAACTTTCATCACACGTGAAATCAATTACGCCAGCTGGACTCTCTGGATACGTTGTTGGCTCATTTTCTTCATGTTTTCGCTTGTTGCGATTATGGTAACATAGCTCCATGACGAGCTTGTAACAATCATGTACATTCTCCTGCATACAAATAGATATGCATTAAGTACAACTCCTATATGCATGTGAATGCATCTTTTATTAGAGAATTAATTTTTACACTACAATATTTTGCTCATATATCACATATTACAAATTTTACAGTTAAGTGTACAATTATGCTATAAAATAGTTATGGTAAAAATCACCCTCTCTTTTATTACTAAAAATTGTGTCAAATGTAAGATTTTTTTATTAATTAAAATCAAAACCATAAGTAGTTATGATTTGTGGTAAAATGATGTAGATTAGGTCTTAAACATGTGAAAAGACAAAAACAACCTTCTAATGGAGTATATGAGTGCATGCACCAAGGACATGTTTTAAACATGATAAGTTGTAAACTCACACAAATTAAGTAAAGGTGTTATTGTGACTTTTTCAAACAAAGTACATTCCTAACATTTGTTGCATAAAAAGTAGTTCCATAAGCAATAAGATTTGTACATAAAACATGGACATAACATACCATTCTAGAAAGGACAAATAGACAAACCTTAGTGGTTTTGATAAGATCCAGAAGTTGACTTTTATAGTCAATGGAGTTGGGAGGATCGATTTCATCTACGACACACAGCATTGTAGCTGTTGCCAATACAGATGGTTTATAACACGTGAATCTTGAATCTTGAAACAAAACAACACCAAAGTGGAAACAAGATTAGCCTAAAAAAACAAACTTGTTTAATGTTTTAAAAAGTCAAAGAGATCTGCGTTGACCATTGAAATTACCTGAGACTAAACAAAGAATCAGAGCTTCACATTTCCTAAAGAAATCCCAATGAAGATGGTTTGTAAATCCAAGCCTTCTCACAATGTGATCAAGAAATGAAATTGGTGTAACTGGATTCATCCTCCACTTCAATGTTGACATAATTAAAAGCTCCATTTTTTGTATATTTTTTGGCTCAAACAAGAACTTACTGTCCTCCACCTAAAGTAAAGAATTAACATGATAAATTAATTAAGATTTTGCAAAGTACAAGTCTACAAGCACAAAGTACAAGTTAAAGAAAACTGAACCCCAGCTCAGCAAGTCAAAGATTTTAAAATCCCAGATCAAATTTAAAAACTTTATGACCAATGATGAAGCGTACAAGCTTCTATGCATAAAGTACAAGTGTTTATGGTTTCATACTTGAAGATCTAGAAGCAATGGCACTTGAGTTTCTTCAACTTTAGCAGCCAAAGAGAGACAAGTAACTGCAACAAGATGAATCATCCATGGTTGGTCTTTGTTAAAATGGAGACTAGAGATGAACCTATCAAGATAATTGATGGCTAAAATGGCTGTAAGAGGTGTGAATCCATAATAAGTTTTAACCTTAAGGATCCAATTAACAGCCACTTTACGAGCAAGCAAAACAGAGGGGTCTGTTTTGTCAAAAGAAAGAGTACAAGGGCTTTGGTGTTCATGTTCTTGTTCTTTGGTGAAAAGAGAGACAAGTTCTTCATGTTCCCAGAACAAATCCTGTTGGTCCAAGGGTGGAAAATGGAGATCGGATGAAACTGTGAGGGTGGTTTGTGTAAATTCATCATCATTTTCATTTTCATCTTCGTATTCATAATTTTCTTGTTGTTCATTGCAAAAGAGTGTTGATAAGAAAGAAGATGAATATGGTGATAAAATGGCCATTGGGTTTTGTGATGGCTGATTTACAGAAAGGAGAAAAGGGGTAAAGCTGAGAGGGTATTGTGATTGATCATCAGAATCACATAATCATCTGTTGGATTTTGCATTATGTTTCTCTCTCTAGAAGACTCTGTTCTCTCTCTATACGTATAGGTTTAGGGGGTCTGTGTATGTATCAATCAGAGTGAGAGTGAGAGAGAGAAATATGAATTCAGAAAGAAAAAAACAGAAAGAAAAAGGAAGTGATGGTATCAGAGCGGGTGTCACGCTTGTCCTTTCTTTATATTTATACACACTGTTTTTGGTGGATGGAGATGTATTATTTACCGACTCAATTTCATTTTTAACCTTTTATATTAAAAACATGCTCATAAAAAAATTGTTCCCGATAAAAAGTTATTAATAGAATGCTAATGGAAGCAAATACGAAAGGAAATCTGCCTTGGGGATGACTGATGAGATCCTACACTAGAAGGAGCTCTTTAAATATTATTATTTCAAATCGTCTTCAAACTGAAATCACATTCTAAATTGGTTTCATGTGGTTTTACAATCAAGTATTCAAATTGAAATCATATTTTAAATCGCCTAATCAACTTCTAAATCGTCTAATTTCCCACGATTCACCTTCCAAAATCGACTAAGCACATTCTAAATGGTCTGATTTCTCATTATTCGGTTTCCAAAATCATTGTATCATCTTCCAAATCGCCTGATTTGGTTTCCAGTTTCGATGAATCAGTTTCTAAAACTGAAGTTCAGATGAGATTACAGACTACAAACAGGTGGGTTTCCAATCAGTTTCCAATCTCGAGTCGGTAGGTTTCACAAAAACCACATAGTTGCAATGGCCAATGGGTCATTAATGAGAAAACACTCAGATATTTTTGACCCACTAACTTCTTGATATAATCATCCACTCGTACCTATACACACCAACATGCACACATATTCTTACTTGCATATGTTATATGTATACATAAACATTTTTTTACATGTACACGCAACAAACACATGAATATTTCCTTCACCATTGACGAATATTTTTCTGTAACCATTCTATTTATCAGTTTATCCTAGGTAGAAATATGATATACTCATGTTACATTTTCCATACTCCTTATATAACAAAATTAGATATTTTCAGTTGTTATTGATCTTTTGTAATATATTTATTACTTATGTAGAGATTATTATAAATACTTTTAGATAATAATAAGTTATTCTTTTCCTCTTTTTCTTTTTGCGTTTTTCTTTTTATTTTTACTTTTGTGGCTTTTTAAATTTGGAATATTATTTTTCATAAGAGACTACAATTGTTATCTATTTATATTTTATTATCTTTTCAGCTTGCTGTCTTCCAACAATACACATTTTTACATAAAAGATATTATATACACAGAAAATAAAAATTGGTATACTTCCTCCTATTCAAAATAAGTATTACACTTTCTATTTTTATTGTATCAAAATAAGTGATATTTTTTGAGAACTTACATTATCTGGTAAAAAATAAATATTCTCACAATTACTAATTATATTTTTTAATATAGTGAAATAACTTATTTATCCTTAATTTTACTTTTAAATGTTATTAACTTCAGTTTATTCAAAAGATGTGGAACTCATTCCCCACAAATAATCCAATTTAATTTAACTTAACTCTTACTTCAAAAACCGTAAAACTAACAATGTAACATTTATTTTAAATAGAGGAAGTAGGTAAAACTTGTAATTTGTTTAAACAATAATTATTAGATTAAGAACTAACAGTAAATATAAAATAACTTATTAAAACTTTAATACTTGATTTTTACGTGTGAAACACATATTTTCTGCTATTTATCTATAAAAATTATTGTCCTCTGTTTTGACCGAGAAAGACCAATTGCTCATTTATTTAAGAAAAGACACAAAAATGTAGCTAAGGTCGAAACATGCCAAAGTAATCCAAATTCTGTTAGAAGGACATAAAATTTTATAAATCAATCATAAACAAGTATTGTTATAACATGAAACAAATGAAGTGTTTAAAATTGTCGATACAATATATATGAAATCCTTCCCCAATAAAAACCATTATGTGATTATTACAACAATAATACATACACAATCTCGTTATAACCGGGTCTAATCCGTTCTTGTTCAAATTCGATTTTTTGGTTAAAATACGCGTCCTTAATTCTATCTACTACTTCATAACATAACAATTATTTATACAAATTTCAAGAATATATATTAACAAGTGAGAAAAAGGTGAGTACTCGATGGTATGGTTTGGGTGTGCGTTTCGTTGGCGGGGCAAAACCTACAATTCTATCAAGGCCAGGCCCCACGAAAACAACCTTTCATTAATTCTTGTTTCTTTTACCCCATAATCAAAAACATTCACAAATAAAGAAACTTTGCAAAGTCCTATTTGTCTACCCGATTTATTATTCGTTTCTATTTATAGAAGACTTTATTTTTCATTGTAAGATTTGCGATTCAAAGAGTGGACAAGACAAGATGATTTATTGAAAGACAAATCGAGTTGTGTTGAACCGGGTTATTTAACTATTTGATGCAAACTAAAGGCAAGTTGAGTTTTTGTTCGACAACTTGGTAATTCGGATTGCTTAGATCAATTACGTCAATTGAGCAATATTTAGGTGTTGCAATGTCATAATCAAATAATCTAATTTTAGTTCCAAAACACAATCCCAAACATCCCTTTTATTGAAAACCATAATACTATCACAATCAAGATTTCTACAAGTCGATCTTGGTTTCTGGAAAAACATAAAGTGTTCACATAAACTGTTTTAAGCATGTTTCACATTTATAAACGTTAATTAATTAAGGAAAATCTGTTTACTAATCAAAAGTTGAAACTTGACTGAACACTAACCAAATGGCTTGTAGCCTAGTGGGTAGTGTTGAAATATGTTTCTTATTGACATGTGGTTATAATGTCAAGTCTAGCTATGAATAATATAATGTCAATTTAAAAATAATTTAAAAGATATGTGTTTTGCTGCTAAAAAAAACTAAACAGAAAAATCAAGCTCATCATTTTCCAAATCAGAATGGAAAAACAAAAACAAAATATCCAATTCAGTTCCTGTTGTATGATATATATTTTAATATTTCTAAATTGCCAAGTGAGTTAATGATATGTTTGAGATCTAAATCATAGATTAGATTTGGATTTTAGTTATTAATGAAGCCACACGGTTGTATATGATTTTTTTAAAGAGTATTTTTGGTGTTTCGGCTTTCCTTTGAGTTTTTTTCTGTGATTTATGTGACATAATTGTTGTCATGTTTATTTCTGAATCTTTCTTTGGACATCAAATCCAAAGAAAGATCAAACTCGTAAACTTTAAGATGTCATTCGAGAACTCTTATCAATACGTCATAAATAAAGAATGATTAGATCTCATACCAACAACATTTACAATTGGTATTAATTTTTAATTTTAAGGCGGGAACTACTTTAAGACATAAATATTATAATCGTTGTATTCGACATATAACGGGCTAATGACTCTGGGTTCCACCCCACATGAGAGGGAAGTTACAATGGGCCGTAATTTGTGGTGTGCAATGTGAACGTGTACGAATAATAAATGCTTGATTAAATATGGGTTAAATTAATAGTTGCGTCACTAAAGAATCTTTGTCATACGTAATAGTTCAACAAGAATTTTTTAACATCGACGACTGAGGGGGTGTTTGGGATTGTGTTTTCAATTAGATTATCTGCTTATTGCGTTTGGAAAACACAATAATCTGATTTGTAGTGTTTGGATTAAAGAACCAAATAAAACAATAGTACAATACAGTATAAATGTATAGTGTATTCACTAGTCTGTCTCTTTGTATACATCTGTAAAAATATAAAAATATTATCTAGGCTATGAAAGTGTACTTAAGCCATAGACTCTAAACTTTAAAATTCTGCTAGATGCCAATGTATTCCATTTTGTATTTAATATAATACAGTATCAGTAAAAAAACTAAAACATTTTTTAATACGCCCAATCACTCATGGTGATTTTAGTGTCACCTAATAAGTTTTAGTATAAGTAAATAATATTTATATGTTTCATGCGTTAGTACTAATACAAGTTAGGAGGTGCGAAATGTGAACTTGTATAAATCCAACATGATAACGGTATGATTTGTAACGCGAACAAATAAAAAGACGGGCTAAAGGGGGACGTGTCCCCTTATGGGGTCCTAGGGGAAGCTAGCTGAAGAAAGTACAACAACGAGCAGTGAGCAATTAGATGTAGCATGTGCATCAGCAAGCAGCTGGGTGGCCTGTTACAACGAGCAGCTGTAGGAGCTAATATCAATTTTCATTAATAAAATACAATTATAATAAGGGAAATTGATGAAAACTTTTAAAAAAGATCGAAACAAAATCAATACAACAAACAAGTACAAGGTTTTGGTTGAGTCTCGTGAAATTCACGATCCCTTTAAAATAGATAAGTTGTCTATTTCCCAGGGTAAAACAACCGAGTAGTTTTACACTACCGAATATAATCCAAGCCAGAACAAGTACCAAAATTGAGAGAGTTTCCTAGAGAGAAAGTTGTGATTAGACGAAGTAGGTGATGAAGGTATGTCTACAAATGAGACTCAATGTAACACACCAATTTTTCAACAAAATATAAAAAAAAATTAAATAATAAAATGTAAGTCTTTACAAACCGAATATCCCACAATTATAGTTTAAATAAAACAATTGGAATGATTGCTAAGTACCAAAAATCGGTGTTACAATAATATCAAATACAATAGTCTAGGGAATTAAATAAGTACACCGAGCTAATCACTTCCAATGCTAACTACGGGCCGCCTAATCCTTAGCTCCCGAACCTGAATACATAGCCAAAATAAACGTAGTACGTGAGACAAATATTGTCTCGTGAGAAACATGGGTTTTAGACCCGCTTAGAAATAATTTGCAATAAAATAATAATTAAATAATTATCAAATTGCACATAGTCAATCAAACTCTAAGGCTTGCCATAAGACCATAACATTTGAAACGGGCCTCACGAAACAACTCCCCCGATATGGGTTAACTAGGTAAACTCCCCCGTTTCCGGGTTATCTATTTGCTCCCCCGATTTCCGGGTTATCTATTTGCTCCCCCGATTTCCGGGTTATCTATTTGCTCCCCCGATTTCCAGGTTATCTATTTGCTCCCCAGATTTCCGGGTTATCTATTTGCTCCCCCGACTTCCGGGTTATCTATTTCTCGACACACTACGCTTGCGCAGGGTGGTACCGCCCCAAGTAGGTGTCACTAACTCCCCTAACTTGTGTGGGTTATCTAGGATCCAATTGATTAGCTACCACATAACAAATCATCAACTTGGGTCAAAGCCCCATATCACAACTCAATCATACTAGTGGTAACTAAGCAAGTCAATTTGCAATTCAATTCAATTCTACTAAATTAAATTCATACTCTACCAATTCAATCTTTTCTTTATTAAAATTATTTATCTAATAAAGACTCTAAAATCATTTCAATTCATAAAACATTGTTTACTATGTACTCAGAAAGATCACTTGTACTCACCTTAGCAAAGCTATCCAACACTTGTGTTTAACAACACAACCCTTACTTCCAAATTGAGGAAGTACTTCCAATCACAAGGTCTTCTTGACCTAACATCAATACCATCACAAAATCTAGTTATAATCCATAACTAGCTACTAATTAATCCATCTAAACATGTCTAACCATCAAGTTCATACAACTTGGTGGAATCTCAAACCCTAGTTCAAGATTTTCCATCATCAAATCCCAAATCCAACTTGTACACATTGATTACAAGTCTACAAGGAGTGTTTTACACTCATGAAAGTTCATCTTCCCCAAAGATGATATGGTGGGTTCCCAAAACCACCATTGTTACCCATACTAAGCTCAAAATGAAGGTAACTAAGTGAAATAAGCAAGAATTCTTACCCTTGATGCTTAAATCCTTCAAGATGATGAAGATTTGAGCTCCTTAGCTCTAAAAACCGTCCCAATGCTCTCAAAAATGGTTGCACTAAGTCTAGGGTTCGTAGGTGTCATGAGCCCTAGCTTCTACACAGCTTTGTATAGTCCAGACAGTCCTTGCGGCCCGCTCGTGTTTGCCTCGCGCCGCGAGGTGACGCGGGATGTCTTCTTGGTCGCCGCAGAAATGCCTACCTCGCGCCCCGCTCGCGCCTGGCTCGCGTCGCGAGCTCGACGCGAAGCTCAACACGAGCTCGGCGCGAGTCTCTCACGTATGAGTTATGAACCCACTGCTTGATCTCGCGTCTGGCTCGCGCCGCGAGGGCTGTTCCAGCCAGATTCTTGGCCTTTAAACTTGTTTCCATCCAAGTTTTGACCCATACTTGGTTATACCAAGTCCCAAACATTCAAACATTCGATAAAACACAAACCGAAATGTAAACTAACATAAATACTAAAATTCGAATAAATCCCAAAATCAATTACACAAAAAAATCAATCGTGAAATTACGGTCGTTACAACTATCTACCCCTAGGACGGAATCGTCTCATAATCTACAAAATCCGGGTAGCGTTTCTTCATCTCATCTTTGACTTCCCAAGTCAAATTTGGCTCAAGGGAATGCTTCCACTTGACCAGCACTAGCTCAATCTCTTTGTTCCTCAATTTCTTCGTTTGGGCCTCCAATATGGCCTCAGGCTCTTCAATCAACCGGTTGGGTGCATCGACCCGCAATTCTTGAAGTGGGATAATATTCTCCACTTCACCCAAAAATTTCTTCAAATTACTAACATGGAAGGTGTCATGGACACCTTGCAACTCGGGTGGAAGTTCTAACTTAAATGCTTTTAAACCGACCCGTTTCAAAATCTTAAATGGGCCAACATATCTTGGGCTCAATTTTCCCTTCTTACCAAATATCATCACGCCTTTCGAAGGCGACACCTTTAACATCACCATATCACCGACATTTAAATCATAGGGTCGCTTTTTCAAACCCGAATAACTCTTTTGGCGATCTTGTGCGATTTTCATATTCTTTTGAATTATTCTGATTTTCTCATTTGTTATTTTCACAATCTCGAGACCCGTGAGTTTCGTCTCACCCACCTCTAACCAACAAGAAGGCGTCCAACATTTTCTCCCATACAATACCTCAAACGGTGGCATTTTAATTGTCGAGTGGTAACTATTGTTATATGAAAATTCAACTAATGGTAAATGTTCATCCCATTTACCACCAAAATCCAAAACACACGATCTCAACATATCTTCAACCATTTGGATCGTTCTTTCGCTTTGACCATCGGTTTGCGGATGGTAAGCCGTGCTCAATCTCCACTTAGTTCCCAATTCTTCTTGGAGTGATCTCCAAAATCTCGAGGTAAACCTTGCATCCCGATCGGACACAATCGACAATGGTACCCCATGCAAACGAACAACTTCATCAACATACAATTTTGCCAACTTCTCGAGTGACATGATTTCCCGAATAGCTAAGAATAACACACTTTTCGTTAACCTATCGACAATCACCCAAATGGCATCATGATTTCTACTAGTCTTTGGGAGACCAACAATGAAATCCATTGTGATGTCATTCCATTTCCCGGCCGGCACTTGTAACGATTGTGAAACACCATAAGGAACTTGGTGCTCGGCTTTCACTTGTGCACACGTGGCACATTTTGATATGTGCTTTGCTACCCTCGACTTAGGGGTGGCAATTTCTGACCCGACACGAAACCCGACCTGAAACCGACACGAAAATAAACAGGTTTGGGTTGGGGTAAAAAATAATTGGGTCAGTCTCGGGTTGAGTCAGCTGACCCGTTTATTAAACAAGTTAGGTTCGGGTCAATGATAATTTAAATGGGTCGACCCGCCAACCCGTTTAATTATTAAAATATATTTTAAAATATATATATTTGTACTTAATTTATAATTAAAACATAATTAATAGTTAGATAAAAATTAAAAATGTTACTTAGTAATTTGGTGTTTTAGTATTTTGTAATGAATTTGTGTAATAATAACAACATTTTGACATGTTTAACCCGTTTAACTTGTTTTGCCTGATAACCCGTTTAACCTGTTTTATTAAATGGGTTATATGGGTTAGGTTTGGGTTGAAGTTAAACAGGTTAGGGTTGAGATATCTAACCCGTTTATATAAACAGGTCGGTTTCGGGTTGAACGTTTCTGACCCGCCAACCCGCGAACCCGAACCCGTCAACCTGAACCCGACCTGAATTGCCACCCCTACCTCGACTTCATCTCGGGCCACCAATAAATTTTCTTCAAGTCTTGATAAGTTTTTGTACTTCCGGGATGAATCGAATACTTGGACTTGTGGGCATCATTTAATAACACTTTTCGGTTTCCACCGAATTTCAGAACCCAAATCCGGCCATTTACGGTTTTTAACCCTTGAACATTTTCTTCAAATACTTGGTTCTTTCCTAATCTCTCTTGTCTATACTCGTCTTTCCCCATCACTTCCTTTTGCGCGGTACTATATTTTCAATAAAACTAGACACTACATCAATTCACATCGACTTAGCCTTAACCGGTTTTTCATAAACCTTTCTACTCAAGGCGTCGGCTACCACATTAGCCTTTCCCTCGTGATAAACGATTTCACAATCATAGTCACTAATCAACTCAATCCACCTTCTTTGCCTCATATTCAAGTCTTTTTGTGTGAACACATACTTGAGGCTTTTGTGATCCGTGTACAAATACACCTTGTGCCATACAAGTAATGTCTCCAAATCTTCAAGGCAAAAATGATCGCCGCCAACTCCAAATCATGTGTTGTATATCTTTCTTCCGCATTCTTTAATTGTCTTGAAGCATAAGCTATCACCTTTCCCCTTTGCATCAAAACACAACTGAGACCTTTATTCGAGGCGTCACTATACACCACGAAATCTTCCATACCATCGGGTAGAGTGAGAATCGGTGCATTGCACAACTTCTCCTTCAACATGTCAAAAGCATCTTCTTGCTTTTTCCTCCATTCAAAATTCACATATTTTCTCGTTAGTCTAGTGAGTGGGACCGCCACTCGGGAAAAATCTTCAATAAATCTTCGGTAATAACCGGCTAACCCAAGAAAGCTTCTAACTTCGGTTGGAGTCCTTGGTGCTTCCCAGTTCTTCACCGCTTCAATCTTAGACGGGTCAACTTTTAACCCGCTTCGGGATACTACATGACCTAGAAATTGAACTTCCCGCAACCAAAATTCACACTTTGAGAATTTAGCATACAATTTCTCCCGTTTCAAAACTTCTAAAGTTTGCCTCAGGTGTTCTTCATGTTCTTCTTCGTTTTTGGAGAAAATAAGAATATCATCGATGAACACGATGAGGAATTTATCGAGGAATGGTTTACAAACCCTATTCATGAGATCCATAAAAATCGCCGGGGCATTCGTTAGACCGAATGGCATCACCAAAAATTCATAATGCCCATAACGGGTTCTAAAGGTCGTCTTCTCGGTATCACCTTCTTTGACACGAACTTGATGGTAACCCGGTCTCAAATCAATCTTAGAGAAACAATCGGCTCCTTGAAGTTGATCAAATAAATCATCTATCCTTGGCAAAGGATATCGGTTCTTAATCGTCATCTTGTTAAGTTCTCGGTAATCAATACACATTCTCATCGAACCATCTTTCTTCTTCACAAATAAAACCGGTGCACCCCATGGTGACGAACTAGGACGGATAAAACCTTTATCAAGCAAATCTTGGAGTTGAGCCATCAACTCCCTCATTTCGGTGGGAGCTAAAGGATACGGGGCTCGGGCAATCGGCGTCGCCCCCGGAACTAAATCAATTCGGAACTCGACTTGTCTCTCCGGTGGCAAACCGGGTAAATCATCGGGAAAAACTTTGGGAAAATCCCGAATAATCTTCACATATTCAACCGTCTTTTTCTCTTTTCTTCCATCTAAGACGTAGGCTATAAATGATGAACACCCTTTCGACAAACACTTTCTTGCTTTAATGGCGGTTACCAAATTCGGCATATGATGCCTCTTTTCTCCATAAATATACACTTTCTCATTTTCGGGTGACTTAATCGACACCAACTTCTTTCCACACAAAATCTTGGCTTGGTGGATCCCCAACCAATACATCCCGATAATTACATCAAAGGCCTTAATCCCCATTGGCATCAAATCAACATTAAACTTCTTACTATCGATTTCTAATTCACAATCTCTATAGACGTGTTGAACCATAGAGGTTTTCCCATCGGCTACTTCTATTTCATACAAATCATCAAGTAACTCTAGTGGAACCTTAAACTTAGCACCGAAATTATGAGACACGAAATAATAAGTAGAACCCGAATCAATCAATACATATGTGGGTATGGAGTTTATGAATAAGGTACATGAGACGACATCATGAGTCTACTTGGCTTCTTCACGCGTGAGTTAGAAGGCACACCCTTTGACTTTCAACGGCTCCGGTTTCTTGTGAGCGTTTGACACGAACGTTTCGGTTCCTTTCTTTAGGCAAACATTGCTATAGTGCCCCTTCTCATGACATGAGTAACATTCAACTTCATCAAGGCTTTTAACCTTGCAATCTTTAGCTTTGTGGCCAAAATGACCACACTTGAAACAACCATTGGAATCCACCTTGCATTCTCCCTTGTAGTCCCTACCACACTTTCTACATACACCTACACTTCCTTGTTTTGACCCGCTCGGGGCAAACTTTCTTTTCTTGGATGGTCCCGAAAAACCTTCAAACTTCCTCTTCTCATTACCAACCGACCTCTCTTGCACTCTTCTGTTACTAACTTTTTCAACACTTCGGGCGACGTTGATCGCCTCGTCAAGAGCGGTCGCCCACTTCACTTCGAGTTCATACTCCCATGGTAACCCATTAGCAAACTGAACCACACGACTACGTTCAGTTGGGTAAGTACTTGACACGAACGGGAGGTATCCCGTGAACTTCTTGGTATACTCATCCAAGGTCAAGTTGCCCTTATTGAAGTGCAAAAATTCTCCCAACAACTCTTCCAACTCCCTTTCGGGACAATACTTCTCTTTGAGTCTTCTAGTGAACTCATCCCACGACATCTTGTAAATGGCTTTCTTACCCAAAGTTTCATACACGGTGTCCCACCATGTAAGAGCATCATCTTTAAACAATCATGAGGCATAAGTTGAAGGAATTATGTGCACAGTTAGTCAACCTATGATGATACATCCATGCCTATGAAACACTTCAGGGTCACACGGGTGAGTGCATGTAATACGAGCAAGATAAGCAATGATACTACGAAGAGGAATGATTCATAATAGTCATTATGAATCAGTTAAGTATTAAGTTAAGTTTAACTTATTACTAGATTAGTTTAACTAACTAATTAATACAAGTAGCTGTACATTTACTAGTTGAGTAAATATACAATGTGTTAATTATAGATTATCCATGATATGATTTAAAGCTATTAAATCATATAGTAATTGGATAATATTGTTGTATAAATTATATAAAGGTTATTATATAATTAATTATTGAAAGTATAAATACAAGTATATGATTCGTGTATATGGGTACCGAATTATTAGTGTATTAATACTAGACATTTGATAGTTAAGTGCAACAATAATAAACTAGTTACACTATAAGGGATGGAAGTGTTAAAAGGAAGTTTAATTAAAGATCCAATATTAATTAAACTAGAAGGGTACTAAGCGTAACTTATTTGTATATAAATAAGAGGCTTAGGGAAACCCTAAAACCCCTTAGACCATCACACGAAATACTTCCTCCCTCCCTCTCCTTCGATCGGCCGAACCTAGAACACAACTCTTGGTGTTCTTCGTTCTTCGTGTTCTTCGTGTTCTTCAAGTCTTGAAGATCCAAGTTCATTGCTTAGATCAACTAGAAGATCGCTCGATTTGTTCATCATCAGTGGATTTATCTTAAGCAATCAACAAGGTATGTGTTGGGAAACACTTTTCTCCCTTCTCCCCTCTTGGACGAATTCGGCCAAAGAACCCTAGGGTTCTTTGGTTGATGGTTGAACGAACCACACAAGCAATGTGTGAGTTCGAGTTGAACACTTTTTCCTCCTTCTCCTCTTGTTCGAAGTCGAACCAAGAACCCTAGGATTCTTGGTAGTAGTCGACGAACACACACAAGTATGTGTGTGTGTTCGAGTTCTTCGTACAAGGTTTCTTTCTTGTTAACCTAATCTAGATTTCCAACATCCCAATCCTTTAGGGTTTAAGGATTAGGTTTAATCCCAGTTCCGCTTTTAGGGATTAAATCAGCTAGTTGGTTTTAACCGGTCAAGAACAAGTTCATGTTCTTGGTCAGTCATGGTTTGAACCAAGTACACTAGGAGGTCGACCAAAGTGGTTGATCAGTCGCATGGTGCGTAGTGAAACCCTTCATAACTCACCATGTCTTCCTCTTTGCACTTGCTACTCTCAAGCACACGTTCCGTCTCCCGAATCCATTGAACCATCACCTTCGGTTCCGTACTCCCGAGATAGAAGTCAGGTCGACAAGCAAGGAATGTTTTGTAAGTTCATTGCTTAGATCAACTAGAAGATCGCTCGATTTTTTCATCATCAGTGGATCTATCTTAAGCAATCAATAAGGTATGTGTTGGGAAACACTTTTCTCCCTTCTCCCCTCTTGGACGAATTCGGCCAAAGAACCCTAGGGTTCTTTGGTTGATGGTCGAACGAACCACACAAGCAATGTGTGAGTTCGAGTTCTTCGTACAAGGTTTCTTTCTTGTTAACCTAATCTAGAACTCCAACATCCAAATCCTTTAGGGTTTAAGGATTAGGTTTAATCCCAGTTTCACATTTAGGGATTAAATCAGCTAGTTGGTTTTAACCGGTCAAGAACAAGTTCATGTTCTTGGTCAGTCATGGTTCGAACCAAGTACACTAGGAGGTCGACCCAAGTGGTTGATCAGTCGCATGGTGCGTAGTGAAACCCTTCAGTGGTATCAGAGCATTGGTTTAGAGATCTAGACTAGATTAACAAAGATTGTTTGTTTACTTTAATTTAAGGTTTTTTTGTTTCAAGTATTTTTCCTTCTTCTTCATATTTTTCGAAAGGGAAGAACCCTAGGACCAAGAATATTAAACTAGTCTAAGTTTAATTGGTCAAGAAGGTTTCTAAAGAACCCTAGCAATTTTCGAAAATACTAGGAAGAACCCTAGGATCAAGTATGTTAAACAAGATATGTTTAAGTGATCAAAAGGATTCTTTCCTTACTTCCTTGATTTTTTTGTGACATAGGAAGATCCCTAGGATCAAGTATGTTAAACAAGATTTGTTTAATTGATCAAAAGGATTCTTTCCTAATCCCTTAGAGATTTCGAAAATTTAGAGGTTACTTGGACACCAAGCTTATTAAACTAGCCTAGTTTAATTGGTGGAAAAGTTTCCTAGGCTTAAGAATTTCAAAACCCTAAAAGAACCCTAGAAGCTTAAACTAGTTTAAGTTTAATAGTTTAAAAGTATTAATTAGGATAATAATCTAAAACCTAGTTAATTATACAAGTTTATGTCAAATAGGTTTAATTATTATTTTGGTAGATTTATTTAACTAGTTCTTTAAACCTAGTAATTTAGACAAAGTTTTATTGTCTATAAGGTTTAATTTTCAAAGTTCAAATAAATTTATTAAAAGTTATAATCTATCTTAGAATTTAAACAAAGTTTATTGTTTAATAGGATTGATTAAAAATTAATCATTTAACTAAAATAATGTCTTTGATCAAGAAAGTCAAAACCCTAATTTTGATTGGTCAAAAACAAGATTAGCGTTCATCTAACTAATTTAGGGAATTGATAAAGAGGATGTTAATTTTTAAGTTCTAAAATTAACAAGGTGTATTTAATTATTTATATATATATATGTATTAAAGTTTTCAGAATTTTTTTATTATTATGTAAAATTGAATTTTAAAAGATATAATAAGTTTATACGTGTTTTAATTAGATTAAGTTAAAATACATATGTATAAACTAGATGTAATATTCTTATTAGAATGTTACAAGTTTATTACGGAGTATAAAATATACATATATACGAATATATTAAAATACAAGATAAAAATGGAACAATTAAAAAGGGTATTGTTATTTTGATCTTTAAAGATAATATTATAATTAGTTATTGTATAAGTTATAATATAATTAAAACTAGAAAGTACAAAGTTATGATTTCATTATAACTAGAAATTGTACAAGTTGAAATTATATGATTAACTAGGAATATACAAAGTTATATATATTAAGATGTATAAAGTTATAAGTTATTATAACTAGATAATTATACAAGTATAATATAAGTATTTTACAAGTCATGTAATATACTAGATTAATGATCAAGTAAAAATAACAATAACCTATATTTAACTAGTTCAAGTTGAATATAAGAAATGTTTAAACAAACTAAGAATTATTGTATAGTCTTTATATAATAAGTTTATTAGTTTCACCAAGTATAAACCGGTGATTGTGATAGCTTAAGTTTCATCATGGTTGTTGAAGCTAGTGGGAGCTACACAAGAAAATCACAAAGTTTATAAGTGTGTCATTAAGACATAAGTTTTGTTTGAATCTAATAAGTCAAAACAAATGTTTAATTTCATTATTAGACATATGAAGAACTAGGTATGTTAAACTTGGTTTATGTTTCAAGTTCATGAACCATAAAAGAATTAAAAGTTTAACATAAGTTTATAAGGGTTTTCAAGTAAGATAAAACAAGTAAGTTTTATTCTAGGTAAGGTTTTTCACAAAAATCTAGTAAAACATTTTGTACACCTCGTTTTGGGTATACATGTAAGATGGCGCAAATTCTTGAAACTATAAGTTTTAAAGAATAGTTCTTAAGTTTTAAAAAGGTGTCTTGTAGAACTCTTCAATTCGCAAGTCACACATTTTAAACAAGGATTAAGATTGGAATAAAAGTTTAAGTTTAGTTTAAGACTTAAACAAACCCAAGAAAATCTTAGATCTAAGTACTATCCACCTAATGGAACACCTCACTTGCTAAACGATATTCATATTGTAAGGATAAAGAACCTTAGAAATGGATTCAAATCATTGCGAGTGTTAGGGTGCGTAAGGTTCTGTGATAATCGGGAGTCCCGGCGCAGAGCATCGCACTGTCTTAGATGGTCTGATCTACTTTGGTGATAATCGGGAGTCCCGGCCTAAAAAGTACTTGAGTAGAATAAACATACTAGACTTTATTACTAACTTAGAAATGTACAATTATATTGTACAAAGTTGTAATAAGTTATAAGTCTAAAGATTCTACGACCCCTAGGAATCGTGTCAAGTCTTGATACGATCGGTAAGGATGTTACCTACCAGATATAGCATGTCTCGTCGGGAAGTGCCCAAACCTTGCGGCGAGAATGTGATATATGGATCCTAGGCCTAAAATATTAACTATGGGTTTATAATATATTTTAGAGAATGTTTATTGATGATTACTAATTAAACTGGGTTTGATTTGTAGATGGCAGCAACAACCATAACGACACGTACCAACAATCTCTCACTACGCTTGTTTTTATAAAAGGACGAATCGACTGGGTCAATGTTTCTCTATTGGAAGCGTGATCTTCGGATTATGCTTACGCATGAGAGAAAAGGAAATGTCCTAGAAAAAGCAATACTAAATGCTCATACCGCGAATGCTAGAAATGAACCAGGACAAGCATATTACGCTTGTAGGGTGTTCAAATCTCGCAAGGTGGTTAAAGGATCATCGGTGAGTGCTCACGTCATGGAAATGAAAGAGCACATGGATCATCTTGAATGAATAGGATACCTAGTACCGTTGCAGTTAGCAACAGTAATGATATTAAACTCGTTGTCAGATGACTATAAGCATTGTATAGTCAACATGGAGCAATCCATTGATGAGCTACATTCCATGCTCATGACTACTGAATTGATTTAGGGACCAAGTTTAAGAATGATCTCGTAGTAACCGATGATGGTAGTGATCAGAGAAAGAGGCGCAGTGGATAGGGAAAGGATAAACCCGATCCCAGCCACGGCGTGCCTAAAGGGTAATGGAGTCAAACAAAAAGGTTAAGAAGGTAAAGCCAAACAAGGACCGAGAAACGGTGTCTTGGTTGTGGCAAGGGTCAAAGGGTAGGAGGCAATGCTTGCTCCTTAGTTGACTTGACCAACTTCTAGATACTCGCTTCCTACTTGTAAAAGTTTATTACAAGTAACTCAACTTTAGCAATCGTTTATTGCATAAGATGATAAGTGAGATGACCGACATGAGATGGTGATGATCCCACGAGCACCAAGTTTTTATAATTCAGTATTTTGTGGATTCGTTTTAAACAATTTTACTTTATTGTTTGGATAATTTTATTTTTGTTAAAACAAGTTTTATTTTGGTTTTAATTAAATTTCGAATCCATGGTTGAATTATATTGTGTGCATGTGTGATAATTACACTAGTCAAGGTTTATGACTAGATTGTAAGTCAAGTTTTGATTTACTTATATTTCATGTTTATATATTTGTTTGATTGATGTGTAAATAATGTCTTGATAGCTCAAAGTATTTAGATGCTAGTAATTAGAAAGTTTTTCTAATGAAAGTATTTAAGAAGTTTTATGGAAGCATAAGGTTCAAGAGTTATTGAACTTAGTTAAAACATCTTAAGTAATAGTCATTACTTATGATAGAAAGTTTTAAAGTATTAGTATTAATATAGTATGATTGTATTGAATATAATCAACGTAGACTTTAAGAGTATTATTGCAAGTCTTTTATACTTGTAGTAAGGGATTTAATGAAGTCATAATTCCCTAATAGGAATAACTGGATATTCGTATAATCCAAGTAAAGTGACTTAGACATTAAATGACTCTTAAAAGGGACAAACTATATTAAAGCATTTAAGAATTAAAAGGTATTATTGCAAGTCTTTTATACTTATAATAAATACAATATTTAATCAAGTCATAATTTCCTAATAGGAATAATGGATATTTAACAAATCCAAGTAATGACTTTGGCATTAAATAAGATTCTTAAAAGAATACTAATGTGTTTAATAATTGATAGTATCATTTCAAGTGTTTCATACTTGTTAGATACAGTGATCAATAAAGATCATAATTCCCTAAACAAGAATGTTGGATATTCGCAAATCCAAAGGATGATCTTAATAATTGATAGAATTCTTAAAAGATTAAACTACAAGTTATTGACTAGGTCAAAGTGGTAGTTTAAGAGATGCTTAAATTCCATAAAAGTAAGTGGGAGCTAAGACTAACGTAATTCATTAAAGATGTTGATGAATTCAGTAAGTTAGCAAGACATTGACAAAAAGGTTTTACCAAGTCGTAAGCCAAAGAGTTAAGAGAAATAATAAATGATCGTTAATTAGATTATTGCAAATCTAATAGCGTGATCACAAGTCTTGTGATTAATTATTGCATATCTAATAGGTTGTTAACACTTCAGTGGATAACACAACCATTTCAGGAAATTTCTTTAACTAGTAAGAATATCTACAAATCAAGTAACTAAAAGAGCCTTTAGTTGCAAGGATAATTTTATGAGTTCAAGAAACTAAGGAGTTAATTTCCAATCCTCCTATGTTTACCGAATTACATAAAAGGCAAGACTAGAATATGTTCTAGATTGTTGCAAGAACAATATCTAGCAAAGACAAAAGTAATAGTATTCCTAAATACTCGTCTTATGTCTTTAGTTTAATAGAAATGATTGGTTTAGTGATAAAGTTACAATTAAGTTTGTAAGAATCATTAAGTAATCAACACGAACGAAAGGAATAAGTAATGATCCAGTAATAATCCAGTATCTATGTCCAGTGTGGAATAATACTCGAGTTAGAATCATTTTTATTCAGACTTTGTATGTTTTACAACATCCATGAATAAAAGTCTATTTATTCAAAAAAAAGGTATAAATCCGTGACTACTCATCTTGGTGGGAACCTCGATGGGATGTTAACGTCATCGCGATGTTTGGTGGTAGATTCGAAGTTCTTCGAAGATAGCTACACAAGTTTTGTGTAAACGAAATACCGGTGATATTCTGTTGGAGGCTCAACGAAGCTCTCTGAACCGTGCAATAAGGTCACCCATAACACGGCTCTCCCATTTGAGTTATCTTAGCCCCCAGCCATGCTATTCAATAATATTAAATGGCAGCGTAAGGTAACAACTAGTTGTATTGACCACCGTGACAATACTTCGTGGTTGAAAAGTTCAAAAGTATTGTTCACTAGGATTGTCCTTAAGCCTGAGGTATTTGGTTTAGGATACCATGACTAATGTGCTTTGGTTCAACTCAGACAATTCTGAAATACGTTTGTCATACGAGGCGATACTGGGTACAAAGGAAGTTGTATTTTAAATCGAAATATAACAAGATGGTAATTGCACCTCCTTTTTAGGAGAGATATTTATAGGACCTTTGACTTGATGAGAAACTGGCAAGTGCACGGGCGTGCCCAAACGAACTGATTTGTTCTTTGTCGTTTATCACAGCAGTTTGAATCAAGAAGTCATAAAACGATTTCAAATATAGGAGTTGATAATTTCTACCATGCTCGTATTCGTTATCACAAATATCGTGATGCAAGGGATAAGCCTAACATATTTTCCCAAGAAGTAGAGACAGAGTGTTCTTTACTAGGAGACGCTATTAAAGAGTTTTTCATAAACTATACCTGGGTTACGTAAGCTGTTTTTATGGGGTTGGTTACCTACATGCCCATCTAGAAGGCCACTGTAGCTCGTATCATTAAGACAAAGGTTACAAACTTGCACAAGTGGGAGTCTGAAGGAATTATGTGCACAGTTAGTCAACCTATGATGATACATCCATGCCTACGAAACACTTAAGGGTCACACGGGTGAGTGCATGTAATACGAGCAAGATAAGCAATGATACTACGAAGAGGAATGATTCATAATAGTCATTATGAATCAGTTAAGTATTAAGTTAAGTTTAACTTATTACTAGATTAGTTTAACTAACTAATTAATACAAGTAGTTGTACATTTACTAGTTGAGTAAATATACAATGTGTTAATTATAGATTATCCATGATGTGATTTAAAGCTATTAAATCATATAGTAATTGGATAATATTGTTGTATAAATTATATAAAGGTTATTATATAATTAATTATTGAAAGTACAAATACAAGTATATAATTCGTGTATATGGGTACCGAATTATTAGTGTGTTAATACTAGACATTTGATAGTTAAGTGCAACAATAATAAACTAGTTAAACTATAAGGGATGGAAGTGCTAAAAGGAAGTTTAATTAAAGATCCAATATTAATTAAACTAGAAGGGTTCTAAGCGTAACTTATTTCTATATAAATAAGAGGCTTAGGGTAACCCTAGAACCCCTTAAACCATCACACGAAATACTTCCTCCCTCACTCTCCTTCGATCGGCCGAACCTAGAACACAACTCTTGGTAATCAATACACATTCTCATCGAACCATCTTTCTTCTTCACAAATAAAACCGGTGCACCCCATGGTGACGAACTAGGACGGATAAAACCTTTATCAAGCGAATCTTGGAGTTGAGCCATCAACTCCCTGATTTCGGTGGGAGCTAAAGGATACGGGGCTTGGGCAATCGGCGTCGCCCCCGGAACTAAATCAATTCGGAACTCGACTTGTCGCTCCGGTGGCAAACCGGGTAAGTCATCGGGAAAAACTTCAGGAAAATCCCGAATAATCTTCACATATTCAACCGTCTTTTTCTCTTTTCTTCCATCTAAGACGTAGGCTATAAATGATGAACACCCTTTCGACAAACATTTTCTTGCTTTAATGGCGGTTAACAAATTCGGCATATGATGCCTCTTTTCTCCATAAATATACACTTTCTCATTTTCGGGTGACTTAATCGACACCAACTTCTTTCCGCACAAAATCTTGGCTTGGTGGATCCCCAACCAATCCATCCCGATAATTACATCAAAGGCCTTAATCCCCATTGGCATCAAATCAACCTTAAACTTCTTACTATCGATTTCTAATTCACAATCTCTATAGACGTGTTGAACCATAGAGGTTTTCCCATCGGCTACTTCTATTTCATACAAATCATTAAGTAACTCTAGTGGAACCTTAAACTTAGCACCAAAATCATGAGACACGAAAGTATAAGTAGAACCCGAATCAATCAATACATATGTGGGTATGGAGTTTATGAATAAAGTACCCGAGACGACATCATGAGTCTCCTTGGCTTCTTCACACGTGAGTTGGAAGACACGCCCTTTGACTTTCAACGGCTCCGGTTTCTTGTGAGCGTTTGCCACCAACGTTTGGTTCCTTTCTTTGGGCAAACATTGCTCTAGTGCCCCTTCTCATGACATGAGTAACATTCAACTTCATCAAGGCTTTTAACCTTGCAATCTTTAGCTTTGTGGCCAAAACGACCACACTTGAAACAACCATTGGAATCCGCCTTGCATTCTCCCTTGAGGTCCCTACCACACTTTCTACATCCACCTACACTTCCTTGTTTTGACCCGCTCGGGAAAACTTGCTTTTCTTGGATGGTCCCGAAAAACCTTCAAACTTCCTCTTCTCATTACCAACCGACCTCTCTTGCACTCTTCTCTTACTAACTTTTTCAACACTTCGGGCGACGTTGATCGCCTCGTCAAGAGTGTTCGCCCTCTTCACTTCGAGTTCATACTCCCATCGTAACCCATTAGCAAACCGAACCACACGACTACGTTCGGTTGGGTAAGTACTTGACACGAACGGGAGGTATCCCGTGAACTTCTTGGTATACTCATCCACGGTCAAATTGCCCTTATTGAAGTGCAAAAATTCTTCCAACAACTCTTCCAACTCCCTTTCGGGACAATACTTCTCTTTGAGTCTTCTAATGAACTCATCCCACGACATCTTGTAAATGGCTTTCTTACCCAAAGTTTCATACACGGTGTCCCACCATGTAAGAGCATCATCTTTAAACAATCGTGAGGCATAAGTTGAAGGAATTATATGCACAGTTAGTCAACATATGATGATACATCCATGCCTACGAAACACTTAAGGGTCACACCGATGAGTGTATGTAATACGAGCAAGATAAGCAATGATACTACGAAGAGGAATGATTCATAATAGTCATTATGAATCAGTTAAGTATTAAGTTAACTTTAACTTATTACTAGATTAGTTTAACTAACTAATTAATACAAGTAGTTGTACATTTACTAGTTGAGTAAATATACAATGTGTTAATTATAGATTATCAATGATTTGATTTAAAGCTATTAAATCATATAGTAATTGGATAATATTGTTGTATAAATTATATAAAGGTTATTATATAATTAATTATTGAAAGTATAAATACAAGTATATAATTCGTGTATATGGGTACCGAATTATTAGTGTGTTAATACTAGACATTTGATAGTTAAGTGCAACAATAATAAACTAGTTAAACTATAAGGGATGGAAGTGTTAAAAGGAAGTTTAATTAAAGATCCAATATTAATTAAACTAGAAGGGTTCTAAGCGTAACTTATTTGTATATAAATAAGAGGCTTAAGGTAACCCTAAAAACCCCTTAGACCATCACACGAAATACTTCCTCCCTCCCTCTCCTTCGATCGGCCGAACCTAGAACACAACTCTTGGTGTTCTTCGTTCTTCGTGTTCTTCGTGTTCTTCAAGTCTTGAAGATCCAAGTTCATTGCTTAGATCAACTAGAAGATCGCTCGATTTGTTCATCATCAGTGGATTTATCTTAAGCAATCAACAAGGTATGTGTTGGGAAACACTTTTCTCCCTTCTCCCCTCTTGGACGAATTCGGCCAAAGAACCCTAGGGTTCTTTGGTTGATGGTTGAACGAACCACACAAGCAATGTGTGAGTTCGAGTTGAACACTTTTTCCTCCTTCTCCTCTTGTTCGAAGTCGAACCAAGAACCCTAGGATTCTTGGTAGTAGTCGACGAACACACACAAGTATGTGTGTGTGTTCGAGTTCTTCGTACAAGGTTTCTTTCTTGTTAACCTAATCTAGATTTCCAACATCCCAATCCTTTAGGGTTTAAGGATTAGGTTTAATCCCAGTTCCGCTTTTAGGGATTAAATCAGCTAGTTGGTTTTAACCGGTCAAGAACAAGTTCATGTTCTTGGTCAGTCATGGTTCGAACCAAGTACACTAGGAGGTCGACCAAAGTGGTTGATCAGTCGCATGGTGCGTAGTGAAACCCTTCATAACTCACCATGTCTTCCTCTTTGCACTTGCTACTCTCAAGCACACGTTCCGTCTCCCGAATCCATTGAACCATCACCTTCGGTTCCGTACTCCCGAGATAGAAGTCAGGTCGACAAGCAAGGAATGTTTTGTAAGAACATCCTTCACGTTCAATCTTTCTCTCTTCCCCACTTTCCCCATTGGAGGACTTCTCGGTTGGGTGGGTGTTACCCGTTGACTTAGTCTTAGTGGGTTGAGGGGAATCCTCACTTTCCTCCCTCTCTTCCTCAAAAAGACGCTCCTCTTCCTCCCTTTCATCATCATCACCTCCTAAGTTCAACCGATCATTTATGATCCGGATAACATCTTGTTGCATCACATTTCTCATATTAGTGAGCATGGATTGAATGGCCTCCATTGTTACCGGAGTATGGTTATTCCCGATACCCGAAGTGGCCAATCCATTCCCATCTTGGTTCAAATTCGAAGCTTGTTCCCCTTCCAACATTCGACCACTTCTCGTTCTAGCCATCTTACTATAATAAGGTGTCAACTCAATTAGAATCCAATAAGTTGACTAAAAAAGTCAAAATTAAACATAAGAATAGCTCGATATAAAACAATTCCCTCAATGGTCAACCCTAATCCTTAAAGGTCAACCTAACTTCCTATAGAACATAATGTCCCAAAAGCAAAGTCTAAGTCTAGGGTGGGTAACCAACCTAATTCACTTAGACTAATGCTCTGATACCAAGTTGTAACACACCAATTTTTCAACCAAATTTAAAACTTTTTAAATAATAAAATGTAAGTCTTTACAAACCGAATATCCCAAAATTATAGTTTAAATATAACATTTGGAATGATTGCTAAGTACCGAAATTCGGTGTTACAATAATATCAAAAACAATAGTCTAGGAAATTAAATAAGTACACCGAGCTAATCACTTCCAATGCTAACTACGGGCCGCCTAATCCTTAGCTCCCGAACCTGAATACATAGCCAAAATAAACGTAGTACGTGAGACAAATATTGTCTCGTGAGAAACATAGGTTTTAGACCCGTTTAGAAATAATTTGCAATAATATAATAATTAAATAATTATCAAATTGCACATAGTCAATCAAACTTTAAGGCTTGCCATAAGCTCAACACATACGTAACGGGCCTCCCCGAAACAACTCCCCAGATATGGGTTAACTAGGTAAACTCCCCTGTTTCCGGGTTATCTATTTGCTCCCCCGATTTCCAGGTTATCTATTTGCTCCCCCGATTTCCGGGTTATCTATTTGCTCCCCCGACTTCCGGGTTATCTATTTCTCGACACACTACGCTTGCGCAGGGTGGTACCGCCCCAAGTAGGTGTCACTAACTCCCCTAACTTGTGTGGGTTATCTAGGATCCAATTGATTAGCTACCACATAACAAATCATCAACTTGGGTCAAAGCCCCATATCACAACTCAATCATACTAGTGGTAACTAAGCAAGTCAATTTGCAATTCAATTCAATTCTACTAAATTAAATTCATACTCTACCAATTCAATCTTTTCTTTATTAAAAATATTTATCTAATAAAGACTCTAAAATCATTTCAATTCATAAAACATTGTTTACTATGTACTCAGAAAGATCACTTGTACTCACCTTAGCAAAGCTATCCAACACTTATGTTTAACAACACAACTCTTACTTCCAAATTGAGGAAGTACTTCCAATCACAAGGTCTTCTTGACCTAACATCAATACCATCACAAAATCTAGTTATAATCCATAACTAGCTACTAATTAATCCATCTAAACATGTCTAACCATCAAGTTCATACAACTTGGTGGAATCTGAAACCCTAGTTCAAGATTTTCCATCATCAAATCCCAAATCCAACTTGTACACATTGATTACAAGTCTACAAGGAGTGTTTTACACTCATGAAAGTTCATCTTCCCCAAAGATGATATGGTGGGTTCCCAAAACCACCATTGTTACCCATACTAAGCTCAAAATGAAGGTAACTAAGTGAAATAAGCAAGAATTCTTACCCTTGATGCTTAAATCCTTCAAGATGATGAAGATTTAAGCTCCTTAGCTCCAAAAACCGTCCCAATGCTCTCAAAAACGGTTGCACTAAGTCTAGGGTTCGTAGGTGTTATGAGCCCTAGCTTCTACACAGCTTTATATAGTCCAGACAGTCCTCGCGCCCCGCTCGCGTTTGCCTCGCGCCGCGAGGTGACGCGGGATGTCTTCTTGGTCGCCGCAGAAATGCCTACCTCGCGCCCCGCTCGCGCCGCGAGCTCGACGCGAAGCTCAACACGAGCTCGGCGCGAGTCTTTCGCGTCTGAGTTCTGAACCCACTGCTTAATCTAGAGTCTGGCTCGCGCCTGCCTCGCGCCGCGAGGGCTGTTCCAGCCAGATTCTTGGCCTTTAAACTTGCTTCCATCCAAGTTTTGACCCATACTTGGTTATACCAAGTCCCAAACATTCAAACATTCGATAAAACACAAACCGAAATGTAAACTAACATAAATACTAAAATTCGAATAAATCCCAAATCAATTACACAAAAAAATCAATCGTGAAATTACGGTCGTTACACCCAAGGTCTCTATTTATAGTGTAAAATGCCAAGTAATGTTTAATCAAAACATTAAATGCATTCAATATTATTAAACAAGAAAATCAAAACAGCAAACTGCATTTAGTGCTTATTTTTCGTAACTGACTGCTCAAGTCAGTACTTCTGGTCAGTATTGGAAGTCAGTCCGAGAACTCAGCGCTGCAACTCAGTATGAGAACTCGGTATTGGAAGTCTGCCAGCAGGTCAGTACTACAGTTCAACGCTGGACTGCAGGTCAGTGCAGGAACTCAGTATTGGAAGTCTGCTGCGCAGGTCAGTACTGCAGCGTACTACACGTCGAAAAACTCAGTACCGGGGTGATCGGTATTGACCAGTCAGTATAGAGAAGATACTCGGTCCAAATTATTTGCACCCACGACTTATTAACTATTTGACTTCTTAAAAAGCAATAAGTTACTTTTTTCTCCGTATAACTTTGCCAAACATACCCTCAAGCTTGGCGTAAGAACTCAATAACATATTCATTAGGAACCATGCTCAATTTGTAATCAATTCAAGAGCTCGAGATAGTTCGATTTAAACTAGCTTAATATAACTCTATACAAATTTGACTTGTTTATAGCCATGTTACATGCATTCTATAGTTTACATATCAGATGATACTCGAAATGCACAACAATATACTCAATTTAGATCTAAAAAACACGTATTAAAAGATATGGTCGAAAAACTCAACTATACAGATACTCAATTTATTTTGCGGGTTGGTGTTGTTGATTGTTGGATCGAATTTAGGGAATACTTGACGATACTTCGCCAAAGAATTAATACCACAATTTACATTTCATAATTGCCCCATCATACCTTAAAACCAAAGTTTATAACATTATTATCCATCGAAATACAATAAATCAATTAAATAAATACATCATATGAAAAAGAGACCATAGGGTATGGCGAAATAAAAGTGATGTTATATTATTTTATTTTAAACACCGTTTATAAAATATTTAAAAGACATTTGACAACAAATTTACATCAGTAAGGTGGTGGAGGATACATTCCTGGATATGGAGAACCTGATAATGAAACGCAAAATTTAGATTCAGTATGGCTTAAAAATGACATAATATTATCTAAACCGATTATTAAAGGTTTATTATAGCTAGTCATCAATTTGCATATTTAATTAAAAATATATTATTTATTACAAAAGTTTATAAATGTTATTTAGCATTAAAATTTACGCTAAAAGCATATTTTTGAAATATAATTATACAAAAAAAAAGTGTACTGTATACCCCATTGTGTACGCTAAACTTTTTAATTAAAGTAAAATGCATATTGTTTCAATCATTTACATTATTTTAAATTTTTTATGACAATAATTATTAAAAAATTATTTATTGACAATTATAAAATAATATCAAAAATAAAAATATTATATACCAACTTCAGGCTCATATTCAACGTATTATTAATTATTAATAGATAATATAATAATATATTTCATATATAATAATATATATTTCATATATCTAAATATAATCTAATTATTATTTTTTATGTTATATATTCGGCTATTATATAGCTAATTCAAATGCAATATAAAGGTATAAAAAGCAGGGAGTATTGTTTGAAATTTGAAGACTGATAATATAAAAATATTTTTAAAAAATATTGATTTTAACTGCAGTTAATATACACGTTATAAACATCTAAAAATATAATGTATCGCCAAATGAAAATGAGAAATAAAATAAAAATATGATTAAGAAGGAGGGTTTTACCAGGGGGATAATGGGATCCGTAAGCTGGTTGTGGTGGATATGGGGCAGGAGGATAAGTAGCTGCCGGAGGTGGGTACGGAGGCGGTGCATAAACACCTGAATTCGGTGGGTAGGTGGGGTACTGACACGGCGGCGGATATCCGCCACCTGGCGGCAGATAAGATGTTGGCGGTGGTTGTGCAGGGTACATGGCTGCGGGAGGTGCATATGATGGAGCAACACCTTTTGACGGTTTCTGAGCATTATCTTTTGCTGGTTTCTGCAATAAAAAAAGAAAACCATTAATTTTATTTAAATTCTGAAAAGTATTTACCAGAAAAAAAAAAAGAATAATTAGTAATTAATGGAACTTACATTGCCATTGGAATAATGCATTATTAATCGAACCTCTCCGGCATGCCTGTAAAAAGTATCGATGTATTTTAGTTTTATGGAGTTCATTTTATAATTAATACATGCATATAAAATAGTATAAAATCACATTCTAGTTTTCTCCAATACTTTTGAAGTTTTAAATTTTAAACTAATAAAAATCTAGAATTTTGAAACACAAACCTGCCAGTTTTACTCTGTAATGGCCAGCTGCTATCATCAAATCCCTGACTAAGAGCCTTTGTTAATGGAATCCTGTTTGTCATTAAACCAAAAACATTAAGTAAAATTGATAATGTTAACAGCAAAAACTAACAAAAAATGATAGTATAATTAGAGTCATTAGTCTAATAACCTTCCACCACCGATGTAATCATCGTGTGTGAGTGTATTGCTATTCCAAACACTAACATTCAGATCTCTCAATCCTTCAACTAAGCTATACACAAATTTCTCTTGAAATGTAGGATTCTTCCCACCATCTGTACAAATTTGAAGAAATTTAGATCAAGTAATTAATCAGAACTCAAAGTATTCACGCATGTATGAACAGATCATAGTGGAAGAGGTGACCTGTACAAGTTCGAGTGATGGATTTGTTGCTACCGTATTCGATACAAACGTAAGGATCTTGCCTTGAGATCCATTCGGTATCCTTCAGTTTACTGCAGCTAACAACTAAAAATCCGTACAAAAAAACGAAATTAGGTCATGAATGTAAACTCGATTACACGCAATTTTAGCAAATTGACTACACTCACACAATTCGATTTGACGGGAAATTAAAAAATCATCAATGTAAAAACGGTTACTCACACACACACACACAGAGTTTAAGCAAATTGAAAGCAATTGAAGACGCTCACATACTTCGATTTGACGAAAATTGAAAACAAAACGAATATAAACACAATTAGTCACACACGCAGACACAGTTTTACCAAATTGACAGCAATTGACAACACTTGCAGACTTCGATTTGACGAAAACTGAAAAGTAATGGAGGAAATGCACGTACCAGTGACTTCAAGGAGATTGCCATGGATGCCTTGATTCGCCATTGCAGAATGATGGATCGAAGGTTGATTTTACTTGAAAATTTATACATGTGAGCATATTGTATGCAGTTCGTTTTATATGATTCAAATTTGGGTTGACTTTGAAGTTTATATGATTATACTTGGTCCATTTGAACATTTAAACGCGTTTGTCAGCGAATTTTGTAGAACAACTTGCTGATTTTATAATCTAGAGAAGAATGAGTAAATACTGGCTATGGCTAAAAATCCTATCAAGTTTTGGATTGTCAAAAATACATATTTTTTTTAAAGGAAAATGATAATGACAGCTCTTAGGGCGGGCTGTCATTAAGAAGGCAAAATACACAAAAGTCAATCCTTCTGAATTTTAGAAATATTACTTTTTTAATCAATATACAAGCTTTTTATGTATATTAATGACAGCCCTAAGAGCTGTCATTAGCAAAATCCTTTTTTAAAATCTTTTATATATTTGAAGTAGAACAAAAATACCTAATCCTGTCAATAGCCATTATGTAAAATTGAGATATAGTCAGTCATATATTTATGGTCTACCCGTAGTAAATGTAGTATAGATATCGATTTCCAAGAGACCTCTAAGAGTGTATGATAAGTAAATACTCCTTCGCACAAAAAAGTTCTCATTTCATTTGGGCAAAGTATTTAGAAGATAGTTGATAGTGGGGTCCTTGGTACTATTTTTAATTAAAATATAAGGTTAATTGGAGAGAGAAAATGTTTTTAAGAGATAGTTGGTGGTAGGGTCCATAATAATAATATTATCTAATAGAAATGAGAACTTTTTTGTGAGACAAAATTTATGGTAGAAATGAGAACTTTTTTTGTGGGACAAATGGAGTAATTTTTTATAAAAATAAAATTGTTTGATCAAATAATATTAAGTAGATATATGATTATACTTTTAATTATTATTATTTTTAAGTTTTGGCTCCTAAAGAACAGAACAATGGTTATTTATAGATACCGAATTACCGATTCTATCAAATATTGACCAAAGGGGTTTCATGTTGATTCAGGTGCTGTTTGTTTTTTGCAAAAAGGTCTGCGAGAGGTCTTTTTTCTGCGCCGCGCAGACCACGGGCAGAAAAGCTCTCACGCAGACGTTTGTTTTTTAGAAGCTCGCAGAAATAAAAATGTCTGCCAAACGTCTGTACCACGCAGACTCAAAATGTAGCTTTTGCAAGCTTCTTGACTAAAAAATCGAAAAAAGAAAATATGCCCAGCCCCTTTTATCCCGTCATCCTCCTCCACCATCTCAGTTCTCATGGCTTTCTCCTCCGGCTAAGCTCCTCCGCCTGTCATCTCCCTCCGGCGAAGCTCCTCCGCTCGCCATTTCCCTCCGGCGAAGCTCCGCCCGCCATCTTTCTCCGGTCTCCATCTCCGTCGAGTAAAGTTTCATCTCCCTCTACCCCCGCTGGTATCTCGTTGTCTCTTCTCGTTCTCCAGCACATTCTCTGGTGCGTTCTCCGGCGAAGCCAGATCTGGAGACGCCGGTCGCCTCTCTCTCGTTCTCCTCTCTGTCACCTCTCTCTCTCGTTCTCTCCATCGATCTCTCTCTAACTCCCTCGATCTCTCTCTGTCACTTCTCTCACACCGTCGATCTCTCTCTCTACCGCCTCTCTCCCCGCCTCTGTCTCTCTCTGCTCCTCTCTCTCAATTTTGCCCTAATTTTACCTCAATTTTGCCCTAAATGCTTTCTTGCAGACCTTTTGTGTTTCGCTTTATGAAAAAAAACAAACAAAAAAACTTTTCTTTTTTGTAGACCTTTAGTCCAGCTTTTTGGTGCAGATCATGACAGATGTGGTCTGCAGACCGCATATTTTTTTGTTAGAAAAAAACAAACAGCACCTCAGTCTTATGTCCAATTTGTTGTCTAGCTACCGTGACAACTAATCATGTTTAATCTACTATGGCACAAATTCCTAAGTTAGTGACAAATTATGAATTGTTTTTTTAAGATAAGATAAAGGACGTCATAAACATGATCATGGCGAAATTATAAATTGTTCCTTTTAGTTGGCTTGTACTCTCCTCTATTTTTTTTTAAACTCTCCTAGGCTTTTTAGACCAAAAAGGTGCGATGGAATGAACACCACACCAGACGTGGGAAGGGTGAGAAGGGTCTCGTGGTATGCATCACAGAGTAATTTTTATTGTTAATATGTGTTAATGTGATACTTAGTGGTTAGTGGTGAATTTTATCATGATTTATATTGCTATCATCTTGGGAAGTTGATTATCTATTGAGCACCATGGCTCATATGTGAAAAGGATTGTCAAACTCTTTTTTTTTTTAAGAACTTGTCAACATGTACACATGGATGAGGCATCTTTAGTCTTTGACAAAGGATTATGTGAGTCGATTGAGAACATTGTGGTATGTGGAGGGCCTTTCTTTGGAGACTTACAGTGGCAACTCGCTTCTCTGCCCATTCGTTCCGGTGGTTTGGGTTTGTACTCGGCAAAAATGGTTTCCTCTTATGCTTTTGTGGCCTCGAGGGCCCAATCTTGGGTGCTTCAGGATGACATCTTACGTGACAGTGGGATATCTTGTATGGATGATGATTATGGTTGTGCTTTGGCTCGTCTTCGTGATATGATTCCGAGCTTTGATTTTAGTGGCTTCACTAATAAGGAAACCGCCCCCTCTAAAGCCCAACAAACATTGGCGAGTGCCCTTTTTAGTGAAACGGTCAAGGATTTGGAAGTTCATTTCGACATGAATGTGAGACAGAAAGCGGTTTTTGATTGTTTACAGGCACCTCATGCTTAGGATTATCTTCTTGCTATTCACATAGACGGGTTAGGTCAACATATGTCACTTGTGGAATATCGTGTCATTCTTAAGTATCGTCTCATGATTTCATTATTTCCGGTTGACACTTTATGCCCTATTTGTCGCAAGGCAAGTTTCGATTCCTTTGGGGAACATGCTATTCATTGTAAAGAGCTCTTGTGTTTCAAGTACCGACACGATATGGTTCAAGACGTCCTTTTTGACATATGTAGGCGTGTCGGGATATCCGCAAAGAAAGAAGGACCTGTGAACTTTTTGACTGACTCGTTGGATAGAAGATCCACACTTAGACCTGCTGACATTTTGGTTTTTGGATGGGTTGGGCGGAAGCACGCGTGTGTGGATCGAACCGGAGTTTCTCCTCTTGTTGGTTTGTGTAGCCGGGGTGTTACGGTAGGATAAGCTGCTTTGAAGGCCGCCTCGTGCAAAGTGACAAAGCTCGAGAAAACATGTATTGAAAATCAACACGTGTTTATTCCTTTTGCATTTGACACTTTCGATTTCCTTGTACTTGAGACAGTGGAGCTTCTCAACAGAGTCTAACGTATTATGCATAGCAATATTATGACACCTAGATCCACAAATGTTGTTTTTAAAGAATTAGTTTTGCAATTCAAAAAGGGATAAGGGCACAACTTATTGCCCATTTACCTTCTTTATGCGTGCGAAAAAATGATCTTTAGGAATGTCATAAATTCACTTCTCTTTTACATAGAGAGAGAAAGGCGCAGACAATGAGTGCCCTACAATATACACGATTTTCAAAGATCGGTCATTGTTTGTTTTTATTAAAAATATTTTTCTTTTATTAATTACTTACGATATACATTTACCATTCATTTTGCTGTTAAATTACTATTTATAAAGAGTTGACGGCGTTAAAAAGTTGTTGGCAATTAAGTTGAGGAAAACACATGTATTTACATTTAGAAACAAGTACCACACTGCCACATCTCCCACTTTTATTATTTAAACAAATTAAATAATAAAAATTTATAATAAATAAAAATGACATAAAAACAGTTAAAAATAGTATACAAAAATAAAAATAATAAACAAATTATTATTACTTAAAATAAAAATTAAATAATAATATAATAAAAAATAAATAATGGTTAAAATTTATGTAAGTATGAAATGATAAAAATATACTTCAATGTATAAAATATGTGATTAATTTTGATAATCAATTATTAGTTATCAATGGTTGAGATGTGTTATCTGAGACTATACAAAAATTAAGGATTACTTTAAATAATTATCTATAAACAATACATGTAACATGTTAGGTTAACCTAAATAGAAAATGTATAACATTACAAAACTTCTTATTTTTTTACTCCCTCCGTCCCACAAAAAAAGTACTCATTTCTCATGGGCACAAGTCTTAAGAAAATAATTAGTGGTGGAGTAATTGATATTACTTTTGATTAAAATATAAGGTTTGATTGGAGAGATAAAGATAGTTATTGGATAGTTAGTGGTGGGGTCTTTGAAAATTATATTATTTTGTTGAGTGGACCCCCATAAATTTAAGAAATGAGAACTTTTTTGTGGGACAAAAGTTTAGGGAGAAATGAGTACTTTTTTGTGGGACGGAGGGAGTATTATTCTATAAACTAGCAGGGTACCCGCGCAATGCGGCGGCAGGTACCCGTAACTATATTTCGAAATGACGACAGTATCGGTGGTGGTGGCAATAGCGATGGTGATGAGTAGTTGAAGTGGTTAACACACACACCTAAGTTCCAAATGGTCGCGGGTTCGAATCCCCTAAACTGCGTTTTTGTTAATTTTTGTATTTAAAACTTTAGGCATACTAATATTAGAAGGTCTTAAAATTAAGGGTTTAAGACCTTTTCTATATTGAAATACAGCCTCTTATAATAGCATTTGGTATGGTCAAAAGTTGCTTGAAATAATAAATTAAATGGAAATAAGGTTGTTATCCCAAAATGCGTTGATTTACAGTCGCTATTAATTGTGTAATTAATAGTCAATTGTTGCTAGAAATAAATAATTAAATGGAAATGTGGATTTTGGTAAGAGTTGATGATTTACAGCGTCGTATATTTAATGTTATTGGGTAAAATGGTTTTCGAATAACAGACTTTTGTTATTAAGTGTGGGTAGTGTTACCAAAGTGTAATGTATAGCAAGTGGTTAACACATAATGATAAGTTAGGAGAGGTCTTGGGTTCGAATCTTATTAGCCGCGATTTAATTTTTTAAGGTAGAGAACTAACTAACAAAAGTGGAAAGGTCCTTAAAATCAAGTTTAAGGAGCTCCTTAAACTTGCCTATTGGGGTAGGCCTAAATGCTTTATATAGTAGTAAGATATATATTAAGTTCATATTTTATAAAGTGGTTTATAACAAGTGAATGAAGATTTTAATCAAGTTATAATAACTAACATATTCACATTAAAAAGTTTGTTCTTTAACTTTTAGATTAATAAATCCGCAACGGAGTGCGGACTTATTACACTCGTTTATTAAATAATTCGTATTATTTTTTTTCACCTTTTTTATAACTATAATATTTACGAAAATATTTTTTTCTTTTTAACATTTACTCCCTCCGTAAAATTTATAAAATAAGTTTATTTTAATGTTTTAAAACTCGAGTTATTACTCAGTCTGTAAGATGGTCGGGTCATGGGTTAACCGGTTGGTCAACTATATGTTAGTCGTCAGGAAGAGTTTTGCAGATATTTTAATAATCCTGAATCTGTTTTTATGTTTATTTTATTTTATTTTATTAATCTATGAATATTTTAAGTTTTCATTATTTTTTATATAAATAAAAAATAAATAAATAAAAATGTTCCTTTTATTTACTAGAAGAGGAAAAAAAAATAGAGATTAAACGAAAAACCAATTTTTAGTGTTATTATCATGATTTTTTAATTTATTCACTTTACTTCATAAAACCAATCATTAGTGTTATCATCATTTTTTTACTTTGAGGTGAATTTAGAGGGAGCCGATCTTTATCAATGAAATATATTAAATTAAGAAATAAAAAAAAATGTGAAAATTAAACTATTACATGATCTTATCACGTCTTGTTCTATAGGATATTGACATTAGCTTTAACTAGCAGGTACCCGCGCATTGCGGCGGCGGGTACCCAGTATCTATATTTTGTTGTGGTGATAGTGATGGTGGGTGACATTGGTAGTGATTGTGGTGGTTGTGGAAGTGGTAAGTAGTGGTGGTGAGTGGTAGTCAATCAAATGATATGAGTTTAAGAACTAATAAAGATAATAGGGTACAATACATAAGTAATTTTATTCAGTTAATTAACATCTCCCTAATAGCTCAATTTGTTAGAGCCCCTTCACAATAACATGAATGTTGCATGTTCGAATTTTAGGGCAATTAACTTTTACTAAATGCAAATATTTCTCACGTAGAATTTAAGCTTTGTTAGTTTAAGAAAGTCCAAAATGAATTAGATACAAGTAAGGATTTAGTAGTATTTAATAAATATATAATGCATTTGATTAAGAAGGCCTAATTTGAGCGGATTCACTTGATATTTTATGAAATATTATCGTATTGAAAAGAATTGACTACTCCACAAATCAATCTTGCAATCTATATGTAATTATATTTAGTTAATTACATATGCTAAAAATGCAAGTTAGTTACATAAAAATTAAGTTTTTAAAGATCTGTTACTGCAAAATCAACAACTAAGTGCAATAAGTATTATACCAATTAATTTATTTTAATATAATTCCATATAAGTTACCCTGAAACAAAGAACTTTTGGTTTAGCATATTCAATGACCTAAAACACAATCAAGCTTATCATCATCAGTAGCAACCTATTTTTTTTTAAAAAGAATAAACAAAAAAATTAAACTCCATAAACAAAAACATCCGATATTCATCCAATTCAATTAACTTAAACTCCATAAACAACTCAACAAACTGTTACTCACACAACTAATAATTCATCATGATAAGTATTTAGATGTTGAAGAGAATATTAAAGATATCTTCCCTTGGTAAGCTCGACCGGTAGCAGCAATTAGAAGTTATAAAACTTCCTTCCTTAAAGCATGAAACATCCAAGCTCTAAAAACTTTGAAGCTACACAATTAAAAAAAATAATCATTACCAATTTCACCACCAAATTCAAATGATAAAACAAAAAAGGCAGGCTTACCCTATTGCTAAAATTACACAATGTACAACCAAGAAATTCTACTTCCAAATGATCATAACTCATTATTAAAATGAATATAGGGCAAAAAAACAACAAATTTAGGATTACAATCTTAAAAATCATAAGTCTCCTCCTTCTGATTTCTTTATGAATCCATTAAAGTTCATTGGCTCAAAGCTGCTTCCCCTAAATTGACCTATAGACAAAAATGTATCAGCACTCAAGAACAAGAAAAAAAAATTGAATTTCAAATTCAGTATAACAATGAAATAGACAATAATGAAATTACCTCGATGTCATAGTTATAATAATACTATTAACATGCAAAATCAATGATAAAGTTATGCATGACAAATAATGCTAAGTTGTGTAGAATATTTCCGATTATACATAATGACTGAAAAGCTAATTAAATTCTTAGAATTTCAAGTTTTCATCATCTATGACCCATTTACCTCTTTAAACAAATTTGAAGAAAACTTGATCATCAGATTCGATTCTTACCCGAAAGCCACCACAATGTAAATGTTCAAACACAACTGCCCTAAAAATCAAACAAAAAATGGGCTAAAAAACAAACATTAAAAGCCTAAAAATCAGATAAAAGTAAGAAGCCAAATGCCTCTGAAGTAAGGATCACGAAGAAGGAAGAAGAAGGTGTAGTCATGCGTATTCGGCCTCTGGATTAAGATGTTGTATGTCGTCCATTTCGATTCCCAACGTGAGGTAATTGTAGAATCGAGACGGTGAGAAGGATGAAAGAATCGTGAGTCGACTAACAATTAAACCCCAAAAATGGTGAGGAAGAAACGACGGGTTTTTCATCATGATGAAGAAGTAGAGATTCAGAGGATATCAGAAATCGATTATGAAGGTGAATCAGATTTTCAAGGCGTTCATCCCACTTCCCAAAAAATAAACCGTTCATTGCTCAAGAAGCAGTCGAGTGTGTACACGGAAGAGGAGAATACAAAGGGGCGGTAGTTTTGAAAAGATCTAAGATAAATAATATATATATAAAAGGTTTTCAAATAATCAACAAACAACTGTTGTAGCCTAGTTGGTTAGAACCTAGTGCTAATAACTTGGAGGTAGGAAGATCGAATCCCGGCGTAGTCATTTTGTTTACAAAAGCACTTAATTCCATAATTAGCAAGTGTGTTGGCTGAATTTTCAGCCTTGCTAATTATGGAAGGGGTAAACCCTTTATAATATAGTAAAGATAGGAAATCACTACCCAATAGGAAATCAAAAGAATCTTAAGTTTTTATAGTAAATCAAAATAACAAAATGTTACACTTTTTTTCTTTGTTTTTAAGAGGAATTGTACAGAGTGAAAGACTGGTCAAACCGCTGACTTTACAGCATATGTTTCATTGAATTATTAATACAATTGACTTTGGGAGTTTTGAGCGAACTTTATCACGTCTCACCAAATTGACATTTGACAATCATTTTATTTCGGGGATATATGAGATGAGTAGCCAACAAATGAGATATAGAGTAGTATATTTCTATCTATAAATAGTCACATAAAAATGTAAACATATAGATTATGCAATTTTATACAATGAAGCTTATTTTATAAACCGCATTAGTGAAGTACAAAACACCAAAGAGAGAGAGTGATAAACCTATTTACAAAACTATAAGTTTTATTTTAAGGGTGAAAACTATGAACTTATTAACTTATTTATATACATTTTAAATAATTTTATTATCTATTGTAGAATACTTCAAAATGAAATTGATAGGCAAGAAAGACCAAATGAGGGTTGAAAGCGTCCACAAGGGGATCAAATATTGGCGAGCACACGTTTTTTTTAGAAAACTAAGGCATTGACGCGAATAAGTGTAAGGCTATACTTTATGTCCAAGAACCAACCAAGTTGCATAAGAAATTATCAATCAATTATACGTTTATAATTATATTAAGGAATAGTAATAGTACATAATCATAAGCATACTTTTTTTATAAAATTTGTTTCATCCTGTAAAATTTCCATAACTTTCAATCTTTTAATGACTTCAAATATACAAAATAATAAACTGAGATGAAGCTCATTTTACAAGTTTAATCTATAGGATTTCAGATCGAGCAATTTTACAAAAGAAATAGTATTACTTTTTATTACATCTTCGTACTTATCTTCTTACTCATTTGATTAATAAAAGTGTCTAAATTAAAAAGATGAGATACAAAAGAAAATTACTAAATGTCACATTTACCATTTTGTTGCACGATGAAATATAATGATTTAGTAAGAAACAATACAATTTTTATTTTACATTTTTATTTTACAAGTGTATAAATACACACATGACAGTATGACAACCTCTTGAATCATTTTCTTAAGATAAACAAGGTAGATTATGATTATTTTTGTAAAAATACAATTTTTATAATCATGTGACATAATCTTGAAAAGAAAAGAAAAAAAAATAAACAAAGTTCTTGTCTTAAATACAACACAACACATCCCAGTAAGGCTAGAATGCTACCAAATGAATTAAAAAACGTACCAATGAAACCGTAACATCCATATTATGTACAAGTATCAAAGCCACAAGTACAACATCTTGAAAACACTTATTCTCTCTCTCAGTCACTTTCATCATCTTCATCATCTCCAAATGTGAACACAGATGCATCAGCAGCCATTGCCTTAAATTCACTTACCTCCCCAATTGGGCCCGTTTTTACAACACTGCTTGTTGGGCCCTGTTTGGGCTCACTCTGTTTGGGCCCTGATTTTTCTAGATTGAGATTTTTTGTTTCATTTGACAAATTTCCATTTTTTTCTGAATTAGTTTTGGTTTCGGTTGACTCGCTGTCAGAGAACACCTCATCGTCTTTTTCATTAGTTTGAGAATCTTTAGGTAGGGTTGAGGTGGCGGCCTCAGAGGGGGCGGGATTTGTAGTTGTACTCTCGGCTGGTTTAGTTGTACTTTCGGTTGGCGGTTTTGTTGTTTGAGAAATGGTGTCATAGTCCACAACCACAACTTCTACTAGGAATCCTGGAGATGGTAGTTTTCTCTGCAGATAACAAACTAAAAATTTTAAACAGCTACTTAAAGTGTAATAATAATAATATTATTAATGATAATTAATAAATATATAAATAAATAAATAAACTTTAATCAAATATTTGAGTATATTATTGCAAAATTGGTACCTTGTCAAAGGCATCAAGATCGTTTGATGTTAGGATTATCCTGTTCTCCATCATTGTTGTGTTCAACCAACTACAAAAATGACAAAAAAAAAGTGATTTGTTAACTAATTAATTTTTTCTATTTTTAATTAATTAAATTTAATGGACATACCAGTAGAAGTCTCCTTGACGATCATGAAATTGGATCTTAAAATCTCCAGATAATTCTGTTAAACCAGGCTCCCCAGGCAGAGCAAAGACCATTATACCCTTTCTAGGTGCAGCAAACCAGAAATCTTCAGGCTGCATAGTTGAACAATATTGTATAAATACATTCAACCATCTAATATATGATTGACAAAATTAAGATTTAAAAATATCAAAATTGTAAAACAATTGTTGGATTTAGCACAAGTAATTCAACAATTTTCTAGATAAAATATAGTTTTTTTATTCATACTGAACATATAATTCAATTGATATACCGAAAGATCTTTGGTTCTAGGATGCTTTTTGGTAGAAAAAAGAACACCTGCGTAAAAAGAACATAAAAAACAAAAAAATGTAAAGATACTCAAAATGGTAATCAGTTTTGTACATCACTTAATAGTTAGTACCATTATGATCTGAGACTGTAATAGAAGGTCTGATCCAATAAGGGCACCTATGAAGGCGAATTCCCCTAAGCATACACCTACAAACAGTAAAAAAAACCAACTTTTTGTAATAAAAAGATTGATTCTACCATTTATAATCTTTAAAAACTTAACATTAAAGATTATGTTTAACGAGTGTTAAGGTTTTAACTTTTCAAATGAAAAAAAAAACATACCTGCGTCCAGGCTGATCTTCTCCATTAAAGTGTGTTAGAACACGTTCAAAATATTTAACGTACCTCTATATGGATAAAACAAAAAAAAAATCAAAAATAATATAAAATAAAAAATTGTCAGATGAATTTCAAAAAGGATGTAAAATGGATCTGTTAAACTTACAATTTGACTTGGAAGAACAAGTCCCTTGCCATCAACACATCTTTTTTTGTTATAATAATCGATAGATTCCTGAGCTGTAGGGTAAAACTGCAAGAATAAATATATATTAATCCTAAGAAATTAAAAATAAGTAAAGAAAATATAAAGTATATATATATATATATATACCTTGAGATATAAAAGCAAACTTGTGATCATTAAACCAGTTCTTGCCATACCAGCCTTACAATGAACAACCACAACATTTTCAATATCCTCTTTTAACCACGAGCAAGCACTATGGCAAAATGAAATAATCAGTTGAATTGGAGGACAATTGTGATCATCAAATGGAAAACTAGCAACCTGAAAAATAAAAACATAAATAAAAACATTAATGTATATAGTGAGTTAGTGACAGATAAATTACAACCTTACTCAAACCATTTGTTTTTTTAGTAAAAGGGTATGGTTTTATAAACAAGAACCGTCCGTGTGGTTTGTATAGAATTATATATATTGTCCCTCGAATTTTTTTTATAACACAAATAGTCCCTACTTTTGAAACTTGTAACATCAACGATCCCTGGGTTTGAAATTGTAACATCAATAGTCCCTAATTTTGAAAGTTGGAAACGGTCCCAAAAAACTTAACAGCTTTTTTTGCTTTAGGGACAGTTGGTGTTACAAGTTTCAAAAGTAAGGACTATCCATGTAATAGAAGACTTCGAGGGATGAAATCCAAATTTTCATACAAACCACAGGGACGACTTATGTAATTTACTCATAAAAAATGCAAGGTAAAAGTGTGAAAATTACCTTTCCTTCAAAGAGTGATGCATCATATAGCCTCTCTGAGCATAGATTGTAAACCTTGTACTTGTCCTAATAATAAAAAAGAAAACAAATGAGAGGTAAATATTTTGGCATATATGATCTAAATATATATGTAAATTTGAATTATGAAACCATATATGTTGTTACCTTGTGATTGGTTTCAAAGAACATGATTACTTCCTCCATGTGGTTACGGTAAAATCCCTAAAATTAAAGATTTTAAATTTAATTATTTTGAAATAAGAAGTTTATATTAGATGTTTTATTATTTATGTTCACCTCAAAGTATCCAAAGAAACCTGAACTCATATCACCAGCAGGGAAACCCATTGCAATTATATTCTCAGTGATGTAAGTCATATCTAAATCAAATCCTCCTTCCTGGAACCACAAATATCAAATCATTTTTTCTTTTTCATGAGATAATACCATTATAATTTATGAAATATCATATATGTAATTTGATCATTTCAATTACAGCATATATAAACTAAATAAAAAACTTAGGAAAAAACGGTACCTGATATCTTCGTTTGTTTTGTGATACAACATGACGAGCCTTTACTTGCACAACTTTGACTGCATTTTTGGATGTATCAACAAAACCTTTTGCAAGTGTCCCAATGAAACCAGTTTGTGGTGTTTTTGAATCTTCATCAGAATTATCAGTTTGTTGGGGAGATAAATGCAATCCAAGCCCACTTGTAAAACGTGCAAAGGATGATTTTCCATTGTTTTCAGATGAAGATTCCGTTTGTGTGGTTCCCAATGATTGAGGAATTTTCAAACTTTTGGCCCATGTGGTTAGGCTAGAAGCAGAGAATTTTGATGTTGCAGTTTCTGCAGATTTATCATGTTCAGTATCAACAGGAATAGAAGCTTCTAGATCCGAGTTTTTGACAGGTGGCGAGGTTTTGGTAGATTCCACATCCATATTGCCTTTCAGAAACCTTTAAAACAACCAAAACATTAGCACACGTCTAAAGTATTGTATTGAGCATGATACTCGAGGTAAATGATCAACCAATAGTTAGCAAACTACCAAATAAATTGTATAATTAAAAAAATATTGGGTAGTATATGACCAATATGCATAATGCCTACCTTAAGTAGAACCCTAAAATAAACTTTTGAAGGAGAAAAAACTATAGACCCTATCAATTCACACAAAACCATCAAATTAGCAATCACTGAGTTGACCAGAAATTAATCAAAACTTAGCTCACTAATCAGATAATAGTCGCATTAATTCAATTTCATGACAGAAGAATTGGTGAAATTTCGCCAATCATTTCAAAACAAAAAATCCCCGATATACAGATCCAACTTTTTTTGCTAACCAATATTACTTACAAGTTTCACCTGATCTGCAATCTCAACAATATGAAACGGATGGATATCAAATTTGATAATCAACGATACCAGATACCCTAACTTACTAAGTGTGATATGCAAGTAAACAACGAAGATGAGCAAAAATACAAGCTTACTGAATAAACTAGCATCAGATGCCGAAATCTGGAAGCTAGTGGCGGAAACGGCAGCTATCGGTGGCGGTTGAAGGTTTCCGTTGGTGGCAGTGGCAGTGTCAGTCGTCGTTTTTTTCTTGTTTGCGATTCTATGTGCTACGAGCTGGAGTGCCGACGAGTACGTGGATCTACAGGAAGTTTATGTGTTTGCTTGGAAGTCCTTCGTTTTTCATTTTCCTATATATATTGACCCTTATGTTATTGGAAGTCCCTTTTTTTATTTCTTTTATTTTTTCTTGTTTAAATTTATTTTTGTAACTAGCTGGTACCCGCGCAATGCTGCGGCGGCGGGTATCATGTAATTGTATTTGTTGCATTTGTGATAGTGGTGGTGGTGCCAGTAATGATGGTGGTGGACTGGTGGGTGTGGTGCACAGCGATGATGGGCGGTTGTGCGTGGTGATGGTGGGTGGTTCGGTAGTGTTTTTGGTGGTGGAGGTTGTTGGTTATTGTGGTCATCAACAGTAGAATATAAGCTTCAAGATTAATAAAGATAATGTGGTAAATTAGTTATTGCAATAAAATAATTAACAACTGTCATAGTGGATATTTTTTATAAACACAAATCTATCTAAAAAATAACAAGTGTGATGGCTAGAAACTAAGCTTTAATTTGGGAAGGTCCCAAATACACATTATATATAGTTTAGATTTAGTGGTCAGCAATTGACCCCGAACCGATTCAGAAACCGATAACTGACAGGTGTTTTGGTTTTAGTTAACCACATTTGTTTTGAGTCTACCTATTTTTTACTCAGATTTCAGTCCATTTATGTTGTATACATCTCATTTTCAGCACTGTTTTTATAAAAAATTATTAATAGAAGTCATACATGTTTTTAACCCCCAAAACATAAAATAACTAACCAAAAATTGTGAATTGAAGAACTAAAAGTTTACATTTAATTCAAAGTGATGTACATGTAAGTATTGGTCAATGTTCAATTTTAAACCACAAAATACTGAAATCCAAAAAGTTAATAGCTTGACATGTTTGTGAACCATTCACACAACACATCAGATAATAAAAGTAAAACTTAATTGGGAAAAGAAAAAAAAATTAAACGATTAAACACATTATAGATAAAGACAATATCAATAGAGTATATTTCGGATTATGGCTCCAAGGCTATGCATACGTGAACAATGAGACAGAAATAACCACACTTAAAGCTTGAGCTTTGAAAAAAGATCACGCCATCTTGGAGTTTCTTCGTCGAAAATGTAGGTCAAAGGAGACAACAAAACTCCTCTACCTCCAATCTGCACAATCATAAAACACAAGTAATAACAAAATAAGAGCAAGACCATTTATATGATTTACTCTTATTTAACTTTTAAAGGTTGTAACTTGTAAGCAATGATAAAGACATTCGGCGAGTTTCAATCCATTTGACCAACTTCTAAGCCAAGGTTAGAAGTTACACTCATTTGTCATCCATTGCATCCTCATTTAAAATTGTATCCAACATGTGTCATCATCACCACAACATAAACACACTTCAAATGAATATTTTTTAGAGACTAATACATATACAGTTAGGTTGAGATAGATACGTTAGAATAATAAAAGTATCCAAAAATACGTGATTCAAACTCACCAGAATTTTGGGAATAAAAGTATCCCAAAGAACACCCAAAGCTCCATCATCATAAATCAACAACATTATGCAAACTCTAAAAACACAGAAATAAAAAAAATAATAATAACTAAAATAAGCAGCCAGTATATATAAATAAAGTAGATAGAAGAAGACATACCTTACCAAACCTGAACATTGACCTCTTGCGCTGCATAGCCAATCACTAAAAAATGGTAGGCTAATGAAGGCTTTTCAAGTTCAAACTTACTTTTAACCTATGAAGGTTTTGAACCTACTTCACTTTCCAAAAACAAAGTTACAAAGGCATCCACATCAAAACTGTAAAATCCTGTAAAAAAAGCTTAATTAAAATAAACTTAGAGGAAAACCATATGAACAATAATTAAGTAATTAACAAAATCCAGTTTTAGTGAATAATTTCAAGAAACAGGTGGTAAGCATGAATTGTTTGGAAGATAATTCGGGATTCAAATAAGATCCTCTTTTAAACCTTGCTTCACGTTTCAGCTGAATCAGTCATAATCTTTTATGCAAGATACATATAGGCAAATTATTTTAAAATCAGTAATTTGGTATTTTTTTTAACATTCAAATCAGGTTACCTGCCAATGATACCATTAACCTAGGTGACCACGTTAAATGTTGGTTTCAGCAGCCACAACATCGAATCCATCTTTACAGCTAGCAACATTATTATCGGAATCAATGACTTCCACTGCTTGATTCGATTTTTTTCTGGCTGATAAACTGGGCAGTTAATATCGGTGGGATCTCACTGGGATCTCGGAGATCAAAATAATACAGGTCCCAAATACAGGTCCCAAATATAGGTACCGAGAATATCGGCGATATTGACCGGGATCTCACCGATATTTTGAAATCGGGATCTCGGTTTTTTTCCTGTATTTTTTTTGATCTGTTGCTTGACTTGGGCACCAATTTTAATAATATCTAACCTAGTTTTTTGAGCCCATTAAAAAAAGCCCACTCCACTCCAGAACCTAACCTAGTTTTTTGTGTTATGTTTGTTGTTTAGTTTTTTATGGTTTAGATAATATTGACTACTTTTTGGGACCTTTTGGGGCTTTTTATGCTATGTACATGTCTTTAACTCTTTATATATAACTATATATAATATATATAATTTTTACAGTACAATATAAAAAAACCGATATCCCACCGATATCTCACTGAGATAAACGATATCCCAGATCTAGGACCTCGACTTGTATTCATTTTCTGACATGTATAACTGCATAGCTGATAAAGAACAATTTCACCAATTTCATAATCAAGTCCACATCTGGATTAGTTTGTACGAACAATAACCTCGGGTGCCCAGATTGAAACCCTAGATTGAAGGAAGTAAGATTCAGGGGCAAAACTTGGGGTTAATGGGTTAATGATTGAAACCCTAGATATACAAGTTGGTATGAAATAAGAGAATTATGTAGGCTAGAAGTTAACTTACATGAAATTAACATAAATGGAGTGGACTTAATAGTTAGTACCATTATGATCTGAGACTGTAATAGAAGGTCTGATCCAATAAGGGCACCTATGAAGGCGAATTCCCCTAAGCATACACCTACAAACAGTAAAAAAAACCCAACTTTTTGTAATAAAAAGATTGATTCTACCATTTATAATCTTTAAAAACTTAACATTAAAGATTATGTTTAACGAGTGTTAAGGTTTTAACTTTTCAAATGAAAAAAAAAACATACCTGCGTCCAGGCTGATCTTCTCCATTAAAGTGTGTTAGAACACGTTCAAAATATTTAACGTACCTCTATATGGATAAAACAAAAAAAATCAAAAATAATATAAAATAAAAAATTGTCAGATGAATTTCAAAAAGGATGTAAAATGGATCTGTTAAACTTACAATTTGACTTGGAAGAACAAGTCCCTTGCCATCAACACATCTTTTTTTGTTATAATAATCGATAGATTCCTGAGCTGTAGGGTAAAACTGCAAGAATAAATATATATTAATCCTAAGAAATTAAAAATAAGTAAAGAAAATATAAAGTATATATATATATATACCTTGAGATATAAAAGCAAACTTGTGATCATTAAACCAGTTCTTGCCATACCAGCCTTACAATGAACAACCACAACATTTTCAATATCCTCTTTTAACCACGAGCATGCACTATGGCAAAATGAAATAATCAGTTGAATTGGAGGACAATTGTGATCATCAAATGGAAAACTAGCAACCTGAAAAATAAAAACATAAATAAAAACATTAATGTATATAGTGAGTTAGTGACAGATAAATTACAACCTTACTCAAACCATTTGTTTTTTTAGTAAAAGGGTATGGTTTTATAAACAAGAACCGTCCGTGTGGTTTGTATAGAATTATATATATTGTCCCTCGAATTTTTTTATTAACACAAATAGTCCCTACTTTTGAAACTTGTAACATCAACGATCCCTGGGTTTGAAATTGTAACATCAATAGTCCCTAATTTTGAAAGTTGGAAACGGTCCCAAAAAACTTAACAGCTTTTTTTGCTTTAGGGACAGTTGGTGTTGCAAGTTTCAAAAGTAAGGACTATCCATGTAATAGAAGACTTCGAGGGATGAAATCCAAATTTTCATACAAACCATAGGGACGACTTATGTAAACATCTCATTTATGTTGTATACATCTCATTTTCAGCACTGTTTTTATAAAAAATTATTAGTAGAAGTCATACATGTTTTTAACCCCCAAAACATAAAATAACTAACCAAAAATTGTGAATTGAAGAACTAAAAGTTTACATTTAATTCAAAGTGATGTACATGTAAGTATTGGTCAATGTTCAATTTTAAACCACAAAATACTGAAATCCAAAAAGTTAATAGCTTGACATGTTTGTGAACCATTCACACAACACATCAGATAATAAAAGTAAAACTTAATTGGGAAAAGAAAAAAAAATTAAACGATTAAACAAATTATAGATAAAGACAATATCAATAGAGTATATTTCGGATTATGGCTCCAAGGCTATGCATACGAGAACAATGAGACAGAAATAACCACACTTAAAGCTTGAGCTTTGAAAAAAGATCACGCCATCTTGGAGTTTCTTCGTCGAAAATGTAGGTCAAAGGAGACAACAAAACTCCTCTACCTCCAATCTGCACAATCATAAAACACAAGTAATAACAAAATAAGAGCAAGACCATTTATATGATTTACTCTTATTTAACTTTTAAAGGTTGTAACTTGTAAGCAATGATAAAGACATTCGGCGAGTTTCAATCCATTTGACCAACTTCTAAGCCAAGGTTAGAAGTTACACTCATTTGTCATCCATTGCATCCTCATTTAAAATTGTATCCAACATGTGTCATCATCACCACAACATAAACACACTTCAAATGAATATTTTTTAGAGACTAATACATATACAGTTAGGTTGAGATAGATACGTTAGAATAATAAAAGTATCCAAAAATACGTGATTCAAACTCACCAGAATTTTGGGAATAAAAGTATCCCAAAGAACACCCAAAGCTCCATCATCATAAATCAACAACATTATGCAAACTCTAAAAACACAGAAATAATAAAAATAATAATAACTAAAATAAGCAGCCAGTATATATAAATAAAGTAGATAGAAGAAGACATACCTTACCAAACCTGGACATTGACCTCTTGCGCTGCACAGCCAATCACTAAAAAATGGTAGGCTAATGAAGGCTTTTCAAGTTCAAACTTACTTTTAACCTATGAAGGTTTTGAACCTACTTCACTTTCCAAAAACAAAGTTACAAAGGCATCCACATCAAAACTGTAAAATCCTGTAAAAAAAGCTTAATTAAAATAAACTTAGAGGAAAACCATATGAACAATAATTAAGTAATTAACAAAATCCAGTTTTAGTGAATAATTTCAAGAAACAGGTGGTAAGCATGAATTGTTTGGAAGATAATTCAGGATTCAAATAAGATCCTCTTTTAAACCTTGCTTCACGTTTCAGCTGAATCAGTCATAATCTTTTATGCAAGATACATATAGGCAAATTATTTTAAAATCAGTAATTTGGTATTTTTTTTTAACATTCAAATCAGGTTACCTGCCAATGATACCATTAACCTAGGTGACCAGGTTAAATGTTGGTTTCAGCAGCCACAACATCGAATCCATCTTTACAGCTAGCAACATTATTATCGGAATCAATGACTTCCACTGCTTGATTCGACTTTTTTTCTGGCTGATAAACTGGGCAGTTAATATCGGTGGGATCTCACTGGGATCTCAGTGGGATCTCGGAGATCAAAATAATACAGGTCCCAAATACAGGTCCCAAATATAGGTACCGAGAATAACGGCGATATTGACCGGGATCTCACCGATATTTTGAAATCGGGATCTCGGTTTTTTTCCTGTATTTTTTTTTGATCTGTTGCTTGACTTGGGCACCAATTTTAATAATATCTAACCTAGTTTTTTGAGCCCATTAAAAAAAGTCCACTCCACTCCAGAACCTAACCTAGTTTTTTGTGCTATGTTTGTTGTTTAGTTTTTTTATGGTTTAGATAATATTGACTACTTTTTGGGACCTTTTGGGGCTTTTTATGCTATGTACATGTCTTTAACTCTTTATATATAACTATATATAATATATATAATTTTTACAGTACAATATAAAAAAACCGATATCCCACCGATATCTCACTGAGATAACGATATCCCAGATCTAGGACCTCGACTTGTATTCATTTTCTGACATGTATAACTGCATAGCTGATAAAGAACAATTTCACCAATTTCATAATCAAGTCCACATCTGGATTAGTTTGTACGAACAATAACCTCGGGTGCCCAGATTGAAACCCTAGATTGAAGGAAGTAAGATTCAGGGGCAAAACTTGGGGTTAATGGGTTAATGATTGAAACCCTAGATATACAAGTTGGTATGAAATAAGAGAATTATGTAGGCTAGAAGTTAACTTACATGAAATTAACATAAATGGAGTGGACTGAAGAACAATTAACCTGAAAAAGAACAAGAGACAATGAAGTTAGAAACACAATCTGTGACAGTGAGACTGGGCGTCAGCAATGCTGATGGTCGATGACGGTCCCGACGACAGGGATGAAGTTACAAATTGTTAATGGAAGAGGGGATGAATCATTTTTGAACGGGGAAATGGGGAATGAAAAGGAAAGAGAGCTTCTTTGACGCATGATGGTTGAAGTTAGCATTTATAGGTTTAATCATGCTTTTACGATTTCCAATTTCTTGACAGGTGTATTGAAGGAACTAAGGAGACGGAACCAGGAGACACTCGTGTGAGAATGGGAAGCGACAGCATATGAGTGGATTTAAGTATGAGTCAGTTCGACGGTAACTAATATATATTTTGAAGGTTTGGAAATTCGATACAAATCTGCTCCTAGTTTAGTTGGCAAGGGTGTTTGCCAATGAGCTTGAGATCCCTTGTTCGAATCCGCACGAAGTCTTTTTTTATATAAAACGCATATCTTCTCAAATTAGCAAGTGTGTTGGCTGAATTTTCAGTCTTGCTAATAGTAGAAAGTAGGGGTGTCAAATTTGTACCGAACAAAACCAACCAATATACTACCAACCGTACCAAGAGTAGTTGGTAGCCAATATGTTGGTAACCAACATGTTTGGTTGGTAGTACCATACCAATCAAGTAGTCATGGTACGGTAACGGTACATAAAATTTAATACCATGGTAGTACCGTACCAACCAATAATGCATATACTACATTATTTAGAAGAATTCGAGAAAAATAAACTACATAGGTATTATTTTTTAATAAATAAAAGTTATGATATCATAACATTAAAACATTCAAGTTACAACTTCTTAGCCTAACCGATTAATATATTATATTTTTGTTATTGTGTTTGCATATAATGTTAATAATTAAATGTGTGAAGCATACGAGAATGCTATAAGCTAGTGTATTATGATAAAAATATACATAATTTGTACTTTATATCGTAGATAATGTTTATATTACATTTAACGTATACCATTACCACATATAATATTATTAAAAATGTCTTGTTTTAGTAATAATTCAAAATAAGTTTGTGATCTTGGTATATACCATTACCAATTCGTACCAACCATGATTGTTGGTAGCCAAACAAATTGGTACCACATATAATTGGTACGGTACTGGTAGATAAATTAGTGTACCAATTATAATTGGTACGGTACACGGTATGAGGATAATATGTGTGGTATCGTACCATGTTCACCCCTAGTAGAAAGGGTAAATGCTTTATAATATAGTAGAGATTATTAATGTTTAAAAATAAGAATAAATAAATAATATTTACTATTATTAAATCCAAGATCCGACATATCGCCTTTTCTGCACCCCGCCAGATTGCATTGCCGCCACCGCCACCACTACCTTGCACCGCTATATCCAATAACCCTAAACATATTCGACCATCTCTTACTTTGTATCCACCTATGACCTATTTCTTTGTCTTCCATTTCGCCACTTATAAATTGCGCCGAAATCGTTAAATTGAATTTAGGGTCCTAAATCCACCTGCAAATCTCTCCCATGAACTCAAACTGAACCCTATAGCAAACAAAGATGTACCCGAAGGCATCATTATATTAGTACCCATCATTTTGTTACCATCCCCGACACACACACGGGTAAACCTACTCGTACGAAATATGTATTAATGGTTCATTCCATTATAAGAGTTAACCGAACATGAAAATTGAATGATGATGACTCATTCTAAAACAGATGTTTCAGTTTGTTCTAGAGCTCTACAAAATTTTTAAATGTTCATGATTTAGATCTTCAAAACCATTTCTTAACATCCATACGCACTATTAACTATTTAAAATTTTATCAGTTTGTATCGAGCAACATGGTTTTTTCTTCTAACTTTTAAGGTTTTTTCTAATAAGACCGATATCTAATATATTTGTTATACATCAAATGAAAATACATATGATAGTATTCTACTATTCTTAATGAAACTTTCAATCAAAAATTAATATCCGTAGACCGTAATCATAAAGATACTAGGAAAATGATAACATCAACTTTAAGTTTAAGGATCGTCATTAAGATGTTAAGACATATATACAAAATTTTTATATCAATCAACAAGTAATTCATACATTTTAGGAATTACATTTCCACTAATAGAAGTACGAATTTTTTATGTATGTAATAATTTTTTAAATACAACTCTTAGAGTGGTTGTTAACAAAAACATATATATATAAATCAATTCTTTCATAGGAGAAAATGAAATCAACCTTTTTAACGGATATGCAACAAAGGTTCGCCCATTGGTTGACTAATCCAAATGATTCGTGCAAAACATTCTTATCCTATTTTTATCATGATTCTAACATAGCATAAAGAAGTTTAAAGTGCTTGGAACATGTTTGAACTAGCACAAAGTGCTTGGAACATGTTTGAACTAGCACAAAGTGCTTGGAACATGTTTGAACTAGCACAAGGATGGTTCTTGGCAGTGGGCTTAGTTGTTGGTTTTAGGCCTCTTTTAGCTCAAAATATAACATTGGGCTCATATTGAAAATTTTCGATTTATTTTAAAGGAAAATGCTAATTACAGCCCTTAGGGCTGTCATTAAGAAGGCAAAATACACAAAAGACAACCCCTGAATTTTAGGAATATTATTTTTTAATCAATATACAAACTTTTTATACATGTTAGTGATAGCCCTAAGGGCTGTCATTAGCAAAACCCTATTTTAAATAATCTGGATTATGGTATTCTCTCTTCATTTTAACTATTAACAAACTGTTGTATCGTTATGTTTTAATAATTATACCATATAACTTGAAGAGTTGCAATAGTTTGATGCCATTTAATCTATCCTTCTATATAAAGCACTAGCTTCAAAGCCCGCCCGATTGGGCGGGCATGCTTCGAGATATAGAAGGTAGAACAATGAGAATAACGTATGAAATCAGATAGTCAATTATTATTGAAATAAAGTGAGTAACGGAATAAGAATCATTGCAATAAAGTGAGTAAAAGGTTTTCAATAAATCATCAAGTTTATTAAAAGCTTCACTATGTCTTGAATGGACAGGAATTAGATGGTCAAAACATTAATAGAGAGATTAACTTGTTTAAAATGTCCCAAATATCATAAAAAAAAACCTGATAATTGATATACAATTTGAAGTATAATTACCGACCCACCCATTTTGCTATAATTAAACACAAGTCAAGCTAAACTTACTTCCACTTCAAATCTTCAATTCACATTCTGATTTTTCTGTTGCTGCATATACGATCTCAGCATCACCGGGTCGTCGACCCGTTTTTAACAAAGGAATTTTCTAAAGCAGAAAAATATAAAATTTTCACATAATTCAAATTCAAATATAATTATTAAAATGTTTGACTATACAATGAGGTATAAGAACCAACTCCTATCACGAGCTTTAATCCATGATATGCAGAACCAACTCCTATGACAACAAATCCAAACAAATCCAGCCTGAAAAAAAATCAATTTATTTTAATACCACATGGACGAATTATCCAATCTAATCTAAAATCAATTTTATTGTTTAACCAGAAGCATAAGAAAAAAAAATCCTACAAATAACATGAAAACTAACTATAATGATTTGCTTCCTCCACCATCTAATTGATCTCTGCATCAATTCACCTAACTCCTTAGCAATATTCTTAACGTCTGTGTTCACCTAATTTAACACACAGTTTGTACTCAGAAAAGGTCTTGTGTTCGAATCTTGTAAGCACCATTTTATCATGGTTTCGTGGTGTAGTTGGTTATTTTTGCTGTTCAAAAAAAATATTCTTAACGTCTGCAATTGATATCTTCCCCTAACTCAGAAAATAAACTTAAAAGAAAAAGATAAAAAAGATTACATTTTGTTATCATGTCAATTTTATGATGGGCTTTTGTGTGTTCTTGTTTGCTAAAAATAATTAATCACATAGTTAAAGACATGTTCATCACTACTTTAAATAAATGTTGAATACTAAGCTGCAAATTGAAAAATGGTGCCCTAATAAAACATAACACCATTGGTTCCAGTTGCCTATTGAATAACAAATATGTAATACCATCAGAGGAAACCAATATCATCTATGTTTGAGATCTGAAAACGAATTGCAGAGCTCTGTAAATTGCAAAATAAAATTCACCACTCATTTCAGAATCAATAGAGATAATATAATTCATACTACAATATTTTCACAAAAATGAGAAAAAGTTCCATTTTGAAAATTAACCATCGAAGAGATTGGAAATGTATATATGCATAAGTTTGTTAAATAGTTATTCAAAATTTTCTCGTAAAAATTTACCTTAATACCATTTACTTCCTTGGCAATATAAGTATCAAAACCGCAACCTGCAAGCCCTTTCAAATCCAAAGAATGTAATGTTTAGGGTTAGCGGCGATTAGAGGAATCTGCACAGAAGTTGAAATTGACAAAACTGGATATTGGGTAACTTTAAGAAAATTAAGAAAGATAAACCCTTGATATATGTGTATAATTCAACTTCGTATTAAGATTTTTCATGAATCACTGCTGCAATCACTGCTTCAATCAGATGATTCCCTCAAATGAGTATCTTATAATAATGAAAATCGGTTTTGAAAACCAAAATAGCATGTTATCAGAAGCGATGGAGAAAGCGATGATCATAATAATCGGGTTTTAAATCTAAAATATCAAATTAAGCAAAAATAACTACAATTATCACTGCAATTTCATCAAAAATTAAGCAAACGGAATACATATAAATTTCTAGAGGCAACTAAATTATCAGAATGCGACAATGAGTAGATGAAATTGATGCAAAATCAGTGGATGTTAAAGAGTACCAGATGTGGTTGGAGATTGAGCAGAGCATTTGAGAGTGAGGAAACGAGAGGTGGAGGCGTTATTGAAGCGAACGGCAGAGGGAGGAATGAAGGAAACGCCGGAGCGGACGGAGGAACGGTGGCGAGAAAGCGGAAGAGGGCGGTGAGAAATTGCTAGGGTTTCCATTGATAGTCAGAGCATTGAAGGATGGTTTATGTGTTTTTTTTTCCTTTCTGTTTGAATATTTGCAGTATTCTGACGTTGATTGTTCATTAGGGGTTCATGATTTGAAAGAAAGATCAGGGCTGATGAATCGTGAACTGCAAATTCTTGTTCGGCGAAGGATTGAAGTCTCTGCGGCGAGAGATGTGGTCGGAAGGATTTTGGGAGGGAGGAGATTTCAAGAATGCGTGGTGATAGGTGGTTGTTGGGAGTGTTACAATTACCGATGGTAGAATTACACGTGGCATTGTGGATGAATCACAGAGCTCAAAATTGATAGTTGGCAAAAATAGATCAAATGTAACCTAATATATAAGTTAAGAAATATAGGTTAAGATTAGATTAGATGATATGGGTATTTTGAGTATACCATTAAAATTGCAACATCAATCAAGTTATTCTAATATTTTGATATATGTGTTCCACACTTATTACCATTTGCAAAATTTTAACGTAAAGTACAAAATATATCAGATAGAACTTAGATTTTTAACGAACAAAACTCTAATATCCGATCCAAGGAATGAATCAAATCTAGGGCTGTCAAATCGTGTTATCGTCTTGTATTTTTGGGTAGCACGACACGACATGAATTCGTTCAACACGAAAGCAACACGACGCGAAGTCGTGTTTTATTTTGCTAACACGTACACGACACGATTAAAAAAAACGATAAACACGACAAACACGACAACACAAAATAAATAACAAAAATAACAAATTTCTTACTTATTATACGCTACAAACACGACAAAATCATAACTATCGTGTCAATTTCGTGTTAATCTCTGAACACGACACGACTTCGTGTTTGTTTTACACAACACAAACACGACGCGAACACGAATTCAAATTTCAATTTTGTCCAAATTTCATTTCGTTTTATATATTTTTGTCGTATCATATCATATTTTGAAAGTCATAATCAAATCTAAACATAATCAAATTATACTAATATACATTTGACAACTTGAGTGAATAGTGCCAGCCAGCTCTTTTCTTTTTTGTCTTTTTCTGACTTTCCATTCAAAATATATAACTAGATATGCAATTTAATTCACAGATGCTTTCCTTGCCAACATGGTTGGCGCTTCGTGCTAACACTCTCCACCCTTCAAACCACCTGGGTTCGAGTCCCTTTAGGATATCTTTTTACATTCTTTTTTTAACTTTTGCTGAAATTACGTTTTACCCCCCTCAACTTTAACTTTTTTAAAAATAACAATACAGTATATTTTTTTACATTCTTTTTTAACCTTTGCTGAAATTATGTTTTACCCCCCCAACTTTAACTTTTTTAAATATAACAATATACTGAACTTTAATTTTTTTTAATAACAATTTACTCCCTAAACTTTAATATTTAATAGCTATATTTAATATTATTATTATTTTCTCTTAAGTTTTAGCTTGAATGTTTGAGTTTATAAATACTTACAATTTACCTCTTTTTTTCTAATTAGTAATATTCTTCTCGGTAACACATGAAAATCCCCCGCGGCAACGTGGGGGGAAATCCCGCTAGTTTTCATACAAAATATCGATATGAAATTACTCCAATACATCATGCTTTGATTGTTCTCCAATACACCCTTTTATTGATCTTAATAAATAGTTTAATATGTCGACCAAGTAAAAGTGGAGTCATATCCCTAGCTGTAAAAAGATCCAACGGCTGAGATACTGCCTCCACATTGTAGGGTTTTGCACTTTGACACACAACAATGCACACAACCACTGGGGGCCCACATAGTAGTGACACGCGTCCCCAAAGACTTCAACTTGCAGTTTGCAGTTTATATCTGCCCCCCTCCCCAAACCCTCGAATCCCTTCTTTCACTCTCGACCGTGCGATTTTTATCCAACTCCGTCCTCCGCCGTACTCAGGCGGCGATCCAGCGGTTATCTGGTCGGATCTCCGGCTAATCTATCCTTATTCATATTCTTCCCTCTCCTCCCCTCTATCTCGTAAAAGAAAAAAAAAACAAGCATAAACAAACAAAAAACTGAAAATTTCTAGGGTTTCTGCCGTTCGGAGTTGAAATTTTCTGATTTGCAGGCTATTTATCTATTTACGTCTGATTTATATCAATAAGGGGAGAGGGAAGTTAAAAAATCCAAAAAAATCAGAAAATTATTTGGGAAAAAAGTAATTGTTTTTAGGGTTTTGAGATGGCGGCTCAGGTTCAAGTTCAACCTCAGGCAGCGAGTGCTGGTTCCGGTGCTGCTCCGGCTGGTGCCGGTGCTCAGCAGTTTGTGCCGACTTCATTGTATGTTGGCGATCTGGAATGGAATGTTTCCGATTCGCAATTGTATGATCTGTTCAACCAGTTAGGTCAAGTGGTTTCTGTTCGAGTTTGCAGAGATTTGTCGACTCGACGATCGCTTGGTTATGGCTATGTCAACTATGCAAATCCTCAAGATGGTTAGTTCTATTCAATCGAATTAGTTATTGCTTATATTGTAACTATTAATTCGGTATTATTGTTTTACATGGAAATAATGTCGCTTAAAAAATGACATTTTAGGCTACTTTTATCAGATTCAACATTATGTGTTTAGGTTCATATTGGTATGTTTGGTGACCAAAAAAAATTAAAGATTTTACCAAGAATTATATAAGTTTCTGGTGTCTGGTAATTTTATTTTCACTTAAGATGTTTCGCATAATCTACATGCAGATGATTATTGGTCCTTGTACATGTTGCGTAAATGATTAACTTAACACTGTTTTGAGCATTAAGCTTTATTCTTGAGTATTTTTTACTTCACTGCAATAAGAAATCATGTAATTATTACAACTAATTTAGGAGTTTGTGTGGCTAAAAGGAAAATTGAAACGGTCAACTTAAATCTCCAGTTTTCTATGAAAGGAAACTTGAAGTTAGACATAGTAAGCAGTTACATAAACATGTACTCGGAAAATAAATGAAATTAATGTTCGCGCGAAAAACAAAACTAGCTTTTGTACTTTTACGGTCGCCTGTAACAATTTTGATGCCAAAGTTGACCTATTAAATGGAACAATAATCTTATTACAGTAGTAGTTTAATTAAAAAAAACTGTCTTTCTTATTTAATTTTCCATGTTAATGACAGCTGCAAGGGCAATGGAGGTACTGAATTTCACACCTCTAAATGGGAAAGCAATCAGAATAATGTATTCTCATCGAGACCCAAGTGTACGCAAAAGTGGATCTGGAAATATATTTATTAAGGTATAGAAATATAAATATATTAATAATTAATCACGTATCCTTGCGTATATTTACCGACTAATATTTTTGTTTTCTTTTTAAATCTAAATAAAATAGAATTTGGATAAGGCAATCGACCAGAAAGCACTACACGACACTTTCTCAACATTTGGAAACATTCTCTCCTGCAAAATAGCAACTGACCAAACCGGTCAATCAAAGGGGTACGGTTTCGTCCAATACGACACTGATGAGTCAGCACAAAAAGCCATTGAAAAACTTAACGGGATGCTTCTAAACGACAAACAAGTCTTCGTGGGCCCGTTTCTACGCAAACAAGAACGCGAATTATCTGCTGACAAAGCAAAATTCACCAACATTTACGTGAAAAACCTGTCAGAAACAACAACAGACGAGGAATTAAACAAGGTTTTCAGTGAATATGGTACTGTCACAAGTGCAGTTGTGATGAGGGATAATGATGGGAATTCAAAATGTTTTGGATTTGTTAATTTTGAAGATGCTGACGATGCTGCAAAAGCGGTTGAGGGGTTAAATGGTCAGAAATTTGATAATAAGGAATGGTATGTTGGGAAAGCACAGAAGAAACATGAGAGAGAACAAGAACTGAAACAAAGATTTGAGCAAACGATGAAAGAAACGGTTGACAAATCACAGGGACTAAACTTGTATATTAAGAATTTAGATGATACTGTTGATGATGATGCTTTGAAGGAATTGTTTTCTGGTTATGGGAATATAACTTCTTGTAAGGTTATGAAGGACCCTAATGGAACTAGCAAGGGGTCGGGTTTTGTTGCTTTTTCAACTCCCGAAGAAGCTTCTAGAGCCGTAAGTAAACTTATTATTTTTTAAATTTTTAATATTTTTTGAAATGTTTTTTTATAAATTCTTTTTGATTTTTTATAATGATAGCTTTTTGAGATGAATGGAAAGATGGTTGGTAGCAAGCCTCTTTATGTTGCACTTGCACAACGCAAGGAAGATAGAAGAGCAAGGTTGCAGGTATGTTCAAATGACAAAATTACCCTTGTTTTTCTAATACTTTATTTTACACAAGGGCATAATTGTCTTTTGTGCAGGCACAGTTCCAACAGATGCCACCTAGTGTAGGACCTCGTATGCCAATGTATCCTCCTGGTGGGCCAGGTCTGGGTCAACAGATATTTTATGGTCAACAGCCTCCATTCATGCCTCCACAAGTAAAATCCCACTTACATTATTCCTTTAATTTTTTTCAATTATAAAACTTTAAAAGAACAAGTAAATTCAAGTTAAATTCCCACCCCACCTATAAAACATTAATTACACGGATGGTCCTTTAGGTTTGTAGCAAATTTCACCAATAGTCCATTAGTTCAAAAAATTACACTAAGGGTCCTTATTTCTGAAAGGTTTTTCACCGATGGTCCTTTACTAAAACAACCGTTTATTTTTCACGTTAAGTGACGTCACTTACGAAAATGGCCATTATGTCACTTAACTTGAAAAATAAACGGTTGTTTTCGTAAAAGACCATCGGTGAAAAACTTTTCAGGAATAAGGATCATCAGTGTAATTTTTGAAACTAAAGGACCATTGGTGAAATTTGCTACAAACCTGAAGTATAACCCTAAGTTTGAACGATGAACATGTATATGTATATACTATATATTGAAATGAATATGTAAAACTTGTGTTGAAAAATAAAATTAATTATATATTTGTTTTGTTTTGATGTTGTATAGCCTGGATTTGGGTACCAGCAGCAACTTGTACCAGGTATGAGGCCGGGTGCGGGCCCAATGCCGAGCTATTTCATGCCAATGGTGCAGCAAGGGCAGCGTCCAGGTGGCAGGCGCCCGAGTGGTCCAGGTCAGCAAAACCAACCGCCAGTTGGCATGATGCAGCAACAGATGATGCCACGTGGGCGGATGTACCGTTATCCCCCGGGGCGCAATGCGGGTGATCCAGGGATGATGTATGGTGAGATGGGGATGCGTGATGCAGGGATATCTCCACAAGCAATCCCAATTGGTGCTTTAGCTTCTGCTCTTGCAAATGCTTCTCCTACTGAACAGAGAACCGTAACAACCATATCTTTTCTTTTTCTTATCCAATTATTGCGAGAATTAATTAACAATAATAATTAAAATGAAATTTGGTTTTTAGATGTTGGGAGAAAAGCTGTACCCACAAGTGGAGCAACTGGAGCCAGAGGCAGCTGCAAAAGTAACTGGAATGCTGTTAGAGATGGATCAAACAGAGGTTCTTCACTTGCTGGAATCACCAGAGGCTTTGAAAGCAAAGGTGGCAGAAGCCATGGAAGTTTTGAGGAATGTGTCTCAAGGAGGAAGTGGTAATATGGCTAGTCAACTGGCTGGTTTGACTTTGAATGATGCCATTGGTAACTAAAAACCTACCTGCTTGTGGTGGAAGCAAGGTTTGTTGTTGGTTGGTTGGTGAGACTTATTATTATTATTGTTATTGTTATGTAGTTTGGTTGGTTAGTGGTAAGGAGACTATGACTTGATTTGGTTGTTGGATAGTGTTTGTTTGTTTGTTTGTTTTGGAGATTTTTGTTGGATTTGAATTGATTATGGTTGTGTTGGGATTCATATGATTTGTGGCTTTTGCTGTTTGATTGCACACTCTAAATCTGTTTATTTCCTTTTTCAATTTTGGATAAAGAAAAATGCTTGTGTATTTGTTAATCTAAGCTCTTTTTAATACACTACTTGAGAGTTGATACTGCCTATCTAAAATAATCATTCTTGGTTAAATTCTTAAGTGAGTATTTTCAATAAGTTATTGTTTTTGGGAATTGATTTGTTGATTATGTAATGTTGTTTGATATTTATACCCTTTCTATTTTTTACCCTTCCTTGATGATATAAAAGTCAAACAATATTAATTTGTCTTAGATAAAATAATAGTTGCCTTTAACAAATCAATTCTCATTATTTTTTCTTCACATTTCTTGAAAATCACTATCCTTGGTATTTTGGTCCCAATCGGTTCAATTACGTATCAATAAATACAATAACACAATATAAACTAATAAAGAAAATAATGGTTACATAATAAATTAGCCCAAGGGTACATGGTTAGCATTGTGGAGTACAATGTTTACTTCCAACCAGCTCACGAGCTGTACACCAGTACAGTAGATGTAGAATCTTCATTTAAACAAGTCTTGGATAAGAGTAACCCGAAACAGTTTTAGCAGTTGATTCATCCTAAATGTTGGATCAACAGGTTCTTGATTATCCAAATTGTTCTTAACAAGTATAATAATTGTTCTCCGTTTATATGATTGTAGTTTATTTATATTGGTGTTTAGTATTGCACATAACCTAAAGTTATGAGTTCGAATTTTTTTGTGGATATAATTGTAGTAGATTTATGAGTTGTTAAAAAAATATTATCTATATAATAGTTTACATATATATAAAAATTATTGAACCTTGTAAACTATGTTGTTAAAACTAATAATATATTTTTTAAAGTTTATTTACTTTTAGTTTTTACATGTGACTAAAATAATTATTATACCAACTATTAAATAATAAATTATATAAGTTCAATTAAAACAAAGGTAAGTGATGTAGTGGTGATTAAAGTTTGCTGGGACAAAATTTCGTGTGGAATCAAAATCTGCTCCACCATTTAATACCACTTTTAGTTTTCACCTTATTTTAACCAATACCTTTTAATATATTTCAACCAATAGCAATAGCTTTTAGTTTATTTCAACCAATAACTTTAGAGTTAATAGTAAATGTTGAACCACAATTGTATTATAGGTAAAATTTCCTTATTCTTTCAAGACAAAAATAGGTATGTGTTAGCCATATGTACCTCCAAAAGTTACAAAAAGAGCTACAAAAATAATGATACTAAAAAATGCTTTCACGGAAAACCCCTGGCAAAAGTGTGAGGGGTAAATAAGTGTATGAGACGTGCGAATGTCTATAAAAACATATACAAGTAATGGAGAGTATATGTGCATGTGGCGTGTGCAACAAAAAGAGGCACCACAGTCATTAATTTAAAACTTAAAAAAATTAATCAAATTATATAACTTACTAACACCAAACTTATTGGGCCAATTTGAAAACCTATTCTCATGTTATAACACTAACAAGCTTCACCTCAAAGCATAGTTTACAATTTTACACTATAGGTTTCTACAAGACCCACAAAACATTAAATTATTTTTTACTATCTCACTAACCCACAAATCATATTCACAAATTCCAAAACTACATCCACATTTGCATCACAAGTCTGTTAACTATTATTATTATCTTTCCCCAAAATTATCAAGTCTTATACCAATCAAATAACGGTCATCTCTAATCGAGTTATGAAGATTGGTGAACCAAACACGAAACCGCTGACCACAAAAACAGATCAAACTGAGACAAAGGCAACCTAACCACGCAAACCGGTAAACAGCCGAGTTAACCACTAACGGGTAACCAAACACCGGGAATACTCCACGGGCTAACACATACGGGCCACATAAAGCGGTTAAAACTTTCATCATGATCGGGATCACAATCTCTTTCAACGCCCAAAAGGCCCGTACCCTTGAGAACCCGTACACCCGCACTCTCTCAAATTTCATTCGCCAGCTGGCACCCATTAAAGGCATCAATCGGGCCCAAATTTTAAGGAAAAGAAGGCCAAGAGCCCAATCTCGGTACACGAGGAACACCCGGCTTTCATCAACAGGCACTCTCATTGGTACAATTACCAGAAGTTCAAATAACAGCCCGATCAACACCGGGATCACAAATATCTGTAACAAAAGGGCGTTTTTGTCAAAACCTAATGAATTAAAATCATGATCCTAGGTGCTGTTTGGTAGCATCTGAATGATTCAGACTTCCCCTGACATTTGTCCAATTAAGAGACAGAACATGTTGAATTTTTTATTAAGAGGCTGATTAAGAAGTCTTACCAAACGCTCTGAATCTGTCCGATTAAGAGGCTGACCTCTTAACTGAATCATTAAGAGGCTTACCAAACAGCACCTTATTCTTAAATCTTACCCAAATCGATAATAATACACAACTCTTGATAACAACGGAAGACAATTTCCAGATTTGACCTTGTAAAAGCAAACCTCTCTTTGTTCTAATTTGGACCATTTGGTCAATGCAATACCGTATGCCAGCTAGGACGGTCCAGATCACATAACTTCCAATAACAAATGCATATACGTCTGACATAAATCAATGGTAACGAATTTTAGATTAAGCTTTCATTAGAACATAACCCTAATTAATAAACCTACTAATTAACAATATTATATCTTACCATTGCATTTGATACCATGTGAATTGAATAACACTCGTCCAAGATATACAGGTGCAACAATTAATGCAGAATTTACAACCAGTGATGTCATCGAACTTGCCAATACAAGTAGTATGATACGGACGACAAACAGATACCTCCTATAAAATAGGAGATAATATTATTAAATGCGGTTAAATTACTAACTATTTACTCAAAACAACTTACTCTGAATCCGACTGTTGATCAAAATTAGCATTTCTTGCTCGGTTCAAATCTTCATTTTTGGGCAATAAATAATCTGATAAACCAAGGGCCCAACCAGCTGCTGTAAACCAATAATGTAGAATTGATTTGATTGTTGCATGAAGTTTAAAAGAATCAACAGCAAATAGAACGCAAATTTGGAAGAAAATCATGTCAGCAGGAATCTCTGTGAACGGGTCAGATACTCTGCAAATATATAATATAGCTCTGTAAGTATATATATATATATATATATATATATATATATATATATATATATATATATATATAGGGTTTTGCTAATGACAGCCCTTAGGCCTCTCCCAACCCTTACCCATCACTAAACCCATCACTAGCGCCACGTCATCACATCCTTACTGACACGCTACTGACACGGTCGTGCCAACCCTACCCATCACTAACCCATCACTAAACTCATCCTTTCCACATCATCATTTCCACATCATCATTTTAATTAATAAAAAAACACATTACATTAAATAAAAAACATTACATTAATAATAAAAATAAAAATAAAAACATTACGATTAAAAAAAACACGAATAAAAAAAAACAATACGGAAAAAAAAAACATTACGAAAAAAAAAAATTAACGTTGACGGTAGTTTGGCGGGAGGGTCCAAATGTGTTCGATTAAGGCATTGCGAAGTTTATGATGCACAACTCGATCACGTATCTCCTTTTCAATACGCAATTGGGCTGCAACCCGTTCATGCCATGTACGTTGTGGGTGATTATCCGGGTTAGCGGTATAGTCTTCTTCGATTGGACAAATTGCGCGGCCGTTATCTTCCGTAATCATGTTGTGTAATATCACACAAGTGTACATGATCCGTCGTATTTTGTTCACATTGTATGGTCGTGCCGGGTTTTTAATGATTGCCCACCGTCCTTGAAGCACTCCGAAAGCTCGTTTGACATCCTTCCTAGCGGATTCTTGGAACCGCTTGAACTTCATGTTCTTTTCTTCAATTGGGCATTTAAACGACTTGACAAGCGTTGCCCATTCCGGATAAATCCCATCAGCTAGATAATAACCCTTCGTAAATTGCTCACCCGAAATAGTAAACGGAACTACAGGAGACCTGTCTTGCCTTATTTCATCAAACAAATCTGATTCGTTAAGGACGTTTATGTCGTTATTCGAACCCGCCGGGCCAAAGTACGCATGCCATATCCACAAATCGTATGACGCAACAGCTTCAAGCATTATTGTGGGACATCCTTGATCACCACGTGTGTATTGGCCTTGCCATGCTTTTGGACAATTTTTCCAAGGCCAATGCATACAATCAATGCTACCAAGCATCCCAGGAAAACCATGTATCTCTTGATGTTTGGCATGTAAACGTTGGACATCATGAGTTGTTAGTTTTCGCAAAAACTCAGTCGAGTATAGATGGAATATACATTTACAAAAGCTGTCCAAACAATCGTACGCTGTTTGTTGACCCATGTGCAGGTACTCATCAAACAAATCAGCGGCACAATCGTACGCCAATTGACGTATGACAGAGGTACACTTTTGAAATACATTAAAACTGGGGTAACCCGTAGCGTCTCTCCTTTGACGGAAATAATCAAAATACGACGGTAGTTGACCCGGTTGATTATAAAAATGTATAACCTGGCATATACGGATGAACAAAGGTTTCGACATGCGAAACCGTCTTCGGAAGTAGTCCGGGGGGAAAACGGCATTGTCGGCAAAGTAATCATTCCATAAACGTTCAGCAGCCGCAACGCGATCTCTTGGTATATATCTTCGTGGTGCTCTTGGCACGGTGGAATTTTCAGCTTCTTCTTGATCCAGATAATCAAGCCTTTCAATAGTTTGGTTCAAATCGAAGACGGCTGTTACATTAACATAATCTTGTCAGTAATCATCGGAGTCATCGTTTGGATCCATTGAATGAGAGAAAATATATGGAAATTGGGATGAGAGGAAGTATGTGATTGTGAGAGGAAGTATGTGATTGTGTGTTTAAAATGGTAGAGTATAGTGGGTTTTTATAGAGGTTTTGTGTAATATTAATTATTTGTATTAAAAAAAAAATTGATTTTTGAAATCAATTCGGACGCTCCCCCGGACCCACCCTCGCCCTCGACGCCATGCACCGCCCGTCCTCACCACGACGAATCCCTCACGACGCAGGCCACGACGGCTTGGTGCCAACGCCGTCGTGGTGCGACGGCAAGAAAAGCCCCCCGACGGCCTCCCCCGACGTGCCGTTGGTACGGGTCTTAGGGCTGTCACTAACATGCATAAAAAGCTTGTACATTGATTAAAAAAATAATATTCCTAAAATTCAGGGGGTTGTCTTTTGTGTATTTTGTCTTCTTAATGACAACCCTAAGGGCTGTCATTAGCATTTTCCATATATATATATATATATATATATATATATATATATATATATATATATATATATATACTAGCTACAAAACCCGCCCGATGGGCGGGTATGCTGTAAATTTTAGTATGTAAAAAATGTCCAAAAACTTTATATATTTATAAATGACATAATAATCGATAGATGTGATGATGATTTTGTACAAAAAAAACGGTAAATGAAGAAATGTTACACGGGCATTTTATTAAATGAAGAATCCAGCTTTTTATGCCGTAATCCGTAATATCTGAAGTCTGGTTCCGTTGCACAATCCAGCTTTTTATGCCGTAATCATAGAATGCCGGTTTTATGGAAATTATATTGAGTCGTGTATCACTTCTGAATAAATACGATTGAGTCGCTGATTGATCTTTTAAATATTTATTTGTTTCTTTGTATGTAGGATCTTTTAAATAGTTATTTATTTGTTTCCTTGTATGTAGGAAGCCGTATATGGAGCATATGAATGTAGACCGTAAGCCGTACCAGATTCGTTTGCCGTATATGGAGCGTATGAATGTAGACTATAAGCTGTACCAGATTCGTTTGTATTAGTGCAAATGACGTGGACCAATCAGAGAATTCCAAGTGGCATTATGGACGAATAGGAATGCTTGGAATTGCCATGGTGTCAAACCCTCTTCAAATTTAGGCCTCATATATAGGGTAGGATATATACTTTTCCGACCCGTTTAAGGTCTTACAGATAATTAAAATGTATAAAGAGCTTTTTTTTAATATAAAATGTAACTGTAACAAAGAAAAGTCCAACTGTCATTAAAAGGTAGTTTTAGGTCACGCATCCTTTTGACCCATCACACGACCCGACCCGACCCATATTGCCAGCTGTACCAGAAATTAAAAAAAAAGAACAAAAAAAAAAAAAAGATGATCTTACGATATGTCGAGAGGGAAGATAGAAGGAGCCATTCGCATAGCAAGTTTAACTGGCAAAAAAACGAGCAGAGCAATTAAGGTTCCAGAAAAAGCAACTGACAAAATAACCTTAAACGCATGTTTGTGTACAGGATAGTCAATCGAAACCCTAATTGGATTAAAGTTAGGATCAGCTGGATCTCGCAAGAAATAAAGTACTCCATTCCTCAAAACCTGAAAAATAATAACGATTAAATTTCATATATTTAAAAGAGTAACTTTGTGGTTTGTATGAAATTATGAATTCCGTCCCTTATTTTTTTCCATTACATGGATAGTCCCTACAAGTTTCAAAATTAGGGACTATCCGTGTAATTTAAAAAAAGATGAAGATTGAAATTTATAATTTCATACAAATCAGAAGGAAGGTTTATGTAATTTACTCTATAAAAGTTCAATGAGATATCAGTGTATAGGGACGAGTTATTTGCACCCAGCAGAAAACCAGTCTAAGCCAATCAGAATTTAGTAAATACATATGAGAACCAATAACATTTAACCCAACTTCAAAAAAATACTGAAAAAACATACATGCACAAATAACACTTATTTATACATACATGAATAACATACATGCGCAATAACATATATGTATACATGCATGAATAACATACATGCAAACTAATATCTGTGGGTCCCACATCAAAACCCTTTCATGTGCCTTACATGATCCGTTCATTTCAAAAATCAATAGTTTAGATTTGGTTCTGTTGAGTTGTACCCATAATTTGGGTTCCACAAATAATTGTTCACTCAGTGTATATATGTATTTAGTTTTATACCCTATGAAGAAGTTCGATAAACATTGATATTTGTAACGTGAAAACAATCCCAACAACCCAGTGAATCAAGGAGCTTGCTAATGGAAATATAGAAATAAAGTCAACACTTTGACCAACGGATTTCCCAAACATGCGTCTTGTACTAACGTCTAACCACCATCCACGCATTAGAGGGAAAAACCATAATTCAATAACCAAACGTAAGGCAACTTTTAATATAGTCATTAAATGTCTCATTGCAGATATAAATTGTCTGAAAACTGAAGGAATTGTTTCCAAAATTGAAATAAATCTTCCAATAATAAAAGGCTCTCGTTCTCCCCTCATGTACCCAACTAAACCAATAATTCCAAGATAAAATATAATTATTGAAAATATGAAAATACTGTAAGAGTTGTAGCATTTGATAGTTTTAATCCCCCTTTGAAAAAGTCAACTGGAATTTGAGCTGTTGTTGACTCATTGAGTCGAGTGGAATTCAGATTTATGGTTTCTGAAAGGTTTGTTTCCGTTGTTAAATTTGTGACAGCTGTCAATGTGATATTGGCCAATGAAAGTGCGTGTTGTGTAAGTGGTACCACGGTTGATAACATGGGACTGGTTGCAGAGGATAAAATCCATGAGAAATGGTAGAGGATAAATCGTCCTATGTGGAAAGGTACAAGTACTACAACACCAAGAAATATCATGTTGCTTGCAACAACCTGCAGCATAAAAAATATACATCAAATAAAATAAATAAAAAAGAACTTAACACAATTAAATAATAAAAGAAATACTTACAGTAAATGCATTTTCCACCAGATGAAAAACAGGTCCTTGCATGCCAATAACGTTTTGGTTAACTTGTTGTTGTCTCCTAGCAACACGAGCACCATTTCTTTGCCCTTCATCTTCTCCGTTGTCACCTTCTGGCCCTCCAAGTTCTCGTAAATGTCGAAAATAGTCCCTCAAATATGCGGCCCTTAGAAAAATGAAGACAATACTTGCGGAAAGTAGGAATCCGTGAAGACAATCGGTTAAAATGAATGTTGTTGACATATGGCTTGTGAAGAGTTTTTGGGCTTCATAAAAAGTTGTGGCAAATGATAAACGCCATATCCAGAAAGTGATAAATGGTATGATTAAAAGCCAGACAGAAAGCACAAATGCGAGCCGAGTGAAGAATTGTAATTGTAACACGTGATAAGCTTTCATTGCAATCCCAATAATAAGTTCTTGTAAAGGAACCCTAGCGTATACAGGGGAGAACGAATAAGGATGCTTGCAAACCTGAAATACATTAAATATAAAAGCAAATAACTAAATAATCTTAATTAAATAGATAAAAAATGATCTAAATCTGTTTGCATGAAGAACAAATCAATCAATCCAACCTAAAACCTTGCAATCACAGAGAGGATTGAAAACAATTCACATTGCTCGATCTACATAATAAAGCAATTGAAAAGGAAAAACGAACATGATTAACCTAATTCGTAATGAAACGAACCTCGCAGTGACGAGCGTTGGTGTGATTAAACCACTGAAGAAGGCAGTCTTGATGAACAAACTTAATACTGCCTCTGCAAGCACACGGATAATGAAGACGATTATCGATGTCTCCCGGATACCGGCAGATCCGGCAAACATCTCCGTCTTCGTCATCGTCATCATCGAACATGTTGCTCGATAGATTATGGTTATTAACAAGAAGAAGAGCCTGAGGAAGAATTCGGTGCGTTTCCGGCTCCGTCGTATGCGGCCAACACCGCCGGTGGTATCTCCATCTACCAACACGGTTATTTACGGTTTTAGAAGGAAAAAAATATAAAACACAAAAGCAAAAAATTACCTATAAGCTTAAAAATGCTTTTAGCTTCTGAAAATAATGTTTGACTTGGCTTATTTATTTGGTTTATTTTTAGTAAGAAGTTGAAAAGTTCATTGAAAATTAAAGGATCCCTTCCTTTTCAAAGCTTATTAAAAAATCATTTAAGAATTACTTTCTATCTTACACAAAATAACTTTTTAACTTATTGGCTTAATGAAGAAGCTAATAAGGCAATAAATATTTTTCAAAAGGTTTCCCAAACACCTTCTATATCTATATACTAGCTTCATAGCCCGCCCGATTGGACGGGCATGCTTCAAGATTTATATTATAAAAAAATACCAACAAAGATTAATAATTTTAAAAATGACATAAGAATCGATAACTGTAATTATAAGTTTGTACAAAATTTGATACATGAACAAATGTTACATAAAATTTATAGACGAAATAAGACTTCTTTGTAAACGACATTTGCTGTTGAATTAGTCTAATTGTCATCTCTGTCACAACAAATGACCTTCAATCCGTTCTTGTTCTTAACTCGTGATACAACTACATAATTAAAATGTATTTTAATTATACCTAATCACTTAAAAAACTGGGTCTTTAAGTTCATAGAGGCTCCTAGTCGATATAGTTTATTTAATTGCTGCACGAATTTGACATCAGAAATTGAAAGTTAACTGTTAGCACATGCGAATCAATTATGATAAATCTGAAATTTTTTGAATAAGTCCTATTAATATACCAATAATTTAAGAAGAAAACTTATCTATGAATTGTTTGTTGATCGAAGAAGTGTTGAACTAATGTAAGAATCTGCAAGCGTATGGAAAATACATAAACGCACAAAACTCGACATCATTTTACTCTTTTTTCCTAAGTTTTAACTACTTTTTTTTCATTAATAGATAAAAGCAGAGTACTTGGTGCTAAAGGGAAACTCGAAGGAGATACTGGTTGAAGCTGTAGAGCAAATGGATGTTGATCTTCTTGTTGTTGGTAGCAGAGGTCTTGTCCAAATAAAAAGGTATGTATTCTCAAATAAATAAAATCAAATGGATCTTTAATTAATCACATAATGCAACTTTCGTTATTTCATATCCAAAGATTTAAACTCACTCATTTACGTATCATTTTATAGCATAAACTACCTTTTTAAACGATATGTATGGTAAGTTAAAAGACCATTTATTAGCACCGATTGAAAGGTCTATACGTGCAATAAAATAATACATAAAGGGTTGAGTTTGGAACTTTGAAAAAAAACTAAAATTGCAGTATATGATTAGTTAAAAACCATTTATGAAATTATCTCCTAAATAAATGAGTATAAAATTATTGTATTTGACAGTTTGAGTTTAAAAGTCAACTGTTTTAACAACATTTGTTTTTTTTAGCCAATTTACATAGTTATGAAAAAAAAAATGTTTTAAAAAATCAGACTCAATTAAAAAATTGATAAAAAACAGTAAAAAACAATTCTTACCGGTTATGTATTTGTATGTTCGAATTGTCAAACGAATAAAATATTATTTTAAAGAAAGTGTTTGTGGATACTGTTTAAGTTTGACTTTAAACACTTTAAACAGTCTTATTGTTTTAGTACAGTTTGTTTTTTAATATAGTTATACAATTTTCAAAAATAAAAAGGTTTTCAAAAATTGATAAAAACAGTTTTCATAAACATTAAAAACCATATTAAAAAAATATAAAGTCAGTTAGAAATCAGACTTTTTAATTTGAACTGTATAAAGTCAATTTAAAAAATCAGATAAAATATGACCTTTTAAATTCTTTTTAAGTCAAATATGACTTTTTAAAGTCTTTTTAATTATGACTTTAAAGTAAAATTCTTTTTATATTTAATTATTTAGGCCTCAAAGACTATATTTTTTAAAGAATATTATAACTGAAATATAATCTAACTTAACTAATGTAGGGTTTTCTTTATATTAGGCTGCATATATATTGGTATCTGGTAATATTTAGGATGCATATGTATTTTTTAATACTCCCTCCGACCCATTTTTATTGTCCACTACAAAAAAACACACAGTTTAAGAAAAGTACATTAATTATACTATGTCATCAATCAAATTTTCTTTTTCCCACTTAAATGTTTTTTGATTGGTTAATATTTAAGAAAGGACAATCTTTGTGGGACAAATTAAAATAGTATTATGGACAATAAAAATGGGACGGAGGGAGTAATAGATTTTGCGTATAACAAAAAATTATGCAGGAACTTCAAAATAGATTCCGCTGCGATAAAGTTGCATGCAAGGTTACGCACGGAAACCTAGTCGCCGCAACCCCTATTATTCTTTTATTCCATGCTACACCCTCTCCTAAACACTCACCGGCGGTCACAAACACCACCATCTTCGTCCGCGAGCTTTCTCGAGTTCCACCATCACTTTCCCGTTTCTGGTTGCTAGCATCTTTCAGAGAAGCCCACCACCACCTTCGTACGTGTTTCTGTTCCACCATAAATCCCGAGCACCACCGTGGGTTTTTTCCGCCACCGCCGTGAGCTTCACCTTAAAACCACCTTCATCGTGTTTCTGCTTTTCCGGAGCTCCACCGCCGCCCGTTTTTGTTCCGGCGAGCTCTGCTGTTTGAGTTTCTGTTTTGCCGGTGTTTCCTCACCGCTATAAGCTCTGTTTAATTCCACCCGTTTGCGGTTGAGTTTCACTTCGATCCCGACGAGCAGAAGAGCAAAGTTTTTCCAAGTTGTTTAACGTGTAACTTCCTAGCAGTTTCCTTTCCGAGGAAGTGGCGTTGTGCGTCGTTCCGGTAAGCCACACCCCTTATTCCTCGTCGTTTTTCTAGTCTTTTGAATTATGATCGCTAACTGTTGAGAACTTCTTTATTTTCATGGTGCGGGATAGAGCTGGTCTCCTTGAGCAGAATAGTAGTCAAGTGAAGATTCCGATCAACGTTCTAGCTAAATCGAGTGTGTGGTAGAATCTCTATTCAATGTTTTTCCTTTCTCCTTGTTTTAGTTAACTTATAAGTTTTGGGAGGTGACTGTTATCTATTTCGTTCAAATTCTCATGGGTTTTTGTTGGTTTTAAATTGGTGGTCTTGACAATACTATTATGGAAACTCTTGTCCTTACTTTCCTCCTTTTCTTTTCCAGTTTGTCTATTTTGCTCAAATTAAATAGATGGGTTTTTGGTGTAAAACACTTGCTATTTTGATAAATGAGTTTTACTGAGGCACATTTTTATGAGAAAGCATGGAAGGGATTAGTACTGTTTCATGCGCCACTTTATTAAACCAACGAAAAATACAAATGTTTCGAATCTCATGGTTTATCTTTTATGAAAAGCCTTATGGGTATTTTATTAGAAAAAGAGTCTTATGATTTTTGGAGGAAGTTTATGATTATGTTATTTGGAAAAATGTTTTGTATTATTCTAAGAAAAAAAAAAGAGGGGAAATGTTTTCTTAATAATTTATCTAAAGGGAAATGTTGTACCTTGTTAAAAATGAGTTTTGAGATGAGTCTAATCCGGTCAATCGTTGTGCTTTAGGACCGTCTAGGCGTTAGCAGGGTAGTGGTATAGAGTGCTGAGTGATCTTCGGAGCATACATTATCGAGGTGAGTATTCTCACCGTTTATTCAATTATAACGATACGTGCATGACTTACGTGGTTAACTGTTTTGATCTATTTTTACTTTCTGTGTGATTGACCTGTTATCTGAGTATCTGAGTGCCTGTTTTTATTTACCACTGATCTGAGACAGACGTGCCGAGTATCTGAGCCAGTACAGAGTCATTATGTGCTACTACGTGTTAGGGCTATCTGAGTGGTTTATGTTATGAGTTGAAAACATAAAAATAAATAATAAATCTGAGTGGTAGCCTGAGTGGCATTTTAGTGTAAGGAGGGGCGAGGTTAATCTCTCGACTCGATTTACACAAGCGCGCTATACAAATTAAAAGAGATGGAAACTGAGAAATTAACTGAGTAGTATCTGAGTAGGAGTCCACTTATATGCCCTCATGTGTTGTATGTTGTAGTTGTTTACATTTTGAGATTATTCACTCAGCTTCCCCGCTGACCCAAAATCTCCCTCCCATTTTCAGGTACTAGCAAAGGAAAAGAGAAGGTGGACGGTTGACTGCTGTACTGCTCCTGAGTGCTGATGTGGAACGCTTTTATTATTTTTAAAACTCCGATTTTATTTAAGACTTTTCCGCATTAAATACATTTTTATGTCAAACAATTATTTTGGGAATTATTTATGGGACCTTTTTAATTATAATCTTGCACACAAATTTTTTAAAAATCTTGTAAATCGCTGGGTGTTACAATTCCGCTGCGATAAAGTTGCCTGCAAGGTAACCATTGACACAGATATTTAATACAATAAAAACATTGAACCAAACGGAAGAAACAATCCAAAAAAACTGTCTTGATGAAATAGATTTGAAACTGATTAGTACATGTTTGAATGCTAACTGTAGTATATTTTTTATTAAGCGACAGTAAAATCAAGAATTGAAGCAGACATGTTACCTGAATTCGTTCTTTGATGATCGGAATTGGCTACGGCTTGATTTCAAAGTAAGTATTTTGTTCATATCTAGAATAGATCTATAAATAGTGTCAATGGTGATCGAAACTTCAAATATGGTAAATATAATGATAAGACCATGATTTTTGGAATACATTCAAATGGGAACCAAAATTTCGGAATATTTGTTGACTTATAAAGGTTTTCTTGTTGAGTTACAATTTTAAGTTACAATTATAGATCTATCATTATCTTAATTTCGGAATATTTGGTTGTCAGTGGTAATTTATTCATAATAGTAGGAATCAAAATGGGAACCGAAATGGAAACCAAAATTTCAGAATACATTCAAATAATTTCGGAATTATTTTTAGCACATATTCCGGAATACATTCTGAATTTGACTGTTTTGTTAGCACATTCGTTCAGTTCTGAATACTTACATGAAATATAACTTGACCAGCATCAGCACCATTGTTGACTAACAAGTTGAAAGAATCTGAAAAATGTCAATGCAGTTAATATAAATAATAATCCCGCAAAATAAATTTTATAGAAATTTTTTTATGAAAAAGAATATCAGAAAAGCCGTACCAGAACCAGTGGCTTTCATGACCGCCTTGCTAATATATGGGACTTTTGAGCACATGGTAGCTACCACCCGAATTATTGTTACATTCATAAAACTAAATGGGTCGATTTTGGGTTATCATAAAACTAAAACGGGTCAAATGGGTTAAGCTAAAAATAAGAACTTACGGATGGAGGAGTTGCTACAAGAGATGGAAAATGGCATCTTGGAATAATCAGGCAGTGCCTAAAAAGATGACGATAAATATTAGTTTGTCCAAAATACAATGAAAGCCCCAAGATTTTATAAACATATATGTTGCATAATGATGGATGAAATTTCAAATGCAAATTATACATTTATATATATGTGATACCTTAACCAGGAGGCCAGGACTCACGGGATTGTTATCCAAGAAACATAGGCACGCATCATCTTCATATAGTTGTAGGCAGATGAAATTTAAAAAATATACGAAAATTAATATTAATTTGATCGTGATACATAAGCAAGACAATTACATGAAATTATCATGTTAATTAAGAAACACAACATGTGAATTGCTCAATGTTAAGTACACACAGATAACATGGTATTTAAAAGGCCTGCTAAACACGTGCAGAACATTTGTCACGTGCTTTGCTTGCAGCTTAGAAGTTCCTGTAAATTATTTATAAATCTTACCATAAAGTTCACCTATATCAATTAGTCTCCTTTAATTCAGCACTTCAACAAAATAACAATTGTTTATTTGGAAGTTGGAACTCTAATCATACAGGCAAAAGGCCAGCTTATAGTTGCTATCACAATTAGGGTTACGGTATTCAAAAAAACATTCAATTTATGGCATGTATGCTTCAAATTTGGGAACAATATAACTCAGCAAATTAACAAAAAATTAATGCGCGATTCTGAACAGCTTAAACCCTAGCTCAAATAAAAATCAAACACGAAAACCTAAAAATCAAACATACCTTCAAAGCAAGTGAATCGCCCCGAACAATCTTACAGAAAACACAGTCAGTTTCCTGATTCCACAGCATCTCAGAATCGGAAACACAATGAGAACGGGAGACAATTGATGAGGAATTGTTTTCGGTAGTTTGTGTAATTGAAATTGGGCGGAGATGAGAAGCGATTATAGATACACGACGTCGTTGTGCGGCCTCCATTGATCACGTCCGTCTTTATTTGGTTCCAGAAGCATAAAATGAGCTCTAAGATAAACCAATTCATTTTCTGTTAACGCTTTCGAGAGTGCCTGCAATTAATGCACAAACAACAACCTTTTAATCTTTCTTTTTTTTTAATTATTAATCTCCAACAACTAATTTTTTTAATAAAAAAAAATAGAAAAAAATACCTTGAGTGCAGCACGTTTGAACGGAGAAGCATGAAGATACGATTTCACCAATTTATAAATTAATATATCTAAAGGAATTGGATGGTTTTCAGTCGACAACCATGGATGAGCTGTAATAATCAGAATATTAATTACTCATAATTTTTATAAAATCGATAATAATTTTATTAAAATAAATGTTAAAAAGGTTTGAAGTACTTACTGAGAGCTTGAGCGGCACTCATTCTTTTTCTATAATCTTTATTTAAGAGTCTTTTAACAAAATCTTTGGCTTCTAGTGAGACAGAAGGCCAAGGAATATCATCAAAATTTGGGTCAGCTCTTAAAACTGCCCGAAATATTCCAAGTGGAGCTGCAATTTTGGGTCAGCTCTTAAAACTGCCCGAGATATTACAAGTGGAGCTGCCATTTTGAATTTTGATTATGAATTTATAGCAGCACCAACCAGCATAAATAAATAAATGGCAATTTATGTCCCACTTGATTCTTTTATATCATTTTGCTTGCTTAATTTATTTGTAGACAATATAGTTGTCTAATGTTCCCCGATGCTACAACAATTTATTCAAAAAAAATAATCAATAAAAATCTTGGGTGACCTACTTAAAATAAACAATCAATAAAATTCATATTTTAAATAATGATGAGATTTTACCATATAACCAGTCTTTAAAGTAGGCATGAAGTGCAGTTGATAATTCCTTCTTTCTGTTATCTTCAAGTGGTGCTTCTTTTAGCATCTGTTTAAAATCCGCCAAATTACTTTCCTGTAAAGATATATAAAAAAAGTATATAAATTGCATGAAAATAATTCAATAATAATACCAAATTAAATAAATAATAATAATTCATGAAACATACGTTTCTACGTTGAGATGACAAATAGACTTCAGGTAGTGTGAAACGGTTGTCTTTTTATGGTACCAGATGCTTGACCTTCTAACCAGGCAGGAATCTGTAAAAAAAATAAAAGAATAAAAAAAATGAAATAAGCAACGTCATTTAGGTTAAACGGGTCATTTTCATGTATGTAGTGTTGGTTATACCCATTTTGACCAAACTGTGCCAAATGATGAAAATGCCCTTAAATGTTTATAAAACACCAGTTTTAACATATAGATCGGTGGCCTCTACATACATGAACATATATAAATATATGGTTACCAGAACAATTTAATTTATGTAAAAATAGAAAAATTAGTATATCATCATATGCATTTGAATACATGATAGGTGATTTTGACCCGTTTCAATTTTAGCTACTTTTTTTCTAATTTTTACCCATTTGACCCATATATCGAACAAATAAAACCCAAATTAAACATTTTTTTTTTAATAAAATGGGTTAAATTGGTGGATTTATACCAAGAAATTTGTGAACTGATCAGGGTCAATGTGGGCTGCTGACTCAGTTTGTGATACGACTCAAGAACAAATAATAAAACTAACGATAATGAACCGTTAGCCGAATGCTTAATTGATAATCCTGGGAATAGAGATCCAGGTATCTCCCTAATACAAAATAAGAAATCACTGTAATTATTCGATGCCCTAACAAGGGGCGGTCGACTCCCTTTAATAGGGTGGCCGAACCCTAAATCCTAAACACAAAAGGAAACGAAATTCTTAATAATAATAATATTTAAATTAAGCATTCGGATAAAGATAACTTCAAATTGGCTCCTTTGGCTTTCTCCTTTGATAAACTCGTCCCCAATTCTTTGTGCTTATCCCGATCATATCATTACCCGCGCCCCAAAGACTCACCTTGTCCTCAAGGTGAAAATCTGGATATTGCATCTGAATACCTTCCACCTTCTCCCATGTTGCTTCCTCAGGGGTTAAATCCTTCCACTGCAATAACACTTCTACTCCGTCCTTTCCTTCTCGAATCCCGAGGACCTGTTCGGGTTGCCACTTTTCCGTCGTGCCTACCCCGATGTCTGTAGGTAGTGCTGATTCCACTGAATGTGTACCCAATACGGCTTTGAGTTGTGACACGTGAAAAACCGGGTGAATTGACGAGCTTTCTGGTAATCGTAAGCGATATGCGACTGCCCCTACACGCGCCAGGATCTCGTATGGTCCATAAAAACGTGCCGCCAATTTCACATTTACTCTTTTAGCTACGGAACTTTGACGATATGGGCGTAATTTCAAGAATACCTTGTCCCCAATATTAAACTGCACGTCTCGGCGATGAGTATCAGCTTTAGTTTTCATCAATTGTTGGGCGCGCAGCAGTTGTATCTTTAATTCGGAGATGACCTGGTCACGTTCATTTAAATATTTATCAACCTCGAACGTGGTTGCCGTGCCCTTATCGTAACTCAGAAGTGTGGGCGGATCTCGGCCGTACAGTACTTTAAAGGGTGTCATTCCGATTGACGAATGATACGAAGTATTGTACCAATATTCCGCCCAAGGAAGCCATTGTGCCCATTTTTGCGGTTTGGTAGACGCGAAACACCGTAAGTATGTCTCTAAACTTCTATTCACAACCTCGGTCTGCCCATCTGTCTGAGGATGGTAAGCGGTGCTTCGTTTGAGAGTGGTGCCTTGAAACTTGAATAGCTCTGTCCAAAAATGGCTAATAAACACACGGTCTCGGTCGGACACGATTGATTTGGGAATACCGTGGAGGCGTACAATATTACGAATAAACGTTGCCGCCACCCCTGAAGCTGTATACGGATGGAGTAGATGCACTACTTGATGTGGTGGTCGCCGTGGGTTGCCCTGTTGAGTAATTGCGACTGACAGAGGCTTTGGTGCCCGTTTTATTTTTGTCAAGAGTATTCTCGGTTTTTGCCTCGTCGATCATAAGGGCCAATGTCATCACCTGATTCAACCCCGTAGGTTGCAAGACTCGAACCGAGGTCCGAAGTTCGGGTTTTAACCCTTTGATAAATGTACCTTCCAAGACCAGTTCCGAGATCCCTTCGAGTTGGGCTGCCATTGACTCAAACATGCTAACGTATTCCCGAGCCGTACCTGTCTGTGAGATGGTTAGAAATTGTTCGTGCATGTTTCCATCTTGAGATGGTTGGAACCTTTTCAGTAACCGGGTTTTCATCTGTTCCCAACCCCGGAACGGTTCTCTTCTTTCACTCCACCGGTACCATGATAGAGCATGACCTTCCAAACAGATTGCTGTGGCACGTAGTCGTTCTTCCGATGTTGAAAATCCCTGAACATCAAAGAAGCGCTCAGCTCTATACACCCATCCGTAGGCGTCATCACCATCAAAGATGGGCATCTTAAGTTTACGTAAGCGGTGATCTGCCCCTGCTGTCCAGGTTCGATCACCCGAGGGGCCCGACCCGCTGCCCGTTCCCGTGACCCAGTTCTGCCTTGGCCGGTATCCGAAGGGTGCGTGATTGTAATCGTCTTCTTGGGCATAAGACTGGCGTGGGGTCTCGGATCCGTGTGGTTGGGGCTGTTTCATTCTTCCATTGGACGAACCTGCAGAAAACAAGGGGAACCCTTGGTCGTCAAAACGCAAGGGGTTGGTGATCGGGATCGCCTGCTGGCCTGTCGTGGGTGGCGGCGGCTGTCGCAATACAACCAGGGGGGTAGTGGAATTTGTTTGTACGGCGGCGGAGGCGTGGGTGGCGGCTGGTGTTGTCGGCGGTGGTGGTGTAGGGTTTGATTGTTTCTGCTGCATGCTAACCAATATTGCCATCATCTCAGCGTGTTTCTGATTGGCCTCCTCGTAACGCTGTTGTGCCAGATTCTGCATGGACTCCATGCGCTGGTTAGCCTCGGCTTGCATGTTTCCCATTCGTTCTTGTACGGCCGCGATCCCTTGCTCCAGTCGACTGAGCTTGCTTGCTGTTTCGGTCTTGTGCTGTGCTAGGTCGCTGTCGACATCAACTACTTTCCTCGACATCCCGGGAATCGTATTGCTCTGATACCAATTTGATACGACTCAAGAACAAATAATAAAACTAACGATAATGAACCGTTAGCCGAATGCTTAATTGATAATCCTGGGAATAGAGATCCAGGTATCTCCCTAATACAAAATAAGAAATCACTGTAATTATTCGATGCCCTAACAAGGGGCGGTCGACTCCCTTTAATAGGGTGGCCGAACCCTAAATCCTAAACACAAAAGGAAACGAAATTCTTAATAATAATAATATTTAAATTAAGCATTCGGATAAAGATAACTTCAAATTGGCTCCTTTGGCTTTCTCCTTTGATAAACTCGTCCCCAATTCTTTGTGCTTATCCCGATCATATCAGTTTGACAATCAGAAACACCAGCAGGATGTGAAAGAGAATCATGCGGGTCAATCAGGCCCAATGCAACGGGCTCACCCCATCTATTTGGTGTAACCTCAATTCCAACTTGTGTCATGTGTTCCTCTAATTGCGGGTAAAATGTATTATACGGTGCCACCTGTCCAAAAAATAATAAATGTTTAAAAATTGCAGATTAAAAGATACCTGCATCTTATGGTTGTCACCAACAATAAGTGGTTGTTGATTTACACCCAAAAAGAAAATACATTCATGACAATTAGCAATGCAAATTCGTTTTGCTGCTGAAATCACATGAACCCTTTCACAATGTTCAACTCTTACAGCCTGGAAAATAAAATAAAAGATAATAAAAATAAATCTAGATTTAAAAAAATTAGTTTTTTTTAATATAATAATTACCTTTCCAACAGCACCAAGAACTATAGTGGCGTCAGAGCATCCATAAATGGTGGCATATTTCAAAGAAGCTAACACATAAATCACAGACTCATGACAATTTATAACCTGAAAAAATTAAAAAAAAATAAAAACATTTTAATTATAACTGAACCGTTCTTAACCGAAAAACAAAAACTAACCTTTACAAAAGATACTTTAAGTTCAGGTGCTTGTTTTACATAGGATTGTTTAGAAATTCCTTCATCAGTTATTAAAACATCTTGATCAGAAGGACTTGCAACAATCACTAAATTCAGCGTTCTAACAACAATCCCATGTTCTAACTTTTTGAATTCTCTAAAGGGGGTGTTGCAACAATTAATTAACGCTGAATTTAGTGAATTAAGGCTTATATAAGCTAAAGCCATAAGCCCATACATGTATGTGTACACTGTACGATTGAAAACTAAGAACATAAACCCATACATGTGTACCTGTGTAAAATCTGTTCGGCTTTATTGTTCTTACAACAATTAATTAATAGAAGATGATAAACATAAGAAATCGAGGGATTGCAGAATCGAACTTCTTGAATTCTCTAATTTGTATCAGGGATGACAGAAATCGGACGGTTTCAAGAGTGAACGAAGCACAATGGATTAGGGTTTTCCTAGAAGACGGGATGATTGGTGATTTGACGGTACGGTGGTTAGGGTTGAAATTGGGGGAAGGGGAGGGGAGAATGGAACAGTGGTTAGGGTTGAAATTGGGGGAAGGAGAGTGGAGAATGGGAGAGGGAATTGGCCAATGTGTGAATTACACGTGACATAAACAATCAATCAGAGAACTGTAAACGGGTGAGTTGTCAAAACCAAAATCATATGTAGCTGCATATATAGGACGTTTATTATACACTAGCCGGGTACCCGCGCAATGCGGCGACGGGTACCCTGTAACAATATATTACGGTGGCGATAATTGTGGAGTGTAGTAGCATATCAAACTTTTTGCGTAGTTCTATGACTTTACGCAAAAAGTTTTCGGTTCCATTTCTCAAAATTAAAGAACGTTACCGGGTAACCGGCTCTGGTTATGGTTATTGTGTAATATATTATATATATTGTTTATTTTAATAGAAGTACTCCGAGTAACTGCCACTTCCGGTACCAGTTTCTGCCTCGAAATGAATTAGAAAAATGCAAAACCAAAATTACAAAAAAATTAGAAACCAGTAACAAAAATATAAATCATGATTTGTTACCAATTGCACTATAGTGTGAAGCTAACACCTGAAATTTAGATAATATTAAATGATTTTAAATTTATTTCTCATTGAAAAGACATGAATACATCTGCTGGCTAAATTATGTAGCAATAAATCACAGTAAAAATGAAACCGGACCTTCCATTTTCTATACATATTTAGGATACATCCCTAAGAGTAATCAAATGCGTCACCCAAAATTCACGTGAAATTAAAACCAGACCATAGTAAAATTGAAATCTAGAGACAGAATTGTGGGTCAAGCATTTCTACAAACAGTTGGTACCCAAACACAGAAGGAAGATGCAAAATAGGATCATTGAGAAAGCAAAAAATAATAATCGTAACTCGTAAGTGTGAAGCGTTTTTGAGCTCATAAAGTTACCTCCGGACAACAAATTTTGCAAACTTTATGTAACATCCTGAAAATTCCAATAATTAAAATATTGCTTTTAATTTTAAATATTAAGTTACATTTTATTTGTCTATGATTATTATGTGACGTATGTGTGTCGGTTAGTATGTAAATCATTAATTGATAATAAATGAGCTAAGAGTTAGTTAATTCCGTTAAATATGTTAAATCCCGAGCCTTTCTAGTTCCGTGTTCGAGTTGAGGTCAGCCAAGGCCGAAACCCGCACCCTTCTCGTGTTGTTTTTTTTGGGTCGGTTAATGTAGCAAAAAGGGGCCGACCCCCCTTTTTCATTTCGTTGTTGCTGATCGGTTCAAGAGAAGAGGAAAAAAGAAAGGCCCGAGTCCATATTGAAGCCCGACATTGGTGTTTCACTTAGCCTGATCGATGATTAAGGCCAAGGGGCCCAAATTCTGTACCAATTAAACACACGTACTAAGCTAACCTTCAATCCCTAATTGTCACATGATTCTCTACCATCGGCGCCGAACAGGAGAGCTTCTCCAAATCGTTTTTTTTCTTCTTCCAGTTGACGAATCAAGCAAATGAGCAGAAATCTTCGAGCCCTTCAATTCGAGCCTCCCCAATTCGTTTTCTATGATTAATCGAGCAAGCAGAGGCAACATATTCAAGTGATTCCACAATTTTGTTTCGGGATCAAGCAAGGGATTTTCGAATTAACCCATACCTCAATTGGTATTTTCCCATTCTTGTTCGTGTTTTATTTTTTTCAGAACAGCATACACTCATCAATCGGTTCTGATTTGTGTTTGTTCGAGCAGGAGAGGAAGTCGACGGCAAGAAGTTTCCACTTTAATTATGTTTGATCGGCTCTTGAAAAGTTTGGAGAAAAGTCGACAACACCTGGTGTCGATCGAATCTTTGAGGCAGAGCAGGGACCGGGGTCTGATTTGTGATTGAGCAGATTCGAGCAGGTGTTGAATTAAGAAATCGATGGTATAATCCTTTTCCTTTTTGGGTTTTGTTCATTGTATTTGTTAAGTAAAATTCTCGTTCTTTATCTAGTTGTATTGTTGTCGATAGTTGAATTTTGGTTCTATGTTGTCAGTGTTGCTGTTGTCGGGTCAAGGTGTCGGGATTTGTTGTCTAATTGTTGAGTTTATGTTTTTCTGCATTTTGACAGTTTCTGTCCAGCATGTTCAGGTCGAATTTTGACCCATTCCGGGTCAGAATCAGGGCTTCGAGTCTTCTAAACTTTTGTAGCCCGCTGTTCTATCTTTCCGTGGCCGCCGATCGCTCGTTAAGTGAGATTACGGTTTGTGAGATACGGCCATTCTAGTGTCAGGTTGCAGTGCTGAAATAATACACTGATCAGCCTATTGCAGGCCTGTTTCGGGACTCTTCGGGGCAGAACCGTGCCGAACTTTCTAAAGACGGAATGTAGTGTTATATGTATAGTATATGTTTTGTGAATTTGGTGTCAGTCGGTGTATCGGTTGGAGAGTTACACCCGTTCTAATCTGCTGCTGTTGGGAAATTAATCTTTGCAGCAGGTCTGTCTGTTTTGAACCCCTTCTGTTCAATTTCAATCTCCCGGGTCTTCTGATGAATTGTATTCCTCTGAGTTTTCTAGCTACTGTAAAATATGGGAGAAATCTAATGAGCCGTTTAGGAGTTATGGTAGTTCCCGTGACACTGACGGGTGCTGCTAGTTTTTCAAAAATGAGTTTTGGGTGGATTTTTAATTCGGGGTTTCATTTTATGTTTTTAGGATCGTCTAGGAGTAACCGAGCAGCGCCTTGGAGTTTCAAGGATCTTTCGGAGCTTACGTATTCCAGGTGAGTATTCTCACCGTGTATTCAGTTTTAACGTTATACATGCATGACTTACGTGTTATATTACTTGCACCTTAATTGTTATCTGAGCTTGATCTGTTATCTGAGTTTGATCCGTTATCTGAGTATCTGAGCAGCTGTTGATTTATTTTAATCTGAGACATTGTGCCTGGGTAACCGAGCTCGGCACAGGGTCATTCTGTGCTACTACTTGCTAGGGCATCTGAGATAATTATGTTAAAGAGATAATAAAACATAATAACACACATCTGAGTTTTTGGCTATATGCCTGGGATCACCTCCCGTCTGAGTTTATATCTGACTTGACACCGAAGAGCACTGGTGTCAGACGTTTTGACTTGGCACCGAAGAGTACTGGTGCCAGGCCGTTTTGGGATTATTCCCGTCTGAGTTTATATCTGACTTGACACCGAAGAGCACTGGTGTCAGACGTTTTGACTTGGCACCGAAGAGTACTGGTGCCAGGCCTTTTTACTCACACCGAAGAGTACAGGTGTTGAGGTGGTGTGAGGCGGGTCGAGGTTGATCTCTCGTCCCAAGTCACCCTAGCGCGCTATATAAATTAAAATCTGAGTAATAAAAATCTGAGAAATAATCTGAGTGATTAATCGAGTAGATTCTGAGTAGGAGTACACCGATGTGCCCTCATGTGTTATATGTTATGATTGTTTGCATTTTGAGAATTATTCACTCAGCTTCCCCAGCTGACCCAAACTTTCCCCCACATTGTTTCAGGTACCAGCAAAGGAAAGGAGAAGGTGGACGGTTGACCGCTGTATCTTTTCATTACTGATGTGGACATCATTTAATATTTTAAAACACTTTACTTTATCTTAACTATTTCCGCAATAAATACGTTTTAAATGTTAAATATTAATATATGAGATTTATTTATGGGACCTTTTGATTATAATTTTGTTTTCAAAAATTTTAAAAATCTTGTAAATTTTAGGGTGTTACAAGTTGGTATCAGAGCTCTGACTTGAGGGATTTGGGTTCGCAAGGGGTGAATTCAAACTCAAGTTTGAGTATCGAGTTTTTTCAAACGAGAAAAGAGTCAAATATTTTTCTGAGAAAAGTTTCCACATCGAACATACAGCATGTCACGTCGACCTCTCGCTTCCTACTGCCGGTAATATTTAAGAGTATTATTTAATTGAGATTTTGCTATATTCTGAGTATAGACGAGTAGCATATTCTGAGAATTTTCGGTTTATATCCTGAGAGAATTACTCGTGATTGTATGGCTAAACATATATGTATATAGATATACTATTATGAGATTCCATAATTTTGTGAATAATTTAGAGCTTAATTTGAGCATAATTTCGATTTTTTATTCTTAGAGTTTTATATTTATATATATATATATATGAAAAATATATACTGGAGAAATGTGAAATTATAAATACTAATGAGAAAATAATAAAAGTTTCAATTTAGAGGAACACCTAATAGAGTTGAGGTGAAAGGTTTATAAATTCTGAGAAATTCGAACCAAAAGTGTAATAATGGGATATTAATTTATTATATAAGATCCATAAGCTGTGTAATGAGAAACATGATTTGAGTAAATGAGAAATGAGGAAATTATTAACATTAAAGAGGAGTACTTAATATTCGTATTGGGAGAAAACACTTAATAGACTGAGTCAATTAAAACGAGTAAATCAGAGATTAGTAAATCAAATTGATTAAGAATATTTTTAAAGAATATTATTAACAGGATCTAAAAGAGAATTATTGATCAGGGTTAAAAAAGGAGTTATCTAGATGAGAAATTAAAATTTTCGTGAATACAACGAATCACGAGATATAATAGTTAAGCAGATTCCATATTAAGGTCAACAAGTTAGTATTTATTTAAGGATCATTAAATTGAGATAAAATGGAAAAAAAAAAAAAAAACATTTCGAGTAAGTACGTTAAATTGCTGAGTGCGAAACTAAATGTGGATGACAAGTTAAGTGACAGATTAATGAGTTCACATTGATAGCTTAAAATAAACTAGGTAAGTTTAATAGACTAATTAATTGAGAAATTGCTGAGTCAAATTAATCAGATATTATTAAAGCTCATCTTAAAGAGTAATTATATAAGAGGATTAAGTGGAAACTAACGTCATCAATTTGATGATGATTTATTTAAAAACGAGTTAAAAGAGCGATAAATTGAATCAAATTAAACGAAGAACGCAATAACTGAGAACTCTGATCAAAAAGATATTAATCGACATGCTCACAAATTACAATAAATTTAATATAACTGTGAAGAGGATATAAGTTATATTTATGAGGAATGATAAATGGCATATCCAAATGAAAAGTTTAAAAGGAGATTTGTATTGTGAAAATAACTAAGTGGAAATATTTCGATGAATCTGAGTTATCCGAGTATCGCGTACGAGACTAAATGTACGCATGATTTTCTGAGTAATGGGTATGAGATTTTGAGTTTGCACTGTTGAGTGCATATCTGTATTTATCAGATATTGAAAATAAACTTCATTTCTCCTGAGTGTGATTAAAATTCCTTTCTTCTGAGTGTGATTTGTTTGTGGATTATTTTATGTGTGGGAAGTTGTGAACTTTGGGATTGACCCGTGACCAAACAAAGGTAGGTGTCGAAAGTAATAGAAGGGCCCCTATTATCGTACACACCGAACTTTTGGTTGGTTATGGGGAGATTTTGAGGGGAACGATGGACCAATGCTTGTTATTGTGAATTTAGTATGTGTATCCTGATTGTTTGTGTGAATACATACTTGCTTGTTTATTTTGATAGACAATACTAGTTCCAAACTTGAGGACGAGTTTTCTCCAAGTGGAGTTGAGTAGGGGTAAAAAGGAAAATTGTCAAGAAATAATTATCATTAATTATTATTTATAAATATTATGAGCATGATGTTTATGCAGAGAGATTTTGTTGGTATGAATTTAAAGTGCGAAATCTAGATGCATATAATTAATCAAATAAATTATAAGAGTAACTATCAAATCAAGCAGTTGAGAATAATTAAATTTATTCTATGGGTAATTATAGAGTTTATAACAAAATGATAGATCGGGTTTACTGGAGAAATTAATAAATCAAGTTAATTGGGTTGAATGAATATCATGCAAAAGGGAAGTAGTAATACTACCATTATATACAAAATAAGACAGTATACTTATTCTTGGGTGGTTATAAATGTGATAATGAGAAATCATTAAATTAAAGTGATGAGAACTTATTAATGAGTCGGATATGAGAAAACTGCTACAATGAAATTTTGAGGAAAATGAGTTAAAATGAGATCGGTAATTTGCTGGTAATGAGTTATTATTAAAACGAGCTAAATGATAAAATTTTATTTTGATTAATTATGGAATAATTTTGAGTTATAAGAAAGTTACAAACCGAGTTACATAAGCAAATTAATAAAATGAGTCAAAAGAGAAAAAATTTAATTAACGGGAAGTTAATATATCGGAGCAATGAGAATAGTTAGTTATGAGTAATTATTAAATTAGGTTAAGAAGAATTAGTAAACTGAACTTATTGGATTGGGTAATATATTTCATTATTTAAAGTTATCAAATAAGATACCTTGTTATTATTAAATTATTGAATTGAGAATAGTTAGATGAGGAATGCAATAAGTGAATTAAACAAGAAGATTTTATTGAATTAACGAGATTTTCTGAAAGATGAGAAAGTAGTAAATTAAGGAATTTATTCGTAATTTGGGTAACGAGAAATCATTATAAATAAGAGTATGAAATTTAATTGGAATTTTTAGTGGGTAACATGAAATTAATGAGTAGATATGGTCAAAATAATTAAGAGACATTTTAAATTGTGTAAAATAAGTGAAACGGTCTATTAAAGGATCGTTAAACTAGATGAATGAGAAAACATCTATTAAAATATTATCGAGAAACCACTAATTGTAATAGAGTGAGAATCTATTAAAGGGAATTAAATGGCAAGATCGTTAATTTGAGCTATTAGGGTTATCAACATCGGTAATATGCAAACCTAATAGAGTAAGGTAACAATATAATGTTAAAGAAGAGTTATTTTGAGAACCAATAACACGGTTGAGAGAGAGTATATCTTTCCAAGTATTATAAGCTGGTAAATTGGAACACGCGAGTAGTAATAAGAATGAGTAAAAATGTGATTTATATGCTATTGCTAGTAAATATTATTACTTTATGAATTCATTTCTGAGATAAATTTCTGGTTTTGTTACTGAGTTATATTTCTGAGTTTGCTCCCGAGTTATATTTCCGAGTTTATTTCTGAGTCAGATTTCTGAATTATACCTCTGAGATATGTTTTGAGTTCATTTTATGAATTTGACTTCTGAATTATATTTCTAGATCATATTTCTGAGTCATATACCTGAGTTTATGAGATTTTTGTGTGATATGTATATCCCTTGTGAATAATTTTCCTATTTTTGTATTAGTTGATAGCGGTGTATACCACTAAATTATTTTTATACCTTAAGCAAACTATTGGCCCATTGAGTAGAGGACCCTTCTGAGCCATTCGGATAGAGAATTGCCAAAAATCAGATTTTACCTATTCTAAAATGTTAATGATCATTTGATTGAACCGTGCGGGGAGAAATTCCCCATAAACTTTATCCCCAACGCCATGAGAGAGCCGTGTGTGGTAGTGAGTATGGATCTGATGATGAGTACCACGTTGGGATCATCTGACCTCATCAACAAATCTGTAGCAAATTCCAAGTGGAGTTGAATCAGAGATTCAACACGACATTAGCCGCTGGGTGTAGACGCCATGTTCGGCTGCGAGGGCAAGGAGACAACTTCAACAAGGCATCGTGGGGTATTTGCGTATGTTATCGACATGGTACCGCGTGCGATGCCAGTTGCCAAATGCTTTTATCATTTTGCGTCATCAGAGATTTAGAGAATGGTACTATCAGTTGCAGGAGCTTCATTTTATTCTTAACTTTTCATGTTTTCCCGAATTAGAAAAAAATGTCGTCGGCGAGCCCGTGATGGTGTTCTAGGAGCCTGCGTCCGAGATGCGAGATCGCCGCCCAGAGCTTCTTCCGAGCGATGACTTCGGGGACGAAGTCTAATACAAGTGGAGTTGAGTTGTAACATCCTGAAAATTCCAATAATTAAAATATTGCTTTTAATTTTAAATATTAAGTTACATTTTATTTGTCTATGATTATTATGTGACGTATGTGTGTCGGTTAGTATGTAAATCATTAATTGAGAATAAATGAGCAAAGAGTTAATTAATTCCGTTAAATATGTTAAATCCCGAGCCTTTCTAGTTCCGTGTTCGAGTTGAGGTCAGCCAAGGCCGAAACCTGCACCCTTCTCGTGTTGTTTTTTTTGGGTCGGTTAATGTAGCAAAAAGGGGCCGACCCTCCTTTTTCATTTCGTTGTTGCTGATCGGTTCAAGAGAAGAGGAAAAAAGAAAGGCCCGAGTCCATATTGAAGCCCGACATTGGTGTTTCACTTAGCCTGATCGATGATTAAGGCCAAGGGGCCCAAATTCTGTACCAATTAAACACACGTACTAAGCTAACCTTCAATCCCTAAGTATCACATGATTCTCTACCATCGGCGCCGAACAGGAGAGCTTCTCCAAATCATTTTTTTTCTTCTTCCAGTTGACGAATCAAGCAAATGAGCAGAAATCTTCGAGCCCTTCAATTCGAGCCTCCCCAATTCGTTTTCTATGATTAATCGAGCAAGCAGAGGCAACATATTCAAGTGATTCCACAATTTTGTTTCGGGATCAAGCAAGGGATTTTCGAATTAACCCATACCTCAATTGGTATTTTCCCATTCTTGTTCGTGTTTTATTTTTTTCAGAACAGCATACACTCATCAATCGGTTCTGATTTGTGTTTGTTCGAGCAGGAGAGGAAGTCGACGGCAAGAAGTTTCCACTTTAATTATGTTTGATCGGCTCTTGAAAAGTTTGGAGAAAAGTCGACAACACCTGGTGTCGATCGAATCTTTGAGGCAGAGCAGGGACCGGGGTCTGATTTGTGATTGAGCAGATTCGAGCAGGTGTTGAATTAAGAAATCGATGGTATAATCCTTTTCCTTTTTGGGTTTTGTTCATTGTATTTGTTAAGTAAAATTCTCGTTCTTTATCTAGTTGTATTGTTGTCTATAGTTGAATTTTGGTTCTATGTTGTCAGTGTTGCTGTTGTCGGGTCAAGGTGTCGGGATTTGTTGTCTAATTGTTGAGTTTATGTTTTTCTGCATTTTGACAGTTTCTGTCCAGCATGTTCAGGTCGAATTTTGACCCATTCCGGGTCAGAATCAGGGCTTCGAGTCTTCTAAACTTTTGTAGCCCGCTGTTCTATCTTTCCGTGGCCGCCGATCGCTCGTTAAGTGAGATTACGGTTTGTGAGATACGGCCATTCTAGTGTCAGGTTGCAGTGCTGAAATAATACACTGATCAGCCTATTGCAGGCCTGTTTCGGGACTCTTCGGGGCAGAACCGTGCCGAACTTTCTAAAGACGGAATGTAGTGTTATATGTATAGTATATGTTTTGTGAATTTGGTGTCAGTCGGTGTATCGGTTGGAGAGTTACACCCGTTCTAATCTGCTGCTGTTGGGAAATTAATCTTTGCAGCAGGTCTGTCTGTTTTGAACCCTTTCTGTTCAATTTCAATCTCCCGGGTCTTCTGATGAATTGTATTCCTCTGAGTTTTCTAGCTACTGTAAAATATGGGAGAAATCTAATGAGCCGTTTAGGAGTTATGGTAGTTCCCGTGACACTGACGGGTGCTGCTAGTTTTTCAAAAATGAGTTTTGGGTGGATTTTTAATTCGGGGTTTCATTTTATGTTTTTAGGATCGTCTAGGAGTAACCGAGCAGCGCCTTGGAGTGTCAAGGATCTTTCGGAGCTTACGTATTCCAGGTGAGTATTCTCACCGTGTATTCAGTTTTAACGTTATACATGCATGACTTACGTGTTATATTACTTGCACCTTAATTGTTATCTGAGCTTGATCTGTTATCTGAGTTTGATCCGTTATCTGAGTATCTGAGCAGCTGTTGATTTATTTTAATCTGAGACATTGTGCCTGGGTAACCGAGCTCGGCACAGGGTCATTCTGTGCTACTACTTGCTAGGGCATCTGAGATAATTATGTTAAAGAGATAATAAAACATAATAACACACATCTGAGTTTTTGGCTATATGCCTGGGATCACCTCCCGTCTGAGTTTATATCTGACTTGACACCGAAGAGCACTGGTGTCAGACGTTTTGACTTGGCACCGAAGAGTACTGGTGCCAGGCCGTTTTGGGATTATTCCCGTCTGAGTTTATATCTGACTTGACACCGAAGAGCACTGGTGTCAGACGTTTTGACTTGGCACCGAAGAGTACCGGTGCCAGGCCTTTTTACTCACACCGAAGAGTACATGTGTTGAGGTGGTGTGAGGCGGGTCGAGGTTGATCTCTCGTCCCAAGTCACCCTAGCGCGCTATATAAATTAAAATCTGAGTAATAAAAATATGAGAAATAATCTGAGTGATTAATCGAGTAGATTCTGAGTAGGAGTACACCGATGTGCCCTCATGTGTTGTATGTTATGATTGTTTGCATTTTGAGAATTATTCACTCAGCTTCCCCAGCTGACCCAAACTTTCCCCCACATTGTTTCAGGTACCAGCAAAGGAAAGGAGAAGGTGGACGGTTGACCGCTGTATCTTTTCATTACTGATGTGAACATCATTTAATATTTTAAAACACTTTACTTTATCTTAACTATTTCCGCAATAAATACGTTTTAAATGTTAAATATTAATATATGAGATTTATTTATGGGACCTTTTGATTATAATTTTGTTTTCAAAAATTTTAAAAATCTTGTAAATTTTAGGGTGTTACACTTTAGGAGCTAGCTATATAACAAATTGGGTTCACATCTAATAAGGTAAGTGGAATCTGCACAACAAAATCCAATAATTCATATAAAAATGTCAAAAATAATAATAACTAATTGGCATTATGAATGACCAGAAATGGGGGGGAGGATTTTGAGACGTTTAAAAACTTTTTGTTTCTTTCTCTTTATAACCAAATCATCTAAACCTTGATCTAATACGCTTTCTTTATCGATCTGCAAATCCTCAAAAGCAGACCTCATTATATAATCAGACAGAATAGTTAAAGATGATCTCACGCTATCTGTATCATCACCATCCAGCACTGCAACATTTTAGGCTGCAAACTACATGCAAAACCAAATCACAAACAACATTAAACTTCAACACTTGATGAGGTCTGTATAATCCCCGTTGTCTTTCCCAACCACTGTTTCAATTTTTGAATTACAACAAGAATATAAATCATTTAGAAAAGTAGTTGTATCAAAATTAATCTGCCAATTAAAATAACAATGATACGGAAAATGGGAACAAAACTGATATGAAGGGTACCTGACAGACTGAGCCCCATCGGAGAAACATAAACCAGCTTGGGCACAAACTTCTCCAGGTGCTACCTGAATATATGACATTAATTTAATTGAAAAAATTATTTAAATGTGACTCTGCCTTAACCTAATCCATCATTTGCTAGCCGAACAAATCGATTAAACCCTAATCTATAAAATTAAAGAACAATCTGATTCTTAAGAAAAACATTGAAAAAAATTGAAACCACAATAAAAAAATATACCTGGGAGTTTCGTTCGAGTTGTGGAAAAACCCAGAAAAATTGCTACAATTCTAAGAGAACACATAGATATGAATTTGAATTTATTTGTGGTGAAGAAGAAACGATGCTTGTGTCCCGATGAAAACACTGCAGCTGGTGTGTTAAATCGACTGGGGAGATGGGGAGACTGTAGATTAGGGGTAATCGAGAAGGTGAATTGAAGTGAAGGAATCGAGGCAGGAATAGAATCGGTAGATAAGGATGACAACTTCGTTTTTGCCATCGCCCAATGGACCTAATAAATGACCATACTAAAATTGTGATGCCACCCCAGATTGCCCGCTCTTTAAGAGTCAAAGGTTTAGCACGTAAAACAAATCTTCTTTGTAGTTCAGCTGGCTTGGTCGTTGTTAATGAAACTCGTAGGTCTTGTGTTCGAAACTCGTCTCTTATTTTTTTTAATTAAAATCCTAGTTTCCAAAATTAGCAAGTATTTGGCTGAATTTTCAGCCGGCTATTTCTGGAAAGGTCCTAAATGCATTATAGATAGTAGATATATAGATATAGTTAAAAAAATGTTGGACGTTTTATGGAATTATGAAAATAATCTCTTTATCTTCGTATAACAATATAAAATTTTATATTTTATAATTTCTTATTCCTACTTTAAAGAAATTAAATTTCCTTGTTTTTTTATATGTATTCTCTTATAAAATACTCCACTAACTATAATCTTGTGATACACCAACAGTTTATAAAAACATTTAAGAGAACGAAAAAAGTTAAATGTATTTAGCTTTCACATAATTTAAACCGAATACATTAAAGTTTGTAATAATCAAATTATATATGATTGAAATTTTTATCAAATGACTATGAAAACCCATCATTAACGGCTCAACTAGGTCGAAAGTTTTGTCTCAAATCCCTCAATATATCATGTGAATTTATTAATTGATTGTCAATAAAATAAATGTTTGAGATGAATGTATCGAATGAAGAAAACATAACTGAAAGTTTTGGAAACACCCAAAATGATATGCAATACGTATGGTTTGATGGTAATTCAATATTTTAGTAAACTTGGTTAGCTTACATGAAAATTTTAATTAGTTATGTCATTACAGCTAATTGAAGGTAACTTGTTAAGAGTATTAGGTGTGGTTGAAGTAAGTTAATTATTTGTGTATTTATATTGTGTTTTAGGGCTAAAAAAGAAACAAAAATGTAATGCTTTAGATCATTAGAATCGGTCTTTTTTCATTTGACCATTAAAAAATATTTTGTTAGTTTTAAATTTTTCTAAGAAGTTACTATTTTTTTAGCGTCTATTTTTTATTCTTGTTGCCTTCCGCGATCACGGCCGTTTGGCCCACGAAACCCCACCACCTTGGTGTGGCTCTACATGACCATGGGGCCGTGATGGCTGTAGTTGGGGTCACACATTGTTTGGTCCACGAAACCCCTTTTTGGCTTCAACAACGTGAAGCAGACCCAGCTCAGCCTGTCAACGGCGTGGATAGACTCATACCTTTTAACAGTAATTTCTGAAACAAAGGATCGTTGCGAAAATGTAACTATGTATATTTTTATAAAAGAAACGACTAATCAAGTATAAAATGAATACAACCATTAAAAATATTGCTTATTGAATAAAACACATAAGTTTTTTAGAATCATAGCGCAAAGTCTGCTTAGTAGCAAAAAATAAACGTATTTTCTTTCGAAAATGATTGTTTTGTTTCAAAATAATATAAAATGTGTGATTTTTACACGTTGCTTGTTAAGTAGAGACTTTAATAATGTGTGGTTATTGTTAAGAAATGCATTATTGTGACATTATTAGTCTTATTTTTTATTTTATTTTTTTGCCATTCTTTCACCCCCTTTTCTAGCTTCAAATTTTAAAAAATTTAACAGCGTGAATTAATGTAAACGTGAATTAATGTAAGTCTAATGAAATATAAAAATAATGGATTAAATGACCACTTTTTAAAATTATGCAACTTTTTAACTTGAACATTGAGACGACGTGTTTATTTTGACGGAAGAATTTCACTCATGTGAAAAAATGACTTTAAGGAGCTACCTTTTAAGATTATGTTTAGAATCCAAAAATTGATTGAAGATAAAATGCTCATACAAAAGAACTTTTTAAACTTTGATTCGGTATATGAACATAATAAAATACACCAAGTGGATACATTAAACGGACATAAGCATATGTTTTTGCCAAGCGACTTGATCACGTCGTGTGGGTCTTAACATTGCAAAAAAAATATTCGACCTTTCATATTCAACTATATTTATATATTTTTCAAACTGTAAATATCTGTACATGTTATTTTTCATATTTGTAACGCGACTTCTTTCATTTCTAGTAGTGCATCTTCAAAACATTTTGCTAAATTTTCGGGATCATATATGAGATCTTTAGCAACTAGAATTTGCATATCTGCTTTTCCTGCATAACTCACCATATGCATTGTGATTGCCTGCATTCATAAATACACATTATAATTAACAAATAGGAATTTGTGTTGTTTGTACTTTGAGTTTAGAAACTTGTACGTGTGATAAGCTTGACGATGTCGCTCTCATGTAATTCACCGGGATATCAACAAGCGTGAACTCTTCTCTCGGACCGACGATATTTGAAATTGTGAAAGAAGTATTGCAAATAATTCTGTAATTAATCCAGCTCGCAACCTACAAATACAAGATTTAAAATCATAAGCCAAAACTCAAATATATAGCCAATAATTAGAACGAAAATTGATTTCGGACGTATTTTAAGTATTTAAGAAATAATTTAACACTTTCGTCATATTTTTAATGAGTCAGTGTACTAAATTGACTATTTTTGTAGGTATAAGGTATCATGTTGCACTTTAATAGTTCAGCATAGTAGATGATACGATCAATCAAGTTCAGAGTACTAAAATGCATTTTGAACTTCCTTAAACTATGTTTTGACTTCAATTTTGGCATATTTTTTTTTTATCAAAATATATAATCAAGAAAAGAAAAGGGTAGTTAAGATATGATTTGACCTTTGCACCAAAGAATTTCATAAGAAAGTATCCAATCTTGTAAGATAAAAAAGCCTCCATAGACAACTTCTTCCTGTCAATCATCATTTTTGCTCTTTTTAAATACTCAAGAGGATCGCAACCGTTTCTATGGTAGTATACCGGTAACAGCATAATTCCAAATTTATTTCCCCACCCCGAACTTGCATTTTTCTTCATCAACTCTTTCATTGCCTGATCAAATATGAAATATAATATAATCGCTAAAGTTTTAATTATGATATTCTAAGATTAATATATGTTACCTGAAGTCCTGGTGATGGTCTTAGGTTGACCAAGGCAACACCGGTGATTTGAAGTCCTTCTTGAAGAGCTACGATATAGAAATTAAAACTCAATAAACTTGAATTTGAATATTGTTTTTAAAATCTAATGAAAAATAGAAAAAAACTTTACAGTCTGGTGATCGGTTGTCCAAATATTTCGATAGCCCAAGTGATATAACGCCGAAAAGGACATCATTTATTGTCTGCATCCAATGATACATGCTATAAGTGTTTATGACTTATGAGGTTGATGTTGATATATGTATTTGATGATAATGGAAATTTCAATTTATTTCTTTTTTCATTCAATCCAAAGAAAGTCTTGATTCTGAAGAATTACGAAGTAATCACAAAATAAATTAAAAGGAGAAACGAGTTGCTTCTAAATATTTCTACTAATCTTCCTTGTTATTTGATTAATACAAGTGCAAAAATCAAAATATGAGATTAAAGATAATTAGTAGATTTAACATACTTTCTCCGATTCAAAATAAGTGACACACTTTCTTTTTTTTAGGTGATTCAAAATAAGTGACACACTTTAAAAAATTATCTTATTTGGCAAAAAATAGTAGGACCCGCACCCAGTAACTATCTACTTTAACAAAGTGAAATTACTCATTTATCCTTACTTTTTACTTTTAAACATCATTAACCACACTTAATTCAAAAGGTGAGGGACTTATTCCTCACTAACCATCCAATTAATTTAATTTAATTATCATTATAATTTTTTGCATCAAAAACCGTAAAATATAAAGTGTGTCACTTATTTTGAATCGGAGGAAGTATTAATCATTTTATTAGTAAGATGATAAAGTAGAAAGATTTTATCTGAATCAATACAATTTTGCTAAATAGAGTTATGAATGACATAATAAAAAAGTAGATCTTATATGATAGATCCATGTACAATGGAGGAGTCAAAAGAAGGTTTAGTTGGCGCCATCACCATATCCAGCTTTCAAACTACCATTCAGATTATAATACCATTAAGATATAAATGATAAATTAATCGCGACACATTTTTAACCCCAAAATCAGAGTTGGAGGATTGGAGCACTCTGTATGCATGGGTTAAGTTAAAGTAAAGTTAAAAGTCGATCAATTTTAATTTTTTACAATAGTTTTGACACACATCAAAATTATTATCCATCCTATAATATTTTCATAAAACTCATTTTGAACTTGTAAAAAGTATTTCAAACCAAATACAATTGAACCAAAAAAAAGAGAAAAAAACTTTGAACTTTGACTAGGTTTCGGTGCCAGTTTAACCATGTTATTTAATGTTTGAATGTAATGTTGCATTTGTATGAATTACAAATAACTAAGATAAAGGATATATTCTTTGTGATATTGGAAATACAAAAGTACAAATAGGTAATGGACCGACACATTACACGCTCGTACTCCTATCCAAAAAAGAACTACTAGCAACATGGCTCGACTTCTAGCTTTAGAAATTATCCTAAAAATTCTATGTCACTACTTTTGGAAAAATTGTATTAATTACTTCAAAAAAAATTCTACTCTGTATTTTATTTTCCTAATAAAGAATAATTCATGTGAAATTCAGTTTTTTTTCTCTCATAATTTCATCATTTAATTTGATTCTTATATTAATAAAAGAGTAACGGTGTTGATTCCTGTCATTTACTCATACTCATTAGATAAAAGACATGATAAAGACATGTGTAAAAATCAATGAATAATATTAAGAAAAAGAATTAATAAATTATATATGTTATCTTATTAAATGAATAAAAGAAGTCGAAATATGTTCTTAAATTATTAGAAAGAATTATCTCTTAATTTTATTTATTGTAGGTTCTTATGACTTTCAGTTAACAAAGTCAATAATGATGTGGTTAGAAGGAGCCAAAATATGTTGTTAAATTCATCCACCTTTCTAATAATTACGAATATGACATTCACGTTATAGACCGACTACATACGCTACTACGTGTCATATAGAATGTTATACACGTATGGAAACGAGATATTACGCATATATGAGTTGTACGTACAAACGCCTTTGCATTGTTTTGGACCTTTTGGTGGTTGTTTAGTTAACCAACCGATAAGGACGATTTCAAAGAAACAATCAGAGTACAAAATAGATAAAAACATTAGTTATGCATGCATAATACTAACGGAAATGTAACGGATAATTTAAAACTAACCGCGCTGGTAACGGCGTTCTTCACCGTTTTCATATCGTCCAGGCTAAACTTAGCGGTGACTAGTTTTCTCGGCCACAGCTCAACCCCTGCGCCACCTCTCACCACCGTCTTTCCGTCGTTAACCCATAGAGCTCTCAATAAAAATTCAAATACATAGATCAGAGTAAACCAAATCATTTTAAATACTTTCTCGAATGTTCCTAACTGATCTCTAGGGTTCCTTGTTGACGAAGTTAGCGGTTCAATCGTCGGAATCTGTTCTGGATCATCGAGTTTTCTGCATAAAGTTAACATCAACGACATGATTGAGATTCCGTCTCCGAGCGCGTGATGAATACGCATCACCACACAATTGTGCGCCGTTAACAAGTGGATCTCCCACAACGGTTTATCAGTGTTCAACGGAGACGATACCGTGAGGTCGGCAAGGTAATCGTTGACTGCGATCTCATCGTTATCTGCCTCACCGACTGGATCGGGGTGGAGGATGATGTGGCGGTCGATGTCGAGTTCGATTTTGCGCCAAAATTCACGGCCGTGATTGTCGTTGACTAGTAAGCTGGAAAACCTAGGGTGCTTGACCATGAGAGAATCAGAGACGACGGTCCGGCAGGCATCATATCCGAGCGGCCGTTCCAGGCCGAGAACGCAGTTAATTATCTGATGAGTCGCTGGTTGTATGAACAACCGGCCGGCCGGCGTTAATGGTTCATCATTCTCGATAACCATATTTTGAGAGCGGTGATGAATGGGCGTGTGATGTATATACGTTGTATCTATAGTTCATTTCCAATAATAAAGTTGCTTTTGAAAAAATTCCGTATCTACTACTCTACCAGTCGCTTTTGTTTTACCAGAAAAATATCTACCGGTCGCTCTTTATACCACTTTAACCATTATCTTACTCGTTATTAAAGTGTTTAGGACTACTAAGTATAGAAGTCTTTAAACTTAAACTTAAACTTAAATTTATTTCTATTTTGGGTAACATTTTAAACATCACAAATTAAAAAAATATTGTTTAGGGGATTCGAACCCAATACCTTTTACGAGTACGGACTATGTGTTAACTAATTGATCTACTTGATACTTTGTTTTATCCCAAAAAATATCTAACATAACACATAAACTTAAAACGCCCCGTCAATAATTTCTGCCGGACAATTTAGTTACGGGTACCCGCCGCCGCATTGTGCGGGTACCCTGCTAGTACAAATTAATACCTTCAATTTTTAACAAATCATCATCAGTCAGCTCACACTCTAACTGATATTAAAATGACATACTCATGTCAATAATACTTCTTTCCTTCCGTTTCTTAGGACTCGCAATTACAAATTATAGATACATAAAATAGCCCTTTGGACCTCACCTCAACAACCGAAGCATAGCTTCTTCTCTTCCCCAAACTAAAATTTAAAACCGAAGGCATCAAACCAAAGGGCCGTGCCAAAGGTAAGATGCCTTCAGTTTGGGGAAATCACCAACCGAATGTTGGGTTGGCACCCGTCTTAGTGTATATATCATTAAATCTTACAATGTATATTTATCTTTCTACTCACTAGATTAAAATAAATGTAAATATGAAGAGATAATATATTGAAAGAGAATGAATTACACATATCATCTTGTGAATTTGTGATGAGTAGTAATATGAAGTACACATAAATGGTATTTCTCCTCACATAAATTTCAACAATTCCTAATTGTTTTCTTCTTTTTAAATAATTCTTTTATAGAGAATAAAGATAATAGAATAAGTTGGGTAACTAACTTTTTCTAGATTGCAAAACTAAGTTTTATAAAAACAATATTTGTAGATTTATGTGTCATAATATTAATATGCATAGCATGTTAGACTCTGTTGAGGAGCCCCCACCACCTCAAATGCAAGGAAGCTAAATGAATCAAACACGAAAATAATAAACATGTGAGATTTTTAATGCAGATTTCTTGTGTTTTGTTACTCTGTATGAGATGACTTTCAAAATCGTTTTTCCCAACATAAAACTACGACTACACAAACCTAAGAGAGGAGCTCCGATTAGACCCACACACGCATGTTTCCCTTCAACGTATTCAAAAATCAAAATATTAGTTAATCTAATTGTAGATCTTCTATACAACAACTTAGTCAAAAAGTTCACAAGTTTTTCTTTCTTGGCAAAAATTCGGCACGCCTAAGTATGGATGACAATTATGCGTGTGCTCTGCCTCTGCCTTGTCTTCATGAAATCATATGATTACAAGATTTAATCTTAATGGCTTCACTTTCTTTTTTTTTCTTTTTTTTTAAAGGATAAATCTAATCTACTCCTAATTACGACCTATGTTCATGACGGGATTGAACTCCTGACCTCAAGATTGAGAGTCAGACACCATACCGCTAGGCCAAAGGCCTTTTAATTAATGTATTTAAGAAGAAGTTTTAAGTTCATAAATTAGATTAATTGTTAGTACAAAATGATCAGTTTCTTTTAGTTTGGCTTTTCATATTACTAAATATAAATATATGGGCATATAACAATTTAAACCGAATGGGTAATTACTTAAATACGGAGTAACATTTGTTAGGGGAAATGTCCAATACATGAATAATAATATTGTTTTAAAAATATGATATATGGGGTCCACAGCCCTTGCCACCTCCATTAGTCCGTCCATAAGTCCATGACCACCGATCTTAGTGGACCGAGCACCAAAGGTCACATGCACAACAAATATTACCCCCAAAAATAGCTATGACATTTGGGTTTGCCATCTTCAAACTCCCTATAACTACAATGATTGTATGTGTATGATACTAAGCAATGCAGTACAACTTGTGACTCAACGTATATGTTTTGAAACTAATACAAACAATATCTTAGAGTTGTAAGGTACATAAAAGAGCAACAGGCCTTGACTATTTATTTATAAGTATTGCAAACCTCAAGTTTACATGGCTTTAGTTATTTAGTACCTTACAATTGATGGATAAATAGAAGAAATGAAATGAAGAGTTTGATTTGAGACAGAAAGATAGTGGTCATAATCATTGTATGACTCCACTATGCAGAATTTCGTTTACATTTGTTAAACAGACGAACGCGAACATAACATGATTTTATGTTCGTTTCATTACGTACATGCAAACATGATTTTACGTTCGTTCATTGTACACATGTAGCTGGAATAAAAACTCACTTTATAGGAAATCTTTCCTTATATGAAAAATCATGATCCTGTAATCAGGCAAAGATTCATGCGAGAAGCATTTTTTTTGCGAGAAATGCGAGAAGTAATTATCACCTTTAGATTAACACATCAAGGGCTGAGATTAACATTGTCACATCTATCTATATTATAATAAAACAAAGCCTATATGATCACGTGTCAATTTTTAAGCCCCTCAATGCCACATGGCATCTTTAGAGATTATTTAAATTTAAATTAAATATTAGATTAATACAACAAAGTATTACGCATGTTTATCACATTTAAATTAATTCGTAAAATACAACATAGTATTATTGAATTAAATTAAATATTTGAATTAAATATTGAATTAAACTTTAATAAATTCAATATTTTATAAATAAATTCAATATTTTATTACCTTCGTTTTTTTTATTACCTCCATGAGAATTTAAGGAGACATTATTAGTTTAAATGTTATAATTTATGATAGATTTTAAATTTTAAATATCTACTATGTATATCAATTTAATTTTCGGATGTGGAAGTTATACAAATTCTGCAGCATGTTTGTATTATTATTTATATACATATTTTTCTATCGAGGGAGTAGTTCCTACAATACAGGAGTCGGTTATAATGAATTTATAAGTTTGTTATGTTTGTCTTTTGACAACCCTTAGGACTGCTATCATCAAAACTTTATTTTATAATGAGTTTTTCTAATATGTACCCCTAGGGCACATGATAGAAGCATTTAATTATCTTAAGCTTTCCTATTAAATTACAAAATGCATTTAATACATCAAAATAAAATAGAAAATTTAGGCATAAATGATTTAAATTTTTAACCTTTTTGGTAATTGATATAAAATTTTAATTTTGTTCGAATTTGATTAATATTAATTAAGTATAAATGTAAAATTATTTATGGGCCTACATCTGTTGAATATACAATATTTGTTAAGGTGTAAAACCGGACGTAATAATTGTTTACGAAATGAATAACTTTTAAAAAATTTAATGGTAAACTTTTTAAAAAATAAATATTACATTTCGTTATGTTCAATCAAGACAATAGTTATAATACTTTTGTCATTATCAAATAATTAGGAGGTGAAAAACTAAACTTTTATATCTACAACTATAATAAAACAAAGCATATACGGCCACCTGACTTCTTCTTAGATGGCATAGATGTCATGTGGCAACACCTTATTAACTCTATATTTTTTTAATCCACAAATCAACCAAATAAATACATTTAATACATCAAAATAAAATAGAAAATTTAAGTATAAATGATTTAAATTTTTAACCTTTTTGGTAATTGATATAAAATTTTAATTTTGTTCGAATTTGATTAATATAAATTAAGTATAAATGTAAAATTATTTATGGGCCTACATCTGTTGATTATACAGTATTTGTTAAGATGTAAAGCCGGACGTAATAATTGTTTACGAAATGAAAAACTTCTAAAAAATTTAATGGTAAACTTTTTAAAAAATAAATATTACATTTTGTTATGTTCAATCAAGACAATAGTTATAATATTTCTGTCATTATCAAATAATTCGGAGGTAAAAAACTAAACTTATATATCTACAACTATAATAAAACAAAGCATATACGGCCACATGACATCTTCTTAGATGGCATAGATGCCATGTGACAACACCTTATTAACTCTATATTTTTTAAATCCACAAATCAACCAAATAAATACATTTAAAATAATTAATTACGTAAAACTGAAATATTTGTTTATTTTTTAAGATTTTCCATAATACCACACTATATAATTTTAGAAACAGACAACTAAAATTCCATAATATATTCCATCTATATCACAAAATTTTCAAATCATAAACACTTTCATGATTTTATATTAATAATCCGAAATTTTCAAATTATCTTAAAATTTTCATGTCATATTCAAACTTTCAGAAAATACGGAAATTAAACGGGTTTGGTTAGTGTTAATATACTCAACTCGAAGTTAACCCGAATCACCCGTTTAAGTATGTATATATTAATAAATCTTATATTTTTAATTAAATTATATGTAAATTTTATAATTTAGTTGTCGCACAAAAAAGATTTGATTCTTATTTCATATTTGGGTGTAATATCTAATTAGGTTTGAGATTAGTGGTAATGTTTGATTTAATTTATAGGATCATTTTATTATAATTTTATACGAAAACAACAAATCAAATGCTTAAACACAACAATTTGAATTAGTTTAGAGGATATGATCATATGAAGGATCAAGTGGTTTTTTTTTTATATATTTTTAGATTTTAAAAACGTTTAGTTGGATTTTTATATTACGTTTTTGTTGGATTTATTATTATGTTTAATCGCTATAATGCGAATTTTCACCACTTAAACGGGTTAATTGGGGTGGGTCGGGTTAACACGAAATTAATCGTGTCGGGTTTGGGTCAACATTTTGAACCATTTTATTAAACATGTCGGGTTTGTGTTTAAGGGTCACAACACATCTAAGGTCTCGACACGATACGACCCATTTGCCACGTCTATTCTATCTATCTATCTATTATAATAAATTAAGCTTTTTAGTGCCACATGTCATCTTTTAAGGCCTGTAAATGAGACATGACACTTTCTCATCATTTCTAGACCTTTTCCACTTAAGATTTAGATTAATTAATTAAGTAAATAATTCTTAATTAATATCTTTAATATCCTTCAAATTTAGATTTAAATTTTTAAAATTAGTTAATCAATCCGTAAGATATATTCTAATTTCTAAGAATTTTTAAACTTGTCCTTGCTTTAAAATAATCAAATCCATAATAACCATGAAATTGAAATAAGCATTTAAATAAAACCGTATGAAAAAAATTAAGGTTCCTTTAATTAATTTTTAATTGCATTTATTTAAATTTTGTATTTTTTTTTTTTATTTTTCTATTAGTAATCTACGTGATAGGTCTCTATTGCAATTAAAAAAATTTAGTGACAAAATTGTCATTTTGGGCTTTTGTAATATAACAAATATAAAGCACTACGCATGTAATAAATATTTCTTTAACCCGTTGGACGAGACAAAACATAACCCAAATTCATACACAACCTTCGAACACTATTATCGTCGCCACCACACCAATTGAAAAGTCGATCCATTATCGGCCCCTACCTTTAGTCGCTTTCTCCATTTTAATTGATTGATATTTTTTTTTTTACTTTTAAGCATATACTTTGTATAATTTTAATTGATTTTTAAAAAAAAAATTATGTTAAATTGAATCTTTAAGTTTCTGCATTAATCATTAACAATTTATATACAAAATTGTACTTTCATAATAAGTTATACATTTGTGAGTTCTTAATTTTGAAGGTAAAAAATTATATAGTAGTTAATATTAGATTATACCAGATTGAATAGAGATGGTGATTTTTACACCACATATTTTGACATATACACCATAATTATTGCTTTACATGTTTGTACAGTCTGTAATAATACTTGTACAATGTGGTATAAGCATCAAAATATGTGGTGTAGAAATTAATTCCCAATTGAATAGTGTGTAGGGATATGTTCCACACATTTTGATTAAAATGAGTTTAATAATGTTTAAAAGTAAACGTAAGAATAAATGTGTCATTTTACTATATTAAATGACATAGTTAGTGAGTTTGAGCCCCCACTACTTTTTACCAAATAAGGCAAGTTTTCAAAATTTAACACTTATTTTGAAACATCCTAAAATGGAAAATGTGTCAATTATTTTGAAACAAAAGAAGTATAACATTTTATGCGTAAAGTCTTTTTATTCAGAGTGTTGATCTGTTGTATTCGTTCACATTTCAGAACCATAACTAAGACTTAACGGCATGTTTATTATTTATTAATGATTATCGTTCTATATATATATATATATATATATATATATATATATATATATATATATATATATATATTTTAAGGCTTTTGATAATGATAGTCCTAAGGGCTGTCTCTAAGGGCATTAAAAGTGGTATGAAAAAGTAATTCCTAAAATTTAGGAGTCGGTTATAGATGAATGTACAACTTCTTTATGCGTGTCTTATGACAGCCCTTAGGGCTGTCATTATCAAAACCCATATTTTAAATATTCTTTCTTTTAATTGAATGTAATTTTTGATGTTATAGAACTTAATCATTGACCATAATCTATAAATCACCAGTAACAATTAAATTCCAAAATTTAAATTATAAATATATTTAAAAATTCTTAGTGTATACTTCCTCCGTTTCAAAATAAGTGATACACTTCTAAGTGCACGACTTTTTAGGCAAGATAAAGTAATGAAGGTTAATGAAATTAATTTGGATAGTTAGTAGATGATGAGCCTCACATATTTAGATTAAAGTGGATTTAATGATGTTTAAAAGTAAAAGTAAGGATAAATATGTCATTTCACTTTATTAAATGAGGTAGTTAGTGGATGTGGGTCCCACTACTTTTTGCCAAATAAGACAAGTTTTCAAAGTGTATCACTTATTTTGAAACACCCCAAAATAGAAAATGTATCACTTATTTTAAAACGAAGGACGTATATAATAATAACTATACAAGTCACGATATATTATATACTATATAAATATTACTCTCAATAATTTATAGACCACCCGTGAAGTTTCACGGGCTATAAACTAGTGTGTAAATAAAAGAAGATTTATGGCTTAATAGTTAATGCAGAAAGGGTATCAGGGTAAAATCTCAATTCTTTTTTTCATTTAAAAACTTAAAGAGAGAGAAACTGCCAAATCAAAACACACACTTGTGTGTGTATAGTACGGGTTCTCTCCCCCTTAAATTTTCCGGCGGCCATGGAAGGTTCGAAGGCTGCAAACAAACCGCCAGAAAACCCATCGACCCAAACAACCCTTGTTCATCTCTCTCTCTCAACCACGCAACCAACCTCCTCGCACAAAAATCGACGTCGACGTATAGTAATACCCGGTGATGCCATTACCGCTGCCAGAAAACCATCGAGGCAAACAATCTTTCGTCTCTCTCTCACCGAACATCAGCCAGATCTAGGGTTCGTCGCTTGCTTGTGTGTGTTGAAATGGAGTTTGCCAGATCTCATTATCATTCTCATTCTCCTTCTACAGATCCCATTCTCATTTTCTATTTTCCGGCGAGGGCGCCACCGGCGGAACTAGGGTTCTGGCGGAAGAGATATGTGTTGCAACAATGAACATATATGGATTATTGTGTTCATTTGTGATTCGTGTTCATCTGTGATCGTTATTATTGTTTACATTTACGAAAAACTTGTGATCTGTGTTCTTTTGAGATTTAATATGTTTGGTTGGATTATTGTCATCATTTGGATTATTATGATTCATTTATATAAAATTGTATTAGTCGATTATTATGTTATTTTTTATTTTGTGATTTTGTAAGTTTTGCATTCACTAATGAACACGATATGGTTCTACATTGATTTTGTTGTCGAATGTTGCTTGTATATTCAGGTTCATCATTGCCGTCTTATGTTCATTGTATATTCTGCTCAACAATTGTTTGAACCACAACGTTCATTAATGAATATCCATTGTGTATTCTGGCTCAACATTTGCTTGAACCACAAAGTTCACTAATGAATATATTCATGCACAGTGTATGAAGTTTATATAAAGACTATAATACCCTTTAAGATTTAAAAATCATTTAGATTAGATGAGTGGATAAGATTACTTCTCGCATTTCTCGCAAAAAAAAAGGCTTCTCGCGTGAACCCTCCCCTATTGATCAAACCATAAATGAAAGTGCAACTATTTGGTTCATAAAATCCAAAAGCATCATCATTTGTAACACGCAGCCTATTATACCAATAATAAACCCTGATCTCAATAACATAAATGAAATACAACAGCTCTTGTAACCAAAAGAATATTCTAGTTGTACTTAAGATCACTACCACATTCAACTAAAGGTAAGCATCAAAGTGAAATTTCAGCAGTCTACACCTACCAAAACGGTGTAAATTTACTTCATAAAAAACAACCTATATTTCAACTTAGAAACTGATCATGCAAAATGCAGGTGTATTAAATAAAAATAGACAGTTTCACTTTTCGCCCACAAAAATAAAGATAGTTAAAAATTATCTAAAGGGTGTTTGGGATCGCTTATTTAAACCTAAGTTTAAAAGGGTAGTATTGAAATGAGTATCAGCCTATTTGCTTAAAAGGGATGTTTTGTTACCATAATCTCTATCTCTATATAATGCATTTGAAATCTTCGTAAATTAGCAAAAAGCTTAATTGTCAACCAACATAATTGTTATTTCGGGACAAATTTGTGTTTAACAAAAATATGCATCATGTTGCGACCTCTGCATTATTCAAAAAAGCAACCTAACCAACCAGCTGAGCTACTAGATCATATGTTCATTAATTAACTATAATTATCTTTATTATACTTTTAAACTTTAAAAAACTGATTACCATCACCACCTACCACCATTTATAACCACCACCAACACCATCACTCCACCACAACACCCACCAATTGGTCACTAGAAAATATAGTTGTTACAAACCGAATTACCTTCTAGTAAGCATAAAAATAAAAACCACAAGCAGAGTCGTGTATAGAATGGCTTCAAAAGAGTGTTTATCTAAACTTAACAGCCCTTTGAAATAGAAAACAGCCAAAGAGTTCACTTAGCAATTTGTGAGCTTAACAAATAAGATGATACGCTCAAAAGCAGTTAAATTTTTCAGTATTTCCAGATTTCATTCAGCATTTAAGCTTTGAACTATGATAACTCAAAAATACCAACTGAAAAATATGCAATTTGGTAACTAAAATGTACGCATGTAACATGTCAATGAAAATAACAAGCCCTGATCAGTACCAATATTATTAGCCACAATCAAGTTTATAGTAATAAATAATTATAGTAACTTAAACAGGAATCCATAGAGCATCACAGAAACAAAATTAAAATTTAATTCTATGATAAATGACATCACCAAGTCTCAAAATCTTTCAAATCATAGAAGCAACAAACAGAAATCAAACACAGTTTCAAAAAAGCCAATAACATTACTCTGATTTCAACGGTAAGATTTCTGGAATCTAGCACGGGCACCACGACCACCAAACTTCTTCGGCTCGCATCTTCTCGGATCAGCAACAAGTAAAGTACGATCATACCTCACGAGGATATCCTTAATTTCCTTCTTCTGTTCTTCATCAACAAATTTCTGGTAGTACGCAACGAGCGCTTTAGCAATGCTTTGACGGATTGCGTAGATCTGAGAAGTGTGACCTCCACCTTTGACGCGAATCCTCATGTCAACGCCGGCGAATTTGTGGCGGCCGAGAAGAAGGATCGGCTCGAACGCCTTGTAACGGAGGATCTCCGGCTGAACGAGCTCGATTGGGACACCGTTGATTTTGATAAGGCCACGACCGGCCTTGCAGTGAGTGACGGCCACCGCCGTCTTCTTCCGGCCAAAGCATTGAACAGAATTCGGTGGAGCTGCCGCCATGTTGTGAGAGAGAGAAACCCTAGTTTTTTTAGTGATGATCTCCGAGCGACAGAATTCGGGATTGAGAGAAGGGGGTTGTATATCAGTTAGGGTTTTGGATCAATTTTCTAATTTAAACTGTGCGTTCTATTATGGGTCATCTGGCCCACATTAAATTTGACCCTGAAAATTAGGCCCATATGACAATAACTAGGCCAGGCCATCTAAAGCAGCTCGAATTAAGGGATCGAATTACCACAAACAAATATTCTACATCCGTATCACTAGTGATACATTTTCCTAGTGTAAAAGAGCCTAGCCCATTAATTCGAATTTGATTTCGGCTCGTTTTGAACTTTATATGTAAAGCTTGAATTTGGTTCGTTTAGATTTCCGCAGGCTCGGTGTCGACTCACTTAAGCTTTAATATACACAAAATATATAATTGTTTTATTTAATTATAATATTTAATATATTATATAAATATTTTTTTTATATTATTCTCTATATATACAATAAGCATCCCAAGTTTACTGTTCATAAGTTTTTCCAATATAAAATTAACACTTTTATCTCTATAAATACAGTGCAACCTAAATATTTATCAAATTGTTGGCATAGCCGAGTGGTTTTTGGGGACTGTTAAGGATAATGCCCATTAGGTGACCCATGTTCGATTTCAAGCAATTTCATTTTTTTTTATCCTTTTTTTAGTTGTTCAGTATTTACAGTTATATCCTTAAATTTGTAACTTTTTATTTTAATCCCTACATTCAAGTAGATTGTATATAGTGTCTTAACTTTTACAAGTTATTTTCCGATCCTTTTTTCTTTTAGTCACTAAATTTAAGAAGATTTTGCATATTATCTTAATTTTAAGTAGATTTTATATAGTGTCTTAATTTTTATCTTCCAATCCTATATAAATAGTTAAATACTATTTCTTTATCACTAAAACTCTTCGGACTAACTTTTTGACATAAATGTATTTAAAATATTGTGAGAAAGATATGTACATGATATGAAATTTAAGATTATTTAAAACAAAAAATATTTAGAAATTAATTTTTTTCTAATGATAAACAATAAATTACCATTACATATTTTATTGATATTTTGTAACTTTAAAATTAAATGGATTAAAAACAAAAATTAAATATACCCGCAGCGGAGCGCGGGGCTCCATTATGCTCGTTATATACATATAATGTATAATATACATACACATAGCCATAATCACAAAACATATAATACATAATTAATTGTTATAATAATTAATATATATTTGCTAGTTTTGGCTCGCGAGCCTAAACAACCTCTTTGTCTGAAGTTTGGACTCGAGTTCATTTATAAAACAAGCTATAAGTTAAGCTCAAACTCGGCTCGAACTTATTTATCTCGAGCTTTTATCGATGTTTTAACGAGTCGAGTTCGAGTATCTCACTTTCACCCTTACTGATTTTCTCATTTTGCTAGTTTCAAAATATGTGACATTTTACAATTCACTTTATTTGATAAAAAAGTATAAGACCCATATTCTACTAACTACAGATGTATTATAGTGAAATAATAAATACTCCCTCCGTCCCATAAAAAAGTTTACATTTCATTTGGGCACAATCTTTTAGGAGATAGTTAGTGGTGGAGTCTTTTGTAATACTTTTGATTAAAATATAAGGTTAGATTGGAGAGAGAAAGTGTTTTATTGGTGAAATGATTGGTAATAATATTATTTTATTAGATGGACCCCCAAATTTGATAAATGTAAACTTTTTTATGGGACAAAATTTTAAGGAGAAATGTAAACTTTTTTGTGGGACGGAGGGAGTATATATTTACCTTTACTTTTTAATAATTAATATAATTTTATTTTAAAAAATAAAATTTATCCTACATTAGTTATCAACTTTAATTTATTGTACATTAACCCTCATAATAATTTTTGCTTAAAAAGAATAAAACTCACCGGATATTGTAACTTATGGTGTTTTGACAAAACTTGCGTTATAGAAGTATAATTAGGGGTGTCAAATTTGTACCGAATAAAATCAACCAACATGCTACCAATCGTACCACTTAAAGTTGGTAGCCAATATGTTGGTAGCCAACATGTTTGGTTGGTAGTACCGTACCAATCGAGTATTCATGGTACGGTAACGGTACAAATATTTAAATACTATGGTAGTACCGTACCAACCAATATATATATATATATATATATATATATATATATATATATATATATATATATATATATATATATATATATATATATATATATATATATATATATATATATATATAAATTAATTCTTACAATATATACTTACATTAATTGTGGTCTAATTTATATCTTTAAAAATCTCTCCACCATACAATATATATAATTGATTCTTTAATATAGATAATTTTTATATAGCATTAATAAATCATCATTTTATTTATCTTGTTTTCGAGTTTGGGAAATTTGTTAATATGTTTTAAATGATGGATGATGGTAAAATGTCATATTATAAAATACTCCCTCCGTCCCTAAATAAAGTTCCCATTTTGCCTTCAAATTTTGTCCCTAAATAAAGTTCCCATTTCTCAAATATAAGGGGCCCACTTAATATAATAATATTATTACTAATACTTTCACCACTAACTATCTCTTAAAACACTTTCTCTCTCCAATCAAACCTTATATTTTAATCAAAAGTAATACCAAATACCACACCACTAACTATCTCCTAAAATGTTGTGCCCAATACTAATGGGAACTTTATTAAGGGACGGAGGGAGTATATCTTATTTTTTGTTGTAACTCATATTTGATGATGGTTGATTAGTATTTAAGCCTACCATAAGTACACTTTATGTACATAAAGTGTACAACCATAGGTTATGAAATTCTACCCTATAAATATAGGGGTTGTGTACTTGTCTTGTTGTATCTCTTCTCTTTTTGTACTATGTATCACACATAAACATGTCTAATGAGAATACTAGTTATGATCCTAATTGAGTTGAGCTAATTTGCCTTACAATACGTTATCAGCACTTTGCTCAAAGTCGGAAGCATCAATTTCGTTGTCGTTGAATTCTACACATCTTAGTATGTCTCTCGATCTCTACTCGTTTATTTCATCCTTTATAATTTGTTCTACTTACATAATTCATCCTCAAGTTATATTTTGTACAAACGTAACATTTCACTACAAATTATCATGATTTTTTTTATTATTGTACAACAATAAGAATCAAAGCGTTGAATTGTTTACTAGAATTGAAGAAAATGGTTTATGAACATTTATTATAATTCTATAATATGTGACTTTTGGTGTTAATATTTATTGTGACCAATCATTTTCCAAGAAAAAAAACACAACCTATTTAAAAAGGTTAACTAAAATTCATATAAATGAGTCTTAATCTATAAGCAAATTTGATTCAATGGATTACTAAAACTATTTTAACTTAAAACTTTGGCCAATACATAAAGTTTTGAATGTTTGTGGAGAAAGAAAACATGTTTTTTATGAAGATCTATTTTACAAAGATTGAAATGAATGAAAAAAAATTGTTTAGTAAAGAAATTTGATGAACACTTTATGATTGTTATTGTTATTTTAAATTTTATAAATTAACTCATACACTTTATGGAGTATTCATTAGTCATTAAAATGACCAAATTAATTCAAAAGTTATCATAAAGATTATTTTTTTTCTATAGAATGTAAATAATGAAGTTTTATGTATTTGATGTTACATTCTAAGAAGTTATTTATGAAAGTTTAAAGATTCAACAATTCTTTTTCATACAAAATTGTTATATTAGCTATGAATTATTATGTATAGTACTAAATACTTTTGGTTTCATAATGAATTCATATGTATTGCAATTTTTTCTAAATGATTTTGATAATCATACAAATGTTTTTTTAAGATCATATTGTAGAAACATTTCTAATCTTTAAAAAAAATGGAATGTTCATTAATTAGTTGTTATATTTCTTTTTGTAGAAGAAAATAATATTTTTAGACTAATTAACCATCAATTTTGAATTGATATGCATTGGCATGAAATGATTATATTAAAAGAAAAAATATATATTTGAAAATTGTATTTTTTTAAAAAAAATCATGAACATACAAATTAATAATATCATTTTATGATGATTATTCTTATTCATCTTTAAATGTTATGGTTCTTTCGGAATTATAAGCATTCAATGAGCATTGTATTAAACCTACTTAAAGTGGAAAAATTAAGAATCTTCCCCACATAGGCTCACCTATTCTTATTACAATGTCTAGGAAAGATAGGCGGTTTTTCTGACTCCTAATAAGGGTGGTTCCGATACGCACAAGCGCTGTCTACCCTTACCGTCTTTCCTGGTTGTATTCGAATAGAGCTACCGAAAAGGGTTGACTAATAATCTTTTTCCAGGTATGTGTTTATATACTTATGACGAATCAGTGTCTATCAACCGACCTGTCGCTCGATAAATGAGAACTCATTCGCACTTGTATTTTTCGAACATGCTGATTCGACACACAATTTATGCTCATACAAACCATAAGCATATAAACTATCATTTTATATGATAATTATATCCAATATTTCTCCTCCCGTTGTAGGAAAACATCAAAATAAACATGAATTCTTTGAGACCACCGATGTTTTGGCTCAAATGGAATATTAGAGCTATTGTTTAGCTCTTTGATTATGTTTTTTTTGGATTATGCTTTCCCATTTGAATAATGGTTATCTTTTGGACTATGGTTTGTTTACATTGATTATGTTTCTCGAGATAATCTAAAGTTGTTTTCTTCCTTATGAAATTAAACAATACGTGTGACCTTAAATTATTATTACTTTGAGGCATCAATATTGGGTGAGTTGATTGTCTGGTTGATTGTGGTATAACCCACATTTTCATTAAAACATATAGATTATTTGATCAACTTTAAGCCTCAAAGTAACTTCATTGACAAGCATCTCGGGCCCGTCGACCCTTGGCTTTGGTATAGCCCAATATATGTTGTCAAATGGTATTATTTTAACCATAAATGAAGCCTTATATTATCCAAGTTCCAGTCGTAACTTGTTGAGTTTTAAGGATATTCGAGAAAACATGTTTTCATCTCGAAACTGCTCGAGAAAAGGGTATTCAATACCTTTACGTTGCCTCCGATAAATATGACCAAAAGCGTATATTGGAGAAGTTGAGATGTTTGTCAAACGGTTTGTACTTCACTACGATCTAAACCATTGAAAGCAATCTAATCATTCGTCGAGCACCTGTTGATGATGGAACTTTTATGTTATAGCATGACCGGCTGGGACACCCGGGTCAAAATACGGTGCTTCGAACTATGAATGCATCTCATGGGCATCTTCTTGAAGGAATTAATTTCATGATTAATTCGAAAAGCCTATGTCAAACATGCTCGATTGTAAAGACACATCTCAAACCACTTATGTATAATCTACAAAGTGATATCCCGTTTTTTCTTGAGAGAATTCATGGGGATATTTGTGGACCTATCCAACCAACATGCGGACCATTTAAAATTTTCATGATATTGGTTGATGAATCAACAAGATGGTCACACATAACTTTGTTGTCCACAATGAATGCAACATTTCCTAAACCCCTAGCCCATATCATTAAGTTGAGGGCTAATCATCCGAATTATCCAATAAAGTCAATTAGACTTGATAATGAAAATGTTCGATGATTATTGCATAACATTGGGCCATGATATTGAACACCCTGTCGTGTACGTTCATTCTCAAATTAATCTTGTGGAAGCGTTTATCAAACGAATACAAATAATTGCAAGAACTTTGGTTATGCACACCAAAACGCCCCATTTTTATATATGGTTATGCGATATTGCACACGGATGCATTGGTCCGTCTGAGGCCCATGGGCACCTAATAACTTCCTGCGTACCAGCTGGTAACTGGATATGAGCCTGACGTTTCATATTTACGCGTGTTTGGGTGCTTGGTCAATGTTCCAATTGAACTTCCAAAGCGTTCGAAATTTGGACCTCAAACGACGGAGAATATATGTTGATTATTAATCTCCATCCATTATACTCTATTTAGAGCCCTTGACAGGCGATCTCTTTAACGCTATACATGCGAATTGTGATATTGATGAGACGATCTTCCCGTCGTTAGGGGGAGATATGCACGTTAACGTTGATAAGGAACGACGTGAAAGAACGTGGCATTTACCTAACTTGTCTCATATGGATCCCCCGATTGCACATAGTGATAAGGATGTGCAAAAAGTTCTAAGTCTACAAAATGTTGCTAATCAGCTACCAGACACATTTAATGACTTAACAAATGTCACGAGATCAAATATACTCGCCGCATATGTGCCTGCAAGGATAGACGTCCCTGTGAGACGCCATGTTCCTTTTGAACATGTTGTATCGGTCGAACCCACCGTGCAAAGGACGCTACCATTGGCTGTCGAGTCCGCCGCTCTTCCCAATAAAAGAGGAAGACCGGTTCGGTTCTAAGGATATTCTGCCTCAAAGGAGGAGAAATTCTGTTGTTTACGTTTTGCCACACCAAATCATTAAGGATCACGGGAGTGTATTGGAGAAGCGTGTTCCTGATGAAACACCAATTTCTCATCATCCCGTTAATCTCAAAATATCTTTCGAGTATGCTAGCTTAGACGATATTTTGAAGCAAAACGAGACTGTCATCGATGATTTGCTCATATACGCAGTGGCCACTGACATTATGATCAATGATGACATGGAACCATGTACTATTGTTGAGTACAATGGACTGGTCTATGGAAACACACAATCAAGGTAAAATTGGATTCATTACTGAAATGATGAGTGTTTGGACCTGTTGCTCCAACACCACCTAATGTTAAACCAACTGATTATAAATCGGTATTCGTAAGGAAGCGTAATGAGAATAATGAGATTGTATGATACACAGCTCGCCTCGTGGCGCTAGGCTTCTCTCAAACGCCCTGGTATTGATTACGAGTAGATGTATTCTCCCGTAATGGGCGTTATAACGTTCCACTACTTAATCAGTTTAGTAGTTTCCGGAAAACTGAATGTGCAGCTTATGGATGTGGTCACAACCTATCCCTGTTGGGATATTGACAAAGAGATACATATGAAAGTCCCTGATGGACTCTAGTTGCCTGAATCAAGTAGTTCAAGACCACAGAACACGTTCTCGATATGACTGAGACGATCACTTTATGGATTAAAACAATTCAGACGGATGTGGTATAACCGTCTAAGTGAGTACTTGATCAGACTGGGATATTTGAATATTGAGATATGCCCATGCGTGTTTATAAAGATATCCACTTCAGGATATGTTGTTATCGCAGTCTATGTAGATCATTTGAATCTCATATGATCCTCGAACGAGTTGTTTGAAACTGCTGAAATCCTGAAGAAGGAGGTCGAGATGAAAGATCATGGGAAAATACGGCATTGCCTCGTCCTGTAGATCAAGGACCGTAAAGATGGGGTTTTCCTCCATCAAGAGAATTACACCGTAAAGGTGTTAAGACGCTTTAGTTACCATGACACAAAACCTCCATCTACTCCCATGGTCATTCATTATCTAGACATTGAAAGGGACCAATACCATCAAAATGAGGATGATTATGATGAGATATTGATCCATGTGTGTTCATCTCTGAGTGAAATAAGCGCAATATTGTACTTGGTCCAATGTACTAGACCAGACATTTTATTTATTGTGATATGCATGACTAGGCATAGCAATGTGCCAACACGCCACCATTGAAATAGTACTAAAGACATCTTCCATTACTTTAAAGGTAGTAAGGATATGGGCTTAATCTATCCCTAAGCGTAATCGAGTGGATCAAGTGTGATTGATGCTCGAGATAACGCGACCCTTATCGGCTATGCCGATGCAGTTTACTTATCAGACCTGCAAAAGGGACGTTCCCAATCTGGTTATGTCTTTACCATAGGGAATGCAGCGCGATCCTAGAGGTCTTGTAAATGGACTCTTGTTGGTACTTCGACAAATCACTCTGAACTACTCGCGCTCGTTGAGGCGACTAGAGATAGTGTATGGCTTTGAGTTGTAAGTGGCCATATTCGAAGTAAATGTGGTTTAGCTTATGATCCCAATTAACCAGTTGTCATATATGAAGATAACACCGTTGTTATCGATTGAGAGAAACATGGTTACATCAAAAGGGGATAACATTAAACACATATCGCCGAAATTGTTCTTTTCACATGAACAACAAGCATTTCAAAAGATTGAAGTGCAACATATTGGATCAAATAAGAATCATGCATACTTGTTCACCAAGTCACTGTCGAAGTATTCTTTCCAAAACATGTCAAAACTATTTGACTTAGAAAGTCTCTGGGCTACATAAATGACATATACCATGCACCTAGTTGTGTACGAATAACGACTGCATCCTGATGTATGCCTTGCACCCTGTTGAGTGTAGATAATGATTGCATCCTGATGTATGCTTTGCACCATGTTGAGTGCGGATAATGATTGCATCCTGACGTATGCTTTGCACCATATTGAGTGAGAATAATAATTGCATCATAACGTATGTTTTGCACCCTGTTGAGTGCATGTGAGGGGGAGCATCCCGGCGAATGCTTGTGTACTCTTTTTCCTTTAGTTCAAGGGTTTTGTCCCATTGGGTTTACCTTGAAAAAGTTTTTAATGAGACACTAACAGTACCCTATTCTCACTAAGAACTGTTGAAGTCAGGGGGTATCTGGTTGTGTAATTGTCTTGTTATATCTCTTCTCTTTTTGTACTATGTATCACACATAAACATGTCTAATGAGAATACTAGTTATAATCCTAATTGAGTTGAGCTAATCGTGCACTCTTTTGTCCTTCGTTAGAGTTTTTGTCCCACTGGGTTTTCTCTAAACAAGGTTTTAATGAGGCACACTGTATATGGTTCCTTACCTCGCATAAGACATCCAGATTGCACTCTTTTGTCCTTCGATCAGAGTTTTTGTCCCAAATGGTTTTTCTCTGACAAGGTTTTTAACGAGGCGAATGTCTGATGAATTTTATGAAGATACAAGACGAAGAAGTACAACTATGATTCAGCGTAAATCTAAACAATCAGGGGGAGTGTTGTAACTCATATTTGATGATGGTTGATTAGTATTTAAGCCTACCATAAGTACACTTTATGTACATAAAGTGTACAACCATAGGTTATGAAATTCTACCCTATAAATATAGGGGTTGTGTACTTGTCTTGTTGTATCTCTTCTCTTTTTGTACTATGTATCACACATAAACATATCTAATGAGAATACTAGTTATGATCCTAATTGAGTTGAGCTAATTTGCCTTACAATATTTTTAATATTTTTTAGTTTCATATTAGTTTGTAATCTTGGTATACAGTACCAATTTGTACCAACCAACATTGTTGGCAGCCAAATAAATTGGTACCAAGTATACTTGGTATGGTACTGGTACTCAAATTAGTGTACCAACTATAGTTGGTACGGTACACGGTATGAGGAAAATACATGGTACCGTACCATGTTCACCCCTAAGTATAACTAGTCTAGAGAATTCATTTCTACATCATAATTTTACGCCCCTCTTACTCAACATCTTTATCTATAAAGAAAACTCTTTCTCCATAAGAGAAGAAGGTAAGCTTTCAAGTCGTAGCTTGCTGGTTTTTCCATCATCCAATCAAAAAAGAAAGAGAATGAAACCTGGCGAAAAAGAAATGAACACTTTGCCGAGGAACGAAGCTTCGTCTTTGTTTTTCTTCAAAGCCCTAATCTGCTCTCGCTTGCCCCTACTAACGGGGTCTCGGTTGATTTTACTTCCTTTAGCTACTCAGATGTTTCAGTTCGCTAAGTTTGAAAGTCCAAAGAGCGCAGACTAGCCACGAAGCTTGGATACGTTTTCCAAGTTATTGTGCGTATAACAAAATACAAATTTGACAATTAACTGTATAACCAAACGAAACAATGATTATAGTACGTGCAATAAAAGATGTGGTATAATAATCATCTCTTTAGTTAAAATATTCTCTATAGAATTAATAAAAATTGAAGTTAAATGTTTTTTTTTGAACGGCAAATCTAATCTACTCCTAAATAACCACTTATATCCACTATGAGATACAAACCCTCAACCATTAGGTTGGAGGGCAAACACGTTACTACTACGCAACCCTTTGATAACTTAAATGTATTTAAGCAAAAGAAAAAGATGTGAAAACATCTAACGGCTAAGCTTATTCTGAAAATTGTGTTGGTATCAGCATATTCCATATCTCACCGTAAACCCACCAAAACACGAATCTTCTTCTTCCCATGAATTTTTAACACCCAATTTACTCTCTCTCTCTCTCTCTCTCTCAATTCCCCCAATTCTCACCTCACTGCAATCGTCTTCTTCAATCCAATTTCCATACACAATGAGCGCAGATTCTGTAATCAATCGTTTCTTTCGTTATCTTCATCAACCAACCGACTAAACGCCCCAATTTCAATCCATCCTGATCACCTCAATCGGTAAACTTTACGCCTAATTTTCCATCGGTGCTTTACATCGGTTTGTTTGTCTTTATCATTTTTGTTGAAAAATCAAGTGAATTATCCGTTTACATCTTTTTTATTTGCATCTAAATGTCATCGTTTTGAGTCAGAAGAAATGATCTGTAAATTTTTTATTTCTAGGTTTTTCCTTTTTTCATTTCCGATAGCGAGTAAGTGATATTCACAAGATTCTTTTTCTTTTACTTAATTTTAATCAACAAGTTTTTGTTCATGCTTTTGGATGTTAAAATCAGTACTTGTTAAATGCACAAATTGATACGAAGTTGTTTTTAATCTAAAAAGCATTAGAATATTAACATGGATGGAATTGTTTCTTCAAGTTTTCAATGCTAATAGAAGTTAAAAAAAACAATAAATTTGACTTTTTTTGGTCAAACTGTTGTCCTTTATCTGGCATTTGGGAGTTTATGTAACTTCATCTTTGTTTAGTGTTCAAGTTTGATTATCATAATTTGCAGCCATTCAATGCTTCAAAATGAAGACCAACAATTTTGCTACTATTGCAGTTTTGATCATCTTTTCTGGACAATGCAATGCTGTTTAACTTTTTTATTTATTTTCATTTAAGCTTTGATATTTACTCATTTATTGAACTAAAAAAGACATAATTTAACTATATTTTCTTCAAAACACACGCATTTTGATTTACAGATATAATTGTGATAATTCCTGTATTATTTGTTGATCATTGGTTAAACTGTTTCTAATTTGACTTATAATGTCTTTCTACTCTCCTTTTTGGAATGTCAAATTCCTTCTGCTAATATCTTAACATTGTATAATGATGTTTAAATCTTAGGAACATTCTCCTATTGCCTCAGACGGTTGGTTCTATTTAAGCATGGAGTAAAACTTGGGTCAATTTCATAATCTTGACTTGATGCAAGGTCAAAGAAGCATCTTTAACCCTTTCCCTGAGACTGTTGACCTTAATCAAGGGTCAAATTCCAACAATATGGACGAATCTGATGATTGGAACATGTTATCTCCTATGGAAAGACGGTTGTTAAACAACGATCTTTCTAGTGAATTAAATTTCAGTTGTGCGAATACAAATAATAACAATAATAATAATAATAATCATAATTATCGAAGTTTTAGCAGTTGGGATGTTGGAGAATCAAGCTCTAGAGCAAGTTTGCAACAAGATCATGTTTCTAATGATGGTTTAAAACCAGATAATGATTCAAGATTAGAAGAACAACAACAATTTAATTCAGCTGGATCATCAAATATCCCCATGAATGTTAATTTAAACATTGGTTATGATCCTACTGATGATGATGATGATGACGATGATGGTATGGGATTTATGGATTTTTACAAACCGGGTCGACCCGACCCGGATGCTAGTGGTTCCTCTTCTGGTAATTGGGGTCTATCTTGTAAAAGAAAAACCCTAGAAGGTGGTACATCCACACAGTCTCCCAGTACCGGAACAAGTTTCTTTCCGGAAGCTTCTAGAAGCTTAAACATATCCTCAAATCTAGCTAATCTGGTGCCCGTTAACCACCATGAACCGCCAAACACAAGAATTGGAATTCAAGAAAACTCACAAACACATTCTGGTATGAGAAATTCGGTTCCTTATAATAATAATAATAATATTACATCGAGTGGAAGCGCTAATAGGCGTCCAAATATTAGCTCAACTCAGCAATCATCAAATCGACAAATTTTGCTAAACGAGTTTTTAGCTAATTCAAGTAATATTTCAAATTCAAACCAACAACCGCCTTTAATGCATGCTCCAAATATTCCAACAAGAAACACGAATCATTTTCCATGGGGTAGTAATATTGCATCAAGAAATGCAAGAATTCCTTCAGAAAGAAGTATAAGAAACAGTATGAATTATCATAATTTGGTGCAAGATCCAACAGATCGGAGCTTAGGTGGCGGGACGGGTGGGACCCGGTCCCGCCCTTTTAATGGTCTTTGGACACCTCAGCTTGACAGCTCAGCGCCAGCTCAGCAGAGGTCGACTGAGTTTGCGCCTTGGAGACTTTTTCCTTCCGCTGAGGTGGAGTCTGGAGGGCAAATTGGTAATTTAGGGTCTTCTTCAGGCTCAGAAGATGGTCATGTTTCATCTGGAGGGCAAAGAGGTCATTTTGGTCAATTTCCAAGGGCTGGATTGTTAATGGAGGTACCTGGTGATGATTGGCGTGCTTTAGCTGCTGATATTGAAGGAAGACAAAGGCTCGTTTCTGAGGTTTGCTCTAAATTCTTTTAATTTTTTGTTAATTTTTTTATTGTTTATTTGGTATTTCTTATTTATTTAAAATCTGAGAAATTCTTGAAAATTTGTGTTACAGATCCGGCAAGTGTTGAATGCAATGCGAAGGGGTGAAAACTTACGAGCTGAGGTTTGGTGTTGTCTTTCTAATATTTTTTCATTAAGGTCACTCATCTATCAAAACTTTCATATAGGTCCCCCAAGTTTGTATCTTGTGTTAAATGTACCAATTTGGACCAAAAACATGACTAACTATTTATGTATTAGATATTATACTAAAAATCAGTATTACATTAGTGACCCAATTCTTTTAAATTGAACATTAAAATAATTTGGAAGGTTACAAGGACGTGATTAACTTACATTCAACCTATTTGACCCGTTTTACATATTGGCATTAAAAATCCCAAACTAACCCGTTTTTACATAAACAGGTTAAAATTGCCTTCTATAAGCCAAAAAATTCCTAAGTTCATAACAAATAATCAAATACTGTGTTTATTATTTGATCATATATTAAATTATTAATATTGAAGAAACAATATGTGATATATGCTAGGATTTTATGGTCTTTGACCCATTTATCAATGGGGTTGCTGAGTTGCATGACAGACATCGAGACATGAGGCTAGATGTTGATAATATGTCATATGAGGTGAAAATGTTTCCTCCTTTTTTTAATTACTTTTTTATTATTTTGTTCCAATAATTTTATATAAAACAAACTTGAACTTGTTACAGGAACTACTAGCATTGGAAGAACGCATAGGAGATGTGAATACGGGTCTAAGTGAACAAGTTATTTTAAAATCAATTAAACAGAGAAAGCATATATCTTTTATGCCCATTTCAAATATAAATTTGGAGCCATGCTGCATATGTCAGGTTAATATTCTCTCAACCATTTTCTTTTCTTTTTTAAAACATATATGCAATGTTTTTGTTTAGACTAATTGCATAAAAAGGTTACAACTTTTTAAGGCTAGAAAAAACCCCAACCTGATTTGCAAAAAAAGTCAACATGGTCAAACGTCTCGGATTTATTTTGTATTTGCAGGAAGAGTATGACACTGGTGACAATATTGGAAGCTTAGATTGTGGACATGATTTCCACACAGATTGCATTAAACAGTGGTTGGCACAGAAAAATATATGTCCCATTTGCAAGATGACTGGTCTTGCCCCTTAAAAAACCCCCCCCCCCCTCCCCCCACCTCCACCCTACCCTACCCCACCCCACCCCCACCCCAAATCTCGAGCTCCATGAAAGAGAAGAAAAAAAGATAAAAAATATAAACCTACCAGAAAAATGATACATTTGAATTTCATCTATGTTTTGGCTGGCAGACTTATTGTTGTAGCTTTTTACATGTCCTATTGTAACCCTTGTTTTTGTTACTATCAAAAAGGAGGGATTACCATAAGATCAGTCCCAACGCTCGTCGTAGAGCACGTCAAAAAGCCGTCGGGGGGTGACGCCTTTGGCACCACCCCGTCGTAGAGCACGTCAGCAAATTCACGTCGTCCCGGAGACGTGTAGGGGATGGCGTCGTGGGGCTTTTTGTGTGTGGGGAGGGGGTTAAATGTAATATTTTAAGGGTTAGTGATGTGTTAGTGATGGGTTATGGTTGGCACGACCGTGTCAGTAGCGTGTCGGTAAGGATGTGATGATGTGGCGCTACTGACGGGTTTAGTGACGCGCCACTGTTGGGAGAGGCCTAAGGGCATAAAAGGGATTTGGTGTGTTTATTGAAAAATCATAGTATTTATGAGAAGTTACTTTTTAGTCCTTGGATTATTAAAGTGGTTTTCTTTATGTTACAACTTCCAAATTTCATTACATCTCAATTATTTGTTAACTGATAATTCCGTTATTAGCTAGCTAAGCTTAATGTAAGCGTATTCACCTTTTTTTCTCATCAAGACCACTAATTTTGAAACTTTTTTAGAAGCCATTTGAGTAAGTCCCAAAGTATCTTTTCATTCTTCACATGCTTTTTATATAAAAATCTTGTACATGTTTTATATCATTTTATTTCTTAAAGATATCTATATACTCGTGGTATTACACATTTTTTCTACCACATTTTTGGTGAGATGTCTTTTGAATAGCAATCTTTCAATTCATAGGTATATGTATAATTATTTACATTGCATGTTATTGAATAATAATAAACAAGATCTGACACAAGAAAACATCGATCTTAATGGAAGTGATTACAACCCTTTTAATTTCAAAAACTACAAGAACATTAACCAGAGTCATGGTGAGTAGATGTGTACAGGCATTATATAAAATATGGATGAGGTTCTACTTAACCAGTTGGATCATTTAAAACTTGGTTCTTGTCAACTTTTTTGAACTCCCATTAATGCCAAACGCTCCAAATTTTCTTCTGCTCAACATTAAGTCTCTTGTTATCAATTTGCAAGTAATATTTGCAGAGAGATAAAGATGGTATTACAAGTACTATTTGCACACTATTCCAGATTAGCAATTTATGTTTTTGACATGCCAACTACTTTGATTACACCATGGTCAAAGACCCTCAAACTTTACTACTAATGGATAACAATGATAAGAAATAATGGCTCTTAGATCATTGCCAACGGTAGCACCATTTCCCACTGATGGTCTGTGGTTGGGTGATACCGATGGCACGGACCGCCGGTTCTCACCTTCAGTGTCGTGTTTCAATTTGGCGAAGACGGTAGTGATGAGGGTTGGGCCATTAAAAAATTAAAAAAATAGTTTTTGTTTTTAAATTTGACCATTTGACTGAAAGAAATTAAAAAATTTGTGCAAGACTGCTTATTGCATTTTTTTTACCACATTTTCCAAATCCTTTCACCACTAAATATAGATGTCCATTTCAAACATATCCTTTTCACATAACTTTTACTACTTTTTTTACCCTACAACATTCTTTGTCACTACTACCAATACCAATTCCATGGATGATACCAACAACCTCCATAATTTACACAATACGAGCAACCTCCACAATTTACACAATACAAATTAACCTCCATCAAACTTTCAATTTTCACAATACCAACAACTTTCACCCAACTTACAATTTTCACAATACCAACAACCTACACCAAATTTTAAAACCCACCAAACCACCACAGGAATTCAAGCAAATTTTTTTTAAGCTAAATGGAGAGATGGGGGATATTAAAATATTGGTCGAATGCTGAGTCTATGCATTCCAAAATGGTGTCAAGGGAAATGCAAAAGCGAATTCTACCAATTGAAAGTACAAGCGGCATTCAATTCTTTAGTTTTTGCCTTTTTGGAGAGCGTAAAATTAGTCAATTAACAAGCGCAATAGAACAAAATTCACATGATGTTATATGAATTTGTTAATATTAATATCATTTCCTTTTATTGAAAATAAATAAGCTATTATATCTATCTAATTTATTAGCTAATTTCAAAGAAAAAATAAGAACATACAGTAAAAAGGTAAATTGCAAAGTTAACCTTCAAAGTTTTTTGTATTACAAAAAAGCATCCTCCACTAAAAATTTCTTACATACACATCACATCCTAGGCACCATTTCCCCCCTGTAACTGTATATACCCAACTGACCTTCTAGAACCTTAATAATACTCTTTTTCCTTTAATCTCTTTTTTACCTTTTTTTTCTTCTAAATACTACGGAGTAATTTAAAAAAGAAAAGAGTGGACTAAATTCATCCACAAAGGAAAAAGAATCAAAATGGAACGACGTCGGTGCAACCAAAATCATCCGAATTCCTGATCGATTTTTCCGGCCATGAATCCCGGAGCAGTTTCATCAGCATTTGCGCTTTTCGCTTTGCACGCTCTGTACAATCGCTCTGTACAAGCAACAACAGCTGTGTCAACACCCCGGCCGCTACCGCCTCCCTCTGCAACCGTTCCGCCGCCGAGCACAGCACAAGTAGAGCTCCGGCAGCGTACTCCGTCGCTCGATCGGATATTTTCAGAATTATTTTAACTAACAGAGGTACGGTGAGCGCGTGAGAAGCAAATGCCGCACATCCTTGTGGTATCCGGCATAAAAGCTCCACCGTCGCCAGCGCTCTCTCGGCGTCGCATTTTTCAAAATCCGCCAGCCTGTCAATCAACGCCACAACTGCTCCGGCCTCCACGGCCTTATGACGGTGTTGCTTCACCAAACATAACGCAAACAACGCTTTAATTCCAACTTTCATTGCTCGAGGATACGTTAACGGATAATTCAATATTTCGACGATTCGGTCGAAAACCTCATCATGCTTGCTGATTTCCGCTCTGTGTTCCGGTGATTTAGTTCCGGCAACAACGTTTTCAAGCAATGAAGCTGAATTAACCCTAACATCAATCGACGAATGCGATAGGAGCGAAATTAGGTACGAAATTCGATCCGGATCCGACGATACCAGCAAACACTCCAATTCAGAAAGCGGAAATGAAGATAGAATCGCTAGCGACTCGAGATTCAACTCCGATGAACTACAATTCGTTTCCGTGAACAAAATTCCGATCAGGACCTCACGTACGTTATGATTTGAAATCACCGAACGGTTTTTATCCGAGTCACGTGCCAAGCCACGGAGACGACGAAGAGCTAACAGCCTGGCATGCCTAGTATTAGACTCAGAGCCAGCCTGGTTAAGCAATGACCGGACCATGACCGGATCGGCCGGTTGTTTCGGCGTTGGAATCCGTTCCACACCGTATGACCGGTTAGCCACACACCATTCCTGAATTAACCGTCTTAGTGTATGATTAGGAATTAAGGTAAAATCGGTAAGAGGAAGACGGGTAACCGGACAGGTTGTGTTTCCGGTAGCCACCCATGACTCGATGCTTGACCGGTCATAAGTTTGACCGGTTCCGACGATGACCGGATCCCTCATAAGCTCAAGAGAAATCGGACACCTGAAATGATATGGGATCTGAACAGCTACATCCAATGGCTCTAAGCTCCCAGGCATGTTTTCCTACCTTTAATTGTGTACCAATTGTAACTATGTTTGGGTATGGGTTTGGGAATGGGTTTTTGACATATATACGAATGAAATTATGATTATGAAATGAAACAGAGAGAAATGAGAGTTTTGTTTTGGAGAAGTAGAGAGGGTTACGGGTTGGCCCCTTTTATCTGACTATGGTACTTGTTTCGTTCTCCACACGTGTGTAACCATTAACTTGAGGCTTAACCATAGTTATTCAATGGAGTGGGGTCTGGTCAAAGGTGATTGGGTCCCACATCCATGCTGGAAGGAGGATATCTAACTCCCATTTACATCAATTAGGGATTCCACTTTTTCTTTGCTCTGTTTATTACCCCATTTTAGACTTTGGATTATTTTTATTTTATTTAAAACATTAGCTTTCCACCTTTTTAACCAACTTTTATGAAATTATCTCATCAGTTAAGTCATGTATATTGAATTCACATTAATTTGCTTAATTATGGGGAGAAAATAGTCAAATTTCGATTTAATATACTGAAGAAGGTAGTGTTAAAAGAGAATAGTACACTAATCAATGAACTAACATAAAAATGTATATTAAAAGACTATGGTATGGACTTTCTTCTTTATAATTAAAAACCTATTAATTCTCAATCACTAAAAAAGGTGTTTGATTTTGTAACAATTACCACCGCATTATCTCAATCCCACATGGTGACTTTATTTGTTATAACCACCCTAAATGCCATTAATTTAATCATGTTTGGGGAATGTACATATCATATCCTTCTAAAACTCCTGTTTAAATATATGTCAGATTTATTACATTGGCTGATTTCTTTGACCACTGTGGTCAAAGAGTGTCTTCTACTTGTACCATTCAAAACCACTTGTATGACAGATATGGTCAAAAATTATGTGTGAATATTTATGGTTCATTGGTTTATGGTGCCTTTTGTTTGTCTAAAAAAATCACAAAAGCTATTGAAGATGATGCCATACCCATACAAAAATAATTATTATTTACTATATTGAGCTTAATGGAGTGAATGGCTCAATCTTTGAATCCGACAGAACTATATACAGATTTATCAGAAAGGGACATGTTATTTGATTATAATTACACATATATAGTCTAGTGTTATTTGGTGTATAGGTGTTCTATAAAATTATATGAGTTAAGTGTTATAATGAACAAAAATAATATTTTTAGAGGGTATGGGTGTCTTACAAATTGTAATTCCAATGTAGGATATTTGTAAAATGCATGGTGAAAGTGCTTTACAATTAAATTTTATCGTCATTTGTGCAAATCACTAAATGAAGGTGACATAACTTTAGAACTGTAGTTGGCCAAATACAGCAGATTTTCCTATTGGGTCTCTTTTGAATTTGGATTCACTTCATACCCCTATTGGTTACTCAAGCCGAAGAGGAAATATATTCATGGAGAAGCAATAGATGTTTTCATTGGTGCATTAAAGAATTTAATTTTTTACACAAGGGAGTAATTGTGTATATCCATAAAAGTTTAAGGGGTAAGACCATAAATCTACTTTAAAAAAATCACTCCTATCCATAGTCGATGTTGTCATGAATGTGAAGAAGTCATAAATTACTCCAAATACTGCTCTACAATACTTATACAATATGCTTTAAATGTTATACAGTGTGGTAAATGAAGTAATTTTTGTGTTCCTAAAATCACTACCCAATTTATATCTATATCTATATATATACACTGAGCCAAAATAACGAGAACCCTCTATGTTTATGGTAAATTGTATTAAAGGTTGAAACTTGAAAATTCACGACCTCTATTTATAAGTATCTTAAAAATTATGTTATGTTTTGTATGAAAATTGTAATCTTTTAAGCAATTTAATGCAGTTTTCAGTTCTCGCTATAAATTTTTTCATTATATAACGTGGACTTAGGCAAGGGGATCCCCTCTCCCCATCTAGAAGCATGGCCCGATTTATTGCAATGATGGAAGCTACTTCCAAAAGCATTTATTAGGGGTGAGCATTTGGGCCAAAAAAACCGAAGCGAAACTGGACGAACATAACATGCTATCGGTTCGGTTTCAGTTTGAAAATTCCTGGTTTCTATCGGTTTTGGGTCGATTCGGTTTGGTCTTCAGATAAGGATGAGCATTTGGCCTATAAAGAAACGAACCGAAATTGGAACAGACCGAAACCGAACCGAACCGAACCAAAACCGATAGCATGTTATCGGTGTTATCGGTTCGGTTTCGGTTTTGAAAATTCAACGTTTTCGGTTTCGGTTCGACTTGGTTCGGTTTTTAGACCGCGCTTATCCCTGGCATTTATCAAGGTGTCTAACGGGACAGAGTTGTCTCATTTCTTATATGCAGACGTCCTTCTATTCCTTAGTTCGTGGAATTATACAAACACTTGTAATCTTAAAAGAATCCTTACATGCTTTCATTTAACATCGAGCCTCTAGAGTAAATTATGCGAAAAGTCTGTATAATTTGGCTAAACCACAGCGTCATTTTTCGTTTAGCTCTATGATTTAAAAATAGTGTAGATTACAGATTTAGTCAATGTGATTTCCAACTTCGTTCTTGAGCCAAATAACATGAATAAAATGTCCTAAAATGCCCTTTTTAGTTTTGTGAATGATTAATAATTTTTTTTACTAATTTAAATCCTTTTTCTTTTTAGTTTGTTTTTTGTTCGTCTGATTCATTTTACTTGGCTCAAGGATGAAGTCGGAAAAAAAGCAAATCACAGAGACAAACTCTATACTTAATTTTTTGTAAGGACCAAATATTAATCGTAATTTAGGGGGTGTTTGTGATTGTTTATTGAAATTATGCGTTTTTCAAAATGGACAATCTGATAATTAGAGTTACAAAACGTGATTCAGAAAAATAATGTTTGAATTTGATTATATTGTTTGAAATCGCAATAATCAGATAATATCAGTTTTTTTAGTGTTTGTCAAACTTAATTATTTTCTTAGTTAATAGGTAAAATGCAAATAAGTAGTTTTCAAAACGCAATAAACATTCACCTCTCTACTCTTACAAAACTCCGTTTTAAAGGCCCCAAAACACAATAATATTTCAGACTTTTTGTCATACACTCATTTTAGATTATTTGTGTTTTTTAAAACGCAATAATTAGATAATATACCCCAAAACACAATCACAAACACCCTCTTAATCTAGAAACTATACTAAATCTTATCCAAAATAGTGGGAATTTTGAAGTGGACGATGAGCAAAACGTTACTGTGGAAGTGTAAGAGTAAGCAAAGTGAAAACAGAGAGAAAAAGTGGAAGGTCGGTTTAAAAAGAGTCAAAGGTCAAAGATGAGGAGGAATGTGCGGGGGCCAGGTTGTCTCTTCTTTCCTTCCTTCTTTATTCGCCCGTGGATAACACTACCCACCCCAAAGATGCTTCATACTCCGGTCCCCACCCCATCTCAAGTTTAACTATTTTTGTCTTCTTCCTTTTGATTTTTCCTTCCATTTTATACTCATTTTCATCAAAATTCACTATTTTTGTATACTATAAATCAACATACTGTTATACACCTATATGGTATAAATTCATGAAAGGATCAGGAAATTGACTTTTCCTATCATTCATGGATTTATGGCATGTGCTATTAGGTTAATTTCTCATTTTGTACAAGTTTTTAAAGACTTTTTTTTATGTAACAAGCCATTACAAATCTAATAATTATCTGGAATAGAACATGTATCTAATAATATAACATCCCCACAATGGTAGCTAGGAATGTGTGCGGTTCTAGAACCAACTAGAATCGGATTGGAAATAAAAAACTCGAAATTGAACAAGAACAAGAACCGAGAATCATACTGAAATAATGGTTGTGGTTCCCACTTAGGTCTGGTTAATTCGGGTTTTGATACGATTAGAACCGAAAAGTACATTATCAACATAAACTACATATTGACTATCATGGTTTTGAGAAGATACGTTAGACTCGAACTTGTTATATTCCTTTTCTAAACCCGAAAATCCTGAACCAAAACTGCCAAAAACTAAAAAAGACAAAAAAAAAAACCAGAATCAAAGAACCGGCCCGAAAACCATAATCCAATTCCAATTCGATTTATTTGATCAAAAACCTCATCCCAATGGAAGCCTATCACTTGGGGACATGGAACATAAATCGGAGATAATCTTGTTTCCATGTCCCTTTAACCAAGGTTTTACTAGATTCACATCTTGTAAACCTTGCCCTCTGTGTAGGGGCCACAACCTTAACACCTTTCTTTTTTTTTTTCTCATATTTACACCCATCTTGGACCATTAATACCTTTCAACTCACATAACACACCGAACAAACAATTTCTTTACAGATGATTAACGCCAACAATTTGACGTGAGACTTGGTGCAAGGTCACGCCAACAAAAGGAAATGCCGCGTAAGCTTGGGTGGGTTTGGCACTACTGCACTCAAAGAACCTCTTAATAGGTTAATGGATACTAATTTACTTGTCTAGTTCCATCTAATTTAACACTTTGTAAGCCGAAAGATATTTATTTATATAAAAATATTCATACCATGAAATATAATAGTACTTCATAAAGAGATTACATAATACATAGGGTCCAAAGAATCATCTACTGGAAACTAAAGGGACCACATATGAAAAACAACAACCAGTCAAACAATTGGAATCTTGTCCCATGTAAATTAACCATATGTTAACTTTGTTGATGTTGGAGAGGGTGTTAAAAGGACAAAGGAGACGGTGTCGTTTAGCAGCTACAATGAAATGCACGCTTGGGGACGCGAGGAAGCAGCGAGGACCCGCCACCAGTGTAGCGACGACCGACTTTGTCTGTGGTCAACCGGCAACATTTTACTGTACAGATATACATACACACTCCCTTCTGATTCTCTCTTACAAACTCATTTCAAATAAAAAACTTATTGTATTATACAATCTTCTTCATTTATCTTTCTACTTATAAAGTAATTAGTATCAGTAATCCACTATCTTTTTCCCATCTCATCTTTTGAATTAAATAGTTATATTAATAAGAGTTTTGATAATGACAACATTTAGGGTTGTCTCTAAGCGTATATGTAAATTAATTCATGGGAGGAAGTGGTTCCTAAAATTCAGAGATAGTTATAGATTGATGTACAAGCTTCTGATGCGCGTTTATTAACAAACTCTTAAAGAATATCATTATGAAAACCTTATTAATAAATGAGTAAAATACCAATTCTCTTTCTAGATTATGAAAACTGAAATTCGCTGACTATAACCTGATGACAATTGACAAAGAATTACTCTTATCTAGTTATCTATAAATATTGAAGCACAATTATTATTAGTAATTAATATTTTTTATAATTAATTCCCACCAATTTTAAGCATTAATTTTTTATAAACATGAAGTCTTAAGGGTAACCCTTAACTAATTTTTTTTTAAAAAAAAATGATAACATTTTATCTTCTTTAACGTCATTGAACATGGATTATTAGGACTATGCCAACGGTGCGTCAATGCATCCGTCGGCATCAACTTTTAACTCATCAATGGAGGACGCCGTTGGCACGACGGCGTCGTGGGGTGCGTCAGTAGAAAGGCGTCGGGGTGGCGACGGGTTGGGGGGATGGCGCCGTGGGGCTTGTGAGGGGAGGGGGTGTTTGGGTAATATTTTAATAATTTTTTAAGTGAGGATGAGTTAGTGATGTGTTGTCGTTGGCACAACCTCGTCAGTAACCCGTCAGTGGGGATGTGTTTACTGACGCGTCACGGTTGGGAGAGGCCTTACAGTTTAATTAATTATGGTATTATGTTATTAGCGAAACATTCAAGGAGGTCCATTATTTTTACGAACTCCCGATGAACAAATTTCAACCATTGATTAATAGGATCTAATGGTCAAGATTAATCAAATATTTTATACATGAAGGAGTATTTTGGTCATTTGACACTTAAAAAAATTCAGTTTTTTTATTTTTTAGGGTAAATGTCAGAAATTGTCCCTGTGGTCTTGGGTTTTCTGGCTTTTTGTCCCTAATTTTTTTTTTCAAATTTTTTGTCCCTGTACTCTTTAGAATTCTGGTTTATTGTCCTTCCGTCCAAATTTAGCTGTTAACTAACAGAAGATGCCAAAAAACCGAGGGTATTTTCGTCCTTTTTCATTTTCTTTTTTTATTTTCATTTTTTTCTATCTCCCTCCCTCCCTCATCTTCCTCAATCTCCTCCACACAAATTCTTGTAGATCTGGTACGTATGTCGAAGATGTACGGTGTTTGAAGCCATGAAATGAGAAAATGAGTATCTTCACCAACATTATCGTCAATGACTCCCCGGAAACGATCGAAGATAACGGCGCGTTGGCCGCCGTCAACGGATCTGTTGGCGACATATCTGTTTGTTTTGATTTTGGGTCTGTTTGTTTTGATTTTGGGTCTGTTTGTTTTGATGTGCGATTCGGAAGAAGAATATTGTCGATCTCTTTACCCATCGGAAATCGTAGACAAAAATCAAGATTAGTTGGGTTGTCTTCTCCGGCGTTTACTCCTTCAGAAATCGCCGGCAGAATTCATGATCTGTACCGGTTCTCGTCTCCGACGTTTATCCCCTCCGAAATCGCCGGCAGAAGAGCTCCGATCGGCACTTCATTGCCTTCGAAGGAGTGCTCGCCGGATTCGAAGTCTTCTAGGGCTCCCCGCCGGTCGAGAAGCTTAAGCAGGTTCTCAAATCAATTGATGTAAATGGTGGATTGGCCCGATTAAAGCCTAATCCATTAGTTTCGTTGTACAATTTTAGACTTAAAGATTTAAGTATCTGGAGTTCATCTTGTTTGCATCGGAACCCATTATCGAATCAATTTTGGAAATCAAGCGAAATAAATTGGGGAAGGATCTAAAAATCCGTTAGGGTTTATCAATTGGGGATAGATGAAGAAGATGAAAAAAGGAGGAAATGAGTTTCTAGGGTTCTTCGCCGTGATGAAAGAGAAGAATCAAGATGAGCATGAAGAAGGAGGGGTAATTTGGGAAAATTGACAAAAGTATCGTCAATTAACAGCCAAATTTGGACGGAAGGACAATAAACCAAAATTCTAAAGAATACAGGGACAAAAAATTTGAAAAAAAAAAGTTTAGGGACAAAAAGCCAGAAAACCCAAGACCACATGGACAATTTCTGACATTTACCCTATTTTCTATATTAAAATTCTTTTTTTTTTGTAGTTTTTATTAATTTTTTCATTAAAAGATAATATTTATATGATAATTACGTGTATTACTTAATAAAATGTGATTTATATAATCACATGTGATAGTATATCTAATCATATTTGATGTTTTAGTTCATTCATATGCAATTCAGTACACAATCACATGTGATTCAGTATGCAATCACATTATCTGTTATTAAAAAAATTACAATTTAAAAAAAATTCTAAAATAAAAAAATATATAAAAATGACCAAAATACCCCTCAATCTATAAAATATGTGATTAATTTTGACCATTAGATCTTATTGATCAATAATTGATCAATGGTTAAGATTTGTTTCTCGGAACTTTGAAAAATGATAAAACTCCTTAATCGCAAATCTATGTTATTATTCTCTTTCTAGTAATGAGACTGATCGGTAAGAGATTTCAGAGTTCAGAGAGTCGGTACCTTATTTTGCTACACGTTTGTAATTAGGAATGGCAACGGGGCGGGTTCGGGGCGGGTTTTGGCATACCCGCCCTCGAACCCGAAATCAAAAATTGTACCCGCACCCGCCCCGATACCCGTCGGGTATTTTCGGGTTTTCCCCCGTCGGGTATTATATGATACCCGAACCCGCCCGATACCCGAAATGAGGCCCCGAAACCCGAAACCCGAAAACCCGAAACCCGAACAGAAACCTGAAAACATAAATCTGCAACAAAATAACATAATCTGAATTCTGCCCTGCGTAATCTGTCAAAAAACCAGCCCTTAATCTGTCAAAAAAACATAAAAATGTCAAAAAAACCTAAATCTGCCCTAAATCAACAATCAGAATATCAACGATCAATAATCAACAACAAATCAACAGATTTATAACTTGGTCGTTCGTAGATTTAAGTAGCGGAAGGGAAACGTAGCAGCAACACTGCAGCAGCGTGCAAGATTAAAAAAATAGAGGCTGTCGTTCGTAGCAGCAGCGCCGCAAGGGAAACGTTCGAGAAAAAGAGGCTGTCATCGTTCGCCGGTGGTTGCCAGTGGTTGTCGCCGGAAGTTGTGGAGAACGAGAGGCGGAGAGGCTGGTTCAGTGGTTTGGGTTTAGGAGACGAGAGAACGAGAGGGGAGGCTGTAGTGAGTGAAGATAAAAAACCCTAAATGACTTTAATCCTTTATATATTATATCTATATATAAAATAATTAAAAACTAAATAAATTACACATATCGGGTACGGGTCGGGTCGGGGGTAACTAAACCCGAACCCGAAACCGATAAAATACCCGAAAACTGTAACCGAAACCGACCCGAAACCCGAAATCACATACCCGACCAGACCCGACCCGAAAATTTCCGGGTTCGGGTTTTCCCCGTCGGGTTCGGGTTTTTTTTGCCATGCCTATTTGTAATATTGTAAGAATATAAAAGGTCTTCTAATAGAGATGTCCAAAAAAAATCAACAAGATTAGGAGTTTGTGGGTTTGCTATTAAGAAAAAGACTCAAAATTTATAGGTTTAAATTTCATTAGGTACATATAAAGTGTATAACTGTACAATATATAACATACGTTAGTGATATTATTTTTATTTAAAATGAAAATGTTGAAACCTGATTCTCCGTGGATGGGACGAACGCCTTCTCTTCGATGCAACGTATCCTGAAACAAGCAACAACCCTAGTCAGAGGCTTTCCGGGAGTCGCTCCCAGAAGGCACTCCGATGCCTAAGTAAGAAACGGATTCGAGAAAAGATTACGTGAACGTCCGAGGACTGTATTTAATACTCGAACGATATGGGATGTAAGTATTAAATGCTAAGTGTATCGAATGTAGGTTATAGTAAATATGAGCGAGAGTGCATACCTGTTATCTTCTTCTAAGTCCCCCCTTTATAGCCAAACAAATGGGCGGGAGAGACGAGTAAAAGAATGAGCGGGATATCTGGCCGCACGGTATAACCCGCTCCGTCCGTTGGTTCACTGGTTAAAGGGTTCGACCCAAGCCCTTGGTCCGGAGGGTAAAATGGCGACACCTCCTCAGGACGCTTCCTGAGCGCCGCTTGCATTAAATGCTCGTGTGGTCTCGCGCCCCTTTTCCTTAATACCCGGACACGCTGTCAGGCATCTTGGGAACCGAGGTGTCCTGAGGTTGGCTTCTTCCGTCCTCCGGTTCCCAATCCTTCCGTCCGCATGCCTATTCCGTCATACGTGGTATAGTTCATCAAGTCCCCTTAGTTAGGATTGATTTACCTGTGGTGAATTGATTCTAACTATACTACTTTACCTTGTCGTTAGCCCAAGTTTAAAAGTTAATATATATTTTTATAAAAAATATTACCGTTGTAGGTCGACACCGTCGCTTATTCAGAGGGCAAGTTTTTTTTTACCGTTAAACGTCAATCACGCTTAATTCTCGCACCCCTTGCACTTCCTTTCCACTCGTACGCATATATATATATATATATGTACCCCCTTTTCTTTCTTTACCTTCTCTCATTTTAAAGTTATCGTTACCCTTTACTCCTTGATCTCTCTGATTCCCATTTTCTCCCAAATTTCTCCCCTATTTTTCTTCACTCATAATCATTATGAGGAAAGACAAATTATCTAAGGATAAAGCCGAAAAAAATCCCAAAAGAGGTTAAGAATGCTCATAACATTCGCTCAAACCTCAACGCCTCTGATATCCATCGAATTACCCTTGACTACTATATTGACCAGCGCTACAAACTCCTTGTTCCTGGGGAGACCGATACTATACGGTCTGCTCCAATCGGATATGAGCCTATCTATCTCCAATTTTTGCTTGGAGGATTACGATTTCCGGTCGATCCGTTTATTCTGACCCTTTTGCAGAATCTTGGCTTGCATGTCGCTCATCTTGCCCCCAATTCCCTTCGTAAGATGATTGGTTTTATTATGCTATACCGATCCCTTGGCGTTCCACTTTCCGTCTCGTTGTTCCGTTACGTCTATACCGTCACCGGACGTGGTAATTGGGCCGTTTTTGCCCACCGTCCGGGACAGCATGATTGCATCACAGGTCTTCGGGACTCTATTCATGGCTGGAAGCCTAGTTTCTTTTTTATCGATCGATCTGCTCTGAACGATGTAGAACTTCCCTAGGGTAAGGTATCCGGAAGGGGCTCTGACCCGGTACCTGATCTGACTCCTGAAGAACGTGTGCACGCAGATAGAGTCTCGGCCGTTGTTGTCAAGTGGGAGGATCCTGACGAAGCATTTCTGGGGATGGCGGACCTTAGCCCTTACTACTTTCATCATGACGTAAGGCCTATTTGGAAAGTTAACAATCGATCGATTTCACTTTTCGAACGCCTACAGTTGAAGAAAGGCAGACTGCTAGAGGGTACTACCCTTGTAGAGGAAGGTGAAATTACGCCTTTTCTGCCTCCTGTCGAGGAAAGTAACAGTTCCGAGACCACCGTTGACCTTACTAGATCCGAAGCTGAGGGCGCCACCTCGACCAAGAATATTCCTTCCTCCGGCCCTGAGTTTTCTGTAGAAGGAACCATGATTCCTGACTCGCAAGTGGAAGTGCACAGAACCCCAAAGACCCGCCATGTACGGACCATTTCCTCCTCCGAGCGTGGAAGAGGAGGGCAAGCTCGTAGGGGTCGTGAAGAAGCTGAGAACCCTCCGCGCAAGCGGGGTAGAATCGATACTGAAGGTACTTCCCTTGGTTCTCTCCCCTTCTTTTTCTTTTTTATTTGTTATTATTTTTATATATCTTTTTTTGTTTTTTTTATATGGATATACATATGCTAGAAATGTACTTATTACTTAACACGGGTCTTTCTGAATGCGTAGTGGTGTCTGATGTTCCTGCATCCGTCGCACCGGTCATCCGTCCTATCGTTGCTTTCAAACCTCCATCCTTTATTGCCCCAGCTGTAGTAACCACCAGTGTTCCTGCTCCGGCCTCCCGCTCAGGCGTGTCGTCCTTATGGAAGTTCCCCGCTTCTTCCAGCGATGCTGCAGTGGCTATGTTTGGTAGTCAATTATTTAGTTCTGGAGCTGCCACATCGTCAATCGTTAGAGAAACCCGCTCCCCACAATCCGCTCGCAGTCAATCATCCGTTCCTCCTTTTGCTTCGACAGGTATACATATCAACTCTTACCTTCTCCTTTCCCTTTTAAAAAAAAAAAAACATACGAAGTATACTTATCTTCTGCTTCGGTTATATACGTAATCTAGCTCGTACTGTTGAGCCTGTGCCCGCTCCAACTGCCACTGAGTCTACCCAACAAGTCCTTTTTGGCCATCTAGATCCTCCCCGAGTTACCGCTTCCATCCCTGTCTCTCCCACCGCCGCAGGAGCTAGCTCCGTTATTGCCGTAAAGGTCGTTGCTTCCTCCGCCCCTCACATAGAAACTGTCACTCCCCGAGGTGCTGAAGATGATTCTGACAATGATTTGTGTTCCAGGATAAAATCCGGTGTGTTGGGTTCTATGGAACTTGTTTCCGAGCCTCAAACTCGATGCGCCCGGTGGGAGCAAGATTTCAAAGGGCAAGGGCTAGAACTTGATCGTGTTTCGGAATTGATGAAGACTCTTCAAGGTTTGTATAATGAAGAGGTGTCGAAGAGGGAGCAACTATCCCATCAATTGTCGAGAAGCCAGGAGGAAAATGAAAGAGCCGTTGTCAGCTTGCAGGAACAGCTGACCGAAGCTAACCGTTTGCTTGTTACAGAGAAGGAGCATTTATCTGAGATAGAAAAAACAACATAACGCTTCATCTTCCCGGATTGCGGAACTAGAATATTCGTTGGTGGAAAAGGATTCGCATCTAAAGGAAGTAGAGAGTCGCTTCTCTGATATTCGTGCTGAAAATGAATCATTGAAGGAGGAAGTTGAGCTGCATGAAGGAATGGTGGCTTCCAAACGCGAAGATATTAGCTGGTTGCTTAAGAGGGGTGTTCCCGGAGCGATCGAAGCATTTCTTAATTCTCATGAATTTGTGCAGAAGAATTCCGCTCTTCAGAGGGAGAGTGTTAAATACGGACAATATCAAGGATGCTTAGATATGCAGAAGGCCTACCCTGACTTGCTTCAAGACGCTCAACTTGTTCACAACTTTCCGGAGGGTCAAGCTGCCATTATTAGCTTGTTTGGTGATTTGGTCTCTCCCCACTATTCTTTGATTGATTCATTTGAAAGCGGAGTTGTGAGTTTAGATGAGCTGAAGACGTTGGTGACGAAGCCTTCTACCGGCACGGAGGGTATTGGCGAGAGTTCCGGTCGTAAAGACAAACCTTGATTAGTTTCTTTTGTGTTTTGTAACTGTGTTATGCTTTTGAGTATTGTTAAACGTTTGTCTTCTGAATCGAAACTTGATGTGTAATCGTGTCTGTAATGGTATTTACTAAAAACTGTTACTTTTTAATGATCGTATCGTTTTGTGTAGACTTATCGCAATTATTTTTATCATTTTATGCGAACTGTTATTGTATTGTGCTTGTAGAAACATCGCGATTGTTTTATTCATGACGCTTATCGTTTTTCGCAAACTGTTACCTTTTAGTGAGGCGTCCCCCACCTAGGTTCACAAGTTTAGTATTCGTTTACATTCGTCGTTCCGGTATCCGTCCGGTCACAGAATTGAGGCCCCCTTCCGGAGTCCCCTTCCTGCTCATAGCTATGAGTTACCGTACTGAAAATAGGCATATATTTCATTAAAACGTTGGGTACACCGAAGTTTGGATAAGGGCCCTTCTCGGAAGGCTTCGCTACTACCTAACACATACTAACTTGCCATTAATAATTCGTACGACGAAACATTGTTTCTCGAAGACGCTAAGGATACGTGAGAAAAAAAGTTTTAACTAAAAGTGGATTTTTCGCAAATTCCTCATGTTCCAAGTGCGTGGAACTGTTGCACCTGAAAGTGTTTCCAAAACATACGAACCATTCTTGTGAGCTTCCTTTATCTTGTACGGGCCTTCCCAATTTGGACTCAACTTTCCGGGCTTGTGGTATAGGCTTGCCTCGTTCTTCCGTAACACTAAGTCACCTACCTTGCAAATCACCCCTCGAACCTTTTTGTTGTAGTACGCCTCCGTTAACACCTTGTATGCTGCTTGTCGTGTCGCAGCATCTTCTCTTCTTTACTGTACGAGGTCTAAATTATACCTTAATGCTTCTTCATTTCCGTCTAACTGGAAGCTTGTCACCCTTGGAGATGGTATGAGCATTTCGATTGGTACTACCGCTTCCGTACCGTAAACCAGGTTGAACGGGGTATCCTTCGTAGAGCTTCTTTCCGTGGTACGGTATGCCCAAAGAACACTTTGCAATTCATCAACCCAGGCTCCTCCAGATCTATCCAACCGTTTCTTTATGCCTTACACGATCGTTCGGTTTTTTACTTCTGTTTGCCCATTCGCTTGGGGGTGGGCTACGGAAGTAAAGTTCTGACGGATACTTGACCTCTCGCACCAACTTCGGAAGGGATTATTAGTGAACTGCTTCCCATTGTCACTAATGATCGTTCGGGGAAGGCCAAAACGGCAAACAATCTGCTTCCATACGAACTTCACAATGTTGCCACCTGATATACACGCCAAGGCTTCTGCCTCAACCCACTTTGTAAAGTAGTCCACAGCTACTACCAGGAATTTGACATTTCCTAGAGCTTTGGGGAAAGGACCCACGATGTCGATTCCCCATTGGCAGAACGACCATGGACTGTGGATGCTTGTAAGGGTTATGGGAGGAGCAACCGGAACATTTGAGTATGCCTGACAGTTTGGGCATTTTTTTAACCTATTCTTCCATGTCCTTGGACATCCTGGGCCAGAAGTATCCTGTTCGGAGTAACTTTTGGGTTAAAACTCGTGGACCGGAGTGCGAACCGCATGCCCCTTCATGTACCTCTACCATCGCTTCCTTAGCCTCTTGCTGACTAAGGCATTTTAACCATGGCATGGAGAAGCCTTTACGATATAACCTCCCCTCCTGGATGGTATACCTGCTAGCGTTCATTCTTACCCTGCGTGCCTCTCCTGGTTGTTCAGGAAGCGTTCCCTCCTCCAGATGTCGTCTTATTGGCAGCATCCAACATCCTTTATCACTTTCGATTTCCGACATCTCCTCCTTATCTTCTATGCTTCTCTTGGGCAGGATCTCGACCAAAACTTCCTTCGTTAAGTATTGGTATAACATGGATGCCATTTTGCTCAAGGCATCGGCTTCTTTGTTTTTGGTTCGAGGCACCTGACAAATCTTGAACCTTTCAAATTTGGCAATAGCCTTCTTAGCTTTCTCTAAATATTTCTTCATGTGCGGCTCCTTGGCTTCGTACGTTCCATTAATCTGGTTATCCACTAACATGGAATCTGCGAATGCCTCCATGTTCTTTATCTTCATAGAGCTTGCCAGACCAAGGCCCGCCAGCAACGCTTCGTATTCTGACTCATTATTTGAACATTTAAAGTCAAACCTCAAAGCGTATGTCACTTTCTCTTCATTCGGTCCTGTGATCACCACTCCCGCTCCACATCCGTCAATGCTTGCGGCTCCGTCCATGTACAACTTCCACCACTTCTTTCCAGCAGAGCCTTCCTCTACACTCAGTACCGCCTCTTCGTCCGGCATTTCAACCAAAAAATCTGCGAGGGCTTGGCCCTTGATGCTTGCCCTTGGTTTAAAAGCTATGTCATGTTCACCCAGTTCTATCGCCCACTTCGTCATCATGCCGGATCGTTCCGGTTGTTGGAGGATGTTTTTGACTGGCTGATTAGTTAACACCGTGATCGGATGGGCTTGAAAATATCTCTTCAATCGTCTCACTGAGTATATTAGTGCTAAAACTAGCTTTTCCACCATGGCGTAATTGAGTTCTGCTCCTTGTAAGGCCCTACTAAGGAAGTAAACGGAACTTGTTTTCCTTCCCTTTCCGCTATGAGGACTGAGCTAATCGCTTCGCTCTTAGTTGACATGTACATGACAAGGGGTTCTTTCGTGATCGGGCTTGCCATGGTCGGAAGGGTTCAGAGATGCTACTTCAGCTTTACGAAAGCATCTTCTGCTTCCGGACTCCATTCGACGTTCCCTTTCTTAGTACACCCATGAAGCGCTCTGAAGAAAGGAATTGACTTTTCTGCAGACTTTGCCAAGAAACGTCCTAATGCCGCGAGTTTCCCGTTTAAACTTTGAACATCTTTCATCGTTCGAGGAGTGTTCATTTGAATTAAACCTTCCACCTTATCCGGGTTGGCTTTTATTCCGTTTGGGGTAACCATATGACCCAGGAACCTCCCCTGACTTACACCGAACGAACATTTCTTAGGATTTAGCTTCATATTGATTCTCAAGAGTTGTAACAGCGTTTCTTCTATGTCTTGAACCAGGTCTTCATTTTTCTTGCTTTTGATGACCATATCATCCACATATACCTCCAAGTTCCTTCCGATCTGCCCTTCGAACGCTTTATCTACCAAACGTTGGTACGTTGCGCCGGCATTCCGGAGTCCGAATGGCATTTTGGTATAACAAAATGTTCCTTTGGTAGTATGAAACGCCGTCTTCTCTTCGTCTTCTTGTGCCATCTGCACCTGGTGATAACCTTTGTATGCATCCAGAAATGACTTCCACTTGTACCCCCCCAACGACTCTACCTTCTGCTCGATTTCCGGAAGGAGGTAACTGTCTTTTGGACATGCTTTGTTCAAGTCTTTGAAATCCACGCACATCCGCATGGATCCGTCTCCCTTTTTTACTAACACCGGGTTAGCTATCCACTCGGGATATTGTGAGCTTCTGAGCACTCCAGCCGACACCAATTCACTGACTTCCTTATTGACTATTTCATTCCGTTCCTTCGCCATGCGTCGCTTTAGGCTGTTGTACTGCAGGAAACTCGGGGTTGGTATTGAGACGATGCTTCACCATCGTCCTCAAAACACCCGTCATATCCTTCGGTTCCCATGCGAACGCTTCGTTGTACTTTCTGAGCAAGTTTCCCACTTTCTCCTGCAGCCCGGAAGGCAAGTTTCCGCCTATCCGAATTTTGACATCGGGGTGCTCCGGGTTAACGATTAGTTGGATTTCATTCTGCTCCGTCCAACTGTCCTGGTGAGTAACACTGTTACACTCCAACAGAGGCATGGGCATGCTTCTGACTGTAACCACTCCTTTCTCTGAGGGAAATTTTAACAAACCATGAATAGTAGAAGGGATAGCCTGAAACTGCCACATTCCGGTTCTTCCCAAGATAGCATTATACCGAGAAGGGGCTTCTGTTACTACGAACTCAGCTAGGACGGTCTTGCTATGACCTTTTTCCTAATCTGCCAGCATGAGGGGGAGGTGTATCTTTCCTCGGGACCATATCGATTGCCCGGCGAAACCTACAACCGTTCCGTTAGCTGGTTTGAGCAAAGACTTAACATCGGCAGAAACTTATCAAAACAATTCCCGTACATGATGTTAGCGGAACTTCCAGAATCTACGTAGACTCGGCGAACCATTGTTTTAGCTATCACCCCGAAGATAACCAAAGGTTCCGTCCCTACGTACCCTTCCGGGACGGGCTCCCCTCGACCAAACTTCACCGTCCCGCCTTTCCTTTTTCCCAGGAGAGGAGACGGAAACTCTTCCTCCAACGCAAATATCTCCGTATTATACACCGCAGCCTCCTTCTTAGCCGGAGGTTCAACCGCCGCTACCTCCGGCCTTCCCTTTACTTGCCCTTCTTTTTCCCTCTTATAACTCTCGCAGGAAGCCGTCGTATGACCCATAATCTTATGGAACTCGCAATACGCGTTTGGATCTCGAGGGTATCGTTTCCAAGCTACCCTCCCTCAGGTAGATTTGTGGGCATCGGAGGCTGAGTAAACTTCTTGCCTGGAAGGACCATACCGTTCGCTGGAAAATCCTCTCTCCTGAGGGCGACCTCGATAAGGGGGCTTTGCCCCGTATCCAATCCTAGGTCCTCCTCTACCTTTCTCACCGATCTTAGACGATCCGGAGACCCCCGTTCCTTTCTTATCTTGAGCCTCAAAGCGCAACTTTTCCGCACTCTCTTCCTCTTGCTTAAGAACTTTATTCACTGCATTGATCATGTCGTCCGCCCTCACAAAATCATTTTTTGATAATTCTCTGAACAATTCTCCCTCTCGGAGCCCATAGGTGAATGCCGCTATTATAAGCGAGTCCTCCCGTACGGGCATCTTCCGGCTCTGGTCGTTGAATCTTTTGAAGTACGATTTGTTGGACTCCCCCTCTCGCTGTCGGCACACCATTATCGTCTGGGATTTCTGCTGGTACTTCTTTTGTTGTATGAAACTGTGGCTGAACTGCGCAACAAGTTCTTCGAAGCTGGCTATACTTTTTTGAGGTAAACTGGACAACCATTATCGCGCTGAACCTTCCAAGGTTCCTGCGAAGTATAAACACCATAATTTTTGATCCGTTGGTATCATCTTAACAGCCCACCAAAAACTAGCTACATGATCGTCCGGATCTCCGGTTCCGTCGTACGATTTAACTCTGGGACCTTTGAGCCCGGAAGGAATTGGCATTTCGTTAATATCATCAGTAAAAGGCGACCGGAAACTCCGAGACACCGGAAGGGGACGCTGAGTAAACCCTTCTGATCTTTCCGGGGTTTGCTCCTTCCTCCCTTCAGGAGTCCTTCGTCTTTCCGGCGTTTGCTCTTTTCGTCTCCCCGATGTTCGTTCTCTTCGCCTTTCTGAGGTTCGTTCTCTCCGCCTTTCCGGAGTTCGTTCTCTCCTCCTTTTCGGAGTTCGTTCTCTCCTTTCACGTCCGGACTCCTGACTCCAGGCCCGGACCGGATGAGTTTTTTCTTTATAAACCTCTTCCGCAGACTCTTCCTCTGCAGATTCTTCATTAGAATAAGTCAGAGTCCTTCCGACCCCACTTATCCCTTCCGTTGCTCTTCTTCTACTCTTTTCCAAGTCTCGCAACTTTCGGAATTTGCAGAAGAGATTGAACTCTCTGACTTCTTCTTCCGTCGGATCCTCCTTCCCTGACCCAGTAAGAGGAGGGCACGTAGCGACGTTTACCACGACTGAGGCGGGTAAGGGGGAGTAGGATCACCTCCTGGCGACATCGGAGGTTGATTTCCTCCCTCCGGTGTTGATTCGAGGACCATTTCGTTCAAGGTCCCACGGATAGCGCCAAATGTTGAAACCTGATACTCCGTGGATGGGACGAACGCCTTCTCTTCGATGCAACGTATCCTGAAACAAGAAACAACCCTAGTCAGAGACCTTCCGGGAGTCGCTCCCAGAAGACACTCCGATGCCTAAGTAAGAAACGGATTCGAGAAAAGATTACGTGAACGTCCGAGGACTGTATTTAATACTCGAACGATATGGGATGTAAGTATTAAATGCTAAGTGTATCGAATGTAGGTTATAGTAAATATGAGCGAGAGTGCATACCTGTTATCTTCTTCTAAGTCCCCCCTTTATAGCCAAACAAATGGGCGGGAGAGACGAGTAAAAGAATGAGCGGGATATCTGGCCGCACGGTATAACCCGCTCCGTCCGTTGGTTCACTGGTTAAAGGGTTCGACCCAAGCCCTTGGTCCGGAGGGTAAAATGGCGACACCTCCTCAGGACGCTTCCTGAGCGCCGCTTGCATTAAATGCTCGTGTGGTCTCGCGCCCCTTTTCCTTAATACCCGGACACGCTGTCAGGCATCTTGGGAACCGAGGTGTCCTGAGGTTGGCTTCTTCCGTCCTCCGGTTCCCAATCCTTCCGTCCGCATGCCTATTCCGTCATACGTGGTATAGTTCATCAAGTCCCCTTAGTTAGGATTGATTTACCTGTGGTGAATTGATTCTAACTATACTACTTTACCTTGTCGTTAGCCCAAGTTTAAAAGTTAATATATATTTTTATAAAAAATATTACCGTTGTAGGTCGACACCGTCGCTTATTCAGAGGGCAAGTTTTTTTTTACCGTTAAACGTCAATCACGCTTAATTCTCGCACCCCTTGCACTTCCTTTCCACTCGTACGCATATATATATATATATATGTACCCCCTTTTCTTTCTTTACCTTCTCTCATTTTAAAGTTATCGTTACCCTTTACTCCTTGATCTCTCTGATTCCCATTTTCTCCCAAATTTCTCCCCTATTTTTCTTCACTCATAATCATTATGAGGAAAGACAAATTATCTAAGGATAAAGCCGAAAAAAATCCCAAAAGAGGTTAAGAATGCTCATAACATTCGCTCAAACCTCAACGCCTCTGATATCCATCGAATTACCCTTGACTACTATATTGACCAGCGCTACAAACTCCTTGTTCCTGGGGAGACCGATACTATACGGTCTGCTCCAATCGGATATGAGCCTATCTATCTCCAATTTTTGCTTGGAGGATTACGATTTCCGGTCGATCCGTTTATTCTGACCCTTTTGCAGAATCTTGGCTTGCATGTCGCTCATTATGCGTTTGAGAAATTTAAATTTATCCATTGAAGCATGTGCGGTTAACTATTCATTTATATGTGGTCTTGAGAAAAAAAAGGTAATTAAAATTGTAATGCACGTGCTGCGTCACAATATGCACGTGTCAACCGGACCCCAATGCCCAAAGAGATCAGGAGTGTTGACTCGTTTATGGGCATGGAATTCTAGTACAAGTATTCTTTGGCGCTGATTACAAGTCATAATCTATTTACTTCGTACTGCCAATTTGATTATGATAATTATCAAAAATCAAAAGATAATATAAGAAAATAGAATTAACCCAATGATAAGTATCAAAAATCAAAAGATAATATAAGAAAATAGAATTAATGAGTTACGCATGTCAAGTTTAAAAATGAATAGACATATAAGAAAATAATATTGAAAGAAATATGATTTCTCTAATCTATATCTTGTAATTGGAGTCATAATATAAGAGGGATAGTATTGAGAGTTGTTTGGAGACTGTGACTACTTCCTTTTTCCTCCTATTTGGCCGTGTAGATAACCGATGGTGGTCGCTTGTGCGTATAAATGGTTATTTGTACATTATGCATTGTAAGTTTTACATGTATTAATAAAAACCAATTCTAAGGTTTTATCATGCATTTGTTCACCACAACGGGGGTTAGATCATGTGTTTGGCTTAAATATAGAAAACTGATGGGACACTGATTTGACACCGACGATTACGAATAGTTTATAGTCTAATCACCTTGCTTAATTAGTCAATTATATGTTCTAAGGGGTAACCATATACATACCAAATAAACATGGCTAACATCAAACATAATACATTCGATATGTCACATAACAGATTTTTATGTTCCAGTTGAGGCCTTAACGAATTATCAAAGATAATGTTAGGATGCAACTTATGAATCTGCAGGTCAAAGCCTCAAAGCAAGTTTTGAAGGCGGTTGATGCATGGAATGTGAAGATGAAGTTTGTATGAGTTTGTTTGTATATGTTGTTTGTTTGAGTTGTAGGTTGGTGTTAGCAGTTTTGTATGTTTGGTTGTTTCTTTCTGATTTGTATCTTGGATATTGGTGATTGTTTATATATATATATTTGGTGGGCTAGTTATGGGTGATGGCAAATTGGCAATGCCAAAGCTCATTTGCTAGTCTTCCCATTCTTTTCACAAAAAAAAAAAAAAACACATGTGCATCTTCCTTTTTATTATTTTGCCCTTTGATATTTCGTTTCAGTATCGTCGTAAAGCACGTGTTTAGGCTATTCGAGCTCCTAGATCATCGGATTACACTTTAGATGCATCATATTGACAAGTTGAGCCATCTAATTGAGCTCGCTTGTGTTTTTTCTAGCCCTATTGACAACGTAAAAGAAAGACACACACATACAACCCAAGGATGGAAAATTAAGCCGGGTTCGTTGGTTGGTGGGTTAGAAACATTCAATCTGAAACCAACTTGTTTATGTAAACGGGTAAGATATACCAACTCTAATATGTTAACTTTCAACCTAAACCTAAAACACAAACCGTATTTAAGCAAACATGTTAAACACGTGATTTAGATGGGTAAAATGGGTCAAGCATGTCGACTTTCCAATTGTGTATGCAAAACCTATTAAATTCTATCTACTTTTATTTTTCAAATATATGTATAAACTACTAAAGTATAAATGTATAAGTATATATATTTATAAACATGATTCCATAATTAATCGGGTTGACCGGTCAACCCATTTAAATTATTATCAACTCGATCCTAACTCGTTTAATAAACATGTCAGTTGAATCGACACAAAGCTATCGTGAAACTTATTTGCCTCAATCCTAACTTACTTATTTTCAAATCAGTCTAATGTCAGATTTCAGATCGAGATAGAAATTACACCTTAAGCATAACACATCACCTATGCTTCTACCCTATTTGACAACACTGCATCGATCTACCATTCGTCATGCTAAAACCACATATACACCATGTTAATCCTACGCAAGGATGTCGTTCAAATTATGACAAAATTGAGCACTATGTTTCAATCTGAAGGTGAAATATTGGCACATAGTAAGTCTAGTTAGCAATAATAATATAATTATGGAATCATGGCACATGCAAACCCCACTATCACCTCCATTGTGGTCCATGACCTATGCATGTGTGATTCGCATCATTATTCAATGGTCCATCCTCACATCCACCATCAACTTCCAAAATTTCCTCCACAATTTTGAATAAAACGTAATAATTAATTGTTATATATAAAGAAAATATCGAATGTAAATTTTGGTTTATAAAACTATGTATAAGTGTACAAAAAATAACAAATATGATGCTGATATTTTCGTAACAACATTCATGATGTTGTATTGATGTTTCTTTGTCAAACATTCCCACTCCATCTTGAACTTTGTAGCGGGAATATATCGTTAGGCTAGGCGGTATCTTCTTTTATTATCGCACGCTTTTTTACGTGTAGCAATAATTACCAAAATATTTTCAAATTACGTTTATTGCAATATTGTTCGACGCAATATTATAACATAAGAGATTTAGACAAGACATTACCTATTGTCAGGATCGATTAACCCAGAAAGATTAATTAATCACAGATCTACAAACTATTAGAAGTTGCAGCGGATCAACACTTATAGTTTAATTGATTAAGAACAATGAATACTGTTAATAAAAACGAATGTAAATAAGAACACAGTGATTCACAAAAAGCTTCAATGTATATTAATTTGATCGATCAATAGACACGTATGTTTACAATTCATAAGGAACTATTTATAATAGTCCTTGAAGCCTAAAATATTAACCTAGTTATTCTAGGAATCGATTACAATTGAATTACCTAAAGATATACATTCCGTAACTAACTATGCTAGAATTTCGTATGTGATCAACACCAAAAATAGAACGTCAGTAGTATTTGCTGTCATCAGTAGTAACTTGAGATCATTAACATCAATAGTAAATGTAGTTCTGCCTCATCAGTACTAATCTTCAGTAATCTTGAATTAGTACTAACTACAACATCAGTAGTAGAATGATATCTCTGTTTTATATCCCAACAATCTCCCCCTAAACTTATTTAATTCTCTTTGAATTAATCAAGTTTCTTTTTGCTCTTCATTCTTCTTAGCTTGTTCTTCCAATAGTTTAGCTCTTCTTTGTCTGCCTTCAATTGTTCTTTGATTTTGCAGCTTTCTTTGAGCAATGATATACTTACTGTTTCTTTTGATAAAATAGTTAAGCTTGTTATGGAACATTACAGCATCATGGGGTTTCATCATTGAGTTTGTGTATAACTGATACATTGTTTCCTCAGAATGTGGATATTCCTTTTCATACAAGTATAGTTCACAGTTTTTGCTTGATCTTTCAAAGAAATACATATTCACTGTGGGTAGCACATTCCAAGCATATACATTTTCTTTATTTGAAAAAATTTCAGGATATTGTTCTGGATAAAATGCAACATCTATCATTTTGGTTAAGTATCCAGCTCATGAATTCTTCCATGACTTCTTAGTCATTCTTGGTTTGCCTATGATCAGGACTTTAATAATATCAGCTCTACTACAAGACATAACTAAAGGTTTCCAACCAGTAAATCTTTGAACTGAATTGTCTTGTCTGATAATCTCAATAGCATCACCAACCATTCTCCAATTAATGATTGGATTATCTTCAATAGGAGCAACATGAGTGTCAAATACATATATTTCCTGTTTCTTTTTCTTTCTCTGTTCTGTTTCAACTTCATCTCTTTTTCTTTTCTCAAGAGGTATTGAAGATTCTCCAGTTGTTGGAATTCTGGTGAGGATTGTCATGGGATCTATTTTAACTAACACTTTTTCCTTTTCAGCTTCAACTTCCAATTCTGCTAGTTCTTTCTTCTTGGCAGTACAATATTTGTCTACTATTGTAATCATCTTCATTCTACCAAAAGATTTTGCACTATGCCCCTTTGACTTCAAAAAGTCAATCATATTCTTTTTCTGTTCAAATATGTCATCTGGTAGGTCAGCCTTTTCCCTTTTACATTCTGCTACAATGTCTTCAAGACAATTTAAGTGTTCTTCTTCTATCTTTCTATGTCTTTCAAATTCTGCTTTTTGACCTTCTACCAGGACTCCTTCTATTTGTGGGATTTGTACTTCAGCTTCTTGACTTTCAGGATTATTTAACTTTTCTTTTTCAGCCTTTTTCTTGTCTTCAAGAGCTTGAGTTTTAGCAACTTTTCTTAAGTACCTTATCCTGTTCACCTTCCATTTATCTCTTTTAGCAGGTTTGACACGGTTTATTTTTTTTACCATGTAGTGACCCAGTGCTCTGTTTGGATAATCATCATCATATTTTTCTTTCCCCTTTCCAATACAGACTGCTGGTGGAGGTGGAGTATACTTATTATCAAGAACACTAATGAACACAATTAATGGAGAGAATAGATGAATTTTATCCTCTGGAAGTATTTTAGGGTGAGGTGGAAGTTCACATTCATCTACTTCATACCAGTTCACATTGTCATCAATATCAGGTATGACAAGTGGCTGTTCTGGTGTTTTAGGTTTTGTAACAATGATGATCTGTTCTTTCTCAAGAAGCTCAGGAATCTCTTCATCTTCTTCTTCAGTAGTAACCAAGGTGGTTGCTACTGGTGTGATGGTTGTGGTTTCTACTGTTGTGATTGCTACTGGTGTACTTTCAGGTTCATACACCATAACTTGTTGTTCTTCATTTACTACTGGTGAGATTGCTATTGGAGTTACTACTGCTAGGGCATCAGTAGTATCCATAAACTCTTCTTCTGGTGTTCTTACTACTGGAGTTTCTTTTTCTTCAATAGGGTCAGTAGTAACAACCTCTTGATCCTTGTTTTCTTCAATTTCCATTGGATCAGTAGTCTCAATGACTTCAGTAGTAACTGGTGAGTTTATTTGTTCTGCAATTTGTGATTGGTTTGCAGACACAAATACATCATCATCCAGATTTTCCATTTCTTTATACAGGTTCTCACCAACACTTTGACCTGTTTCACCATGGACCTCTTTTAAGTTTAGAAGGGCTGCTGCTGCAATTGATTGATCAATCATCCCTTGAATTTGAGCTTTCTCCCCCTTAGTGATCTCAACTTGTTGAGCCTCACTACTTGCAATCTTCTTTTGTAATTTCCTGATCAAATTGGATTGTCTTTGAAGCCTGTGCTCAAACCTCTTCTGCCTTTTGTTCAAAGTATTTACGTAATGCTTCATGTAGGTCATGGTTTTCCCTTGATTGTTCAATAGAGTCAGACAATGTTGTACAGTGGTTTTAAGGTTTTCCTTCCTATCCGTCAATTTGGTGGTTTTAATACTGCCCTCAGCCCCTTTGGGTGGATCATTGGGCTCATTAGGTACATTGGCTTTAAGGTTTTCCATCCTATTCGTCAATTCAGTTTGGTCAGTTCTACCCTTATCACTTCTTGGTGATAAATTGGGTTGTTTGGACACTCTCTTCTTCCTAGAAGAAGCAGTAGTGCCCCCCTTGTGGTTTCTTGGCACCGGGGTCCTCTCAGTAACTCCTCAAATTCTGAGTCATCACTAATAGTTGCCGAGGTCTGGGTCCTAATTATGTTCTCACTAGCCTGTGCACCCACCTTTGGGGCATCAGTAGTGAGAGCCCTTTCCTCATGTCCTCTCTCCTCCTTGGAGGACAACTTTTGGAGCCTGGGGTGTGACTCAATTGGTCCCCTGGTGTCCTTTAAGGAAGTTCTCTTCCGTTTATAAGTTTTAGAGATGGGTTTGGCTATGGTCTGGTCTTCCTCAGAGTGAAGAGTAGCACTCTGGGGAGTAATCTCATGTACCTGGGACACTTGCAGGACATCTGTTGGTTCATTTAATTGAGTGGACTGAATGAGTTCTGTTTGGGCTGTATTTGGTGGTGGAGTTGGTTGGGGTTCAATGGGGTGACTTGAACCTTCTCTAGTGGGGGGTTGATCATAGATCATGTTTGGAAATAATGGAGTATCTTTACCAGAAAAATTAAACCTTTTTCTCATATTTGCATAAACCTTTTTGTTTAATTCTAGTGTTACAAAAATGTTTTTGGAACTTGAAAGATTTTGTAATTCACAGTTTATTATATGAGTTAGGAATCTGGGATACATTAAAAATTTTGAGGATGATAGGTTTCCAAGCATTCCTTCAAAAATCATATTTTGAAAAATTGAAGACTTGTCCTGTGCTCAGACAGACAATAGCGGAAGCTATTGACTTGTTGAACTCATTCCAAGTGATTCTTTTTGGAGAGATGCAATGTTGAATAGTATGAACCAAAAACTTCCATTGGGGTGAAAGAAGACCCTTTTGAAATGTTACAATATCTAGTCTTCCTTCATACCCCATTTTTTGTAAAACTTCAACCAGATCCTCCTTTGGTAAAGAAAACATACCTGACTCATCATTGAGTTGAAGATGGTGTCTGATTGTTTGTTCAGTTATAATAATAGACTTTCCATCTACTGTTGATTTCATCTTGGACATGGTTGAATCTTCAATTCTTTCAGCATTGGACCAGAAATCAACCAAGTGTTGTTGATATGCTCTTGGATTGATGGTGAGAGCAAATTTTGTATATGAGTTCTTTAAGAACATTACATTAGGACGAAAGTCCTTTGTACCATCTGGATTTCTCAAGAAAGCACACATGTTGTGAAATTCCAAAAATTTAAGATCAGTTTTGATTTCGAGTGATTTTAGGGTTGCCATTTTGCTTGACTTTGATCTTGTTGGTATGAATCTTTCAGAGAGAGTGATCGTTTTGGCAAGAATTTCACTTTGGTGAGAGGAATTGAGTTGTTACTGATGCAGGGTTTTGATCGAATTTTGCAGAGATTGGGGTTTAGCGTAGGGTTTATCGAATCGCGGAGAAGATAATGCTAAACTAATCTCAGTCTGCTATTTATATTTTTTGATTTAACCTGCAAAAAGACCAAAATATCCTTCGAATAATAACCCAACGGCTATTTTCTTGAGGGTAAGTAATGTAATTTATGTATTTTCCAGATAACGGTCTCTCAGTAGTAACTAAGTGTCAGTAGTAGAAACATCAGTAGTAACCATTGTTTTTATACTTGACATAATTCGATTGAGAAACCCTATCAGTACTAAATTATAGTAGAAGCATACAATCAGTAGTAATAAATAACCAGTAGTAAAATAAATAAAATTGTACAAAACACTTTACATATGATTTTCTTTTTAGACTTAACTTATTAGGATCATTTCAATACTGCTAACCAAAAAGCTGAATCTTCCTACATCAAATGCTTTTGTAAAAAGATCTGTCAATTGATTATCAGTATGAATTTTCTCTACTTTAATTAATTTCTTTTCATTGCAATCCCTTATAAAGTGAAATCTAATTTCAATGTGTTTTGTTTTAGAGTGTTTTACTGGATTATTTACAATACTGATAGCACTTTGATTATCTATAAAAATTGGAGTTTTAAGGATAGAGATACCAAAGTCTAGTAGTTGATTTTGAATCCACAGTACTTGAGCACAGCAAGCAGATGCAGCTACATATTCTGCTTCAGCTTTTGATGTTGAAACATTGGTTGGTTTCTTGCATTGCCAAGACACCAATCTTGATCCAAAGAACTGACATCCACCAGTAGTAGATTTCCTATCTTGACATTCACCACCATAGTCACTATCAGTGTAGGCTACTAGTTCAAATGGTGATGCATGTGGATACCAAAGACCAAGAGAGGGTTTTCCCTTCAAGTATCTAAAGATTCTTTTAACAGCTTGCAAGTGTAATTCCTTAGGTCTTGCTTGATACCTGGCACATACACAAACACTATACATAATGTCAGGTCTTGTTGCAGTTAAATACATTAGTGAACCTATCATAGATCTGTATAGGTGTTCATCTACATCCTCCCCCTCAACATCAGGATGTAGGTGTTTGTGAGTTTCCATTGTAGTGCTTGCACTTTTGCTGTCTTTCATTGCAAATTTCTCTAAAATGTCTCTGACATATTTAGATTGATTGATCAGGATACCACCTGATCTTTGATTGATTTGGAGTTCAAGAAAAAAGTTCATTGGACCCATTGAACTCATCTTGAACTTGATATGCATTAATTCTTCAAATTCTTTGCATAGACGATCATTTGTTGATCCAAACTACATATATTTGGACCAGTAGTATATCATCTTTGATTTTCCTTGTGAACAGTGTTTTGTCAATGACACCTCTCTTAAAGTTGTTCTTCAGCAAATATGAGGATAATGTGTCATACCAAGCTCTTGGTGCCTGATGTAGGCCATATAGAGCTTTGTCAAGCTTGTACACATAGTCATCATGTTCTGGATCTTCAAAACCTGGGGGTTGGCATACATACACTTCTTCTTCAATTTTACCATAAAGGAATGCACTTTTTACATCCATTTGGTATACCTTGAATTTCTTATATGAAGCATATGCCAGAAATATTCTTATGGCTTCAATTCTGGCAACAGGAGCATATACTTCATCATAATCAATTCCTTCTTCTTGTGTGTATCCTTGGGCTACTAGTCTTGCTTTGTTTTTGATCACTATACCCCTTTCATCTTTCTTATTTCTGAAGATCCATCTTGTGCCAATAGGTCTTTTTCCTTTTGGTAGAGGAACAAGAGTCCATACAGCTTGCAGTTTGAACTGAAGAAGTTCTTCTTGCATTGCTATGATCCAGTTTGAATCTTTCATAGCTTGTTGAATCTTCTTAGGTTCTTCATGTGACAGAAAACATTCATACATGCATTCATTAGATATTAAACTTATGTTACAAACATTTGAATTTAATGAAGAATTAAATTTGCTTCTTATCTGCATGTTTGAATTAACATCACTTAGGACTAGGTCCAAAGGATGATTCTTTTCAGTTCTGGTTCCAGGGATTTTGTCAACAGAGATTTGAGAATCTAGATTTGACTCATTTGATTCAGGAATTTGTGCATCTGTCCATGTTTCTTCTTGATTGTTTGCATTTTGTGGAGTTTCATCATTACTACTGGTGTCAGTAGTAACGTTCTCTTCATTGACTTCAGGAGGATCATTGTTGCTACTGGCATCAGTATTGAGTAGATCATCATTACAACTCTGAGGTTTAGAGTTACTACTGGGATCAGTAGTATCTTCAGAGTTTGTGTTATTACTGGTATCGATGCAATTAGGGTTACCAGAGTTACTACTGTCCTCAGTATCAACTGTGGGATCAGTATCAACTAAGATATACTTCATGATTTCTTGCCTTCCACCTGATGATGGTCCTACTAGTTGGTTTTGATTGTTTGAATCACCTGTATTAAGCTCATAATTGAAATCAAAAGATTTGGTTAGATTATCAATATTAAACAACCAATCTGGACCATTTCCTTGTTCATTTATTAGATTTTCATTAAATGATACATTTACACTTTCTTCAATGATCCTTAGCCTTTTGTTGAACACTCTGTAAGATTTGCTTTGAGTTGAGTATCCTACAAATATTCCATCATCTGCTTTGCAGTTAAATTTACCAATTTGTTCTCTTGTAATTAAAATAGTACAAGGACAACCAAATGATTTTAAGAAACTTATTGATGGTTTTCTTTTATTGAAAAGTTCATATGGTGTTTTAAAGTGAGGCTTAACTATTAATACTCTGTTCTGAACATAACAACCAGTATTAACAGCTTCAGCCCAAAAAGTTATTGGTAATTTTGAATCTGCAAGCATAGATCTGGCTGCTTCAATGATAGTTCTATTTCTTCTTTCAGCTACACCATTTTATTGTGGAGTTCTTGGTGAGCTGTACTGCCTGTCAATGCCCTTAAGATCACAAAAATCAATTAGGTTAGTATTTTTAAATTCAGTTCCATTATCACATCTAATTGCTTTCACTTTGAGATCTCTTGTATTTTCCAGCTTTACAATCAGATTCTTGATCATTTCACTTGTTTCATCTTTGGTCCTAAGAAAGAAGACCCAAGTATATCTGGAAAAATCATCAGTAATAACAAGACAGTATTGTTTCTTTCCAATGCTCATTACATTTGTAGGTCCAAAAAGGTCCATATGTAAGAGCTACAAAGGTTTAGAAATAGAGTTAATTACTTTGGTCTTATGAGAAGTCTTGTGTTGTTTACCTTTGAGGCAGGCAACACAATGATGATCACACATAAATTCTTTTTGTGGTAGACCAACTACCAAATTCTTTTTAACTAAATTGTTCATATTTTTAAAATTTGTGTGACACATGCTTCTATGCCAAAGTTCTGATTCATTTGTGTTTGTCTTAGATATAAAACAGTTGATCTCATTTGATGAAATGAGTTCTCCCCCTATATCCAGGCAATACACATTGTTTCTCCTTGGTGTTCTTAAAACAATAAAATTTTCATCTAGAATAAAATCAGGAGAAAGAATGATGCACTCAACATCTGTAAAAAGAATTCTGTTCTTCTTATCACAGACTTGTGAGACACTAACCAGATTATATTTAAGCTCAACAACATAAAAGACATCATCAAAAGTGATCTTACCATTTGATACTGTACCTTTACCTGTAATCTTACCGCCTCTAGGATTTTCTCCAAAAGCAACATATCCTCCTTCAAAAGACTTGAAATCTCTAAGTATTTGAAGATTTCCAGTCATGTGTCTAGAGCCTCCACTATCAATATGCCATGTTCTGCCTTCTTCAGGGATCTGGATACTCTGCACATAAAGTAAAAGAATTAGTTAATTTGGGAACCCAAGCTTGTTTTGTCTTGGGTTCATCCTTTGAAAAGTAAGTATTTTTAACTGAATGAGCCTTATATGCATTTTTGTACTTAGTACTGATGTTCTTAGTTACTACTGATCTAGGTATATACCCGTAGTTTTTGGCTTTTGAAAATTTTACTAATGATGGACCAGTAGTGTTTGGGTAATATGTATTTTGAGCATAATCAGTAGTGTTTTTGTAATTATACCAGACATCATTGTAATTAGGGTTTTTACCAGTAGTAAACCTGGAATAGGTTCTACTGATGTTAGAAAACTTTGAATATTGAGGAAACTGATTTTGTTTTCCATTGTTTTTGAAATAATTACTTCTGTCTGGACTTTTATACCTGGTATTTTGCACAAATCGTGGTGCAGTTCTTCCAAATTTATGAGTGTCAGCACATGGTTTATTGAGTTCTTTTTGTTTTGCTTTTTTAGAATCCTTTTCTTTTGATTTTTTAATTTGTTTTAGTTTTAAGGTTTTTTCTTTGTCTTTGTTGATTTTGAATTCTTTTAATTCTTGACTGTTAATAGGATTGAAGTGACAATTTTTAGCTATGTGGTTAACCTTGTTACAAATTAAGCATGATAATTTTGTTGTTTTAGCACTTTCAGGTTTTCTTTGTTCTTTTAACTGATTTAGATTTCTTTGATTTCCCCTTCTTAAAATTGTAGGTATATTTTCTGAATTGTATTTTGGGGATTCAGTTTGACTTTGTGTTGTGTGAAAACTTGTATCATTTTATTCAGTTGTTTGATCATCATCAGAAGATTCATTTGATTCATTACTGGTTTCAGTTTCAGTTTGACTTTCAATTTTTAAATTATTTAAAACTCTTTCTGTACTTGATTTAAGTGGAGGAATAAAATTTGTTGGAGGTGGAACTGCATGATATCCCACTCCATGAACAACCTTTTCTGTGGTTTGATTATTAGTTAATTCATTAACAATTTTAGAACTTCTTTCAAATTTCTTAATAGTTAGTTTGTTCTGTTCTAATTCCATTTGACATTCTTCTAATTTGATCAAAGTTTCTTTTAGTTTTAATTCAATATGTTCTTTTTCATAAGTAGTTTGTAACAATTCATCTTTTTTTTTTGATCAGTTATTTTATAAATTTTAATTTTAATTTTATTTTCTAAATCAGCTATACACCCATTATATTCAATTCTTCTATTTCTGTTTAGTATCATCTCTTCAAGTGTTTCTTTATTAAGTTTATCTAATTCTTTATATGCTTTAATACATTCATGAGTACAAGATTTAGAATTTACCTCAGCAGTAGAAGGATCAGTAGTAAAGGCCATGAGAGCTTGGTTTTGTGCATGTTCTTCTGCTTGAAAGCTCCAGTCATACCCTTGTCCTTCTTGAGATACTAAAGCAGTTGAATTTGAGATACTGTTTTTGTTGTAGTTTGATCTTTGGTCTTTGTTTGGGCATTCTCTGGCAAAGTGACACAGATTGCTACAGTTGTAGCATTTGACTTTGGTTTTGTCAAATCCTGCACGATCACCTTTGTTGTAAGACAGATTTTGTCTTCCAGTTCTTTTAAGAAATCTTTTGGTTCTTAAGCTCAGCATAGCCATCTTCCACTTGATGTCCCTCTCTTCCAAATCATCAGGATTGAGTTGTTCTAAATCCTCACTAATCAATGCAGTGTGCACATGACTAGTGAAGAATGATTCTCTTGCTACATCTTCAATACCTTCATTCTTTGTATTGTCCTTCTCTGTTCCTGTACTTGACACAAAAGCAGCATTGTTTGAAGGTAAATTTAGAGATTTATTACTTACTTCTGATTCAAACACTCTTAACTCATTGTAGAGTTCATCAAGCTCCTTTTCTTCTAGTGCATCACCTTGTCTATATATCACAGTATACATAGACCATTCTTCACCTAGAGACCTGAGGAACATCCTGTTGACATCATCATTGTTTGGTTGGTAACCAACTTGATTCAGTTCACCAATGAGTTTGTTGAACCTATCAAATACTTAAGACAATGATTCATTCTTCTATCCTTTGAAGTTTTCAAAGTCTTGTTTCAGAACAGACTTCATGTTTCTCTTTGTGCTCTTTGTACCAACAAACCTCTTTTACAGAGCCTGCCATAATTTCATTGCATCATCATATTCAACAAAAGAGTGCTTAAGGCTTTGGGCTTGATCCCTCTGTCCTTCTTCTCTTTCTCACACTTGAGTTTGTCTACTTCAGTTGAAGTAGTGGCTATTTGAGTTTGAATAGTCTTGTTACCTTCAAGAACCACTTCCCACATGGAATAATCAGTAACCAGCATGTATTGCTTGATTCTGTTTTTCCACATCCCAAAGTTGTTGGGAGTGAGAATTGGAATCTTGTTTGCCTGAGTACTTTCATTGTTATCAGACATGATTAACAATGTTGAGATCGAAAGTATGAAACTTTTTGTTGTTCTTAATTCGTAGATCTAGAACCGTAAAGCTCTGATACCACTTGTCAGGATCGATTAACCCAGAAGGATTAATTAATCACAGATCTACAAACTATTAGAAGTTGCAGCGGATCAACACTTATAGTTTAATTGATTAAGAACAATGAATACTGTTAATGAAAACGAATGTAAATAAGAACACAGTGATTCACAAAAAGCTTCAATGTATATTAATTTGATCGATCAATACACACGTATGTTTACAATTCATAAGGAACTATTTATAATAGTCCTTGAAGCCTAAAATATTAACCTAGTTATTCTAGGAATCGATTACAATTGAATTACATAAAGATATACATTCCGTAACTAACTATGCTAGAATCTCGTATGTGATCAGCACCAAAAATAGAACGTCAGTAGTATTTGCTGTCATCAGTAGTAACTTGAGATCATTAGCATCAGTAGCAAATGTAGTTCTGCCTCATCAGTACTAATCTTCAGTAATCTTGAATCAGTACTAACTACAGCATCAGTAATAGAATGATATCTCTGTTTTATATCCCAATACCTATGAGAATATTTATTAATTTCACTTTTGCTAGAAGATAATGTAGTTTTTGTGGTATCAAATTGTCCTTCTATCTATGTCGCTTTGATCCGTTCATTTGAAAACGAATCAACTTTCAGGTTTATTCTTAAATGACAATCTTTCTCACTTTTCGCGCTTTTGAGGATCCGACTATGAGATTTATGTCAAAAATTTCATGTTAAAACGGGCTTTTTAAATAAAAGTTTATGTGTTGTGGATATTTTGATTGGAATATCCATTTTTTATTGCACCAAGACATTGTTGCTACTTTTACAACATGTGCTCAAGGATAAATTTTCAACTAAGAATCCATTATACAAACATTTAATCAATAACACTTTCAAGTTTATAAGAATGGATACTAAAAAACATGTTTAAAGCATAAGAACATTCAAAAATCATTTAAAATAATGCTTAGATGAGTGCTTAAAAAAAACATAATAAAAACTATTGTTTTGGGCCTTTGGCAACGCACATCATAACTAATTTACGAGATTATACAAAAGTGCAGCCTCTATACAAAATAGATAACTTATTATTGACCGTTTTATGTAGACAATTTAAAAATATTTAATCTGTACTTTGTAGTAATACTACGTAGTAATCTTTAAAAAAGATAAGTAAAAATAAATTTAACTTTCTACCAATAAAATATTAAAAATAAAACAAAATTTAAATCAAACGTAATTATATTAAACAAACATTATATATATATATATATATATATATATATATATATATATATATATATATATCTATAAGTCATATAATCAGTTTTTTAATTTCAAATATTGTGAAATTACATATAATAAACTCAAATAATGTTTACTGAAGCCGATAATCATTTACGAAATATAATTTATGTCATCTAAATTAATGTAATAATAAATACCTATTTTGTTTTTACATAAATACCTTGCTACAAATTACAAAGCATGAGTTACCAATCTCATAAAATGGAATGACTTTATCAAAGAAATATTTTTATTCCAAGTCAATACAAAAAAATTCTCTCCCCACCCACATCAACACTAGGCTCCACTATGAGAGGCCACAAATTTTTAATGCAAAGGGAGATATATTAGGTACTTTGTGGAAAATGTATATCATATGTCCCTTATTAACAACATTTTAAGTTTTCATATTAACTCTTATTGAATATTAATGGTATACTTAAAAAGTATAATATTACCAACTATAATGTATGTTTAAGATATTTTATATCCTTAATTAAGAGAATTTTAATATGAAATGAGCTCCAAAAATATCTTTAAGACACTAATAAGTAATCTCTTATATAATCCAATCCAGTCGTGATTAGTAAACAAATCCGTTTTCTTTTTTCGTTTCAACAGAATGATTCATTCCATTCTGACTCTAATCCAACCAATTCGTGCTTAGTAAACAAATCTGTTTTTTTCCTTTCCATCGGAATGATTCATTCCATTCTGACTTTGATTCTTGCGTACCAAACATTACCATAAAGTTTACAGAAGGTAATATTAAGACAAATATACTTCCTCTTAATTTTTTTACTGAAGGAAAGTACAAATATTTTCTTAATAAAAAAGAGTTAAATGCATAATATCAAACTAGTATAACTCATTTACTTGTTATTACAACATTTTCTATGTTGTTTACATATCATTCATAACAAGTTGCGAGCCAAAACTGGTAAAACGACTATGTACAATCGGTTTCGACGCATTTTCAATCATCATGAACATAAGTATTGGGTTAAAAATGCAACTAATAATGAGCAAGAGGAAAAAGAGAACATTTGTCTCACAAGAGACCGGTATTCAAATCTTATTGGATAATAGTTTCAGTTGGCCACTAGAAAACTTTAGAAATAGTCACGGGAATATCGATAAGAATGCGTATATTAAAGTAAAAAATTTAAACGTTGATCATGTATTTCAATTTACATATAAATACTTAGCTCATACTCCTAAATCTTATATAGTTATTTTTTATGAAAGAAAAAAAGGAATATACCAGAAAAGGGCTTGGAATCCTTAATCACGGGAGAGACATATGTTGAGCCGGATTCTCCCTACCAACCTACAAACCCTTACAATTTTGTTTATTAATGTTCCTACATGGATTAATAATTACTCTAAATAATTTACTATATAATTATTAAATTAGGCAACAATTTTAGTCTCGATATGCATGCTTCCTCATTCACTGAAATCTTTGAGTTTAGATTTTGCTCTATTTTTTTATTCATTCCTTTGTCATTGGTCGTTTTATAAATGAAAAGTATTGATAACATTTTTTTATAGCCTTTCCATTTAGATAGGAATTTATTTGGTGATTTTGAGCTTAATTTGTGAAAGTAGCTCTAGTATCTTTCGAATTGTAACAGTAACTTTGGTTCAAGCATGATTAAAGGGTCATCCGGTAGCTATTGACTTAGTAGTGTTGATTAAGTTAGTTGCTGACAGATCAAATTTCAGACTAAACATGGTTTTTTAATACGGAGTAATATATTTTGACTAACTATGTCGCATGATGAAAAATGAGTTAGGATCACGTTTGGACTTAGTCAAACATAATTTTTATTTGGACTGGATCAAGGGACAAGTTTGGATCAAGTCTGAAGTTTAGACCGGGTCATATTAAATATGAGCAAATCAAATATAAAGATTTAAACTGAGTATGAAGTTTGATTGAGTCCAAAGTTGAATCCAACAAACCAAACATGTATTCGTGTTTATTCCATAAAGTATTCTTTGTTTCTTTTATTTGATTCGAGTTGTGTATTATTATCCCAATATTATCAGTTTTAAACTTTGAAAAAATTTTGAAATTATAAAAAATAAAGACAATTTTTTTTAACTGCAAATAGGTGACAACAAGAAAGAGTTTCGGCAATATCATCACTTCTCCAAAAGCACCCACAATAATATATATATATATATATATATATATATATATATATATATATATATATATATATATATCTATATATATATATATATGTATATATATATATATATCTATATATATATATATATATGTATATATATATATATATCTATATATATATATATATGTATATATATATATATATATATATATATATATATATATATATATATATATATATATATATAGGGTTCGATTCAGCGCAGAACCATTTTTAGCGACAGAACCACAGAACTCTCTTCCAGCCAATCAAATCGCAGCATTTAATAATTAATATGTTTTTATTAATATTAAACGAAAAGAGTATTAAAGTCAAATTGCACACATTGGTTATAGATGGAAACCGAATAAATGCTGGTTGGATTCCTAAAAATATGGCAATTCCGTTGTTTTTAAATATTTGAACAATAGATGTTTTGAACATTTATTTTTTTTATTAAATATCTGGAGTTAAATATGGCAACGAACACCAGTAAATATGACATTGGATCTCATACGACATTGAATGTCATACGAAATTACTACACATTGCATGATTACAATACATTGCATGATTATGACACTGAATGTTTCTGAGATTAGTGAAACATATGATGTTTCTGAGATTAGTGAATGCGTATGATACAAACATACTTTTACATTACATTGCATGATACTGAAACTAAATAAAGTAAGTTAAATGTACATTAGATGATGCTCACATTGAATGATTTACAACATAACTATTAAATTCAATGTAAAAATAGACAATGTTTCAATCGGTTTAGGCCTCCGACTTTCGTTGTAATTAAATGATCTAGCCTTCTTCCTACCACTCCTCCTAACACCTGAAAACATAACACAATATAACTTGATTTACTTACAAAATTATGCAATGCCAGATAACATAACAATGATAATTACCAGATAACATCTAATATTGACTTGTAAAACATCTAATGTTGACTTGCAAAACAAGAGAAACCCATTTTTCATAGCATACAACTTAAGCTTATAGATTAAATAAACTAATCAAACTTTTACATTTCCAATAAGGTAATAAACCCAAGTGTTTTCTTTTTATTCATTTTGATTAACACAATAAAACATTATTACTAGTAAGAAAAAATATACATCCATAATTTCAAGTGCTGATCATAATTCATAAACATGGTCTACTGGCGAGCCCGTATAATAATAAAATAATCTATTTTTGGGCACCTAGATGAAAGTAAAACAAATGATAGGTCGAATAGTTACAACTCGGGAACCAGAATACGATCTTGAATATCTGAAACTTCATAAACATCGAGAAACCGATTACAGCCATCATTTATTCCAATTACAACCAACATAAGTAAAAAAAAGGTGGGCTTTACCTCCAACGCCACAAAGTTGTCTGATTTACTCATGATCTTCATGGACTCTGTGAACAAAATTAAGAAGAAAAACAACAAACTTGCAAAAATTTAAAGAAAATAAGATCTGATAAATCAAAAACCCTAGAATGAAAAATAAACGAATAATCAAATCAGATAGAAAGCAAACCGTTTTCTTGATGGCGGGTCTAACATCATCGCACGTGTATCGTCTTGTTCCTCGTCCCTGCGCAGCAGTCGTCCCTCCATGGATCGAAAATCCAAAATCTCCATCTCCACGTCCTCCGGCGAACGATCCTTAGAGGTCGTTGAGCCTCTCACTGCTAGGATTCGATTTGAGCGAGTTGCTAACACCGATGTCGTCAGCAACACCGATGCAGTTAATGTCGGCAACTCCGATGAAAATACCGCCTCCGCCATCGCCTGCTCCATATCACCGATGCCATTACATCATATTCCCCCAAAAATAGAGAAGAAGAAGAAGCCCTGGTCGCATTTTAGTACCAGTAGATAGAGAAGAAGAAGAAGCCTTGATTGTTCTGATTGACCATAGAAGGAGAAGAAGCTGGTTACGTGTTTTTGAAATTGGGTAGAGAGAGAATTAGGGTTAACTTAAAATGAGAAAGTGGAGAGTGGGGGGCGACGGTTTAGGAGGGTTTTTGCAAAATACCTATTGTACCCTTTTATTTATTCTCTTACTAAAATTATAATTGGTTATATTTACATAAATGGCACAATTGAACTAAACCGTTAGTTTTAAATTTTAATGGTCTGAGATTGGGTTCTGCGGTTCTGTCGCTAAAAACGTTTATGCGCTGAATCGGACACTATATATATATATATATATATATATATATATATATATATATATATATATATATATATATATATATATATATATAGGGGAGGTTCCATTGAGAATTGATATATTATGTGAGAATGTGAGAATTAGGCAAAAAGACGCGCGGTGGCATTTTTGTAATTAAGTCCAACTTTTCTGTCCCACACGCGGTGACATTTTTGTAATTACGTCCAACTTTTCTTTAATCATCGATGATTAAACTGGGTGTAGTGTTTTAATCATCAATTATTAAACTATTGAGATTGTTTTTAATAATCGATGATTAATCTTGACTATATGTTTAATCATCGATGATTAAACTTGAGTTTGGGTTTAATCATCAATGATTGAACTAGTCTGAATTTTTTATAAAATGCTCTTTAACTACTAATGATTAATCTTTGACATTTTTTTTAATCATCGATGATTAAACAGTTTAATCATCGATGATTAAACAGTTTAATCATCGATGATTAACCTTGTCTCCGTTTTTTAGATTATTAATTCTCTATAACATGCTGTTTAATCATCGATGATTAATCTTGACTATATGTTTAATCATCGATGATTAAACTTGAGTTTGGGTTTAATCATCGATGATTAAACTAAGTGTAGTGTTTAATCATCGATGATTAAACTTTATCTGTGTAATAATCATAAGATGCTCTTTTAATCATCGATGATTAAACTTGACTATATGTTTAATCATCGATGATTAAACTTGAGTTTGGGTTTAATCATCGATGATTAAACTGAGTGTAGTGTTTAATCATCGATGATTAATCTTGACTATATGTTTAACCATCGATGATTAAACTTGAGTTTGGGTTTAATCATCGATGATTAAACTGAGTGTAGTGTTTAATCATCGATGATTAAACTTTATCTGTGTAATAATCATAAGATGCTCTTTTAATCATCGATGATTAAACTTGATAATGTGTTTAATCATTAATGATTAAACTTGTGGTTGGGTTTAATCATCGATGATTAAAAACAATCTCAAAAGTTTAATAATTGATGATTAAACACTACACCTAGTTTAATCATCGATGATTAAAGAAAGTTGGACTTAATTACAAAAATGTCACCGCGTGTGGGACATTAAAAGTTGGACTTAATTACAAAAATGCCGCGCGCGTGAGGAAAGTTGGACTTAATTACAAAAATGTCACCGCGCGCGTGAGGGCCGGAAGGAGATGAGACGCTGAGATCTATTCTCACATTCTCACCTAATATATTAATTCTCAATGGAACTCACTTTTATATATATATATATATATATATATATATATATATATATATATATATATATATATATATATATATATATATTAAAACAGCTAGCATGTGACTAGCAAAATAAGAGTATAAATGTACACAGTTTTAACCAAAAGAAGAAGCATTAAGATGTACTCCGTATTTACTAACTTTTAGTTTATAGTAATATTGTGGATTAAGTAACAAATAGAGGTGCCTCGAGCCTTGCACTCTAAATTAAGCAAATGGTTTTTAAGTGATTTTAACTTAATGTAATTTAATTAGTGAATTTGGACAACAATCATGTGACTTCCACCCCCTACTCTATGTAGATTCATGAACTTCATTTCACATTGCTTTGTCTCGTTTTCCTGATGCAAGAAAGCACGGATCAGAAATCTATTATATTATTTATTTATTTAATAATAATCGGTTTTCACATAGGGAAGTAATATCTATCTTACAAAACTACGTTCCTCACCGCGTTCCTCATCACAGTATACAAATCTTAAAGCAAACTGTACAATTATATCAAAACACAAATGGTGATGTATGAATAAGTTTTTATAATATAGATATCACATCTCCTATTTCTTGGTTGGTATCATTACTAATTAGGATTTGACTCAAGTTCTCATGCAATTAAGTTGTAACGAAAAAACCCATGGAAGATACAATCTTTTTAGTCTCATTGCAGAGTTAATGGTTATGCTACATTATTAAATTAGTATATTATTTACGTGACAATTCTTGGCTATTATCCCGAAAATAACTATGTAATGAAACAGAGGAATCGGACGAATTCAATTTTCATATGGTAAATGGATACGTTTGAGGAATAGATTCATGTAAAGATTACTCCAAAAGATAAAGCAAAAATCGTCATCAACAAATTTTTTTTATTGAAAATTTGCTCGGAGAATAATTGCAACAGAATTATGGAGTCCAAATGACAACAATGGCAGGTTTAGTAGCATAACAAGTTGGCGGTATGAGAATATTTAAGGATAGAGATTTACATAATAATATCTTGCGATAATTGGTGATAATCGACAAATCAAGTAGTCAGAAAATAGCATCAAGATGGGGGAGACAGAACAAATGATTGTTTAGAATAAGTGATCCGATAAACTTTCGAGTGTTTAACATAGGATGGTTTGGATGGGTTAAATTTTTTATAGAATCCAGAAAAATTAACGTTATTTTAGTTTTATAAAGTTAATTTTAGCTGCACACATTTACATTGTTTAAAACATGCAAAATTTTAGATTTTATGGAAGGACCAAAAGCTCACTTTAAAAATAAAAATGATTAACAACTTATATTTCTCCTATTGTTTTAACATGTGAATAAATTCTAGTTATTCTGTATTGGCCTGTGTTTGTTTAGTAGGATAATCCCAGTTCACGAATATTTGGATTAATACTAGGCCAACCTCAGTCAATATGTGGTTTTTAGGATAAAGCCCAAATCAACAACAATTTTGCATATTTTGATTTTGCATAATAATCACCTTTAAGAGTAAATCACATAAATCATAATGGTTTTTATGAAATTGTGGATAGTGTTTGTCTCTCTGTTATTTTATTACATATATAGTCCCTAGCTTTGAAAATTGTATAATCAAGCATCCTAATTTTGAAATTTATATCAATAGTTCCTAAAAAATTATTTTCTTGTATTACTGACCGCCATTGTTACAAGTTTTCAAAAGTAAAAAAACTATCTGTGTAACAGAAAAAGGTCAAAGGAAGAAATCCGAAATTTGATACAAATCACAGGACAAATTATTTAACTAAAATTTTATTTCTTTATTTTTAAAACGTCTTATTTCAAACTATTAGACGATGAACAACCAGCCCACGTTTAGCCCACCGTAAACCATATCAAGTTTGGACCCTTACTTGCCTTATGCGGTTTAACAGCCAACACGAGCCCACAAATATTATTAAATTTAGAAACATGCTGCAAATAATTTATACCAAGTATATGTTATAACTACGGTTAAGGTTAATTTTGATGCTTAAATTACAACACCAAGTGATTTGGGATTTTTAAATTGATGGTTTTTAATAGTTAATGTATCATTTGTAACTTTTTAGGACTAAACATGCAAAAATACCATACATACGATATATGTGCCATGCGTAAATTACATAAACAATTAAACAGTTTATATTTTGCAGGTTTGGTCCCTAAAACGACTTGATAAGTCGAGACATCATCTAATTGTTGATACAAAATTTTCCTTTTAATTCATAGACAAATTTGCACTAGATGCAATTTTGGGTGCAAATTAAACCTAAGGAGAAAACATTTCTATTAGATTTCTTAGTTTTATTAATGTATCATGATACTTTGATTAAGCCATCGTGTCTTGGGATTAAGCTAAAAGTTAAAAAAAAAAAAAAAAACTAAAAATCATGAGAGATTGGTTATTACTATGTGAATTGACATGAAGAAAATTGCATGACATCTCTAATTTTACGAAAATATGTCATATTAATTAACTATATCAGTTGTCTATTGGTTAAATTTATTCAAGGTGAAATTCTAATGAGGTTACATGTTCAAAATCTGCTATAAGTAGAAAAAAATATTCCTTGTGATTACGGAAGTTTATATATGTAGGTTGTATTTTAAGAAGTCCAAAAGTTTTGCATAGTCTCAGGGGACAAATCCTAGTTATTGGATCAAGATGGTCAAGATTAAATCCCCCACCTACAGCCACCTACAGCCACCGCAGCCCGCCGCCCGCCGCCGCCGACCACCGTCGAGGCGGCGGCGGCCGGCGGTGGTGGTGGTGGCTGACAGTGAAGGTGCTGGTGGTCATGGGGTGGTGGTGGTATTGATGTATTGAAACACATGTGCTTCACTAAAACACATCATATTACTTCGAAGCACATGTGCTTCAGGTCACGAAACACATGTGTTTCAAGTCACTAAAAACATGAGTTTTTAAATATGCAAGGGGGCATACGAAGCACATGTGCTTGACGTTATGAAACACATGTGCTTCACTAACAAGAAAAAAAATCAAAACAGGTGAAGAACATATCATTATGAAGCACATGTGCTTCATAAAGCCAAACACATGTGTTTTTGTTCCTGAACACATGTAACTTACAAGCAAGTCATTTGTATTTGAATCACGAAGCACATGTGCTTGACGTTATGAAACACATGTGCTTCACTAACAAGAAAAAAAATCATAACAAGTGACAAACATATTGAAACACCTTTTTTTTTTACCCAACTGACATGTTGTTACAAAAGTAGTATTATGAGCAGGTTAGTGCCCAGATATTCCCAGGATAATTTAATATTTTAAAAGTAGACCCCTTCACCTTTAAAACGACAGGCTGTACGCCCCAAACGGAGCTACGGTTGATTTTATATGAATTTTACAAGTTCAACCAAACTCTACAAAACTTGACTACGGATTTTAACACCAAAAACTCATGTGTTATCAAATAACAACACTTTCATTACAAAGACTTCAAACATACTTTATACAACCATTTATATTCAAATCCTTCAACAACAAAAACTACTTAATATTCACCTATGCAATTTAACACCAATTGCATAACAAAAGTGGGTGTTTAAGCTAACTATCATACATGGTTTAAAGTCGAAGTTTCTTTACCAACAAAATATGAAACTTCACTCCGTTAGCTCACCCTTGATTTCCGCCCGACTTTGACCCGCTTGGTTTACCTACAAAACAACCACACTTAAAGCGTAAGCTTTCGCTTAGTGAATAACGGCTAGTCACACAACATACAAATACATCCACTTAATATTTATGAATCAAAAGACTCATTTCGCCCTTATATGAATCAAAAGATTCATTTCGCCCTTATATGAATCAAAAGATTCATGTCATCTCTATATGGGCCAAGCGACCCATTTCGCCCTCTTTATGAATCAAAAGATTCTTTTCACCTCTATATGGGTCAAACGACCCATTTCGCCATTTATATGAATCAAAGATTCATGTCACCTCTATATGGGCCAAACGACCCATTTCTCCTTCTTTATGAATCAAAAGATTCACTTCACCTCTATAATGAATTCATTTCGCCTCTTTATGAATCAAAAGATTCAATCACTTCTATATGAATCAAAAGGATTCATTTCGCCTTTATATGAATCATAAAGATCCATTCCGCCTTTATATGAATCAAAGAGATCCATTCCGCCTTTATATGAATCAAAAGATTCATTTCGCCCACAACAATTAATATAATACTTAAACATCTTAATTGGTAATCTTCACACTTTTGCATCCAACAAAATGATTCACAAAGTGTCAATTACCAATTTTTTTACGCCTACCCGTTACTCACCTGTTTTTCCGACCCGTTTGACAATTACACAATCAACAAGCAAGTCTTTACACCTTGGCACCTATATATATATACATAATCATATACATAAGCACATAAAAATACAACTTTTACTACTAATATGATTATTTTCAATAATCATCTACTTAATTTTACTCTAACACATCATAACATTTTTTCTCAAAACTGGACAGCCTGTGCCCTTTCTGAAATCTGACTGACTTACCCTTCGAATCGGGTTCTGAAATAAATTTTGTTGGAAAGTAGACTCGAATACCTTTCCAACGGTTCTGACCACACTAAATTCCGAGTTACGGTTATTTTTATATGATTTTTACAACACAGCACAATTTCTGATTTTAGTGCTGTCAAAAACTCCGAACTTTAACAAAAGTTTACCAAATCCATTCAATCCAACTCTCAAACTCTTGCATGCATTAATCCCAACTTATAAAACACTTTTAGGGGAAATCAGAGACTGAATTTGATGTCTAATAACAACCATTTAGACATATAAACCAACAATTTCACTTCTAATCAAGTTTGGGTTAAACCTCAAACCCTAGCTCAAGAACAACAATCAAAGAGAAGAATACTCACCTCCTTTTAGTTTTGATTCTGATTTTACTCTTACGATCTCCTTCAATTTGTTGAATCTTTCTTCCTCTCTTTCAATTTCGTTTTCTTCCTTGAGCTCTCTAAGAGATATGTCGACTGACATATACACACAAAATGATATCTGTGAAATGCCACACATCCTAGTTAACTTACACGTATACTTCTCACAATTCTATTTTAACACATTTCCCCCTTCAAGTTTCACCTTTTTAAGTTCCTTCACCCATAAGTAAACTTAATTGAAACATTTAGTCCTTTACATATTAGTAAAGTTACTACTGATCATCAAATATTAATATTGCTCTTCAAGATTGATATTGATCAGTTACTAACGGAATCAGCACTAACTGACCAGCATTAACGGAATCAACACTAACTGATCAGCATTAACGGAAATCAGCAGTAACTGATCAGCACTAACGGGAATCAGCAGTAACTGATCAGCACTAACGGAAATCAGCAGCAACTGATCAGCACTAACGGAAATCAGCAGCAACTGATCAGCACTAACGGAAATCAGCAGTAACTGATCAGCACTAACGGATATCAGCAGTAACTGATCAGCACTAACGGAAATCAGCAGTAACTGATCAGCACTAACGGGAATCAGCAGTAACTGATCAGCACTAACGGAAATCAGGAGTAACTGATCAGCACTAACGGAATCAGTACTAACTGAATCGTTACATCAGCCTCCCTTGAATTTCTTTTCCTTCTCGTTTACTATCCGGGTTCGACCCGTTTCGTCCATAACTTTCTCATACGATGTCCAAATGACACGAAACCAATTTCCACATTCTTTAAATGATTTATCTTTATTTATCATATTCAGCACTAACTGATCAGTTAATGTTGGTATATTTCTTCTTAAATTTTTGGGGTGTTACAACTCTCCCCCACTAATCTAGGATTGTGTCCTCACAATCCATTCTTGTAATAATGCCGGGTAATACTTAGCAAGTTCTTCTTTGGACTCCCAAGTATACTCGGACCCCTTTTTATGCCTCCATTGAACTTTGAAGATTTTGATCTTCTTATTTCTCAATTTCTTGATCTTCTCATCTAGAATCACTATCGGTTCTTCAACATAGTTCAATTTGTTATCAATAACAATCTCTTCTATTGGCACATATGAAGCTTCATCCACCAAACACTTTCTTAGGTGCGACACATGAAAAGTGTTATGAATACTGCTAAGCTCTTCGGGTAGCTCTAATCGATATGCTACTTTTCCAACACGTGATAAAATTTTGAAAGGGCCAATGAAACGAGGACTAAGTTTCCCACGTTTTCTAAATCTAATAATGCCCTTCCATGGAGATACCTTTAACATCACGCGGTCTCCAACTTGGAATTCAATTGGCCGTCTACGATTATCCGCATAAGACTTCTGTCTATCTTGAGCCATTTTCAATTTCTCACGAATTTGGTCTATCTTCTCTGTGGTTTTCTGGACCACCTCTGTACTTCCAAGTTCACGCTGACCCACTTCACCCCAACAAATAGGAGTTCTACACTTTCTACCATAAAGCATTTCATATGGCGGCCTTTTGATACTCGTGTGATAACTATTATTATAAGAAAATTCAACCAAAGCTAAATGAGTATCCCAACTACCACCAAAGTCAATTGCACACGCTCTAAGCATATCCTCTAGAGTTTGAATTGTGCGCTCACTTTGACCGTCTGTCTGAGGATGATATGCTGTACTCAAATTGACACGAGTACCCATATCATTCTGAAACTTACCCCAGAATCTAGAAGTGAATCGACTATCTCTATCAGAGACAATAGAAACTGGAACACCATGACGTGCTACCACTTCTCGTATGTACAATTTCACCATCACTTCTGAGGAAGATGCTTCTTTGATAGGTAAAAAGATAGCACTTTTCGTCAGCCTATCAACTATCACCCAGATTGCATCATTTTGACGCGGCGTTTTTGGCAATTTGGTGATAAGATCCATAGTAATGTGCTCCCATTTCCACACAGGGATTTCTAAGGGTTGGATTTTCCCGTATGGTTTTTGATGTTCCGCTTTCACTTGTAAGCATGTCAAACATTGTTCAACATACTTCACAATATCCCTCTTCATACCTGGCCACCAATAGTCACGTTTTAAATCATGATACATCTTCGTCGCACCAGGATGAATAGAATATTTAGATTTATGAGCTTCATCTAGTAATAACATTTGGAGTTCCTTAGAATTAGGAATCCAAATTCTACCGTGTCGGGTTCTTAAACCTCGAGAATCTTCAACTAAATTTTGAACCTGACCTTTCATACGTTCTTTATACACATCACCATTCTGCCATACTTTCTGTTGGACAACTTTGATTTGATCAAATAAACTGGGAGTAACTGTCATTCTTAAAGATCGCACCTTAAGAACATTATGCCTTGCCTTTATGCTTAAAGCATCAGCTACAACATTGGCTTTTCCTGGATGATAAAGAATTTCACAATCAAAATCTTTCACCAAGTCAAGCCAACGCCTTTGTCTCATATTTAAATCCCGCTGATCAAAGAAATATTTGAGACTCTTATGATCAGTATAAATTGTGCATTTAATACCATAAAGATAATGTCTCCAAATTTTTAAGGCAAAAACAACAGCTGCAAGCTCCAAATCATGAGTCGGGTATGTTTTCTCATGCTTCTTTAATTGTCGAGAGGCATAAGCAATAACTCGATCACGCTGCATTTGAACACAACCCAAACCATAGTATGATGCATCACAATAAACAGTCATATCTTCATTTCCTTCGGGTAGTACTAAAACAGGTGCTTGACTCAACTTCTCTTTCAAGAATTGGAATGCCTCTTCTTGTTTTGGCCCCCAATCAAACTTAACATTCTTTTGGGTTAACTTCGTGAGAGGGGTAGCAATTTTAGAAAAATCTTGAATGAATCTGCGATAATATCCTGCTAACCCAAGAAATGATCGAACTTCAGTGGGATTTTGTGGTTGATCCCACTTAATTACCGCCTCAATCTTCGACGGGTCGACTTTAATACCTTGATCATTGATCACGTGCCCCAGAAATTGGACTTCACGTAACCAAAATTCACATTTTGAAAATTTAGCATATAACTTTTCAATTCTGAGCATCTCTAAAACTTGTCTCAAATGAAGTTCATGCTCCATGCTAGACTTAGAATACACCAAAATATCATCAATGAACACAATAACGGATTTGTCAAGCATCAGCCGACATACGCGGTTCATTAAATCCATAAAAGCTGCTGGGCATTCGTCAACCCAAATGGCATAACCACAAACTCATAATGACCATACCTTGTACGAAACGCCGTCTTCGGTATATCTCCTTCCTGAACCTTCAATTGATGGTAACCAGATCTCAAATCTATCTTTGAAAAGTAGCTAGCACCTTGAAGTTGATCAAATAAATCATCGATTCTAGGTAAAGGATACCTATTCTTGATGGTTAATTTGTTAAGTTCACGGCAATCTATGCACATTCTCATACTACCGTCCTTTTTCTTGACAAATAACACCGGAGCACCCCAAGGAGAACTACTGGGCGAATGAAACCCTTATCAAGTAATTCTTGTATTTGTTTCATCAACTCTTGCATTTCAGATGGTGCAAGTCTATAAGGAGTTTTAGCTATTGGAGTAGCTCCTGGTACAAGATCAATACGAAACTCCACCTGTCTATCGGGTGGAATACCCGGTAATTCATCTGGAAACACATCAGGGAATTCACGCACTATGGGGATTTCATCTAAACGGGGAATTGATTTATTAGTATCGACAACATGAGCTAAATATGATTGACATCCATGTGACATATGCCTCCTCGCACGAGCAAAAGTGCAAATCGACAAATGAGGTCTTTTCTTGTCACCATGAATATAAATAACTCCCCCACTAGGAGCATTAACACGAATGATCTTTTTCTGACATGTAATGATAGCCCCATTAAAGCTAAGCCAATCCATACCAACGAAAACATCAAACTCACCCATAATCATAGGGACTAGATTGATAGAAAACAATTGACTGTCAATTTCTATTTGACAATTCCAGAAAACATCTGACACATAAATAATTTTACTATTTGCTATTTCAACATCAAGAGGAATACCTAATTTACTCATAGGAGTAATAAAATTCCGACTTAATCTTTCCTAAACAAGAGATCGAGTAGCCCCTGAATCAAATAAAAGATGTGCAGGTATTGAATTCACAAGAAAGGTACCTGTCAGAACATCGAGAACATCTCGAGCCTCCTCCGCAGTCATCTGAAAGGAACGCCCCTTGGGTTTTGATGTATTTGCTACTTGCTTTCCCAAATCTCGATTCATATCCCGGCCTCCTCCCGACCGTTTCAGTTCTAGACAATCTTCCTTATAGTGCCCAGGTTTTGAACAATTGTAACAAAGATTTATTGGGCTCGTACATTCACGGCTCATATGACCTGATTTCCCAGAACGATAACAAACTTTCTCCCCTGCTCTACAAACTCCTCCATGTTTCCTTCCACACTTTTTACATGCCGGAATGTCTTTCTGGTCATACCGATTCACCGAGACACTAGAACCACCAAGACTTTTGGAGGTTCCTGTTTTCTGCTTTTTAAATGACATATTTGATTGTTCAGCTTTTCGTTTAGGAGAACCACCATCATGTCTCCTAGTTTCCTGCTCTCTTTCACGTGCCTCGTTCACCAATTGATCAAACGTTTGCCAACGACTAGGATTTATAAACTCACGAATTTCTTTCTTCAACATTTCATGATAATGTTCCATGAGTAACCTTGGATTCTGCATATATTCTGGACAGAATCGGGCTCTATCCAAATATATCCCTGTAAACTCATTTATTGATTGTGTTGTTTGTTTTGTAGTGAGAAAGTCGCGACGTATCTTTTTCAACTCTGACTCCGGTGAGAAATTTCTAGTGAACTCCACCCGGAACTCACCCCAAGACCAATTATAAACCGCATCAGATCCTTTAGTACTGACCAAAAGATCCCACCATTCTTTGCCTCGTTTGCGAAGCAAGTTTGAAGCAAAAGTGACTTTCAAAGATTCGGGGCATCCACACGTCTTGAACGCCCCTTCCACCTCAGATAACCATCTTACACTCACAATAGGATCTGCCTCACCATCAAATTTTGGCGGACAACAAGCTGAGAATTCTTTGTAGCTAAATCGATCTTTACCCACACCAACATCTTTTACAACATTTTCCACTTGTACAGCTCCTCCAGCGGGAGGTTGTGTCGTCTTCAGTTCAACTTGTTTCACAAACTCATCAGAAATTGCATTATGAATTTCTTCAGTAATTCGAGCTAAAATGAGGGGAATGATGGCCTCTTGAGCTCGTGTCATCTCTTTTCTTACCAAGCGTTTCAATTCCGCCTTCAATGCATTTGATATTTCTTTGTCACTGCCACTAGAAGACTTTGAATGTTCAGAACTATCCTCCCTATTTTCATTATGAGGCTCTGCCTCCAATTCCTCATGATGACTCGACCCACCAGTCGATTCAACCCTTTTATCAGCCGTCACCACTGACTGTAATATTATAAAAGTACGCGTCTATATGTTAGTTTAATAACACCTAAACTAGCATATAATCAACTTACTAGCACACAACGTTAAGGATTACTTTAACCTAATTCTCTTGATGCATTATGACTTATATAACTACTTACCTTATTATATAATCATGATCATGTTGGCCAGGCATGAATATGATAATATAATACAACTAAGTACTTATATTTACCATAAGACATCTCAATTCATAAGTTAAAACCATCCTTAACTACAAAAAACAAACCATTTAAGTTAGTTTAAGTCTAAGTACCCTACTAACGGAGGATACTTAAATCCCTTAAACCAATGCTCTGATACCAACTTGAAACACCCTGATTTTTTTTTAACCCAACTGACCTGTTGTTACAAAAGTAGTATTATGAGCAGGTTAATGCCCAGATATTCACAGGATAATTTAATATTTTAAAAGTAGACGTCTTCACCTTTAAAACGACAGGCTGTACGCCCCAAACGGAGCTACGGTTGATTTTATATGAATTTTACAAGTTCAACAAAACTCTATAAAACTTGACTACGGATTTTAACACCAAAAACTCATGTGTTATCAAATAACAACACTTTCATTATAAATACTTCAAACATACTTTATACAACCATTTATATTCAAATCCTTCAACAACAAAAACTACTTAATATTCACCTATGCAATTTAACACCAATTGCATAACAAAAGTGGGTGTTTAAGCTAACTATCATACATGGTTTAAAGTCGAAGTTTCTTTACCAACAAAATATGAAACTTCACTCCGTTAGCTCACCCTTGATTTCCGCCCGACTTTGACCCGCTTGGTTTACCTACAAAACAACCACACTTAAAGCGTAAGCTTTCGCTTAGTGAATAACGGCTAGTCACACAACATACAAATACATCCACTTAATATTTATGAATCAAAAGACTCATTTCGCCCTTATATGAATCAAAAGATTCATTTCGCCCTTATATGAATCAAAAGATTCATGTCATCTCTATATGGGTCAAACGACCCATTTCGCCCTCTTTATGAATCAAAAGATTCTTTTCACCTTTATATGGGTCAAACGACCCATTTCGCCATTTATATGAATCAAAGATTCATGTCACCTCTATATGGGCCAAATGACCCATTTCTCCTTCTTTATGAATCAAAAGATTCACTTCACCTCTATTGTAACGCCCTAGAATTTATCGTAATTGAATTATTCACTTTTTATTAAATAAATTATGTGTTCATCTAATTGAGATTATGTGTGTTATGTGCTTTAACGCAGATTTAATTTGAATATTTAATACGTGGCGTTTTATTAAATAACTATAGGGTTATTTACTTCGAATTAGTAATTAATGGTGTATGTGATAAATTGTGTGAAGCTTCGTGATCATGTGAATTGATAAATTGTGGGTGACGTTTTATCTGAGATCTAATCAAAGGCCTTTGTCCAATTTCCTTGACCTCGTTTTCCTTTCTTAGTCCCGAGTTTGACTTTACCAAGAAGGGTAAAGGCCCACAATTTTGTGATATTCCTAGTTCCCTTATTTTTGTTCGTGATAGATCTTAGCCCTTTGTGGCCTTACGCATCAGCCAAGGTGGAGTAGTAGAACAGGGCCCAAGGGAGTGGGTAGTTCGGCTAAGTGACCTGGAGTGAGCCCGAGTTGGTTTTCTTTTGCTTGGCCTGAATTCTTGAAAGACTTAAATCATTTATTGAGTAATACTTAAACTAAAAACAGCCCTAAGATCCCTACTAATTTCGGCCTCATGGAAGCAAGTTGCTAGGCCCTTATTCCCTTTATTTTATTCTCGTTTAATACCCGGCCTTAAAACCCAATTGTTATACTATTTAAGTTAAAATAATCCCTAATGATCCCTATTCTACTACTAGCAGCCGCAAGAAATCCCAGCCACATCTTTCTTTGTTTTCTACCAGCGAAGAACACCATCCTTTCTCCCCTTCATAGCTTCCAATCGAGCATCTCTGATTATCGAGCAAGCCAGCAAGTTGTGTAGTATTGTCGGAGACGTCGAGAAGGTGTTGGTGGGTTTTGTACGAATGCGAACAGAAGACAAGCAAATCGGTAGTTCTCGCCCTTCCTTCTTTTATTTATTTCGATCAGTGTTTTTCTCCATTAAACCAAAGAGTATTAATCTTTGGTGTGTAGTAATCTAGATCGAGCAGAGAGGTTTAGAAGCATGGAATTGATCAATTGGTGACCAAACCTATGCAGTGATCGAGCCAGATTTGTGGTGCAATAGTTGGCCTTGTTTCCTTGCCTCGTTCGGTTCTGAGATCGAATCAAGTCTGGGTTCTAATCTGTGTTTTATGTGTTCGTGATTAACGTTGGATGTGAAGCAGAATTCCTGAACAAAATCCCGAGCCGCTGCAGTCTTCTGCCCAAGTCGAACCATACTCTTTTCGGTAGTCAATTCTTCCTTGTTATCATTCCATTCCTTCCTGTTTTGAGTTGTGACTGATCTGTGATTTGGTGTAGGACTGTGTAGAGGCATAGAAAGTTCGGGTTTTGTTGTATTGAACGACTGTCCCGTTTTGTTTTCAAAACTAGTGTTGTCGGGTTATTATCCATCGAGTTTGTAGTACCGGGAAATCCTTGCTTTATCGTTATCATCATAAAATCATTTCGTCCAAATTCTCGTATAACGTGGTCTGAGTTCTAACCACTGTTTTGAAGGATGTCGGGTACCGGGTTGGGTGAAACCTGTTGTCGATAGCTAAACGTTTTGATAACCGAAAACCGGAAACCGAAGGTTCTTGGTTTCCTAAGCCGAATATTTTATTGAACAAACGAACTTGATTTTTGTAAAGATAAGCTCCGGTGATAAAAAAAAAAGTGATTTTGGTGCTGTTGGCGTCTCGGGAATAAGCGGGTTGTTGTCGGGACTCAAAACGGGTATAAAACTACATGCTTATATTTGGACAGATTCTGTTGGTCAACTTTGAGTCCGTTTTTACAACACTTAAAATACGTTTCTGGAGTTTTGACCCGTGATGGTCTCTAGTTTTCTGAGTCCTCTTTCCGTTTCCGCTGACGGCTCGTTAATCCTATTTGTCGTTTAAACGATATCCCTGTTTTAGTAAAACCATCGCAGAATAGTTTTCGGTTCAGCTATTCTGTCTTGTAAGCCTGATTTGAACCTTTTCTGTTTGGATTCAGTTTCCGAGGTCTTCTTTAAAATTGTAGTTCTCTGAGTCATTTAGCTACTATATAAATTTGAATAAAATATAGTGAGCGGTTTGAGAGTTATAGCCGTTCCCGCGAAAGTGCTGAGTGCTGTTTAGTTTCTGCTGAAACAACCTTTGAGCCAAATCCTAACCCGAGCTTCCTTGTATTTTGTAGGCCCTTCTAGAATCTGTTAGAGACGCTCTACTGTGCCGGGGATATTTAGGAGCATACGTCTATTCGAGGTGGGTAATCTCACTATAAACTTGTACTTACTTTCAATCCAGGATATTGTGCTATGTGTTGTGAATTGTCTTGTTGATTGAGCTTGAGTATTGCTTGGGTGATTTATTTGAGTTATCTGTGATTTGAGTTAACTGTGATTTGAGTTATCTGGAGCCTGAGTTATCTGAGTTTTGAGTTCTTGAGTTAAAACATTAAACATAATATACTTGAGTTGTCTTGGCACCGAAGAGTACTGGTGCCAGACGTTTTGACTCAACACCGAAGAGTACAGGTGTTGAGCCTTGAGTTGTGTGAGGCGGTTCGAGGTTGATCTCTCGTCCCAAGTCACACAAGCGCGCTATATAAATTTAAAATCTGAGAAAATAAACTTGAGTAATTGAGAATTGAGTAGAGTCTCTAGGGATCACTTATGTGGCTTGAGTTGTTTGTATTTATTTGTTTATTTTGATATTATTCACTCAGCGGTGGCTGACCCCAATCACTCCCCCATTTTACAGGTACTAGCAAGGGCAAAGGGAAGGTCAATGGTTGATGAGTTGCGTTTCTATTTTTATATTTATGGATTTGGATTAAAACATTTATTTCGAGTCAAACATGTTTTGTTTTTAAAACCTTCAATTATTCCGCATTTAAACCACGAGACGGTTTTATATTTTTACTTATGAGTTGGGACCTTTTCATTACTTGTACTTGGGGAAATTTTATTAATTAAATGTTTTAAAAATTTTTAAATTTCCCCTGATTTTTGGGTTGTTACAAGTTGGTATCAGAGCTCTGGCTTGAGAGAATTGGGTTCACAAGGGGTGAATTCCAAACTCAAGTCGAAGCATGAGTTTTCAAGATGAGTTTTTCAAATGTTTTTAAAATGAGTCCAAATCCAAATCTAGAAGCAGCGCATCACGATGACCTTATGCCTCTAGTACCTATTTATGAGATTATTTAGTTTATTAAAAAACGTCGCGAGTGACATTGATTACTAAGAGAATAAAAGAGAATTAACTCGAGATGAGTGTGAATTGTGCGACTATATATAGATATATATATACTATACTTATTGATTATTGATTGATTATTGATATGGATTACTTGTTATGTGAATGGTATGAGTATGAGAGATCGTGGAATCTTTGAAACTGGCTCGAAACCATGACAGGGGTAGGTGCGGATAATAATAGAGGGCCCCTATTATTATACGCGCATGACTCGTGCCTATGTTTCGAAAAGGATTCAAGGAGACTATCCATCAAGCATCTAAGTATCATGAAAACCCTAAATTATTATATATAATAATTGATAATAAAATCACTAAAAGAGATTTATGAGAAAACAGTGCTATCAATTGAATAAGAGAATCATCAAACACGAATTGATAAAGAGTATTCAAAATATGTCAGGAGAAAGACTAATAAACCAAATTGGATTGAATTCGTTAATGACTTAATTGAGTTGTTAATACATCGAGAATAATTGAACAATCGTTAAAGCAAAATAAATGAGATAATAAGGAAAAATGTTAAGTGATAAGGAGTATGTGAAAACATCACTAAATTGAGATTTATGTGAATATAATAAACAATGAAATAAGAGATTATTAATTTAACTTGATAAGGAGTTATCCAAACAAATCAAGTGAAAGTTTATTAAACCAAATTGAGTAAAAATCAGTAATGATAAATTGGTAATCTGAGTAATGAGGAAGTAAATTAAATGATTGAGAATAATTAATTCGTTTTAAATGAGCAGTTATGAATTATGAGAAATTAATAAATCAAGAGATGAATGAACATTTATTTATATGAATTAAATGAAAAATTATATTTAAAGTTATAAGCAACTATTAATTTGAATCAAGATGTTCGATCTAATAAATAATTGTGTTGAATAAATATGCTCGATTATGGAGAACTATTAATTGAGTAAGAGATAAAATTCTAATAGAGTTAATAAAAGTTGTTAAGCTGAAACATCATCAATTGAAAGAGATAAGGAACCCAACACGAGTTAATAACTGAGTAAGCGACAAAAGTGAGTTAACGAGGTAGATTTGCTACGAACTAAATGAGGATTTTATTTAGTAACAAAATTTTTATATGGTAATAATAATACCAAACACGCTATGAGTAAATGGAAATGAGGATTTTAATACTCAGATTTGATCGAGAGATAATCGTGAATGTGTAACACGAAATAACAAATTGTGGTCCTAATACGTGTAATAAGTTTGATTTATGAGGAGTCATGAAATGAATAATTATTAATGAGAAGTAATTATGAGACTATTAAAGAATAACGAGTTATGATTGAGGAGATCTAATAAGAGTGTGAGAATCCACGAAAATGCTAATGAGAAAGTTAACACCTAATATGAGCAATGAAATATTTTTATATAAAGTGATAAAAGTTTAATGAGTAGGTGTGTGAGAGGGGCGTAAAGAGTATATGTTGGGACCGACTCACACCTGTACATGAGAGTTTGATTATCGAGTAATTAAATGAAACCCTACAATATATAATCAAATATGAGAATCAACAAACTGAACTATCGAGGGTTCGTAACGAGTTCTATGAGATTTTGAGTGCCACTTCCAAACTCGGGGACGAGTTTTATCCAAGTGGAGTTGAGTGGTGGTAAAAGAGAAAACTACCAATATTAGGAGTTCGAATAGAGAATAATTATAAAGATGTGAATTATTAAATTCGTGTTATAGAGCTAATGGAGATTAATAACTGAGCTAAATGTGAAAAATGGAGTATGTAAGGAGTAAATTAAGAGAATAACCAAAAGAAAGTTTTGTTAAGTGTTATTATGAGCATTTATGTGCATATAATTGACTAAAAAGTTATAAGAGTGATTAATTAATCGAGGAACTATTCCTGTGGGAATATAATGAGATAAAAAGATATTATTAAAATATGAGAATCTATTATGAATTATTCAAGTAAAGTTAAATGGGAAAAACATGATTTCGAGAAGTTATTTAATCCAGTCGTGAAATTCTTGAGCCAAATTAGTGTGGTGAGTAAAATAAATACACGTGACTAGGGAATTTATAAGAATAATTGGGAAGAATTAATTTCATGTGACGGTATAATTATCAAGTGGTGAGAAATTCATGAATTGAGGGTAACGGTGCAAATGAGAAGTGATAAGAATATAATTATACAATGAACGAGAAATTATGAAATTAGAGTAATAAAAAGATTATTAATGAGTCGATCATGAGAAAATCGCCATAATAAATTATGATGAAAATTTATTATTACTGAGAAACTACCGAGCTATAAGAAACTAATAAATCAAGTTAAATGAATAAATTATTAAAATGAACTAAATGATAAAATTTTATTTATGAACATATATTAAATTAAAATTAAGGGGAATATCGAGTAAAAATTATTAAATTGAATGTCATCAAATATTACACTTTATTGAGTAATTATTAAATCGAGAATAACTATCGAAGTGAGCAAATGAGAAAATATAAGTATATTAATCAATAAAATTTTATGAACTTCTATAGCGAAGAGGAGCTAAAAATACAGAGTGATGAGGAAATCTTGTATGGAAACGAGAAAATAATTAAGTAATCAAGTACATGAGAAATAACGAACGAGTTAATTAACTGAGTAAACAGAAATCACTTAATTGAGGCGTTAAAACTTAAAATAAAATGAGGTTTATAAGTGGAAAATTAGTCAATGTGATCAAGAGTCAAACTAATCGAGAATAAAGCAAGAAGTTAATTAACGAGGTAAATGATAAAATCATTAAAATGAGTTGATGAGTACCATTAAAATGAGCTAAGCGAGTAGTGTTAAAAAGAGTCAACAAGAGATTGTTAAATATGAGTTTACAAGAGAAACTAATAACGCGGCTTAAAGGAGAAATTATCTGTTCGAGTACTCTAATAATTACGTTTGATCACGCGAGGGATCGTAAAGAGTGGGAAAATGGGCATTGTGTGTTACTTATGATAATTTGTTAAGTGAGGAATTATTCGCTCCAATAATATAAATTATTAATTTGATACACGTGAAAAATCGTAAAAACGAGTAAACGTATGCATTATGTGGATTGGTGAGAAGTCATTAAATGAGATTTGAGTTTAAATTGATGATATAAGCTTGGCTGAGTTAAAAACAAGTTGCGGAGATTTGAGGTGAGTGCATTTGAGTATATGCAGCTTGAGAAAGAGGCGTGAGTTGCCTACTATCTGAGATTTTTGTGTGATAAAATACATTTATGTGAATTATGTACTTGTTGTGTGTTGTTTGATAGCGGTGTGAACCGCTAAATTGTTCATTATGTTTTAAAACAAACTAATATCCTATAGAGTAGAGGACCTTGAGATGCTGCTTATTGGTAGAGATTGCCAATAATAAGATGTTATATGTTGATAAAATGTAAAAGTGATAATATGTTGGAATTGTGCGGGAAAGTTTTCCCATAAAAACTTATTGAATCGCCATGAGAAGGCCGAGCATGATTGCGAGCATGGATTAGGTGACCGAGTACCGCGCCGAGATCATATGTCGCCACAAACCAAACTGTAACAAGTCTCCAAGTGGAGTTGAATCGGAGATTCAACTCAACGTTAACCGTTGAGTGCAACAACTGTGCCCGTCTACGAGAGCAAGAAGACATCTTCATCAGAGTATCGAGAGTTATTGTACGTCATTTTTAACATTATTTTTATCGTTAAATCGAGACCGTTAGAGAACATTCGTTTATATTTCTTTTATCCTTAACTTTTGCGCCGCCAGATATGGACGAGTCGTATGCGCATTTGCAAGAGCCAGAGTTTATTCTGATCGAGTAGGTCACCCTGAAGAATTTTCTTTTCTTTTCGTAACCTTGTCATTTTTTTTCTATCCCAGGACGTGTGTCGTTGACGAGTCTGCGTCTGAGACGCGAGATCGCTACCGTGAGTTTCTTCCGAGCCATGACTTCGGGGACGAAGTCTATTTTAAGTGGAGTTGAGTTGTAACGCCCTAGAATTTATCGTAATTGAATTATTCACTTTTTATTAAATAAATTATGTGTTCATCTAATTGAGATTATGTGTGTTATGTGCTTTAACGCAGATTTAATTTGAATATTTAATACGTGGCGTTTTATTAAATAACTATAGGGTTATTTACTTCGAATTAGTAATTAATGGTGTATGTGATAAATTGTGTGAAGCTTCGTGATCATGTGAATTGATAAATTGTGGGTGACGTTTTATCTGAGATCTAATCAAAGGCCTTTGTCCAATTTCCTTGACCTCGTTTTCCTTTCTTAGTCCCGAGTTTGACTTTACCAAGAAGGGTAAAGGCCCACAATTTTGTGATATTCCTAGTTCCCTTATTTTTGTTCGTGATAGATCTTAGCCCTTTGTGGCCTTACGCATCAGCCAAGGTGGAGTAGTAGAACAGGGCCCAAGGGAGTGGGTAGTTCGGCTAAGTGACCTGGAGTGAGCCCGAGTTGGTTTTCTTTTGCTTGGCCTGAATTCTTGAAAGGCTTAAATCATTTATTGAGTAATACTTAAACTAAAAACAGCCCTAAGATCCCTACTAATTTCGGCCTCATGGAAGCAAGTTGCTAGACCCTTATTCCCTTTATTTTATTCTCGTTTAATACCCGGCCTTAAAACCCAATTGTTATACTATTTAAGTTAAAATAATCCCTAATGATCCCTATTCTACTACTAGCAGCCGCAAGAAATCCTTAGCCACATCTTTCTTTGTTTTCTACCAGCGAAGAACACCATCCTTTCTCCCCTTCATAGCTTCCAATCGAGCATCTCTGATTATCGAGCAAGCCAGCAAGTTGTGTAGTATTGTCGGAGACGTCGAGAAGGTGTTGGTGGGTTTTGTACGAATGCGAACAGAAGACAAGCAAATCGGTAGTTCTCGCCCTTCCTTCTTTTATTTATTTCGATCAGTGTTTTTCTCCATTAAACCAAAGAGTATTAATCTTTGGTGTGTAGTAATCTAGATCGAGCAGAGAGGTTTAGAAGCATGGAATTGATCAATTGGTGACCAAACCTATGCAGTGATCGAGCCAGATTTGTGGTGCAATAGTTGGCCTTGTTTCCTTGCCTCGTTCGGTTCTGAGATCGAATCAAGTCTGGGTTCTAATCTGTGTTTTATGTGTTCGTGATTAACGTTGGATGTGAAGCAGAATTCCTGAACAAAATCCCGAGCCGCTGCAGTCTTCTGCCCAAGCCGAACCATACTCTTTTCGGTAGTCAATTCTTCCTTGTTATCATTCCATTCCTTCCTGTTTTGAGTTGTGACTGATCTGTGATTTGGTGTAGGGCTGTGTAGAGGCATAGAAAGTTCGGGTTTTGTTGTATTGAACGACTGTCCCGTTTTGTTTTCAAAACTAGTGTTGTCGGGTTATTATCCATCGAGTTTGTAGTACCGGGAAATCCTTGCTTTATCGTTATCATCATAAAATCATTTCGTCCAAATTCTCGTATAACGTGGTCTGAGTTCTAACCACTGTTTTGAAGGATGTCGGGTACCGGGTTGGGTGAAACCTGTTGTCGATAGTTAAACGTTTTGATAACCGAAAACCGGAAACCGAAGGTTCTTGGTTTCCTAAGCCGAATATTTTATTGAACAACCAAACTTGATTTTTGTAAAGATAAGCTCCGGTGATAAAAAAAAAGTGATTTTGGTGCTGTTGGGGTCTTGGGAATAAGCGGGTTGTTGTCGGGACTCAAAACGGGTATAAAACTACATGCTTATATTTGGACAGATTCTGTTGGTCAACTTTGAGTCCGTTTTTACAACACTTAAAATACGTTTCTGGAGTTTTGGCCCGTGTTGGTCTCTAGTTTTCTGAGTCCTCTTTCCGTTTCCGCCGACGGCTCGTTAATCCGATTTGTCGTTTAAAAGATATCCTTGTTTTAGTAAAACCATCGCAGAATAGTTTTCGGTTCAGCTATTCTGTCTTGTAAGCCTGATTTGAACCTTTTCTGTTTGGATTCAGTTTCCGAGGTCTTCTTTAAAATTGTAGTTCTCTGAGTCATTGAGCTACTATATAAATTTGAATAAAATATAGTGAGCGGTTTGAGAGTTATAGCCGTTCCCGCGAAAGTGCTGAGTGCTGTTTAGTTTCTGCTGAAACAACCTTTGAGCCAAATCCTAACCCGAGCTTCCTTGTATTTTGTAGGCCCTTCTAGAATCTGTTAGAGACGCTCTACTGTGCCGAGGATATTTAGGAGCATACGTCTATTCGAGGTGGGCAATCTCACTATAAACTTGTACTTACTTTCAATTCAGGATATTGTGCTGTGTGTTGTGAATTGTCTTGTTGATTGAGCTTGAGTATTGCTTGGGTGATTTATTTGAGTTATCTGTGATTTGAGTTAACTGTGATTTGAGTTATCTGGAGCCTGAGTTATCTGAGTTTTGAGTTCTTGAGTTAAAACATTAAACATAATATACTTGAGTTGTCTTGGCATCGAAGAGTACTGGTGCCAGACGTTTTGACTCAACACCGAAGAGTACAGGTGTTGAGCCTTGAGTTGTGTGAGGCGGTTCGTGGTTGATCTCTCGTCCCAAGTCACACAAGCGCGCTATATAAATTTAAAAGCTGAGAAAATAAACTTGAGTAATTGAGAATTGAGTAGAGTCTCTAGGGATCACTTATGTGGCTTGAGTTGTTTGTATTTATTTGTTTATTTTGATATTATTCACTCAGCGGTGGCTGACCCCAATCACTCCCCCATTTTACAGGTAATAGCAAGGGCAAAGGGAAGGTCAATGGTTGATGAGTTGCGTTTCTATTTTTATATTTATGGATTTGGATTAAAACATTTATTTCGAGTCAAACATGTTTTGTTTTTAAAACCTTCAATTATTCCGCATTTAAACCACGAGACGGTTTTATATTTTTACTTATGAGTTGGGACCTTTTCATTACTTGTACTTGGGGAAATTTTATTAATTAAATGTTTTAAAAAATTTTAAATTTCCCCTGATTTTTGGGTTGTTACATCTATAATGAATTCATTTCGTCTCTTTATGAATCAAAAGATTCAATCACCTCTATATGAATCAAAAGGATTCATTTCGCCTTTATATGAATCATAAAGATCCATTCCGCCTTTATATGAATCAAAGAGATCCATTCCGTCTTTATATGAATCAAAAGATTCATCTCGCCCACAACAATTAATATAATACTTAAACATCTTAATTGGTAATCTTCACACTTTTGCATCCAACAAAATGATTCACAAAGTGTCAATTACCAAATTTTTTACGCCTACCCGTTACTCACCTGTTTTTCCGACCCGTTTGACAATTACACAATCAACAAGCAAGTCTTTACACCTTGGCACCTATATATATACATAATCATATACATAAGCACATAAAAATACAACTTTTACTACTAATATGATTATTTTCAATAATCATCTACTTAATTTTACTCTAACACATCATAACATTTTTTCTCAAAACTGGACAGTCTGTGCCCTTTCTGAAATCTGACTGACTTACCCTTCGAATCGGGTTCTGAAATAAATTTTGCTGGAAAGTAGACTCGAATACCTTTCCAACGGTTCTGACCACACTAAATTCCGAGTTACGGTTATTTTTATATATGATTTTTACAACACAGCACAATTTCTGATTTTAGTGCTGTCAAAAACTCCGAACTTTAACAAAAGTTTACCAAATCCATTCAATCCAACTCTCAAACTCTTGCATGCATTAATCCCAAGTTATAAAACACTTTTAGGGGAAATCAGAGACTGAATTTGATGTCTAATAACAACCATTTAGACATATAAACCAACAATTTCACTTCTAATCAAGTTTGGGTTAAACCTCAAACCCTAGCTCAAGAACAACAATCAAAGAGAAGAATACTCACCTCCTTTTAGTTTTGATTCTGATTTTACTCTTACGATCTCCTTCAATTTGTTGAATCTTTCTTCCTCTCTTTCAATTTCGTTTTCTTCCTTGAGCTCTCTAAGAGATATGTCGACTGACATATACACACAAAATGATATCTGTGAAATGCCACACATCCTAGTTAACTTACACGTATACTTCTCACAATTCTATTTTAACACATTTCCCCCTTCAAGTTTCACCTTTTTAAGTTCCTTCACCCATAAGTAAACTTAATTGAAACATTTAGTCCTTTACATATTAGTAAAGTTACTACTGATCATCAAATATTAATATTGCTATTCAAGATTGATATTGATCAGTTACTAACGGAATCAGCACTAACTGACCAGCATTAACAGAATCTACACTAACTGATCAGCATTAACGGAAATCAGCAGTAACTGATCAGCACTAACGGGAATCGGCAGTAACTGATCAGCACTAACAGAAATCAGCAGCAACTGATCAGCACTAACGGAAATCAGCAGTAACTGATCAGCACTAACGGAAATCAGCAGTAACTGATCAGCACTAACAGAATTCAGCAGTAACTGATCAGCACTAACGGGAATCAGCAGTAACTGATCAGCACTAATGGAAATCAGCAGTAACTGATCAGCACTAACGGAATCAGTACTAACTGAATCGTTACATCAGCCTTCCTTGAATTTCTTTTCCTTCTCATTTACTATCCGGGTTCGACCCGTTTCGTCCGTAACTTTCTCATACGATGTCCAAATGACACGAAACCAATTTCCACATTCTTTAAATGATTTATCTTTATTTATCATATTCAGCACTAACTGATCAGTTAATGTTGGTATATTTCTTCTTAAATTTTTGGGGTGTTACACATATCATTATGAAGCACATGTGCTTCATAAAGCCAATCACATGTGTTTTTGTTCCTGAACACATGTAACTTACAAGCAAGTCATTTGTGTTTGAATCACGAAGCACATGTTATTGACGGTATATATACACTTCTTTATTTTCAAAACACATGTGTTTCAAACACATGTGCTTCCAGTCACGACCACCACCACCGCCGGCCACCTCCGGCCGCCGTCCGCCGCCCATCGCCGCCGTCCGCAGCCGCCGTCTCCGGCCGCCGGAGGTGGGTGGGGTATTGATGTATTGAAGCACATGTGTTTATAGTTGTGTTGGTGGTTTGAATTTTGATCTTGACCATTAATTTTTCTTGATCCAAGGGTTAATAATTATCCCTTTGGATTAGATAAAATTAATAGTCTACCTTGAACATTTAATATTTGAAAAAGAAGTCACATTTAAGTCCTTTGTGATAAAAACAAAAATTCATTGATAGTTCTTCGTAATTTCTACACAAAACTTGCACTCATCAATCAAAAATATGTCTATATCTCTTTGGACCACTTGATATTATATTGTTTTTGGAGAACTGATATTTTGTTGTAGACATTTTGCAGGGTACCATTTATTCGCATTAATGATTATTATGAATGACCGTTTCCTTTATATCGTGTACTTTGATCTTCATTTGTTTCATAGATGAAAATAACAATATATAATTACCTACCATAATATTTATTAAAGAAATAGGTTACTATTTATTAACCGTTTTGTTTTTCTAATTTTTATTTTCATAAGCAATATATATTTATTAATTTAAATATAGTGTTAAATATATTTGTTTATAAATATAATGCCAATCTGTCACCAAATAGAGGCACGTGCTCCTTATCATCAAAATGAATGAAGAAACATAAGCCTAGTGGTATTGGAAATTGATATAAAGTGTTACTCATGATCAATGAAACTAGGATAATAACAAAATCCTCTCCCAAATCCAAGCGATATATGTCAATATTAGTTATAAGCGGAATAAGATTACCCTATCAATATGCAATCAACCACACAACGAAATATAGAATGCGATAAAAATAAAGAGACACAGAGATTTACGTGGAAACCCAAAACGGGAAAACACAACGGGCGGAGGAAACCGAGAATCAATCCACTATAATGTTGCGGTGTTTACAAAGCTTTGAATCAAATAGACTTACAGAGTGAATATATGGTACAAGAATCAATTAGGGTTAAAACCCCTAATTCGTATGTTCGTTCGTCGTACGTAAGGAAGCCGTCGAAGTCTTCGTACGTAAACAAGAATCACCGTAGGGTAATTGAATTTGTGAGGTACTGTATTCCTTCAAGTCCACTTGACTTTATAAGAGGAATTAATTAAGTTTCCTCAAATCACAAGTTTAGTCCCTCGGTTATATTTTATTTAATTTTGGAGCCAATATTCTTCGATCTCCACCTTGACTTCAAAATTATACCGCAAACGACATAGATCGAAACACGAACAGCAACGAAAAACCAACACCATATCAAACTCTGAAACTTCATAAGAACCTGCAACCACCATATATAGGGAAAATAAATGGTTCCGAAAATTAAAATACCTCCTCCGCCATTAGCCAAATGGCTCAATTGCGACCAGAAACACCAACCAAATCCAAAAATAAATTGAATTTGGCTACCGGAAGACTTTTGGTGAACATATCAGCGGGATTATAATTAGTATCAATCTTGCTAACAACACAATCACCATCAGCAATTATGTCCCGCACATAGTGGTAACGCATATCAATATGTTTCGTTCAGTCATGAAACATTTGATCTTTTGTCAAATAGATAGCACTTTGATTATCACAATAAACTGTATAAACTTTATTGTACCATCAAGCTCTTTAAATAATCCCTTCAACCAAATAACTTCTTTAATAGCTTCTGTAATTGCCATATATTCGGCCTCCGTAGAGGACAATGCAACTTAGACTGTAAATGGGCTTTCCAGCTAATAGCACAACCATTTAAAGTAAACACATACCCTATAATTGATCTTCGTTTATCTAAGTCTTTACCATGATCTGAATCAACATAACCAAGCACCCCATTATTAGAATTACCAAAATGTAGACACATAGAAGACGTACCACGCAGATAACGAAATATCCATTATACTGCTTTCCAATGTTCTTTCCCCGGATTCGCCATATATCTACTAGCCATGCTTACCGCGTAAGCCAAATCGGGGCGCGTGCAAATCATAGCATACATCAAAGATCCAACAGCACTAAAGTACAGAACACGTGCCATGTACGCCATATCGGTCTCAGTTGTAGGACTCAAAGTGGATGATAGCTTGAAATGAGCTGCAAAGGGTGTGCTGACAGGCTTTGCATCGTGCATATTAAAACGTCTTAACACTTTCTCGATATAACTGTTCTGAGAAAGTTGGAGAGTTCTAGATTTCCTGTCATGCAAAATTTCCATACCTAATATCTTTTTAGCAGCTCCTAAGTCCTTCATTTCAAAATCAGCTTTTAACTGGTCTTTTAATTTCCAAATCTCCTTCATATCTTTCGCTGCGATCAACATGTCATCCACGTATAAAACTAAGTAGATCATTGAACCATCATCACACTTCATGTAATAAACACAGCTATCGTAGGTGCACCTTTTGAATTCGTGACTGGTCATAAATGAATCAAACCTCTTATACCATTGTCTTGGAGATTGCTTGAGGCCATAAAGAGATTTATTTAACTTACAGACATAATTTTCTTTGCCCGGAACTACAAAACCTTCAGGTTGTTGCAATAATATCTCTTCCTCAAGCTCACCATTTAAAAAAGCTGTAGTAACATCAAGTTTCTCTAACTCATAGTCATTTGAAGCAACTACTCCCAACAATACACGAATAGAAGTATGTTTAACAACCGGAGAATAAATATCAGTATAATCAATACCTGGAACCTGACTGTAGCCTTTAGCTACTAAACGAGCTTTATACCTTGGTTTCTCATTCGGGTTAGTCGGTTCCTTGAGTTTGTAGACCCACTTCCATTTAACTGGATTTTTACCTTTCGGAATAGGGACTAAATCCCACCTACCATTTCATTGTAAAGATTCCATCTCGTTATGCATAGCAATCATTCAATCACTTGAGTCTTTAGAATTAATAGCCTTATCATAATTTACTGGCTCAAATCCTAACTCAATATCTGTAGCAACATTAAGAGAATAAGCAACGATATCAGCGTGAGCGTACCTTTTAGGAGGTACAATTTGTCTTCTCGGTCTATCTTTTGCAATGCACTGTGTAGTAGCTTGTGGTTGTGAATGTGATGAATCTTCAACAACTACAGGGTCATCGAACGAGGCAGACGGTTGATGCTCAACTGTACTCGGATCGGCAGTAGAAGAGGTAGGAAGCTCCACCTCAACTTCAGTATTCTCTTTACTTGCTTCAGATGATTCCTCTGTATTAACAGAAGAGTTTACGGAATTTCGAATCATAGCGGTCTCATCAAAAGTAACATCTCTCGATATAATAATCTTCTTCAATTCAAAACTCCACAATTTGTAACCTTTTACCCCTGAATTGAACCCAAGAAAAACACATTTAATTCCTCCCGGTTCTAATTTCCCGTTGTCAACACGTGCATAAGCTGGACAACCAAAGGGTTTCAAATCTGTATAATCGGCAGGTTTCCCGGACCATAACTCAAACGGAGTCTTCTTTTCAATTGCTCGTGACGGTGATCGATTGATAATATAACAAGCAGTCGATGCAGCCTCGGCCCAGAAAGACTTCGGCAATTTAGAGTTAGAAAGCATACAATGGACCTTCTCCATTATGGTGTGATTCATCCTTTCGGCTACACCATTTTGTTGAGGTGTATGGACTACTGTACGATGTCGAGTGATGCCTTCTTCTCGACAATAGGTATTAAACTCTTCTGAGCAAAACTCGAGTCCATTATCCGTACGAAGATACTTTACCACTAATCCTGACTGTTTTTTAACTTGCACTTTCCAATTTCTAAAAGTACAAAATACGTCAGATTTATGCTTTAAAAAGAAAGACCATACATTTCTGGAAAAATCATCTATGATCGTAAGCATATAATAAGCTCCTCCTTTGGAAGAAACACGAGCCGGTCCCCATAAATCCGAGTGAATATAATCAAGTGGTCCTTTTGTTGTATGAATACCACTCATAAATCTCACTCGTTTTGCCTTGCCATAAACACAGTCTTCACAAAATTCTAAATCAACAATCTTTTGTTGCCCAAGTAAACCTTTTCGACTTAATTCAGACATACCCTGAAAACTCATATGACCTAGTCGAAGATGCAAAAGACTAGACTGATCTGCATGAGATAAGGATTTTGAGACAACAACTGCATCACTTGTAATAGTTTGACCATCAAGAAAATAGAGATTTGAGGTTTTTCGTTTGGCTCTTAATTTGTCTGAACCATCTTTGAACACCCTGATAACTCCACCTTCACCAGTAAACCCATACCCCTTTTCATCAAAAGTACTAAGTGATAACAAGTTACGTCTAAGGTCGGGAACATATCTAACATCTTCCTCGGTTCGAATAACTCCATCAAACATACGGAATCTCACTGAGCCGTGTCCGAGAACAGAACACGTAGTATTATTGCCCATCCAAACATGACCCTGGTTTACCTCTTCAAACGTATAAAACCAATTTCTGTTGGGACACATGTGAAAAGTACAACCGAAATCGAGTATCCATTTCGTAGTGGATTTAGAATCATCTGAATAAATTGTAAGAAGTTCTCCAATACAACCAACCTCTGTGACATCGCCTTCACCCGAAGTATTACCTTGTTTACCATTTGCTGTTGATTTCTCTTTCATCTTCAACTTAATGCAATCATCAATAATATGCCCTTTCTTGCGACAATAGGTGCAAAACTTTCGTTTAACCTTAGATTTCGATCTCGGTCTATTAGAGTATTGAGAGGTTTTACCTCTATTTGTCGATCTTCCTCTAATATTTAAACCCTCTCCTTTCACGTCACTTGAACCACCACCTGCAATATGTTTCATCTTTTCTTTTGAATCTAAAGCTGTAAGGCCTTCATCTAAAACAAGAGTGTCACGGCTATAAATAATAGTATCACGAAAATTAGTATAAGATTCGGGCAAAGGTGACAATAAAAGTAAAGCCAAATCCTCATCATCATATTCAACATCCATATTTTCCAAGTTACCTACAAACTCTTTGAAAGTGGATATGTGTTCGGCTAAAGAACTACATTCCATCATCTTAAGATTGAATAATCATTGCTTAAAATGCAACTTGTTAGGTAAGCTCTTAGTCATCAATAATTGCTCCAATTTTAACCATAAAGCCGATGCTGAAGTTTCTTTCAAAAACATCATGCAAAACATCATTAGACAAATGCAAACGAATTTGTGATAGTGCCTTTAAATCTTTCATCTCCTTTTCCTCATTGGACCACGAAGCGGTCATTGTATCAATACCCAAAAGTGCCTTGTGTAAATCCATTTGTATCAACACATCTCTCATCTTTACTTGCCATAAAGGAAACCGAGTGTTTCGATCTAAAAACGGTATGTCATATTTCATCGAAGACATGATTAATCAAGATAAATAATCTCAATAAACTAATATTAAAACCCGGAAGCTCTGATACCAATTGTAGTAAAACGTGGGTAAAAATTGACACACTAATTTCACTATAATCAATGAAACAAGGATAATATCAAAACCCTCTCCCGAATCCAAGCGATATATGTCAATATTAGTTATAAGCGGAATAAGATTACCCTATCAATATGCAATCAAACACACAACGAAATATAGAATGCAATAAATATAAAGAGACACATAGATTTACGTGGAAACCCAAAACGGGAAAACACCTCGGGCGGAGGAAGCCGAGAATCAATCCACTATAATGTTACAGTGTTTACAAAGCTTTGAATCAAATAGACTTACCGAGTGAATAAATGGTACAAGAATCAATTAGGGTTAAAACCCCTAATTCGTACGTTCGTTAGTCGTACGTAAAGAAGCCGTCGAAGTCTTCGTACGTAAACAAGAATCGCCGTATGTAACACCTCAAATTTTAATACAAAACATTTGCCCAAAATAAATCATTTTTCATATATAGAAGAACTATTCCAAAATATGGATTTACAAAGGCCTTTGGTATGAAAATCAGAGTATAAAGTTTGGTGTTACAAAATAGATCAAAACCAAAGCTAAGCATAAATCCAATCTAAAGTTCTTCTACTCTAGGCCCCACATCTCTATCCATGCGTACCTAAACCTTTGATCCCGAACCTGAGTACATAGCAAAACAACGAGGAGTACGTGAGACAAAAACGTCTCGTGAGCTACATGGGTTTAGACCCAATAATAAATATAATCGTATGACATATAGACAAACATGTAAGTAAATCATCCATCTAACTAGTCACCCTATTGTGACCCTAATACTTTGCTTTCCTAGCAATCATATCTAGTTATCGGGTTGCCCCCGAACTAACTAGAACCACCTTGACTTATTAACCGAAATCCATCGCCATTAATAAGCCTCAAGATACCGGCAAGAGGGATTCGCCCAATCTACCAATACCTGCCTTACTCGCCGGACTACCTCCAGTTAGCAAAACTACTATCGTGGTTGAGTCGATGGGAATCCACCCAACTGCCCCTCACACCACCTCATGACCGGGGGTCCCCCGCATCATCACATCATCTCAACATATCATAACTCAATGTTATAGTCAATCTAGCTCTCGGCTATCACGTCTATCATCAAGCAAGTTAGTTCGATACTACTATTGGTATAACTAACTACTAACTACCAGTCTACACAATTAAGCAAATAGACTATAACACAAGTAATAAAAAGTATTTCATAGTCTATGTACTCAGTAAATTTCCACACGTACTCACCTTAGCAATTAATGCTCCAACCGTGTTCTTGACACTAAAACTCTTGCTTCCACAATTCGGTCAAACTTCCAAGACTTCACCAAAAGCCTAATACAACAATCACAAGATGTTCAACATCTCATACCATCAATAATGTATCCATTAACCACTAATTACCATTAACTAACAATTTTCCCCAATTATGGTGATTTACCAACCCTAGGTTTAACCAACCTTTAAGATTCTTACCAATCGAAATCATACACTTGTTTCCTTTGTTAATATACCATCTATCAAGTGTATACATCATTTATTCACCATAACCCATAACCCCCAATAACTAGGGTTTCAAACCCAACCATCAAAACACATAGATCTAAAGCTACAGAGATCAAGGAGTGAAGATATACATTTAATCTTCACCTAGGAGTGAAAATCTACCAAAGATTTGTGAAGAGATCGACAACAATCTGCACTAGAGCTCCAAAATCGCCAAAGATGAAAACTAGGGTTTTGAAATGCATTAAATGAGCCAAAACCCGACTTTAATGCTGTCGACAGGAGTTCACGACGCGAACTCCACTTCACGTCGCTAACTTTGCGAATCTTGAACTATTCCCGATCGTTACCTAGGCGTGAACTTCATGAGTCAAAAACCATAAATCCCTGGACGGAGTTCCCGATCGGGAACTCCAAGTTCACGGCGTGAACTTCTCAAGTGCAGCAGGCTGCACTTTTCGGTTGTTGTCTCGACCCAGTTTCGCCCATAACTTTCTCATACGGTCTCCAAACGACACGAAACCAATTCCTACGTTCTTAAAAACGATTTATCCTTATTTATCATATTTTTATAAAATTTATTTATTTATAAATTTTGGGTCGTTACACCGTAGGGTAATTAAATTTGTGAGATATTGTATTCCTTCAAGTCCACTTGACTTTATAAGAGGAATTAATTACGTTTCCTCAAATCACAAGTTTAGTCCCTCGGTATTATTCTATTTAATTTTGGAGCCAATATTCTTCATATAGGTCATGGGTTCAAGTCCCATTGTGGACAAAAAAAAAAAACTAAAAGGAAACTACATGTAGTTTATAAAAATGATGGTTTGGAGGGAAACACGTGTGCGTGGATCTAACTATAGTTTCTCCTCTCATAAAATTAAGTAGTCGAGGTGTTGCAATGCGACCAGCTGCTTTGAAAGGAACATCGTACAAAGTGACAAAACACGAGAAACCATGCATTGAAAATCAGCATTTGTTTATTCCTTTGTGTTTGGTACATTTGGTTTCCTTACACCTGAAGCAGTGGAGTTCCTCAACAGATTACAACATGTTATGTATAATATTGTTATGATACATAAATCTACTAATATTATTTTCAAAAGAATTGATTTGTAATCCAAAAAGAAGGTAACGGGACAACTTGTTTCTTGTTTGCATTTCTTCCTCTATATAGAAAAATGCTTATGTAAGCTTAAATATTATCATCAAATTTGATGCATGCCTAACGATAGAAGAACATGCCCTTATGTTTATAGAAGCCCAAGATCATGGTAGAAAAGGGGCCTTCACTGAAAAGACCATAACTTTTGGCCCAGGTCTCCGTTTCAGGCCCATGACCCGCCAAATCAAAGCTCGAGGCGAAGGTTACGACATGATAAACATAGGCGGTTTAACCAACTTCGGCCCAAAAAGCCTTGTTTTTGGACACTTAATTTATGTTTTTGTGTTTTTCCGTTAAATTAAGAACTTTGTTTAGGCCCGTTTGTCGTTTTAGGCTCATTCGAAACTCTTGGCCATATTTAAAGTGTATTTTACACATTGGAATAATCAGTTGAATATTTTTGTGAAATTCGTTTCTCTCCCAAAATTGTGTTCTTTGTGTTAGAACAAGTTTTGAAGATCATTTCCAAGGTATTCTCGAATCAACGTGGTTTTGGTTGGATTTTTCCCGATATTCCTGAATCAACGAGTTTAATCTACACTATCATTTTTTCAGTCTACATCAAAAAATTGAAAGAAAAAATTCACATTGCAAAGTCAATACCAATTAAGCTTAAACCAATACAATATTAAAGAAAAAATTGAAAGGCAAATAAATTTATTAAGGGCACAAGGTGTGGTAGTGATGTTATAGCCTAGTTATAGCTATAACATGAATATAACATGCACCCGGTATGGTGTAGCATGTTATAGTCAAGTTATAGCATTAAAGGGGTCCCACATTTATTATTTCTTGGTTTTTGATTGGTTGGACACCCACCCCCACCCCCACCCCCAACCTTCTCCCTTTAACGATCGTCATGGCCACAACGAAAATCCTATAACATGTGTATAACTTACAACCCGGTGCGGTATAACACCGTTATAGGGGGGAAAATGGTTTTAACGGAGTGTTGTAACGCCCCACACCCAATGCTCTAAAAACAAGTAAGGTGTTAGAAATTTCAAACACGAAGAAACGAAAACATAAATAAAACCCTCTAAAACCTGCACTTAACAAAATTCAACTAGGCACATCCAAATCATATACCATACTGACCCTTAATTACTGTATATATTTTTAGTTTTAGTTTTTTTTTCCAATTATTATTACTACTTTTTATACATATCCGGAACATTTGTAGAATTATATAATTGTATCTCTATTAACCTACAACTATATATTCTTTAAGTGTGACTTTTATACTACAACTTTCATTGCATGTGCAAACATCATGTCACCGTCACGTCCCTAAAAAAAATCGTAAACCAACAAAAATATATCCGTCACCCTTTATTCAGTACCATACTAGTGTTAAATAATATGTTCACTCTATTTTCTATTGAAAATGTAAATGCAAATATATAACTCAAAAAGCCCAATTTATAAAAAAAAATAATTAGTCTATTGTCAGTATTCAGTAATGATAAAAACATTTACATTTCTATTTATAGACTATTAGTAATAGTGTATAATAAAGCGGCCATGACCAAAGTCGCAACGCGTCCTGCACTATGGTGACCGACCTTACAAACAAACCCCTATTTTTTTATTGCATTATGTTGTCCAGGCGACCAATGAAGGTCGTCATGTGTTGTGTTATGCATGCTTGTATCTTATGCATAATAGGTGGTACTTGTACTAATAAAATCATTTTTAAGGTTTGATTGTAAGTTTATTCACCAGTAGGGGGTTTATCATTATTTAGTCTGAAGAGAGTAAATTGACGTGACATTTATGCAACACCAGTAATGAAACCTAGATTTCATCACCATTACGAATATTCTCAATCATACATGTTAGCAATAGGTGCTTTTGTGAAAATCCATTCTTTTTACATGTTTTGTAATATGACAAAAATAATATGAAAAATGGTGAGCAAAATGAACATAATGTGACTATTAAAACCTAATTCGTTCAGAATGAATGTGAGAATAATTGAAAATTTGAAAGTCATCACGAATGGGGTAGGGGCCTAGGGGTCCTTTTACAAGTTGGAATTTTCGTATTTTCAACTTATTGTTGTGGTGTGATTTTATTTGCAGATGACGTTAAACGTGCATAATTTCATTTGAATTATTGTATAGTGGGTTGTTCCTGCTTAAAAAAAATAAAAAATCCTAATTCCGTTATGACAATTGACACAAAGGTACTAACCAAATGGATAAATGGACTTAATAAACACCAATAAGATTTGTTGTGTGTTTTGTTATTTAACTTAGCTGAACAGATAAACAAGCACAAACGGATAAATGAATATATTTTATTGTTTGCTTATGATAAATTTGTTATGTTCGTTTATTTAACGGCTATTTTTTTTTACAAGTATGCATTAAAAGGTACAAAATATAAAGATCAACTATGATTAATAAACAACTTATGATTATATAAAAATTGCTCCGCAACATTTGTAATCAATTTAGGAAGAGAAATATATATTCTTCTTACCGATTTAACTAGTTACCTCAATTTTTCAGAATGTACGACTTTTGTTGATTTTTACCACAAATATCGTTTAGCAGGGGAAAGCGAATTTCTTCTAGTAATTGGAGACAGTTCATGTAAATTTAGAAGGTATAAAAAGTATTTGAAGATTAAGTAGTTACATAAAAATAAATGTTCTTTATGCATAGATTTGTTCTTCGTCTTATGACTACTCAAAACTGAATAGAGAGAAAACATTAATTTATATCATCGTCTTATTTAGGGATGAGCAACTAGGAGTATTGGAACTAAATTGCCGGTCTGGTACTAATTTGGTGCTTGGTTTTAGTCCAAAAAAGAATTCATGCTCAGTTCGTACCAGGCGGATAGCATGATAAACAAATCCATGTATATACTAGAACCGAAACAGTCCCGTACCCAATTAGTACCGACCTACACTACTCGTTGCTATTTTTAGGACTCAAGAAAATTCGAAACCACCAGTTTAGTACCGTTCGCATCCATAGTCTTACTAATATACATATTAATTATACCCTTTTAACATTTATTCAATGTTACTAATGAACATTGCTAGATCTTGTCTCAAAATTAACATCTTGTCTTTTTTGAAAATTAACTTCTTTATATATAAATACCGACTGACTTTATTTCACAAATGAGTCCTAAAATCTTGCCACTTCTGGTTAGGGTGGTGATATTTGCACCACAAGTTTTGATGCATGTACCACAACTTTTTTGTTTTTGACTAATATACCCTTACCCATTACAAATATGCTTTTTCTATTAAAGTATTTAATAGGTGGGACCACTAATACTATAGTACTATCTACAATTATGTGGATTACTTTTGTAGTAACTAACAAATTCATTTTATTTTTTATAAAGCACTGTAATAAAACTTAATAAAAATTACCGTAAAATTCATATGTAGACATCAAATTTGACAGGAGAGCTTTTGAAGAAGAAAAATGACACTACAAAAATTTTGAAAACCATCATATCTAGACATCAAAAGACGAAATTTTTCATCAAAATAAATCTCCATAGCCTATCACATGATAACTAATTCAATGTTTCAAAATAAAGGCTATGTAGTCTAGTTCCAAGCTAAAATTCATCAATCATTTAACTGTTACTTTGTAATGCATAAGTAGAACTCGAGGGATTGTTTGTTTGTGATGATTCCACAAGCTCAAATCTTGAAGGGTCTCGCCTCGTAGAAGTTGGTCCTCTTTTCCTTTTTGATTTTGGTGGTCTACCTTTAGGTCGTTGAATAATTGGCTCAAAAAGCGTATGGATTTGTCAAGAAGCTTAGTAATCATCAAAGTAGCAAACTCTTTCTTGCTTAAGGGCCATACTTTGTACATTGTATTCAACTCGTCGAGTAAACTAGCAAAAACGTTATTGTTGTCATTATGTGAAACATCTTCCGGATTTAAAGATAACGTGTCCATTCTCCATTGTCGATGAATTAGCTCCAACGAAAGTGTCATTCCATGCAATTCTTCTAACTTGTGAGCACAAGGAAGACCCATAGTCGCCATAAAATGACCGGTGCAAGGAGTCATTGTACCTATGAAAACACACAAGTATTACAATGTAAAAATATAATATAATCTTCAAAAGTGTTACCTTTTTTTATCCTTTGAAATTGTTTATATATCTCATTCAATGCAAACTTTGATACATGTGACAAAAGTTCCCTATAAATAGATTTATTGGCTTATTGCAATTGTGAAGAACTTGAATTCTTTCACTTGCAAGATTCACTTTAATCTCGTTAAATTCATGTTCAACAACAAGACAAATTTTATCTTTCACTTCTTGAAATCCACCGGTAGAAACTTGTAAATACATTTTAAGTTTTGCATGAGCACCTTCGACTCTTGAGGACGAACGAGTTCCAAAATGCAAGTAGTTATCAGTCCATGCACTAACAAACTTTTCTTTCCAAGGCAACCAAGTGTTCTTTATGTACTCAATTGCATCTTTCTTGTCTTTATAGAATAACTCGAAATCAACCCATTTTCTCACAAATATTGTTTCAGGTGTTGAATATATTATACTATTCCAATTAGACAAAAACATTTCAAATTCTTCACCACACCAGGTCCAAAATATTTCTTGCAATTCGCCAAAACATTCTTTTCGATATACCTAACACACAAAAGACTTGTCGTGCTTGGAAATACATACTTTATGGCATTCATTAGAGCTAACTCCATATCCGACATAATCACAAACGGTAGATTCTCAAGTCCAAGAATTTTTTTAAACACACTTAATGCCCAAATATAACTTTCTTCATTTTCCTTTTCCAAAAAAGCAAACCACGAATCAAAAGTGGTATTAAAGCATGAAACTCCAATGATATCAAGGTTAGGCATATTATACTTATTGGTTTTGTAAGTGCAATCCATCACAAAGGTGTTCGAGAAGACATTGGCCAATTTAATTGACAAGGGATGTGCAATGAACAAACTTGTTATATGCCCTTTTGAATCATATAAAATATCATATGAAAATCCACCTTTTTCAAGCTCCTCAAATAAGGCACTAACCATTGATCGGTTTGCTAAAGCATCTTTGCGAATTTTTGCCTTTAAGTTATTTATAGTTCTAGAGGTCGCTAGAAGATTTGGGTTTTGTTGTCGTAGAGAAGAAATAATTTGTCTCGGGGGTATTCCAGACAAGGTCATTTCTTTGACAGTTTTAATGTTATCCGGTGGTAACCGGCGAAACGAAGGATGCCCTGAAATATCAGAAGATGGCTCATGGTTATGTGTCAAGTCTTTTACATGAAGTACCCAAGCACCATCATTCCTCTTTTTACCTACAATTTTGAAAGGGCACTCAATTAAACGAGTGCAAGTGCTCTTTTCTGGTTTATCTTCAATACATTGTGCATATCGATAGGAACCGCCACGATCACATTTCAAAATGACAAACTTATCTTTTCTTGAATTGCGAATAGATAGTGCATATCCTTTATTACAATAAAATGCACGCACATTTTTTACTAACTCATCATATGATTCAAATCTGGAGGTTGCTAAATAAAATTCTTCATTTGGTGATTCGGTTGAGTTTATCTGCATAATGACTCAAAAACACTTTGTTAAAAATGAGTGAGAATTATCACAAATCAAATGTCATATTCATTAGTCGATATTATCACAACTCAAATACCAAACAAAAACTAATTTTTCTTCACCAACTAAGATGTCCGTTTTAATGTCCCAACTCAGATTCTTTAGTCCACTTAAATACATACTTCAACTATAAATCTATTGGGCATCAAACAAATATTAAATTTTACATTTTATAATTTGAGGACGAACTATACACTTAAGATGAAAAACTCATGAAAAGTAAAAAAATAACACTTAAACTATTATCAAGCTTAAAATAGAGATATGAGTTGTGATAATTAGAATGATTATACCTGAGAATCCATAGTTTACGTGGTTCATGAAACCGATTGCGTCAGTGATATTGGCGGAGCAAGCTTGAAGATACGCAGTTGAAAAAGCGTGAAGGTGAAGACAAAGGGTTTGGAGGGAGTCAATAAATGAAAAAGGGGAAATGAAAAGAGGGTGGAGAAGATTCGAATATATGGTCGTCTGACAAATTATAAAATATCTAACATAAGGGTATAATAGTCAAAGTAAAAAGTTTGTGGTAAGAGAATGAAAAGTTTGTGGTAAGACAATGAAAAGTTGTGATTCTGGTTAAGGTGCATTGCCTCCTTCTGAGGCTGCTGGGTATGGGCACCACATGTGGTGGTGCCTTTTTCTGCCATATCACCGCCACCTAAGCAACTACACCACCACCACACCACATCATTTGGTGGAAATACCCACCACACCACACCACAATATTTTATTTTCCATCTCATCATTTCTTTTACATTTATTTTTTAAACATAATATTAAACTTCCATTAAAATTAAAATAACAATACATTAAATTAAAAATACAAATACTTAAAATTAAAAATACAAATACTTAAAATTAAAAATACTTAAAATAAAAAAAACTACAATCCTAAATCGCTCATCGCTTTTCGGGCTCTTTCCTCCGCGGCTAGGAAATGATGAAGATCTTCTTGTGGCAAGCCTGACGGTGGTTGCATACTCAAAATATTCAAATTATTGATCATTCTTTGTTCGGTTGCAAGCGCCCTATCTCTTTCGTCTTTCTCCTTCTCCATTTGAACTTGTAGACGACGCATCTCTACGCGCTCTTTCGTTGCCTCAAAGTGGTCGTTTAATCGTTTTTGAATTTCTTCCCTATGCTTGCTCTTCACTTCCTTTTCCGCCGCATGTCTACCCGCTCGTTTAGCCTTGTCTCTTCCAATTGGTCGTTGAAGAGGAGTTGGGGTTCCATCAATGTCGTCGAATAGGTCATCTAGAAATTCATCGTCCCCTGCATCAAGGTCGACACGAGAACGACCATCAGATCGTCAACCGATTGTGAACTTTTTGAGCGCTTCGATTGTTGTTGATCTTTAGTAATTGTGCCGATCCATTTTGGATCCTCTTTTAAAATCAACCAATGTCGATCTAGCTCAAAATTATGGCCCTTTTTTTCAACTTTGTATTGTTTCTTGGCGGCCTCCAAAACATCAAACTCGGCCATTCCGCTACTTCTTTCCGACGAGAGTTTGTTGTATATACCATTAAATTTTGTAACCTTGTTGTTTATGTCACGTCATTTGCTACTAAGACTATTGTCTTTTCGGTATGGCGGGACTCCCATGAAGCTATGAAATTTAGAAAGAATGGCTTCCCAATAGCTTTTAATTATCATGCCATTCCCGTCCTTCTCGTTTTTAGAAGTGCCACACCAAGCTCGGCACAACGCAAGTTCCTCCTTTTCCGTCCATGGAAGTTGTGTGTCTTCTTCCACATCTTCTTCCCCAACTTCTTCAACAACCTCTTTTTCTTTTCTTTTCCCTTTCCCTTTCCCCTTTCGCTTGCTCCCCCCCCCCCCCCCGGCTTGTGGTTCTTGTGGTTGGGTTTGTTGATGAATTTCTTGTTGTTGAAAATATTGGCCGGTGGGTGCAAATTGAGATACATTTTGTGAATATTGGGGTTGTTGAAATTGAGGGTGATATTGAGGTGCGGTTTGTGGATAATATTGTGGAGGTGGAGGTGGGACAACACCGGAATTTAGGATGTTGACGTATTGGTCGAAGCCACCAAATCCTAGGTTCGGTCGAAGCCACCAGATCCATTATAAGTAGAGAGTATGTAGATTGGAGTTTGTAGAGAGTAAAATGGATTAATGGTGTGTGTAAAATGAGTGAAAGTATGTAATATATATAGGTAAATAATTTAAAAAAAAAGTTTTTTTTTTTAAATCCCAACGGCTATATAGCCGTTGCCAACGGCTATATTTGGCCAAAAATCGAGCATCTCCACCGCGTTTCCTCCCGTGGGCCGTTGCCCTCTCCACCCACGCTGCACCCCAACGCCGTTGTGGGGGGGGGGGGGGGGCGGTATTCCGGACCAAGACCACGCCGTGGCCGGCCATGTCACACCCCACGCCGGCTTCACCGTGGACCCATACCCTTGAGCCTGAGAGGACATGGGTTTGGATCTTGGAGCTCCAGATTTTCAGTTTCCTTTCCTATCTATTTTATATTATAGTCCCTTGATAATTCACATTTGTAAATACGTAGATAGTCATTTGAGATTGATAAATGCATAATCTCTTGAGTTTGTTATTTCGAATCCAATGAGAATATAATTCCATAACTCTCATTTCAGTTTTAACATAATAATCTTCAATTAATGTCTCAAAGTATCTATATCTTTGACATTATTTTATTATTTATCAACAAATATATCTCAAATAATAAGTCTAAGAAACGTTAGACAAAAAAGATATATTCCTTATTAAAGAAATAGTGAAAGTACAATTTAGAAAAGGAATAAAAAAAGAGAGAATCAATGTGGTGAGGGGGTAAAATAGTAAATAGCAAAATTTCTCGAATTGTGTAACAAACAAACATATACGACTGTCTTCTTCCTTGAGCATAAAAAAAGTTGGGGCGAAAACGGTCAAAGCATACCTCGCTGCTCTCACACGCATCTGCACGTAAGCGGACTTTACTAACTTACGCCTATTCTGCATCTCAATCGTTCTTCACAACAATGGCGGATTACAGCTGGATGCTACTCTTACTGTCTCTGCTATTGCTTGTAGAAATGCAGCTCACTCCTGCAATGGCAGCTTCAGGTGAACACTTACACGAATTTCTGCACTTATTAACTAATTTTAGTCCTTGTTACCGAGAATATTATTCGATTTCTGGTTCTAATTTGATTGATACTGTTAGTTTCCTTTTTGACCAGTTTCAGAAACTGTTGATAATGTTTTTAGTTCGTATTTGTGCTTCAGATCATTTGAGCTGTAATTTGTTCGAAATGCTGAATATTCGTGATTAATTGTTAGAATGTGTAGTTTTAGTATTAGGATTCAGTGCGCAAGTTAGTAATCCCTAATCGTTCGGATAAAAAAGGTAAAAAAAAGTCATGTACAACACTTTGTAGCGGTTTGTTTAGGGTTTTGAGTTGGTCATCCTGATCGAATCTGGAAATCTGCTGAGCAAGTTTTGTGTTGATGAAAGTGCTGGAATGAATCAGCCAGTTGTACTGTACAAGTTATATTGCGGTTAGGATACCAATTGAAATGTTGAACTCGTGAATTATTTCTGGCTCATAAGATTGATTCAACTTGACAATGTGTGGGGTTTCCTGCTTCCTTCGCATTAAATATATATGCATTGTAGTAGGTGGTTTAGAGTAATTTGAACAGAATACTGTTTCTCTTTGCTTTTATTAGTACCTAAACTCAGAGCTTACATCAACTATTCCCTTTTTAGTACCATGAATAAATAAGCATTAAATACAAGTATCTGAATTCCACGTCATTTCATGGAATAACACTATTATGTGTCTACTGAGCTCAAAAATTTGATATAACACTTCTATTTATGTGCTTCATGAAGGATTAAAACAATGTTTCATAACTAATTTCCACCATTTTTCCTAAATTTAAACAGGTTGCCCATTAAACATAACTGGCTCCAACATTACACGTGCAGCCGCCATTTGTTCAGACACAGAATCAAGAGCAAGTTGTTGTCGTTACATCAACGCTCTTATTGGTGTATCTATCGCCCGTTATGCAAACACAACCAACAACCTAGGAGTACCTCAAGAACTATCTCCAATTTGTCTGGAAACTATATCTGAAACTTTACAACTATACGGGATGACCAAAAATGCTACAGTTTTCTGTGGATTTGGGACGAAAATTCCTGTTAATTATGAGTGTCTTGGAATAACAACTGTTAATCAGATGGTGCAATTTCCAAAATTCTCAAATGTGACTTTAAATTGTAGAGCACCTTTAGGTGAAGGCCGTTGTAGAAAGTGTTTGAATTCTGGAATTTTGTTTTTAAGGAATTTAGTTGGAGCAAGTGATAATAATACTTTGAGCACTTGTAGAGATGCAACATTTGTAGCTCTTGCTAGCCAAGTTGATGACGTGGCGGCTATTGAGATTGCTGACTGTTTTTTTGGTGTTAAAAGGCTTAGTAACTCTACAGGTAAGGCTATATTTTTGGAAAAAAAAATATACTATTTATGGAAAATTGCTTTTATATCATTGTAAAATTCATAAATTATTTCTATATCCTTCTCAAATTCATAAATTATCTCTATATCCTTCTAAACTTTGTAATTGCCTTCATATCCTTTCAAACCTTTAAAACTCTTTTTTATGTCCAAAAACCTATTTTATTATTTATTAAATCGTGATAATATCAATAATACATGCAAATAAACATGATTTCTAATACATAATCAACATATATGTTGCATACTTATTTGATAATTATTGATATTATGATGATTTAATAATTATAAAATAGGTTTTTGGACATAAAAGACAATTTTAAAGATTTAAAAGGATATGGAGGCAATTACAAAGTTCAGAAGGATAAAAAGATAATTTATGTATTTGAGAAGGATATATAAATAATTTACGAGTTTTACAAGGATATAAAAGCAATTGTCCCTATTATTAATAGTGACAAATAATATTTGGCTTTTTCAATTTTTTTTACCCTTGATTAATATAGTTTTAACTGTCAATTTATATTTTTTATTTTTACAGGTTCTTCACCGCCTACATTTTCACCTGAGTCATCTCCAAGCCCATTTATTGCTGCTAGCCCAAGTCAACTCTCGTTGACCGCACCCGATATTAGACACCATAATTACCATCTGTCATTGTTTGCGGGTGTTGGTATTGTTGTTACAGGACTTGCAGCTGTGATGCTAGTACTAATTGTTTTCCTTATTATTAGGAAAAATAAAGAATTAAATAACCATGATATCACAACAGATAAGAAATCCTCAATGAAAACAATTCCTCAACCTACAAAAAAGTTCCAAGAAGGTAGTTAATTATGTAATCCGTACTATCTCGTTCTATGTGGTTTGTATGAAACTTTGGATTCCGTCCCTCGACTTTTCTTTATTACAAGAGCAGTCCCTTATTTTGAAACTTGTAACAGGTACGGTCCTAAAGCTAAAAAAGTTACACTTTTAGGGACCGTTGACGTTACCAATTTCAAAAGTTTCAAAATTAGGGACTTTTGATGTTACAAATTTCAAGCTTTTAGGAAGCATTCATGATACAAATTTAAAAATTAAGGATTTTTGATGTTATGAGTTTCAAAATTGTCCCTAATAATTAGGGACCATTGTAACATCAATGACCCTAATTTTGAAACTTGTAACATCAACAACCCCTAACTTTGAAATTTGTAAGATGAACAATCCCTAAAAACTTAATGGCCATTTTTGCTATATAGACTGACCGTTGATGTTACAAGTTTCAACATTAGGACTATTTGTGTAATAGAAAAATTCGAGGGATGAAATCCAAAATTCCATAGAAACCACATGGACCATTTATGTAAATTAGTCTTGTTTATGTTTTCTTTTTATAAAAGAATCGGAAGTTTATGCATGCAGGTCCATCATATATGTTTAGAAAGTTCAGTTATAAAGAGACAAAAAGAGCAACAAACAATTTGAGTACAATTATTGGACAAGGTGGATTTGGGACTGTATATAAAGCTCAATTTATTGATGGTTCAATATTAGCAGTTAAACGTATGGATAAAGTGTCAGAACAAGCTGTTGAAGAATTTTGCAGAGAAATTGAGCTTCTTGCTAGACTTCATCATCGTCATCTTGTTGCATTAAAAGGATTTTGCATTGAGAAAGATGAAAGGTCAATTATATCTATATATAATTTTATATTTTATATGCATATATTGCCTTATGTTTCTTACTTTCTTATACTGATTATATGGTTAATTATGTTTTATCCCTAAACCCTTCAACTTTTTCTTGGCAATATTTTATCCTGAACTTTGGTTGACTTTGTATTAAACTCCTAAACATTTGTTGACTTGGTATTTATAAGTTTTAACCTTTTGTTGACCTGCCACCGGTCAAACGGTTGTTTTGTGTTTAAAGTTAAATATGGTTTAATCCTTCAACTTTCATATATTTGATTTAAACCCTAAACTTTGTTGACCATTACGAGAAAAGAAGTGAAGTTTAGGGCTAAATATGGTTTTTGTAACAAGTTAACCAAAGTTAAGGGTGTAAGTCATGCAATTGGTGAAAGTTTAAGGATGAAAACATAATTAACCCTATTTACTATAATTATGGATAATGCAAATAAAGAGTTTTGTTTGTTTGGGGCAGGTTTCTCATGTATGAATATATGGCACATGGGAGCTTAAAGGATTATCTTTACAGTATGCATCTTCATTTCTTTATTTAATTAATTTTTTTCTTTATTATTAATTTGTCTTATGGTTGTGTGCAGATCCAGATAAGCCTCCGCTGAGTTGGCAAACAAGAATCCAGATTGCAATTGATGTGGCAAACGCTTTGGTAATGATAACATAACAGCTAGCTAAAAAAAGCTTTGAAATTTATTAATGTATATTACTATATTTATTTCTTTTATTATTTTTAGTAAACATTATTATTTTTCCTCATTGTATCAGGAATACCTGCACTTCTACTGTGATCCTCCTCTCTGTCATAGAGACATCAAGTCCAGCAATATATTACTTGATGAGAATTTCGTAGCGAAGGTAATGCCAATAATATGTTAATATTAATTTCTTTTAATTATTATCTTTATTAAAATACACTTTTTTACTAAAACCTCCAGTAAACTATTACAATACTTTTTTGCATATTTTTAATCATAGATTCTAAAATAAATTTAAATTTCCCTGTTCCAATATTTGTGATCCAGGTTGCAGACTTTGGGCTTGCATTTGCTTCTAAAGATGGATCTATCTGTTTTGAACCAGTAAACACAGAGATTCGAGGAACTCCAGGTTAGAATAAATACATTTTTATATAATTATAAAATCTAAAGATGGCTGGTTTGGTAACGGGTCAAAACGGTCCGGGCTGAAACGGGCCATTTTTTACAGGTTATGTGGGGTTGACTGTAAACACTTTCTTTTTACCAAATTCAAACAGTTCTTAATAAATAAATAATGTGTTCATTTATGAATTACAGAAACAATATTATTACAATAATGATCTAATTCTTTGAATAAACAGTTTAAGAAATTTTATGCATCAAAATTTAACCTCTTAGCGAATTTCAAGTTTCTTCTTTTTTTATTGGGAAAATGTCATAATATAGCAATATACTTTATAGTTAATGGTCCGTTATTGGTAATTATAAGTTTTTAGCCGGTCTCTTTTAGTAATTCCATTGTTAAAAAACTTGAAACATAATAACCATAAGGTCAAATCAAAACACTTTCAATTACAACATACGGACGAAAAAAGCTATAAATTACCAAAGAGAAATGATATTTAGTCCTACCATTTAGACCTACTCATAGGCCTACCCACCTGATAGATGACATGTGTATTTCACTAATCTCTCTCTCCTAATATTATCCCTTAATTTTGACACGTGTCTTCATCTAATGAGTAGGCCTATGCAGTAGGTCTAAATGGTAGGCCTAAATACAATTACTCATTACCAAAATACCTCGTCTAAAACGTTGTAATCACCAAACTGACCATAAAAGTTAGAGTAAATTACAGAAATTGTCCCTGTGGTCTACCATACCTGATTATGCGTTTTTGTCCCTATAATTTTTTTTGGGGGTTTTCTGTCCCTGTACTTTTTTAGATTCTGGATTTTTGTCCTTCCGTCCAATTTAACTTAAATTTCCAAACATTATAATATCTAAAATGCACCATCGCCTAAAGTACACATGGTCTTTTTTATTTGTTGGGTTAAAATTCAACTTAAATTTACTTATTCAAACCCAGGTTACATGGACCCGGAATACGTGATCACACAAGAACTAACAGAAAAAAGCGACATCTACAGCTACGGCGTGGTCCTTCTAGAAGTAATAACCTCAAAACACGCGATCCACCACAACAAGAACCTGGTCGAATCATCCCAACACCTCATGGCATCCGAAAGCCGCTTCCAGGAGCTCGTGGACCCCAGGATCCGCCACTCCTTTGACTTTGACCAGCTCCAGACACTTGTCACAGTCATCAAATGGTGCACCCAACGCGAAGGGCGCGCCCGCCCTACAATCAAACAGGTTTTAAGGCTGTTGTACGAGTGTGCGGACCCCATGCATGATGGGTTTGTTGAAGCTGTTGAGGAAGAAAGAGGGAGGAATAGTTGTGGTAAAGGGAAGATGTCTCAGAGCTGGGATGCAACAAGGGGTTTGGCTTCTTCTAGTAGTACTTCCAGGTCTTATTGTAGTAGAAGCTTTTTGCTTGAAACGGGTTCTCCTTCGAATATGTAAGATGAAATGTGGTTTGGAAGTTGTACAGTACAATCACCGTTTGCAGGTATTCAAAGATTTATTCGTCGTTTTAGAATCAGGTATTCGATAGAGAGTTAAGAAAGAGAAGTTGGAGATTTGGGAATATAGATTTTGTTGTCAGTTGTGTGTATTAAACTTTTTATTTGGTTTCATACGGAATCTCTTTGTTATACTACATATGGCATAGTCTAGTTTTGTAATGCGAATGAATCATGAACTGCAGTTTGCAGTCGCATTCTTTTATATGATTTTGGAATGTGGATGGATTGTAGAATGAAACTTATCAAATATTCATTTTTGTATATTATAACCAAAGTAACATTTCAATCATTAATCATATCAACAAGACAAAAACATAATAACTGTACAAAAGCTAGCTCAAGCCTCCTTGAGGGCCAAAAGCTCATGCTTTTGCCAACAGAACCAGCCAGGTTCACATAATCCATGAAAACAAACCTTTTTTTCCCCAAAATCACCACCAACCAAAACAACCACATGGCAAACAACAAAACCACCTTGCACAATACCCTCATTCCAGATATTCGGCAAGAATAGAATTAGCTCTAAGAAAGATACACCAAATCAAAGTATCAAACATTTTGATCTTCACTATAACGACATCGTGTGCAGTCGATCAATCAGAAACCAGAGCCCATTTTCCAAAATCACGTGAAGCAAAATGCAATTTCATTGATCCATTTCTTGTTCATGCAAGCCACTCACGAGTTTGAAAAGCTCAACCTCACAGCCACATGGCGCCACAACCACCACTGCAGTAGAACCACCATAGCACAACTCACCTAACAACCAACAGCAACAACAAACTTCTTCTTGCTCACCGGTTCTTCCACCAAAACCGCCACATCACCCACTTTCTCAAACAACTCCTCAACCTCACTCACACCAAATCTTTGCAAATCCAACGCTCGTTTGTACCGTTGCTGATAAATCGCCTCAAAACAACCCAAAAACACCCTACAAGAATAACTCACCAAAATCTCCTGAAGCTCCAATTTAAACTCATCCAACTTCTCATCATTTACCACAACATCTTGTTCTTCCAAAACTACCCTTTCCTCATCAGAAAATTCATTTTTTGGCGAATTTGGCCTCGTTAAACATTTTCTAAGATACACAAATTTCCTCTGTCCTTTACCTTCAACCCCAATATTATCACTCATTTTTCCCAAAAGATTTACCAATTTAATACTCCCGTATTCAGAAACATAAAGCGGTCTCCCAAAAGTCCTCTGGTATTCAGCAGGAAGCCGTGTGAGTGGTAAACAACCGTTAAAAGCTTCTAGAAGATTCATCAGTTGACCTTTTAAACCAGTCAAATCTCCCGGTTGCACCCACATTAAATCGTTCTGTTCATAAGATAACGAATGTGTTGAGTTATAATAGCTTTGAGATACCCCACGGTACACAATCGCTTCCTCTTCGTTAAAATCTGAGCTGTCAGTTATCTGATGACAGCTCATCATAAACCCCGCCACGTCAGCATGGGTAGGACCAAACCCTTCACCACGAACCAAACTAATCCAATCCCAAACATAACTACCCGCATTAGTCAAAGCAGACGAAACCCCAACACCAGAAGGAATAACCAGAATCACAGTATACCCGCGTTGACCAAGTATATGAAGTGCATGAGAAAAGTCAACATCACCCGAAATCAACATAATTGAAGAAGGTGGCGGGTTATCGAGAGCAAAAAGAAACATATCGACTAATATAGCTTTGTCAGCAGCGTCTTTTCTGCCACTTGGCACGTCTATGAGCTTGACACCTGTCCTTTGACATCCTTCTCTTAATCGCCTAGGAAACGCGTTGAAATCCCCGTAAGCTGAGAACACGGTAACCGCCCCGTTTATTATCGGGTGGACCCGTATTGCTGTACGGATATTACCCGCTACATCTTCGGGTCGGATGTCACTTGGAACCGGGCAGTTTTCCATGTCCCAAAGTATGGCAATCGGGCCATCTGATATGTGTCGGTTTTGTTGTGGTAAGTTTGTGGTTTGTATTGATGTGTGTGTATGTATTTGTTGACTTTGTTCCATTGTTCCTGAAGATAATATCATAGCTGATGCATTTGCATTAGACATCATTAGCTTATAATTGCTCAAAACCTGTCAATTTCCAAAACAAAAATTGTAAATTTGTTACAAATTTCGTGTTTTCTCTTTATCGAAGCATAATGAGATAATCTCCCCTTAAACTCAATCCCAAACACACCCTTGTTTATGTAATGAACTAGCATTAAAGAAAATAAACATGTATTAGGGTTAAGTATATAACAAGTCATCACTGTTTATCTTCTTCCTAAGATCCACAAAATTGTAATAAAGTATCGATAATTAAATGCGTTGAACATGAAATCATGCAACTAAGCCATTCAACTAGATTAAACAAAAGTCAACAGCACAGAACGTACAGCTCAATAGTCAACCGACCTATGCTTCCGTAAGATCCTGAGCTATAGGGAAAAATTAAAACTGAAAACTAAACGGCAATCGAGTTGATACCTGATGAATTAAAATCAAGATTCAAGTATCTAATTAATCAAGAACAAGAAGAAAGCATTCTAAACGTGAAGCACCGTTAAATGGATTTAAAATTGACGTTAATTTAAAATCAGGAACACAATTTATAGTTAAAATTCAATAGATCTGCAATCGCATAAACAAAACGATGACGATAACGGGTAATATATTCAACCGGTGATTGAAACCGACAATATTGATACGAATACAAAATAGGAAGAGAGGGAGAGATTTTATTTACCTGCCGAAAGTAGAAAGTTCGTGAGAGTGAAAATATGATTTTGAAACGAGAAAATGGGTACAGGGATTCTTTTCAACCCAATTTTGGTATTTAGGGGAAAATCAAGAAATTGAGGTCTTCAATAAGTCAATAACCCCACCCTTTGCAGTAGCTACTTGTACCTTATGCATTACCAGCGTTTTACTTGAGCTACCTTGGATTTAATTTCAGCGGTTTGGTATGAGACTTGAGAGTATGGGAATGGAAGAATGATTTTCATTCCCAATATAAATGTTTGGCTGGTGTGTTTTTCTATCATTCCCAACTGAATTTTGACCATTAGAACAAAAAAAACTTATATTTTCTTCGTAATAATTAGAATTATTTATTGATCTCACTTGATCTCACTCATAAACTACTTGTTTCCTCTTTCTTTTTTTGTGTTGAAGTTAATGCCGGGTTTGTTTCTTTTTGTGATTTCATGTTGGATTCTTGGTTGTCTTCACGCTACAAAAGAAATTGGTTATACTCCATACGCGAAAAGTTATGGATTTATTGTGGTGGACCGTGTTGTAATAGATTGAATTGTGGTTGATTGTATGGTGTTTGATGGTATTGTTATTGAATGAATGAATTATATAATTTCAGTCCGTTGTTATTTGAACAAATTGATACGAGTGTAAGCATATATACAATAGATCCTTTTAGTCTACATACCGGAAAACAACTCAATAATAAATAGCAAAATTAAAATGATCTATAAGAGCACAATGTGTGGACGAGGTGTTAAAGTCGTGTTATAGCCAACACAGCTCTATAAGATGTATAACATGGCTTTAAAAGAACATGGTATGTTTGTGTGTAAAACACGTGTTCAAAGCATAAATGTCTTTTTAACATGATTTTGATATTCACCTAAAAATTACCATCATTCGTTTAGCATTCCTATAACACCCCTTTGAGACCACGAAAAATAGCTCAAACCAATCACAATTTAGGGGAGAAAAAAAAGAAAAGAATGGTTTTGGTGTTCCATTATTTGATGGGCGATGAGGTCTTTGGCGTTAGTGACAATGTGGTTTGGCACACTTTGGCGCTGCCAAAGTGCATTTGGCGATTGTTTAACGTGTTCCACACCCAGTACTTTCACACCCACCTCAAATTTATCCTTATTCTTAGAGCATCTCCAATGGTAATTTTTTTAAAAGCTTATTACTATTACAATAAGCTTTTATATGACTTTTTACCATTGGAATGGTGAGCTTTTTTAAAAGCTTATTGGAAAGACTTTTTTTCTACTAAGCTTTTAATGTACTTTCAATGTTTGTCTTTTTTAGTCCCCTATGTATAATAATCTTTCATTTTAAACCTTAGATGTATTTTACATAAATTCTTTATTATATTATTATTAGTTAATAAATAAATTATATAATATTTAGTGTCAATTATTATAAATTATTATAATATATTTGTATGAGATATTTAAAAAAATAATATATTTAGTAAGGATGTTATAAAAAGTGTTAAATTATACAAGGGTTATTTATAAAATATTTAAGATAGATAAGGGTAAATTTGAAATATTATAATAGAAAAAGCTTTTTGACAGGTTAACCATTGGAGATGCTATTTATGTAAGGGTGTTTGGTGAGTAGATTGTTGATGTGACAAATGTAATAAGTTCTTGTGATGTTAACCATTGGGGATGCTCTGATAACATTCCTATAACATCTCTTTAGAATTCACAAAAAAGACCCCAAATCCATCACAATTTTAAAAATAAAATAAAACACATATACACATATTTAATTGCACGTTAAATCAGTACTAGCGCCAAATATTGTTTAACGCATGTTTAACGCCCCATACCCATTGCTCTAAACATCAACTTTTTACTCTACAAATTACAATATAGAAATAGTAACAAATTATATTATTAAAAATTTGAAGGTTATCTTACATGTTTTTTTATCAGACTTAATATAAACGAAATTAGATAAATACCCACCTATAAAATAGTTTCCATAATTAAGTATTCTTAATAAAAAAAACCTGAATAATTAGATATCCCTTAAAAGTGAATTATTCAAGATGAAGATGACAAGAGCCTTTCAATGGCAGCCACATAGAACTCTTTAGGCATGGTTCCAACAACCGAGCCACATTTCTCACCATTTTTAAACAAAAGCACAATTGGTACCGCTTTTATATCATATTCTTCTGCAATTAGTGGATCTTGATCAGCATTAACCACAAAACATTTTATTTTTCCTGAATAATCAGCTGCAATTTCCTCAATTACTCGGTGCACCATTTGACATGGTCCGCACCAACTGGTGTAGAATTCCACTAGAACCGGAGTTTGGCTCTCCATAATTGATGTGTTCCATGATTGTCCAGTTACTACTGTTGCTGTAATTATAAATTAAAAAAATCATTAAGAAAAGGCATTTAACAGCTACGTTAATATGAAATTGTTCTGTACAGATAAAAATTGTTCTGGAAGAACCATCTCCGTTTATACACCAAGTGTACATCAAATCAAGAACACAGTTAAAAAGTAGTTAAGTGTCAACCAAATAATTTTCCTTGTCCATATTGACCAATTTTGTCAATCTGAACATTGTTGTTATTATTTAAATAAAATAAAATTTCAGAATTTGACACAAATCAGGATTGACACCAACGGCTTACATTATCAGTTAATAAATTTGAGAGTTTAATTTTTACCAAATTCGATTGGACATAGGCATCCATGTTAGATTTTATCTAAAAACTATTTTTTCCTTAAATTTACGCATATTGTATTGGAAATTAAACTCCTCAATCAAATTTCTAGTTCCCCCACACTCAAAATTTGTAATTTTCGCAATAAAAGGATATTAAATAAATTCAACCTCAATCTTTAGTGGAATCCCCAATTCAAACCACATTTAATTTCAATTTAAATCAATATAAAACAAAATCTAGTAACGAATTCCACTAATCACTGCTGGATCCGTTAGCCCTTACTAAATATAAATCTGATCGACGTTATCAATAAGATCTCCATATCAAATCAAAATCATAAACGAAGAAATATGATTAGTACCTTTCGATGGGCGTTGCATAGACAGGACTCGAAAAGTGGACGAATTTTTGGGTAGACGAAAAGAGAGAGCAGAGAAACCATTAATTTGCCGAGGGGAAGCAAATAACGAAGATCGTAATGCGAATTGGAAACTGGGGGAAGAAGGACGGGGTAAAAATGATGCATTCGCCATTGTTTGATTTGATTCGATTATTTGATGAATTGGAAAAAGCGATCGGATCTTATTGGGGACGTGGAGAGTCGCACAGATGAGTGATAGTGATGGTGGAGAAGAAGCCAAGAAGGTGTATTTGGTTCGTTGAAAACAAGAACAACGTGGAGACACAGAAAATGAGTTAAGTTTCTAAATTTGTTTCAACATAAAACTAGAGTTGGATGAAATAATTATGGATCTTGTTTATTTAATGATTTTTTATAAATGGTTATTTTATGTTTTTTTTTTCTTAAACTGGTGGTATGGTATATACCAAAAATTTTGTCACGTCACCTAAATAATTACACCATAAACGAAATATTCACAATATCATCACACCAACTTGAATGTGGAGAACACCAAATGTTAGATGCCTTCTCCTTGTAGGAGTTAATACCAATTTTCATTAAATAAAATACAATACAATTGGGAAATGACTAAAACAAATACAAGATTGAAATAAGAATATGTAGAAACAAAGAAAAAAAAAAAGACAAGTTTTGGTTGAGTCTCGTGAAATTCACGATCCCCTTAAAATAGATTCGTTGTCTATTTCCCAGGGTAAAACAACCGAGTAGTTTTACACTACCGGATATAATCCAAGCCCGAACACTAATCGAAAGTTCTTGTGTTTAAGGAACACTATCAATGGAGAGCATATGTGATGCTTGTAAGTGAGTAGGAAAGTATATGAATTTGTGTGTGTTCTTCCAAATGACCAAACCCACTATTTATAATGGAAGATGGATGGAAGATGGTCAAGTGGATTAATGACATACATTATTGTCATTAAACCAATTCATTACAAAGATCAAAACAACTAATTCAAATAATTTTTAATGACAAACATTAAAATTATAAATATTATTATTAATAATATTATTTGAATACATTCCACAAAACCGAGTGGCAAAACCGAACCAACATGAAACCCGGGAGACGAGCGTGAATAGGTTCAAGTTCCCACTAGTTCATTTGTTTTATTTCTTTGTTCCATACACCCCAATTTGAGAGTCGATATCTCATTCACCACACTCCATTTTGGACATACCAACCATTAATTATATATACTTAAATATATAATTATATGTGTCCAAAATTTTTCCAACAATCCCCCACATGAATAGAGATCGATCGAAAACACAACAAAATTTCGATAAATGTTCAACAGTTAAGTCTTGCAAAGGATAGGTAGGTGTTAGCCTTTGAACCTTCCCTTGAGAAGCACACTTAGTCTCCTAGCAGTCAGTAGACGCGATGTCCTTGAACTGAATCCGCCTTTTGTGTAGACGACAGTATACATTCTCACAAGACTCTCCCTAACTTGTTCATATCCTCTTATCGTGCCCGTCTTGGTCATGGACACTGCCTGGTTCTGCGAGAGCTACTAAGAATTGTTCCCCAACAAATCCATTCGAAGCGACCCCACTTCTCCCTCACATAGGTGATTCTCTACAAGGAATCATTAAAAGCCATAGTGATTATCCTCATTGTCACTGAACTAGGAATGGACTAGGAAGTAGTACAATGTACTCCCTTTAAGAATGTTTGGAGGAATTCCGTTACCCCCACAGTGACATCCCTTCGTTTATACAATTAGGTTGTCCTATTGAACCTAGATCTTGGGATCTCCAGTCAACTGGGTTAGGTTTCCTTCGCATAAACTTTATTACAAGGGCTTTAGTCCCATTCCATTATAACTAACTCTCTACTTAAGCCTTTTCATATGCAGATCCGCGATGTTATCAAGATAGTTAATCTTGATAACTTCAATTGAGAGTAGTTATCATATCGTATTATGTCTTATCATTATACATTGTACACTTGACTAATGTAAATGTATGACAATGATATATACTAATTTATACATCAACTATTTGGAATATCTTCCTTAATTGATGTAACTTTAGGAAGATGAATGAATACCTTAGCAAGGTACCCCCACATTCGTACGTATTTATAAGACAGTTTTCTTTCAAACCAAAATCCGTATGATGTTTCATCTAACCCTTACGAGGTATCTTATATAAAAGATAAGTAGTCGACATACGACATACCCCCACATTTGTACGTACTTATGATATGGTTTTCTTTCAAACCAAAGTTTGTACAATTTTCATTTTATCCTCACGGGTATCTTATATAAAAGATAATTAGTCGACACACGACGTACCCCCACATTTGTACAAATTAATGTATCAATTACTTTCTATTAAGTAAAATTATACCCTTTCGTATATATGAAGGAGTTTTGGTTATTTCTTTCAACCAAATGGAAGGATGACTTTGTTATTTTTGTGAGTTGAATCAATATGGAATGTTGGTGGTATGCAATTCAATTAATTAAAATAAATTTAGTTAAATTTATATGGCATAATCAACCATGTTAAATATTTAACAATTTAAATGAACAACTTTATTAGTATTTTATCAAAATCGCGGTTACAAGTTGTCACATTTAATTTTAATATTTTTACCAACAACACTTCCACATTTTGATAACACAATTCCATTGGATTCAATCACAACCCAAATAACAAACTTAGTAAGCAACAATCCGGACACAAGATTTTATGAATCCCCGGAACATACAAGATGTTGCTCAACATGACATCATTTCCGAAAGCCATCCTTACGATAACATTTCCTTCACCTTTGATATATGTGGTAGTCGAGTTTCCCGTAAAAAGTTTTTACTCATTTTTCAACATCTTTGAAAATGATAAACATATTTTTATCGAAACACACATGACGGGTAGCACCCGTATAGACATACCATCCACTTGAATCGGTTCGCACCATTTAATTTCGACAAATCGGAAATCATGGCCACATTATGCACATCTTCCTTCATGTACATTTCCATGTTAGGCATTGTCACAACATTTGTCATTTTTTCCAAATAAAAATGCAAAATTGACCAATTAGCCTTAACAATCAAAATGTTCCAATTAGTAGTAAGATATATTTCAAGTATCATCTTCTCAAAAATAAACTCAAGAAGCCAAAGACTATCTTGTATCTTACTCATTAATATAAACCAACATTTTTCCCAAGTCTCACAATTTGAAAGTAAAATTCTAGATGCCAAAGCAATCCATAGATATAAAATCCGAAGAATTTAACTTTTACCAAATTTGAGAAAATTCAAGTAACCAAAGTTATCTTGAAATCTTAAAACAACAAAACCTTTTTATTTCAAAAATCTTATAATTTCCAAATATCTCACATTTTGAGACTATATTCAAGAAACCAAAGTAATCTTGATATGTATAAAACGGAAATTAAAATTTTTCCAAGAAAGATCTCTATAATTCAAGAGAACAATAATAATGCCAAATTTCAATCCAAACATTCGATTTCCAAATAGTCTCACAAATTAAAACCATATGTCAAGAAGCCAAAGCTACCTTGACATGCATAAAATGGAAATAACATGAATGAATATACTTTTCTTAAATTCAAAATTTTGAAAATCATAAAGTAAACTCTCACAATATTGAGAATAAATACAAGATGCCAAGGCAATCTTGATTACTAAAAGTTATAAAGTTTTAAAACCAAAGATTCAAATACATTTTCTCACTATATGAGAATAAATTCAAGAAAACCCAAGTTATCTTGATACTTGAAACAAAATAAATCAAAACATTTATATCAAAAAAAACTTTTAATTTCCAAATATCTCACACAATGAGACTACATTCAAGATACCAAAGTATTCTTGATATGTATAAAATGGAAATTACGAAAAGTTTATAAAATATTTTCTCAAACAAATTCTTTATAATTGAAGAATAACGACAATATTATGAAATATAAATCCAAAATATTTGATTTCCAAATAGTCTCACAAATTGAAACCATAACTCAAGAAGCCAAAGCTACCTTGAGATGAAGAAAATGGAAATCAAAATCACTTACAAACCAACATAATTTTTACTAATTAACAAATTTCACAATGATATACAAAATGTTTGTAAGATTTATTTCAAATATCATCTCTAATGAGAATCAACTCAAGAAGCCTATGACTATCTTGAACCTTACAAACAAATATGATTGTAAAACTTATAATTAACAACAATAATTTTCACAATTATAAATATTAAATCCAAAATTGTTTTAAACAATATATCAAGTTATTTAAAATCAAACTTTAAAAACTTGATATAATAAACTTTAAATCCAAAAATTTGATTTAACAATTTATAATAAACTTAACCAAACATCTTCTTTTACATAAACATTTCAATCAAAAACTTTTTCCGAATCAATGCTATTAAAGAGCAAAAATCGAAAAGGAAAATATGTATTTTCCAACCGGTATTAGCAAAGAGAGGAAAATCTATTTTAAGTTTGTAGGAGCTAATACCAATTTTCATTAAATAAAATACAATACAATTGGGAAATGACTAAAACAAATACAAGATTGAAATAAGAATATGTAGAAACAAAGAAAAAAAAAAGACAAGTTTTGGTTGAGTCTCGTGAAATTCACGATCCCCTTAAAATAGATTCGTTGTCTATTTCCCAGGGTAAAACAACCGAGTAGTTTTACACTACCGGATATAATCCAAGCCCGAACACTAATCGAAAGTTCTTGTGTTTAAGGAACACTATCAATGGAGAGCATATGTGATGCTTGTAAGTGAGTAGGAAAGTATATGAATTTGTGTGTGTTCTTCCAAATGACCAAACCCACTATTTATAATGGAAGATGGATGGAAGATGGTCAAGTGGATTAATGACATACATTATTGTCATTAAACCAATTCATTACAAAGATCAAAACAACTAATTCAAATAATTTTTAATGACAAACATTAAAATTATAAATATTATTATTAATAATATTATTTGAATACATTCCACAAAACCGAGTGGCAAAACCGAACCAACATGAAACCCGGGAGACGAGCGTGAATAGGTTCAAGTTCCCACTAGTTCATTTGTTTTATTTCTTTGTTCCATACACCCCAATTTGAGAGTCGATATCTCATTCACCACACTCCATTTTGGACATACCAACCATTAATTATATATACTTAAATATATAATTATATGTGTCCAAAATTTTTCCAACACTCCTCACACCACAATCATCGTGAACAGTGACCGTGGCCATCGTCGTCTCACGAAACCCCCTCACGGTGTGAGTGAGATGGTGTTGATGTTGCTTTCCACATAAGCTTCTACGACGCGATGGCCATCAGCCTTAAAAAAATATAAAAATATAACTGAGTTTTCTGACTATTTTATTTAAGCCAATCAATTTAACCTAGAGGCAGCAGTTCTCGACACGACTTGCAACCTGACAAGAACCCAACAAAAAAATAATTAGGTTTGGATTAAGCCTAAATGGTTTTGGGTAAAAAACACATCGGCGCATCCAACTTGTTTATAGATCAGGTCAGATACGCGTTGACCACCATAGTTCATAACCACGCCGGTGTGGACATTGCGGACCATGCAGCCGTGATAGGCATGGTGAAGCTACGGACCACACTAGTGTGGAAACTGTGGGACCATGAACCCGTTATAGGTATGGTGCTATTATATGGTCGATCAAGTTTACTTCTTGTTTTTATTTGAATTTCAAACTAAAAAGTGACGTTGATCATATCACTTTTCTCTCAGAACAACCAAGATATAAAAAGTGTGGTGGCATTTGTACAACAGAGGTACAAAACAGTAGTAGATTAAGGTTGTCTTCACAGCTAACGTTTTAGGACCTCAAACAATACATCACATTGTGGAAAATAAAACAACCTAAAGTAGATTTTCGAAATATGCTTGAAAACAAGAATGCAAACAACATTCATACAATGGTTTGCGATTGATCTACATAAATCCATAAGCTTACAGATGATGTGCTTGTTAATGTGGTCTCATACATACACACTCAGACACAATTAACAACATTGCAATCACATTTGTACAAAAACATACCCAAATTTGTTTTTTGTATTTTTAAATCTGATTTCGCTCACCTTTTTTGCACTAATCTAATCGTTATTAATTTTTCAGATTACCAAGGTCCTGTTAATGTTCTTCGTAAGCATAGTCGTTTACTTCCCCATGGTAGTTTCATCTTCTCCACTAACTGTAAAAAAAAAAAAAGATGACAAAGTTAATTTATCAAAATTTGACTTTTAGGAGTCAAAATAGATTTGCGGGTCACCCAACAGATCCTTTTTGTTTTAGCCCGTTACACGATCCACCCTTTTTTCCACCTCTAGTGAATTATATCAGTACATACCTGATTATTCTGCATGTCCATGATCTCTTCCTGTAGTCAAACAAGAAATACAGATTATAAGAAATAGTCAAACCATTTCATAAACTAGCTAATGGTACGATTAAAGTTAGATTTACATGCCTGTTTTTTAATTAATTCGTGATTCATTTCTTTAAGTTTTGCGACTTCAGCTTCCAACTCCAAAGTATAAGCCTGTGTGATTTAATTAAAATTATCATTAATCACAAATATTGTGTGACCATTAAGATAATGGCTTGATGCCAACTGTTTCATCAAGGGTAAGTTGCCACGTGGACACTTGATATGAAATAAAAGAGTTTTAACCGGTTAAAATCAATTATTTTAGACTTTTCATGATAAATGTTACCTTAATTGAACAGTTTAGGGGTAAAATAAGGGAGGTGATTTTTACAAAACAACATTAATCTATACTAAGCAATTTCAAATTAAAAGACAATTATGTCCTTCATTTCCTTTTATCACACTATACATTACACCCTCCCAATAAGGATATGATTGTCCTTTTATATGATATTACTCTGTATAGATAAAAGTTGCACTGTAGGAATCACCTCCCGTAAAATAACCTTAAAATTACATTAAAAAAATAGTATGTTACCCAAATTGAGAAAACAAGTATATGTCACCCTCGAAATGAAATACTACCTCCGTATCAAAATAAGTGATACACTTTCCTAAAAAGGGTGGAACAAAATAAGTGATACACTTCAAAATCTTTCCTTATTTGGCAAAAAAGTGGGACCCCTTCTCCACTAACTATCTACTTTAATAAAGTAAAATTACCCTTTTACCCTTACTTTTACTTTTAAACATCATTAATTTCACTACATCCAAAAGAAGTGGGTCCCATTATCCACTAACTATCCACTTTATACTATTTTAAATCACTTTCCAATCTTTTGCCTCAAAAACCGCAATTTTCCAAATGTATCACTTATTTTGATACGGAGGTGGTATTAAAAAAAGGGATTTGCTAACCATTGCCCTTAGGGCAATGGTTAAGAATGGATAAAGTGGTTTTTGTACAATTAATGATGCATAACTAATCAAATGTGGTTATTAAAATGCATGGGGTGGTTTTTTATTAGTTAATGTACAATGATTTAAAGCCAATAAAAATTTCTTAAACATTGCCCTAAGGGCAATGGTTAGCATTTTCCTTAAAAAAAAAAAAAAAAACCTGTTTTCGAGCGCGTGATCTTGCAGCAGACTCGCGATTCTTAATCATTCTCCGCCGCCTTCTCTCCACCACTTTTTCCAAAGTCCCGCTGCTTTTCCGCCCTCTTAAACCGCCTTCACCAAACGCATAAAACGGTGGTGAAGGAGTTGAATCAAAATTACTTTTTGGAATCAAATTTCTTGGAGAATTTGCCACAATCCCACCGATTGTTTTAATACTCATCACATTACTCTCTACACCACTAACCTGAACCACATTACTCTTAATCGAATTCTCAGATTTCCCAATTGGGCTAGCCAGTTGACCAGTCAATGGCGCCGAAAAGTCCAATGCAGCTTGTTTGGGAAAAAGCGGTTGCGGTTTTGGCTTCAATTTAGGGTTAGGGTTTGTGTTTTCGGTGATTTGGTTAACCGGTGGTCCATTGTTGTTTCTAATCGCTTGTTGTTGAACTTGAAACCCTTGATTTTGATTTTGATTTTGATTCTGATTAGGGTTTTGGAATCCGAAAATGAAACTATTGTTTTCGGCATTTTGTTGAGAAACATCACCGTAAAACGAGCTTGAATTCGTTTGAATTTGGGTATTTTCCGTTACTACCCCTGCTTTCAACAAGAAATCCTCGAGTGTTATCTCGCCTAATGTTGGTTCCCTTTGTTGTGGTTGTAAGTTGGTTTGACTTTGACTTTGACCGATCAAATCACCATCTTTGACTTCACCGTTACTACTACTTTTAAACAATTCTCGCCAAACTTCATCAACCGTTTTTTGGCTAAGTGTTCTTGGTAATGTCAAAGAACCTTGTCTTTGCATAATCATATTATTATTATGATTATTAATATTATTATTCTCAATATTTCCATTGATCCCGAAATTAGAAGTTGATGCAATTGCTTGAGTTTCTTCAGCAGTCCAAATATTTTTTAAAAGTTCATCCATATTCATTGATCCAAAATCTTTCCCACCTCCACCTAATGTGTTTTGTAACTCATCAAAAGTCAACGAGTATATCGAAGATTGTCTGGTCAATGATGAATTTGATATAATTTGTTTATTGGTGTTGACTTCTGGTTGTGTTGTGTCACCATAGTTCTTGAAATTGATAAATGAACTCATTTCTCAAATCAACAACACTCGATTTAATGATTTCTTTAAATCCAATATGCAAAATCTATCAAAAAAAGTGTCAAGATTCAAAAAGCATTGAACTTTCTTAATAAAGAAATAGCAAAAATTAATAATCATCTTCCTAGTTCTACTTCAAGTTTAAGATAACTACAAGATGCAATAGGATATCCATACTGATAGACAAAGCAATACAAATATTAAATATTAAATCATAAATATATTAAAAGTGAATTAAAAGGGAAATGATGCCTCTCTTAAAGAAGTCAAATTTTGACTTTTAAGTGAAGATTCAGTTATGAATATATTATCTTAAATCACAAAATTAAATGATGACATTGACTTGAATAGAACTTGTCAATATCTACAAGTCAAATTTGAATTACAAAGTAATTGGGGAAGAATCAAAATTAGGTTTTTATGTAAATACTCCCTCCGTCCCTAAATAAAGTTCTCATTTGTGTTGGGCACAATATTTAAGGAAAAAGTTAGTGGTGGGGTTGTTGGTATTAAATTTGATTAAAATATAAAGTTGGTTTGGAGAGAGAAAAATAGTAAGTGGATAGTTAGTAGTGGGGTCCATGGTAATTATATTATTTTATTAAGTGGACCCCATCAACTTGTGAAATGGGAACTTTATTTAGGGACAAAAATTCAAGGTGAAATGAGAACTTTATTTAGGGACGGATGGAGTATATGATTAAACCTTATCTATGTTGATTTCAAAATCAAATTACCCAAAATACCCACAAGCGATACCTAATTACCTACACGTCTATGCATCTAATTACTACTAATAAATATTAACACAATAACAACATATAAATCAAAAACATAATCTTTATTCAAAAGTAATTTTTACTTTCCTTTTTCTTTCAGCTCACAAAAGAGGAATAAAGCTACAACACTATCCATGAACATGATTAGAACTCAAATTTCATCATCAATGAACTGTAATAAACCAAGAAACTTAAAGATCTGGATCCAAAAGCAAATTAAAACAAAAACCCACAAAAGTTTGAGCCAATCACATCAAAGGGTTAGTTATAAAATTGAAAAAGTTTAGATCTTTATTAACAGAAAACTGAAAATTAATAGAAAGACGATAAAAGTAGAGAGAAATATCTTCAGGGGAGTGTAGAATTTGAGACGGTTTTACCCTTTTAGAGTGAAAGACGAAGGAGAAACAGCAGCGTGTCGTATCGATCTTGTTAGCTCGGTAGAGATGCCAAGTGTCTTGTGAGCCTTCTGTTTCATTAAATAAAAATTGTTGAGATTTATGCAAGATTTCTGAAAATTTACATATTTACCCCTCGTTCTTTGGAATCTTTCATAAAATTCCCTAATATTCCTTGTACAACAGTTCTATATAATATTGGGTTTTGCAGTATCAAAAATTTGTACATCAATCTTTAATGACCCTTGAAGTTTAGAAATTACTCTCATATAAATTAATATACAATCTTATATACATTTAAAAATAGCCCTAATATTTACTACAAACGTCAGCTTATGCTTATTTTTTAAAATCCTTTTCTAAACGTACTAGCGTTTTACCGGCGATATGCAACAAATACGCATATCCTTCATTTTCGGTATATAAGCTATTTAAATTACATATGTAGATATCGGTTCAATGTCATGTATTAAACAACATTTTAAGATATATTTATGACTGATATATAAAATATTGTGATAAATATAAACATTTCAATATTAATATGATTATATATTATATTTGTTTTAGTCAAATTTATATTTTTTATTTACTTCTAATTTTTAGTTATTTTAACTTATGATAAGGATATTGAGCTCACTTAATTACTTTTGTTAATTTGTGCAAATTTTAACGTTATAAAGACAAACTTGTTAATTTTTTTCTTTCTGGAACATATGGATCCATATTTGGAACAAATTTAAACATAAGGGGAGTTTTATGTATATATATATATATATTTAAATGAGAATAGTGAAACGTGGACCAATGATAGTGGTGCTCTGATTGCCCGATGTGATTTCTTAACCAATCAAATAGTGCAGCCTGTGTGAATTCTGACCGTCAGATTTCGCTTTCTGACAAAGAATAAACACATTTTTTATATTTTTATTTCAGAGCGAGCGAGGAGTAGGTGAGTGGGGAACATGAAGATATGGAAATCCAATCATCTTTAAATTTGTACATTTCTATGAATTTGATTCCTCCAATCGCAACCGTTGGTTAATATCTATATGTGGCCAAGATTGGTTTTTATTATCATTATTAGTAGAAATTTAAGTAAGGTCACTACTCCTTAAAACAAATAATTATTTAGGAAAATACTAATGACAATCCTAAATACTGTCATTAAGAAGAAAAAATACATAACAACCCACTGAATTTTAGAAATATTATTTTTTTAATCAATGTACAAGCTTTTTATGTAAGTTAGTGACAGTCCTTAGGGCTGTCATTAGCAAAACTCAATTATATATTATCTAAAGTGATGGGAATAACGACCATTAATCAACTTAACTAATGTTTAATTTGATCTTATAAAATAAAAAGGTATGGAATTATTTGACATATTACAACCCTCCATAAATAAGAAAGATTGTTAATAAGTACATGTTATAACTAGAAGACTTGTATGATTATTTACTAAATTTGTAAGATACTTCATGATTATTTGTTCATATTTCATCTAACTCGATCCAAATCTTAGACTCAGTTTAAATTCGTCTATTGATTCGGTCTGAATAAATAAAAACTTGTCTCTTGTCTGACGGTGTAGGGGAACGCCATCCAGAACCTGTATTCTGGAGTGGGGGACACTGTCTGACGACGTTCTCAGGCTGGCAAAAATTCCTTACCGACCAATAGAAATGCTATTGTGTTGCTTTCAAGGGGTCTAGTTTGCTTTTAGTGACATGGCACGATTCTGGTTGTTCCCTCCTTTATGTCAACGATATATGCCTTGTTTTGCCATTGAATCCCTTCATGTCGAAGTTTTTAAGACTGCACTTTTTATGTTAGTTGTCATTTCATCAACTAAGGACCCGTGATATTATGGAATCCACAATTACATCTCTTTTATCAATAGAAACACTCCTGCCATGAAGTCCTATTGTTCTAGTTACTTGTATTTGTTTCGGCTCGAATAACTTGCAAGTCTCCTTGTGAACTAATCGAGAAAACGACAAATTAATCAGCATGTTTCCTTTCTAATGAGGTCTGGTACGGACCGTCCTAGTATACGGACGACCGGGCGACCGGACGCTCGGACGGATAGACGATTCGCACACGAACCGGAGATGGTCACGCAACATTGCCATCATTATATTCCAAGTCCCAAGGCCCTCAACGAGGCGTGACCGGGTTTTGAGGGAAAGCAACCTCGAGCCATGCTAACATTAAATGAGGGTAAGGCTTGACAACGACCAGGAACATTGTCCGACGGATATAAGTTGATTACTTGCAACGGACCGCAGGACAATACACCTTATGGACCGAAGGTAGTATCTCGATTTCCCGCTCCCTGAGGTTTGTCTCGTTTCCCGCCTAAAAACGATTAGCCCATAAATAGACGGCAAGCTCCAATGCAGAAGACATTGAATACACCCCATTTATTACTCTCACCTACAATCTTTACTTACACTCGCACCAGACCTTACGTCGATCATATTAACTTACTTAAGCATCGGAGTGTCCTCCCGGAAACCTTTTCCGGAGGGCCTCTGACTTAGGATTGCTCTTGGTTTCAGGTACTAGGCAAGGCAAGATCATCCGGACCGAAGCCCTCAAATCAGGACGCAACATTTGGCGCCATCCGTGGGACCTAGAACAAAATGGTCTTAGAATGTGCGACAAAAGGAGGGGACCGCTCGCCGGTCCTAACCCGAATCGAGCAAACTCCACTCTCCGCCTCGACGCTGATCGACACTACCGTATGCCCTCCTCCATTTGGGGCTAGTGGAAGCGAGCCAACGAAAGAAGACCTGGAGGAGTTCAGGCTCTTCTGTAAATTCCGAAAATTAAGGGATGCGGAGAAGAACCAAAGAGGAAGGAGAGACGGAGAGCGGATAGGTGAAGTAGGAAGAACGTTAACCTACTCAAGTGAAGAAGAGTCTGCTGACCCTTCCACAGGAAGCGCTTCTAAGGATGAAACCCCTTCTGCCCGAACGATGGAAGAAAGACCTCGAAGAAGAATAGAAACAAGAAGTCAAGCCCGAGGAAGAAGTGAAACCCCACCACGTCATTCCTCCGTCTCTCGAAGCTTCCGGTCTCCCTTTGTGGACGACATAAACGAGATGACCATTCCGAAGGGTCTCAAAGGGTCGCGAGTCAAATCCTACGACGGAACGGGTGATCCGGACGATCATGTGCAAGCTTCCAGTGGGCTGTAAGGATGATCCCCATGGATCCCAGACTGTGGTGTTTGTACTTCGCCGGAACGTTAGAAGGCTCCGCACGATATTGGCTATCTATACTTCCTCAGAGAAGTATAGCCAGTTTCGAGGAACTAGTCACACAGTTTTGTCACAGTTTCATCCAGCAAAAGAAATACCAGCAGCGTTCTCAATCTATAATGGCATGTAGACAGCGTGAAGGGGAATCCAATAAGTCCTACTTCAAAAGATTCAATGAGCAAAGCCGGAAGATGCCGGTGCGGGAAGATTCGCTCATCATCGCCGCCTTCACGTACGGGTTAAGGGAAGGCGAGTTATTTCGCGAGCTGTCCAAAAGGGATTTCGTCAAGGCTGACGATATGATTAATGCGGTGAACAAAGTGCTGAAGCAAGAAGAGGAAAGTGCGGAAAAGCTAAGGTTCGAAGCACAAGAAAAGAAAGGAACGACTAGTTCCAGCTCTTACAAAAATGACGAAAGAATCAAAGGAACATTCCGAGCCGGATACGGAGGAAGATCTCCGTACCAAAAAAGACCACAAGAAGGAAGACCCCCGCAGGAGCGATACGGCTCGTCCCGACAAGAGACCTATTCTACTTACGAAGCCCGCAGGCCGGAGGCAAAGGGAACCAGGAAGCGATACCCTAGGGACCCCAACGCCTATTGTGAGTTCCATAAGATTATGGGGCATTCGACGGCCTCATGCGAGAGTTATAAAAGGGAAAAAGGAAGGTCTGGGGGGAAAGACGGAGGCTGCGGGGGCAGAACCTCCAGCCAAGAAGGAAGTGGTAGCGTACAACACAGAGATCTTTGCCTTGGAAGGAGAATCATCAACCCCTTCCTTAGGAAAGAGATATAAAGGGATAGTGGAATTTGGGAGAGGGGAGCCCGTTCCGGAAGGATATGTGGGAACGGAACCCCTAGTTAGTTTTGGTGTAATAGCTAAAGCCATGGTGCGTCGGATTTACGTTGATTCAGGAAGCTCAGCTAACATCATGTATAGCCACTGTTTCGAGAAGTTCCCCCAGATGTTAAGTCCCTCCTGAAGCCTGCCTTGGGAACGGTCGTGGGTTTTGCGGGACAGTCGGTGTGGCCGAAGGGGAAGATAACCTCCCTTTTACGCTGACCGATTGGGAAAAGGATAGCCGCAAAACCATCCTGATAGAGTTTATTATTATCGACGCACCCTCGAGGTACAATGTCATTTTAGGCAGAACCGGCATGTGGCAGCTTCAAGCGGTTCCGTCAACCATTCACGGCTTGCTAAAGTTCCCTTCGGAACATGGCGTTATCACTGTTCGGAGCATGCCCATGCCACCCTTGGAATGCAACACTATCACGCACCAGGATAGTTGGACGGAACAGAATGAGATCCAGTTGGTGGTCAACTCCAAATATCCGGACACCAAGGTCCAGATTGGGGGAAAACTCCCCCGGTAGCTACAAGAAGGGTTAGGAGACCTCTTAAAAAAAATATAAGCACGTGTTTGCGTGGGAACCTAAAGATATGACCGGAGTCTCAAGGGAGGTTACGAAGCACTGCTTAGGCTTAAATCCGGCCTTCCCTTCGGTCAAGCAGTCGAAACGGGTCATGGCTAAGCAAAGAAACGAGGTAGTTAATAAGGAAGTGGTCGATTTGGTCGCTGCATGAGTCTAGAGAAGTACCCAATATCCAGAATGGATAGCGAATCCAGTTCTAGTCAAGAAAGGTGACGGGTCGATGCGTATCTGCGTAGACTTTAAGGACCTAAACAAAGCATGTCCGAAAGATAGCTATCCCCTCCCCGAAATTGAACAGAAGGTGGAATCCTTAGGAGGATTCCGATGGAAGTCGTTCCTAGATGCTTACAAGGGGTATCATCAAGTGCAGATGGCGCAGGAAGACGAAGAGAAAACCTCCTTCCATACGGAGAAGGGCACCTTCTGTTATGTGAAGATGTCGTTCGGCTTGCGCAATGCCGGAGCCACTTACCAGCGGTTAGTGGATAAAGCTTTCCGGAATCAAATTGGTAGGAACTTGGAGGTATACGTGGATGATATGGTCATAAAGAGTAAGACGAATGACGACTTGTTAAAAGACGTGGAAGAAACCCTGCTGCAGTTACAAAAGATCAACATGAAACTCAATCCTAAGAAGTGCTCCTTTGGCATGGACGAAGGAAAGTTTCTAGGCCACACGTTACTACGTCCGGAATGCGAGCCAACCCCGAAAAGGTGGAAAGCCTGCTAAAGATGAAAACTCCCCGTACGGTAAAAGATGCCCAAAGCCTTAACGGGAAGTTGGCAGCTTTGGGCCGGTATTTGGCTAAGTCGGCGGAAAAATCCATACCATTTTTAGAGCTTTACACGGGTGCACGAAGAAAGGGATGGTGGAATGGACGGACGAGGCCGAAAAGGCTTTCGTCAACCTAAAGCAGCATCTCAAAACCATTCCTGCCATGACCAGCCCTATTGAAGGAGAACCTTTAATTATCTATTTGTCAGCTAATACGGAGGAAATTAGCTCCGTACTCATAGCCGAGTGGAATAAGAAGCAGATGCCTATATACTTTGTCAGTCGTGCTTTGCAGAATGCGGAACTGAACTACTCAATGATCGAAAAATTAATATTGGCTTTAGTATACTCCGCTAGGCGACTAAAAAGGTATTTCCAAGCACACACAATAACAGTGCTAACCAACCAACCTATCAAGACCATTCTGCTCCGACCGGAGCGTTCAGGACGACTGACAAAATGGGCGATTGAGTTAGGAGAACATGATATCACTTTCCGACCAAGACAAAGTATAAAGGGTCAGGCGTTGGCAGATTTTTTAGTAGAGATGCTGGAAGAGGATAGCGTGTCTTTGGCAGAGGATGCAGGAATCTTGCCCGAAAACGCTTCGTCCAGTTTATGCTGGCACATGTATACAGACGGAGCGTCAAGTATTGAGGGTTGCGGAGCAGGAGTAGTCTTGACGGGTCCAAATGACGAAAGGGTAACGTATGCCTTAAGGTTCAGCTTCAAATGCTCGAACAATGAAAATACGAAGCATTGTTGGCAGGTCTAAGTCTAGCAAAAATCTTGGAAATTAGTAAAATGAAAGCTTTCACGGATTCAATTTTGGTGGTGAATCAAATTAAGGGGCTATACGAAGCTAAGGAAGTCCATATGAAGAAATACTTAACGAAGGCCAAGGAAGCAATCCGGGAGTTCAAAGAGTTCGAAATTACTCAAGTCCCCAGAACAAAGAACAAGGAGGCGGACGCTTTAAGCAAGCTAGCGTCTATGTTATTCTCCCATTTAACAAAAAAAGTGCTAGTAGAAATACTAGCAGAAATAAGTATCGAAGGAGGGCATGATGAGGCAATGTAGATAGGTCCGGAGGAAAACTGTTGGACCTATGGAATATGGAAGTACCTTCAAGAGGGAACGCTCTCGGAAGATAAGAAGGAGGCCAGAAAAATCCGGATCAATGCGGGGAAGTACATGGTTAAAGGGGAAACCTTATACAGGAAAGGCTACTCAACCCCATGGTTTAAATGTTTGAGCAAAGCGGAAGGGGCTCTGGCAATGAAGGATGTTCATTAAGGTCTATGTGGTTCGCATTCCGGTTCTAGAGCGCTTACGCAGAAGCTCTTCCGGTCAGGGTATTTTTGGCCAAGCATGTCGGCCGACATGAAGGAATATGTCAAGAAGTGCAGACAATGCCAGATATACTCAGACGTCCCCAGAGTGCCGGTGACAAACTTAGTAAGTATCACGAGTCCATGGCCATTCTGCCAGTGGAGAATCGACATCGTGGGTCCTTTCCCAAAGGCAGCAGGAGGGGTCCAGTTCCTTGTTGTGGCGGTGGACTATTTTACAAAGTGGGTAGAGGCAAAGGCATTGGCGTGTATATCAGGCTCTAACATCGTGAAATTTGTGTGGCAACAAATCGTATGAAGATTTGACCTCCCCCACACGATTGCCAGTGACAACGGGAAGCAGTTTGCTAATAATCCTTTCAAGGGATGATGTGCCAAAATGTCCGTCCGTCAAAACTTCACGTCCGTCGCACACCCTCAAGCAAATGGTCAGACGGAGGCCACGAATAAAACGATAGTCAAGGGGATTAAGAAGCGCCTGAGCCAGACGAAAGGGGGATGGGTGGATGAGTTGCAAAGTGTTCTATGGGCGTATCGGACGACAGCAAGGAGTGCAACAGGGGACACCCCATACAGCCTCGTGTATGGGACGGAGGCGATGATTCCTTTAGAAACAATGTTGACCTCCCCAAGGGTAAACAACTTCTTCCTAGAAGGCAACGAAGAAGCTCTCAGGCACAATCTAGACTTGGTCAAAGAACGTCGAGCAAACGCAGCAACTCGGCAGGCAGCATACAAGATATTAACGGAAAAGTACTACAATCAAAGGGTTCGAGGCTTGGCATGTAGGGTCGGGGACCTAGTATTACGGAAGAATGAAGCAAGCTTGCAGATAAAGCCGGGCAAGTTGTGCCCAAATTGGGAGGGTCCATATCGCATAAGGGAAGCAAGAACGAATGGTTCGTACGTATTGGAGTCAATGGACGGAAACCCAGTCCCCCGAACGTGGAACATGAGGAACCTGCGAAGGTTCCATTTCTAGTTAAGATAGTCGATATGTTAAAGGTCTCTCTTAAGGGACACATTTTGTAAGAAACGAATCGAATGAACTTGCCAAGAGCAAGATATTTTGTCATAAAATGTTGTTCGTATACATCACACAACTGACAAACGAATAAAACGATAAATAACGAAACATATAGCAAATTCGCATGCATATGATCATAGCTATGAAAGGTTTATATGGGTAACCCAGAGGTACCATAAATCTGAACCCGGACGAAAACCGGAGCCACGATAAACGACGAAGAGTTCACTCGTTTGTAACTTTCTTAATGAGGGACGCCTCTTTAACAAGTAACAATACGGGGCTCACAAGGCGACGAAACAAACAAAATTAAAGTACATATAAGCATAACATAAAGGAACGGTAATACGATTACATTCAAAACATGAGAAGGTTACAATAATCGCCAAAGAGCGTGGAAAACCCAAAAACAACGCAACCTTAAACAAACATAACCAAATAAACTAGGTGGGACGGATCGAACTCTCTCCCACCCCCTCCGTTCCAACAGGAAGTTTAGCAACAAGCACCCGCAAATCCTCCAAATTCATGGTGCCGTTCTCAAAAGAACGAATCAGCCCATAGTCTGGGCAACCAATTTTTCAAACAAGTTCATAATACTCTCTTGGGCTCCGGAGTGATCGTGTACCAGCTTTGCATGACTCAGAAGATCAGGATACGCCTCTCAGGTATCCAACAGCCTTGGTAGCGTCCAAACTTTAGAGTTTCCTCCTGAAGGGCGGTATTCCGATTAACAAACTCATCGGAAGAGAGCAACGTCTCGAAAGCCCTAGGGAATCCTTTCTGAAGAGCCCACAGCATGTCTTCTCGACAACCATATACCTCCTCCTGCAAACGCTTGTTTCCTGTTTCCATCATGGCAAGGCGTCAATTAGCATCTATCAGTTGGGAATCTTTCTCGATCAGGGAAGCCTCTAGTTCAGCAATTCGGAGGGCTGAAGATTGGTTTTGATTTTTAAGTTCAGAGAGCTCCTCCTCCTTATCCTTCAACGAACGGTCGAGCCCATCACGTTCTGCAGTAAGCTGTGCCACGGACCCTTCAAGATGTTTTTTTCTCAGACTTCTCCTTTTCGTGAAGATCTTTGACAGTCTTAATCAGGCCAGACATCCGGGTGAATTCTGTATATTGATTCTGAGAGATTTGTTCTTGGCGAGCCTTTTGATTTTGAAGATCGGTCAGGAGCTCAATAGTGCTCAACAAACCGGCCTTGGCCCTTGAAATAGCATCATCAGGAGTAAGCTCCATAGCTTCTCCTGTAAAGGGAGCTTGAGAAATGATAACCTGCTTCGGAGCAGGAGCAGTTGTAAAGCCGAAAGGAGTGGAGGACGTGGTTATTGTTGGCTTCTTGGTAATTTCTTTTGATTGCTCAACGGCCAATGTGGTGGTTACAACCGCAGAAGAGCTGACGAACTGAGCAAAACCTATAGCACATAGTATAGATAAGCAAACCCATGACGACAATCAAATAAACAAAAAATATAATAAGGAAAGTCAGTTTGTACCTAATGAAACGGACGTGGGAATGTTTGATTGACTTTTAGCAGAATGAGGAGATATTGAACCTTGATCTGGAGCCACGGATTGAGTTACAGAACTAAATAATCGGCTGCTAAATCTAGCAACGGCAGAAGAGCTTGGGCGAGCAGGAGCCATCCTTCTGAGAATAACGGGCCCTCCAGAAGAAGTAGAGGAGGGGGCACCTGTGGAAGCAATTGTAGGGATAACTAACGGAGGAACAACAAACGACGTCGGTGGTGGTGGTAGAATCTGTTCAGCTGAAACTAAACGAAAACCAAGACTCGGGAAAATAAGATAAGTATAAAAGGAAAGGGAGAAAGGCTCCTTGTACCTTCCGATAAGGTCCGAGACTGCTTATGAGGTGAGGACGGAACATCCTCCCATCTCCTCTTCTTGCGAAGGCCTTTGGAAGTAGAAGTTAGAGCACTAATGGAGCGAACCCTGGGGGAGCAGTGACTTCGGTTTGCGAGTCAGGTATCATTGTGCCTTCGGTAGTAAAATCAAGACCAAAAGAAGCAATTGGAGAGCTAATTTCCCCTGCACTCAACCCAACAACTAGGGGTGTGCATGGGGCGGTTTGGGGCGGTTTTAGGCTCAAACCGAACACGATCCGCAAATTTCGGTTTTAGGATTTTCAAACCCAATGGTTTCGGTTTCTAATTGTTTCGGTTTTAGCGGTTTTTAGCCTTTAACGGTTCGGTTTCGGTTTTGAAACCGAATCCACCTCGTTTAAAACATTGATATACAAGTTCATGTACTAATCTTCATTTTTCCAAAATTACATACAAATTTCACTAACAATATCTAATTTATAGCATTAACTTCAATGTCTAATAATATATTTCAACAATGAATACCATTTTCTAGCCCAAAATTCAAATTATAAACGTATTTTGTAACATATAATAATAATATAAACATTAATGAACCATGGTAGATGGACTTTCAAATATTTAAATAGGTCGACTTCTATTTAATAAATATAAAATTTTTAAAAATATATAAAATATTAAATATTAGCGGGGCGGTTTCTTAATGGAGCGGTTTTTGGTTAAAACCGAAACCAAACCGAATCCATCGGTTTTTTCAAAATCTAAAACCAAACCGCCGGTTTTGAAATGGTTTCGGTTTTAACGGTTTGGTTTTGTCGGTTTTAACGGTTTGGTTTCGGTTTTTCGGTTTTTATGCTTACCCCTACCAACAACAACATCCTTTTTGGTAGGATCAAGAGAAACGGTTCCTTCGGAGCTAACTTCTTCAATAATGGGAGCCTGCCTGAGGGCTACTCCTCCATCGTCCACCGATATGGCACTCTCGAGGTACGAACCTTTAGGCATTCGCAAACGATGAAGGAGGGGGATAGGCTCTCCGTTCACTTTCCACACCGGACGAATACTCCGGGAAGCATAGAAAGGGCTTAAATCGACCATTCCAAGAAGAACTTCACCTGGATCCTCACAATCCACTTGAACAGCAGTAAGGCTCGTGATATACTCAGATTCTTGATCGGACAAATCAGGAAGAGGATCAGACGGACGCCCGACAACCTTTCCCAGGGCAAGCTAACGTCACGAAAGGCAGAACGATTAACAAACACAAATTGGAATTTCCAGTCATGAATCGAATCTCTTAGGCCAGAGATCCGGTCGCTTTGGCCAGGACGAAGAGCAAAGATCGCCCAGTCGCCACGACCGGTTACGATGTAGAAGTAGCGGAAAAGTTTGGCAGAAGGTGGGATGTCTAACCCACGACAAAGCATGATGAAGCCAATAATTTTGCGGAATAAATTGGGCACAAGTTGGGCTATATGGATGCCAAGATCTTGAAGAAGAGTCAGGATAAAATTGTCAACGGGAAAACGAAGACCTCCCTGCAGGTATTGTAAATACACAGGCTCATAGCCAGCAGGAGCGGACTTAATGGTATCACCAACATTAGGGATACGGAGATCGAAACGTGGGTCGATGTGGTAGTCACGTACGATCACAGGCAAATCGCCAGGTTGCAAATTGCAAAACGTATTGAGTGCAGTTCTTTTTTCTTTGGTAATTTTTTCGGTTTTTTCGCGAGGCTGTTTGTCTTTCTTCATAATTTATGGCAAATTAAGAACAAAGACAAGGGGAAAGAAGGAGAATTGAGGAAGTAATTTGAGAAATCAAGTAAGGCGGATTGGAAATAAAACAATGAGTAGAGGTTTAAATAAGAGGTGGGATACCAGAAGACGCGAAGTATGATATGACGGGTAGCGGTCATGTCATAATAGAGGACTTTCTGAGAACGTTTTGAATTCCTCAACGATGTTGCAGGAACGAAAGGTAAGCTCGAAGTCAAAATTAGAATCAACTAAAATTCGAACCTCTTAGTTGCTCCTAATCTGAGGGACTTAATGAGGTGTGGTACGGACCGTCCTAGTATACGGACGACCGGGCGACCGGACGCTCGGACGGATAGACGATTCGCACACGAACCGGAGATGGTCACGCAACATTGCCATCATTATATTCCAAGTCCCAAGGCCCTCAACGAGGCGTGGCCGGGTTTTGAGGGAAAGCAACCTTGAGCCATGCTAACATTAAATGAGGGTAAGGCTTGACAACGACCAGGAACATTGTCCGACGGATATAAGTTGATTACTTGCAACGGACCGCAGGACAATACACCTTATGGACCGAAGGTAGTATCTCGATTTCCCGCTCCCTGAGGTTTGTCTCGTTTCCCGCCTAAAAACGATTAGCCCATAAATAGACGTCAAGCTCCAATGCAGAAGACATTGAATACACCCCATTTATTACTCTCACCTACAATCTTTACTTACACTCGCACCAGACCTTACGTCGATCATATTAACTTACTTAAGCATCGGAGTGTCCTCCCGGAAACCTTTTCCGGAGGGCCTCTGACTTAGGATTGCTCTTGGTTTCAGGTACTATGCAAGGCAAGATCATCCGGACCGAAGCCCTCAAATCAGGACGCAACACTTTCCTTTCTAAATCACCTCGTTTTCTATGTGTGGGTTATATAAATATTAACTTTGGTTCTAATCAAGCATTATAGAATACTAGTATGGTACCCATGCAAATGCGGCTCTGTAACTATATTTTGTTGTGGTGATAGTGATGATGGTGGTGGTAGTAGTGATGCTAACAATATTAGCAGGGTACACATGCAAATGCGGCGGTTAGGACGACAATGTTCCAGTGTTGCATAGAATAATATTGGATTAGTAAATGCAGTATTAAATCTGAAGCATATGTCAAGCGAGCGTTAACATTTTAAAAAGAAAAGAGAAGTCCAGTGTTCCACATAAAAATTAAAATTATTCTAGTACTAAGCTTTATTTAAAAGATTGCAGTAATTCAATATTATTTCACTACTATGAACGCACCTTATTGTGACGACAATCTCGGAGTATGTTGTGATGACATGACGTCACTATACCCTATCCTCACGACTTGTTGTCATTGCTACAGGTTTCATCGTCACAGGGCGACCAATCGGGACAACAATCGTCCCCAAAGCAACCGTCACTACAAATTTTCCAATTTAAAATTAAGATATGTGTTATCATCATCATGACGACAAGTCGTCGCTATAGAGTTCGCCAGAATTATATTCGGTGGACCATATGGTGACAACATGTCGTCACTATAGAGAACGTGTCAAAAACTTCTGGTGACACCTATGGCGACGGCATGTCGTCGTCATAGAGAACGTCGTCGCTTTTTTTTCTTTGGTGACTGTATTAAAAGAAAATTTAAAAAAGGCTTTTGCTAATGACAGCCCTAAGGGCTGTCACTAACATGCATAAAAAGTTTGTACATTGATTAAAAAAATAATATTCCTAAAATTCAGGGGGTTTGTCTTTTGTGTATTTTACCTTCTTAATGACAGCCCTAAGGGCTGTCATTAACATTTTCCTTTAAAAAAATATCAACCTATGGTGACAGCTAGTCGTCATAGAGAACGTCGTTTTATTTTTCTTTAAACCTTAATTAAAGAAAATCAAAATGATTTCTTTTTAGCCTATTGCGACGTCCTGGTCGTCGCCATAGGGTCTGGTCAAAGTTTTCTAAAGCACACATATTTTTTTGTTTCCCGCTCACTCTATGGCAATGACTTGTCGTTGTCATAGGTTTAGTAAAATATCAGTTATGGTCAATCTTAGCAGCGACTTGTCGTCGCGATAAGTCGATATCTAGCGACGGCGCCCGATGTCGCCACAGGTTTCGTCTCCATAGAGGTAAAGTGTTTATAAATAAGATGATGTCGATGAAACAAAAAACATATTTAGTTTTTGTCTATAAATTATATAAAATAATGTGTACGTTATTGACTTATTTCATGTAATAACACGCCCACATGAAAAGGATACGTAAGGATTAGACGTCTTATAAGTTTAAAGTTATAGATTATCAATATCTTTCATTTCGTTTAATATACTCAGGCTTCAAAATAGACAAACTTGAAGATGTTCTAGATGATGCAACAGACAAATGACTAAGAATATAAGGTGAGAGTGCGCATGTGGCTTAGACACCATCTGAGTCTTAGGAAGATCATTTCATGTGGCATCGTATCCCAATCTCAAAAGAGGTTGCACCTGTTCATGTGACCGCTATATTACTTTAATTATTTGACGGATTTCATGTTTTACCTAAGAGTAATGGTATTGAGCCATACCATTTATTTTTACTCATAGTCCTACTTATTAGATGACGATGTATATGTGTCAAAATCAAAGGATAATATTAGGAGAAAAATTAGTGGATTACACATATCATTCTATTAAGTGGGTACAAATATAAGTAGGAACAGATAGCAGGACTAAATATTAATTCTCTTTACCTGATCTTTTAGAATTGTGGGTTTGTATGTTTCATATGTTTTTGATATTTGTATTTTATTTTTTACTTTATATTCTTTTCACCACGCATTCTTGTCGGTGGTTTTTCTGAAAGAAGTCTTTCTACTACTGGATAGATGTATGATTGTTTACATATCACCTCCTCTTTGCGGGAATGAGTATCATTTTTATTATTGATGTGACGGATTTCATGTCTAGATCTAAATTATTCCTCACTAAAATGCATACAATTCTGCATGTGTTGTTTTTTACTGTTTTTCTTTCTTTCCCTTTTTGTTGCTGCATAATAAATGGGAGTTAGGTTGGGTTAGGCAACAGGCCAACACGATTTTGGGCCAATTCGTGTATGGATCAAAACAAGGTCTTTTATAAACAGCTCACTATGGGTTCAACATCAAAACGGGTTGACCCAGTTCTTCCATTTTCTCTTTTTTTTTTTTCTTTTGTCTTCTTTCTTTTTGAATTTTAAAGGATAGATAGCGGCTTTATTTAATGTACGTAATTATAATATAAATTATTTTATTTATATTATAATAAAAGGAGAAAAAAAAAGATGAATACAAGTAAACTATATTTAATACCAAACCGATTTTAATATCACTTCTGAATTTTCAAAGGTATTATTATGATTAAAAGTAATTTGATATTAAATTTTTAGACTGAACGTCAGTTTTATCGTGTTTAAAATTTGGCTACTTTGGACCTGTTTAATATATTCACGTGGCCTATACACGAATGTAAAAAAAACTACTTCTTGGATGGGATCAATATTGCCAGTAGTTAAGTCTCACCTCATTAAAAATGAAAACAAACGATAAGTAAAAATAAATGGATTAAAGATTGTCTATGAAGCAAAAAATACTAACGGTCTAATAAACTTTGGTAACCTCTAAATAATGAATTTTTTATCGCTATTTTCATTTTACTCAAGTTACATGCAACCTAGTGGTAGATCATATAGGTACTAATATTCTCACAAAATATCTCAAGTTCAAACTTCGTTAGAGGCAAATCTTGATAGTGACCGGAGAATAGGTCCAAAAACAAATAAGGAGATACTCTGGTAACATCGTGTACATCTAAGTCAAATACTTATTATTTCCAGGATAACTTGAAAAGGGAAAATCTCATTTGTTTACTGCAAATCACATAGAAATATACTTTAGAGTTAACTTTCTATTTTTTGGGACATTTTAAGTTAATATGGTTTTAAAATGTTGACACGAGTAACAATTTCCTTAAACCACACATCTTTGTTCGAGCTCGCTACGTAGTATTATCGGTTGATATCAGATGATTGCTATTGTTATTGTTTTTTAAAACACCTAGCCATGGTTTTGAGTAATTTTTAAGTAAGGGTGTGAAATTTGATCGATTTATTAAAGATCGAGGTGTGAATTGTTGTATAAACTAGTAAACTTTTTCCCGCGTGATGCTGTGGGGGAATTTTGATATGATACCTAGAATATTATATATCAATAATATTAGCGATTAAACAATATTGAATTTAATTTTTATAAACTTTATATATTATTTTGATATTATGGGTAATGATCCATAGAAAAGGGTCCTTATTTGAAGAAGCTAGAAAATGGTTGCATTTTCGTAACTTATACATATATGCATGCATATACAACCATATATGTATATGTACATATATAATTAGACCATATATATTAGGTCCGGATCCGGTGAAAACTCTTTTCCTCGCGAGGACTCCAAAAAAAACTCTAAAAATGATCCAAAACAAACTTTTTTCAAAAAATTCATTTTTTAAATATTAGAATCGCTATGTATAAGATCCAAAAGAAAAAAAAAATTCCAAAAATGATCCAAAAAAAAATATGGATCATAATAATGATCCACAAAAAAAATCTGGATCATTGTTATGATTCGCTAAAAAAAGTGGATCATAATTTTTTTTTGAATTTTTTTTTTTGTCAAATGTAGTAATAATCATGGTGGGTTATATATATTTTTTTCGGAATTTTTTGAAATTTTTATGAGGTGTCCTCGCGAGTCCTCACCTTAAAAAGAGTCCTCACTGGGTCCCACTTCTATATAGGGTCCGGATCCGGTGAGGACTCTTTTCCTCGCGAGGACTGTGAGGACTCCAAAAAAAACTCTAAAAATGATCCAAAACAAACTTTTTTCAAAAAATTCTTTTTTTAAACATTAAAATCGCTATGTATAAGATCCAAAAAAATTTTCCCAAAAATGATCCAAAAAAAAAATATGGATCATAATAATGATCCACAAAAAAAATCTGAATCATTGTTATGATTCGCTAAAAAAAGTGGATCTTAATTTTTTTTTGAATTTTTTTTTTGTCAAATGTAGTACTTCCTCCGTATCAAAATAAGTGACACAAATTGACTTACACGTTTTTTGAGGTAAAAGATTAAAATAGAGGTTAAAATAGATTAAAGTACATAGTTAGTGGAGAATGAGTCCCATTTTTCTTGAATAAAGTGATATTAATGAGTTTTAAAAGTAAAAGTAAGGGTATAAGGGTAATTTCACTTTATTAAAGTGGATAGTTAGTGGGTATGAGTCCCATTATTTTTACCAAATAAGGAAAGTTTTCAAAATGTGTCACTTATTTTGATACATCCCAAAATGGAAAGTGTGTCACTTATTTTGATACGGAGGAAGTAATAATCATGGTGGGTTATATATATTTTTTTCAGAATTTTTTGAAATTTTTATGATCTGTCCTCGCGAGTCCTCACCGAAAAAAGAGTCTTCACAGGATCCCACTTCTAGTATTATATATATATATATATATATATATATATATATATATGCATATTCATGCCCTATATATCTGTATATATACACATATATATACACATGCATTTTACGTAACTTGCATTTGCATTTTCATATCGTAAACGAAAATGCATATACATACCGTATATATATGTGTGTGTATATATACATATAGAGGGTATACATGTGAAAAAATATATATCTATGGTCTAAATATTTATGTATATGTACATATATGTATGTATATGTATATTTATATGTATATTTTACGAAAATACAACTCTTTTCTAGCTTCTTCAAATAAGGATGCTTCTTTCTTGATCTATATTCTTGATATTATAACCATAATATATTTTTAACATGTGCTTAATTCATTAAACCCAAAAAACTGAGTTATCAAGTAAAGCTAAGGACATTTTAAATTATACTTCGTATCCAATAAAAATTAAAAGATAACGATGATAATAAAAGCACAATAATACTTAAATGAAACATAATTTTTTTTATAAAGTTAATGTTTCTTTAATTATGTTGTTACAATTAAAGTTTAAGGAATATCTTAAAATTTGTACAAAATTTGAAACATGTAAGTCAAAAATACAAAATTTAAGTCTAGAGGTAAAATGTTATTTTTTAAGGTTGAAAAATATAACATTAAAGTCTAGAGGTGTAAAGTGTTATTTTTTTAATATTGGAAATAAAAGGAAAAAATAACATTAAAGTCTATGGGTGTAAAGTGTTACTTTTATAATCTTAAAAATAAAAGGAAAGAAAGTGTAGTCGCAAGGATTCGAGTGTTGGTAACATCTAGAGAAAGAGCAGGATGAAACCACTCCAACAGAATCACATGTGTTAATTAACTGCACGTCTAGAGAAAGAGCAGGATGAAATCACTCCGACATAATCACATGTGTTAATTAACTGCGCTCTCAAGAATTTATAAACAAAAAATGCCTAATAACACAAAAAGTCAATGTTCATCTAACAAATGTATTATACGAAGTAGTTAATTTTATATGTATATAAATATATTAAAAAAGATTGGCGTCTTAACTCTTAAGTGATGCCTTAAAAAATGTAATGACTCGACTTGACTAGTAAGCTTTGATATGTGATAGTATCATCACGCTACACCTTACAACTTTTAGGACCTTCAATAATTAGTCATTCATAATATTTAATATTATCAAGCTAAGCTTACTTAATATGTTTAGCATACATGTTTACCTGCCTTTCGTATAGGGATGACAACTCTCATCCGCCCCAATGATCATCCATCTGATCCGCTCCACTGGTGGTGGATATGGATGAAGTTAAATGAGTGAGTATCGGATGTGGAGCGGATACGGATAATGATTTTCAATCCATGGATGAATCCATTTAACCCCGAATTAATCTTTTTTATATTACAATTTTACATGATTAATAATATATGTCTACATATTTATTATTCAATCAAATTTATACATAACATAACATTGAATATAACTAAATTTGTAAACATTACAAACGGTACTCTAGGCTTCTATATATATTAAGTTATGTTTTCGTTTGTATCTATTAATAATTGGGTATTAGTTACAAACTAGGTTCTATGCCTCGATGCGTCAAATGTAGGTTCGTAAATATGTTTTCGTTTGTATATATTCTTTTGAAAGAAACTATATACATATTCAACAAAAATTGCAAATTTATCTATGAAACTATCATACTTTCTTTATAAAACAATTTTTTTCGATATCCAACTGATGCCCATTTACCCGCTATAATCCAATGGATATGGATGGATGAAATGGTTTTAAATGAATATGGATGTGGAAATGGACGATGTAAATCTAAATGGATATGAATGTGGACATCGCATCACCCGATCCACATCCACTCCATTGCCATCCCTACTTTCGTATAACAATCAATATTATACATGTACATTGAAATTAACATTTCATACGTGTATGATTTATTTGTGTTTAGTCAATCACCATGAATGAAAATGAATGCTCATAACTTAACTTGATTTTTTTTAAAGGAAAATGATAATGACAATCCTAAGGGTTGTTAATAAGAGGCTAAAACATGCATCAAAATTTGTACAATAATCAATAACCGTCCCCTGCATTTTAGGAATTATCTCCCACTAACAAAAGTACAAACACTTTATGCATCCAACTACCACTTAATGACAGCCCTAAAGGCTATCATTAACAAAACATTTTTTTTAATTACAAGCATCAAAATATAACTTTAAATGGTTCAATCGGTTAGTCAGTTACTCGGTTAGTCGGTTATATTAGACTAAATTCAATGATTTAATTTGCTTAAAGTCCACGTGTGGTCTAAGTGTATAAGTGAGGCCCAATCCAAACTTAGGCCCACATGCAATCCATTTGTTACCCAATAAAATAAACTTTTATGTATTTGTGACACGTCACCCACACTTTTAAATACTCCCTCTCATTGGGTTCCTATTGCTCATCAGTCAATCGTAAAACCTCTCCAAAAATTACTCGACGATATTCCGCCGCCGGCGACGGAGCTCTATTTAATGGCAGACTCCAAACAAGCACCTCGCCTTCTATTCAAACAACAGTCGTGGTCGCCGGACATCAACCGCGACATCGAATGGCAAAAACTTAAAATCAAACAACAACGCCGGTACCGTCACCGCCGTAGCAAAAGCATCGACGATGCTACCGTCACTGACGTCACCGATGATGACGTAAAAGAGCTCAAAGCGTGCTTCGATCTAGGTTTCGGTTTTGATCCGTCTACCGATTTGGATCCGAAACTTGCGCAAGCTTTTCCGGCGCTGGAATTATACGCCGCTGTTAAGCGGCAGTACAATAGTAGACTTCTGTCAAGGTCATCGTCGTTGAGTTCAAATTCCTCTTATTCTTCAAGTTCATCAAGTTATAACACTGCGTTTATTGATCCAAGTAAGCAAAATTCAGTACTCTGAATCCGTTTTTTCACGATTAATTAGTTTGAATCTCGTTTAATTAAACGGTGTTTTTATTTGAATGTATATAGGTGATGATCCGAAGAAAGTGAAGTCGAAATTGAAACAGTGGGCGCAATTGGTTTGTTGTTCGATTCTGGAAACTTCTTCACCACCAACAACAAAAATGTTACAGAATACAAAAACCTAATTAAGGGGGGATGACAACTAATCAATAAAATGGTTAACTCATATTAACAAATGTTTTATATGTGTTAATGTATTTATTTTTGTAATGGTTTGGTCATTAAAATTGTTTTGTTTAATTTTTTTGCCTTTAAAGTATATTTTTGGGTTATTTTATAATTTGTTCTCTTTTAGTCATAAAAATGAAACAAAAATGAACTTGAAACATATTTTTTAAGATAAAAATGAAATATCACAGATTTAAGGACCAAACCAGAACAAAAGTAAATAATAAGCATTAGAATTCTATTTAAGTATATTGCTATTTTTCATAATTTATGTAAGAAACTATTTGGAATCACTTTCGTATGTTGTCAATAGAATGTTGATAATTATTAGTTTTTATTAAATGGTTTCCAATCATTTCCATTAGTGAAAGCAAGGAATGAACATCAGATTCTAACTAATCCGATAGAATATTGCTCTTAAAACTTTTCAATGATTGATTAAGTTATGTAAAAACATATTTTTAAGTATCAAGTTTTATTTTGTCCCATTGGTTAAAGTTATTTCCCCATTATAAATATAAATTCGTTACTACTAATTGTTCTCCTCGTTGGGTTTATGTTAAAGTCCAACGAAGTTTTAGAGTTAATTATCATAATATTTGGGTTAAAATTCGATCAAGACGACTTGAGGTGTTAAATAGTGAGTAATTATCATTTGAATGTAATCATCTAGTTAATTGTAATAGTTTTTGTTCCGTATGTACAAAGTTCACAGGCGCATTTTTATGTGGCTTTCTCATTCTTAGAAAAAGTCACGTTATGCTTGTAATGTTTTATATTCCATCCGTTTCAAAAGAAGTGACACTTTTTATTTTGAGATGTTTCAAAATAAGTGATAAACTTTAGAACTTTATTAATTTGGTAAAAATAGTGGAACACATACCCACTAACTATTTTATTTAATAAAGTAAAATAACTCATTCACCTTGCTTTTACTTTTAAATATTATTAAACTTACTTTAATCATAATATGTGGCACTCATTGCTCATTAACTATACAATTTAATAATTTAATCTAATTTAACCTTTATTACAATCTTTTTTCTCTCAAAAAACGTATAACTCAATTCGTGTCACTTATTATGAAACGGAGGAAGTATACAATACAATCTCGCTATTCAAAAAAAAGATATTAAGCTTGTCAGTATGGGTCTTAAGACCCATGGTGTACGTAATCCTAAGTGGTAAGCAACTACGGTGTATTTAAGTTATTCAACATTATTTTTCCGTAAATTCTGACAAATTAATGATGTAATTACTATTTATCTTGAAAATTGTATTTAATTGTTATAAAAGTTAAAACTTTATTTAATTAATGCATTTTCAGTGAGTTATGAAACATGTTTTCAACTAATACTTTTAATCTGGTGCTTAATTTTTAATACATGAATTAGACAAACTTTTATTTAAATTATCGTTGTTTACATCCATTTTTTACAACATGTTTCACTTGATTGCATATAAGAATTACGTCAAACACTACTAATGCATTTTAAACATAAATTATATATGTTACATCTATGTCATGCATAATTAATGATTAATAGTGTAAATTATGCAACGATCCTATAATTTTGTTTGAGTACACATTACATATACAATCTACTTAGTATGATGAAATAAAATTAACAGTGGCCTACAGGGTGCGCAAGGTATATGCTGTTGTCGATCCTGAAAATTTCCCGGTTGTATTTTTTATTGTTAAGACCATTACGTACATAAAAGGAAGAAATTAACTTCTTTGTAGCATATTGGTTATCACTTCTCCTAACATGATAGATGACAAAAGTTTGATATTATTTCTCATGGCCTATGGGCTATTGTCATTAAAAAGTGACATTTTTTTATAACCATTATACCTTTTTATAAGAAATATAGCATTATAGAGAAATCCATTAGACTGTATAAAAAAATTTCAATTGATAAAGGTGAACTGAAACTTGAGGAAAGCAAAATAACTCTAATTAAGGTTTCTTAATCTAAGATTGCTATTTTCATGAAATTATTAGTTTTACTTTAGTTTCCATGTGTTGATGTGTGAGGGAGAAAACACATAAGCGATATTAATTATCTGTAGTTTTGTATTCTGAAATGTCAATATATAAACGACTTATAATTAATTAGAATTTATTTAGAACAATTACAGAATGTATGAATATGTATCCAGTTACGTTGCATGCACACAAGGTTTTGCAACTGTTTGATTAAACCTAAAAAGTGAAAAGTGAAAAGTGAAAACAGTGTTGTTCGACACAAGAATCGCATAGTGATTTAAACTTTCACGTGAAAATAGTTACCCAAACCTGTTTTATTTTGTCTTTAACCATTATCTAATAAATATGAGGACCACAATTTTGCTTTTAAACACAAACCGAATGATCATTTTCTTTTGGCCTTTTAGTTGCCAAAATGTGTCACGCATCTTGACCAACCTTTTTCCATAAAAAAATATATCTTGTTTTCAAAGTTTTCAGATATTTTTTTAAGTAAAAGACAAGATTGGGTTTTATTTAAAGTGACAATGTTTGGGTTACAGGATAGTGTGTTAAAAATGGGCATTTCAAATACGACATGTTTAAAACTTTAGATCAGAAAAATCAACACTAACTTAGATATATCAAACCCATGGTCATGATAGATACGGCCCGTCTAATTTATATAATTTAATAGGTTGGTGAATCAAATATATTAGCAGGATTAACAAATCAGAAATATAAATTGAACTTAAATATAAAGCTAATGCTCATAAGATTTAAGTAAATTAAATCCTAACACAAATCAACATATCAAATTCATTTAAAGAAAGGTAACAAAAATTTCCATCTCATTTAATAAAAACAATCAAGTTACAAGATTTTATAATATTTACATTCTTTAAAAAAAAAAATTTATCAAATTAAACGGGTTAGCGAGCTGACCCGTTTATACATAAGATAACCCGAACACGGTCCTATTTATAAATGGGTTGGACAGGTCGATCTATTTTTAGCCCAAACTGATTCAGGCTCAACTCAAACATCATCATCATTATTATTATTATTATTATTATTATTATTATTATTATTATTATTATTATTATTATTATTATTATTATTATTATTATTATTATTATTATTATTATTATTATTATTATTATTATTAATATCGGTGGGGAATTCAGTATCAAAGTTAACCGGAGTTTCATAAAACTTTGAGCGGGGACCCTATACAATTTTTTCACTAATTTTCTTTTATTAAAATTTTTTCCACATGGGAGTGACCAACTAAGTGGGGGCATGCACCCCCTTAATTGCTAATGGATCCGCCAATGATTATTACTAGAGTTAATTACACAGATGATCCTTTAGGTTTATAGCAAATTTCACAAATGGTCCTTTAGTTTCAAAAATTGCACCGATGATCCTTATTTTTGAAAGGTTTTTCACTGATAGTCCTTTACGAAACTGGTCTTTATTTTTCATGTTAAGTGACCTCATGTGTAATGCACGTGAGGGTATTTTGGTCATTTTGTTTTCCATTCTCCTTTCTCTAAAGTAAATTACAGATGGTCTAATAAGTTTATAATAAATTTCACCAATTGTCCTTTAGTTTCAAAATCTACACTGATGGTCCTTATTTCTGAAAGGTTTTTCACCGATGATCCTTTATGAAAACATCCGTTTATTTTAACGTTAATTAGCATCACGTGCGATGCAAGTGCAAAGCACGCCAATACATCTCTTAAACAATTGCTTATGCGAAATGAAATGAGGGATGATGGAGGCTTAAAGGGGAGTAAATGAGAAGGGAAAGACGAATTGACCAAAGTACCATGTGCATCACACGTGATGCCACTTAACGTGAAAAATAATCGTCCGTTTTCGTAAAGGACCATCAGTGAAAACCCTTCAGAAATAAGGACCATCAGTGTAATTTTTTAAACTAAAAGATCATTGGTGAAATTTCTTATAAACTTAAAAGATCATCCGTGTAATTTACTCTAGAGAAATGAGAAGGAAAAATGAAATGACCAAAATACCCTCACGTGCATCACACGTGAGGTCACTTAACATGAAAATTAAACGGCTGTTTTCGTAAAGGACCATCGGTGAAAAACCTTTCAGCAATAAGGACCATCGGTGCAATTTTTGAAAGTAAAGGACCATTGGTGAAATTTTTTATAAACCTAAAGGACCATCCGTGTAATTATTATTATTATTATTATTATTATTTATTTATTTTTGTAGCCTGGGTTCTGACTCGTTTTACGAGCCAAAGCAACCACCCGCTTTGCAGGTAGCCCAGTGTAACGACCCGAAATTTGTAAATAAATAAAATGTATAAAGATATGATAAATAAGGATAAATTATTTAAAGAACGTAGGAATTGGTTTCGTGTCATTTGGACACCGTATGAGAAAGTTATGGTCGAAAACGGGTCGAGGCAAAGACCGAAAAATGCAGCCCTGCTGCACAAGAGAAGTTCGCGTCGCGAACTTGGGGTTCCCGATCGGGAACTCCATCCAGAGAAATGGGTAATCCGGAGCGAAGAACAGTTGGAGGTTGATTCCTTCTCAAATCCTTGGTAGATTTCACTCCTAAGTGAAGATTAAACGTATATCTTCACTCCTTGATCTTTGTAGCTTTAGATCTATGTATTTTGATGGTTGGGTTTGAAACCCTAGTTATTGGGGGTTATGGGTTATGGTGAATAATTGTTGTATACACTTAATAGATGGTGGATTAACAAAGGAAACAAGTGTATGATTATGGTTTGTAAGAATCTTAAGGTTTGGTTAAACTTAGGGTTTGGTAAATTACCATAATTGGGGGAAAGTGTTAGTTGATGGTATCTAGTGATAAATGGATACATTTTTGGTAGTATGTGATGTTGAACATCTTATGATTGTTATATTAGGCTTTTGGTGAAGTCTTGGAAGTCGATTGTTTGATTGGAAGCAAGGAAACCGGCGGAAAGAATACGGTTGGAGCATAATTTGCTAAGGTGAGTACGTGTGGAAATTTACTGAGTACATAGCCTATGAAATACATTTTTATTGCTTGTGTTACGGTCTATTTGCTTAATTGTGTAGACTAGTAGTTGTTAGTTAGTTATATCGATGATAGTATTGAACTAACTTGTTTGATGGTAGACGTGATAGCCGAGAGCTAGATTGACATAACCATTGAGTTATGATATGTTGAGATGATGTGATGATGCGGGGGACCCCCGGTCATGAGGTGTGGTGTGAGGGGCAGTTGGGTGGATTCCCATCGACTCAACCACGGTAGTAGTCTCGCTAACTGGAGGTAGTCCGGTAAGTAAGGCAGGTATTGGTAGATTGGGCGATTCCCTCTTGCCGATATCTCGAGGCTTATTAATGGCGATGGATTTCGGTTAATAAGTCAAGGTGGTTCTAGTTAGTTCGGGGGCAACCCGATAACTAGATATGATTGCTAGGAAAGCAAGGTATTAGAGTCACAATAGGGTGACTAGATAGATGGACGATTTACTTATACGTTTGTTTATATGTCTTATAATTATTGTGATTATCGGGTCTAAACCCATGTAGCTCACGAGACGTTTTTGTCTCACGTACTCCTTGTTGTTTTGCTATGTACTCAGGTTCGGGATCGAAGATTTAGGTACGCATGGATAGAGATGCGGGGCCTAGAGTAGAAGAACACTAGAACGGATTTAGGCTTAGCTTTGGTTTTGATATATTTTGTAACACCAAACTTATACTCTGATTTTCATACCAAAGGTTTTTGTAAATCCGTATTTTGGGATAGTTCTCCTCTTTATTAAATGATTATTTTGGCCAAATGTTTTGTATTAAAATTTGAGGTGTTACAACTTGGTATCAGAGCTATTGTTTTAGTGAATTAGGTTGGTTGACCATCATAGTCTTAGACTGTAGCGTTAGGAATGTAAGATTCCTTGAGATTATAGGTTGACCTTGAGACTTTATGTTAAGTTTAGGGTTGAACCTAGGGGACCTATGAAAGTTGATGTGATTATGGGTATTGAGTCTTATGCGACTAATGGTTTGTACATAAGGTACTAAATGCTTAATGTCTTTCGTATAGTCTTGATTGAAAGAAATGGTGACCACGCGTAGAAGTGGTAAAGCCCCGGAAGGCCAGGGAGAGGAAATACCTCATGTTGAGGTGGTGGTTGAATAAGGAAGTCAACCGTCGATGCATCGGGTTGATGAATCGGAAGTTGGAGCTAATAGGACTCCGGTAACCATGGCGGATCTCCAAACTTTTCTTGATCAATTCATGGGAACGGTGGCCGATGAAGTGCACCGTATTATTGGGGACCGAGAAAGGTCGGGTGGAGACCGTGAATCTGAGGCTAAATCGGAAGAGAGAACCGGGGGTAGTGGCACCGGTGAAGGGAAATCCTCCACGGGTGGCCCAAGTGATGCTAGGGAAAGGCCCGATGAAAAAGAAGGTTGTTCGTTTAAATCCTTCATGGCTTGTAAGCCAAATGTGTACAAGGGTAGTTCGGACCCGAAGGTAACTATGAGGTGGATCCGGGAAACCGAGCGGGTTATCGGTAGTAGCAAGTGTAAGAAAGCCGATATGGTGACGTATGCGTCACAACTTTTGAAAGAAGATGTCATGGTTTGGTGGTATATCGTGTATGAGACCCTCGGGAGAGAGGTGGTCGAGTTGATGACGTGGGATGAATTCACCACGAGATTGAAAAAGAAGTTTTGTCCCGAAAGGGATTTGGAAAAGATGCACGAGAAGTTCGTGACCCTTAAAAAGGGTGATATGTCGATCGAGGAATACTCGAGAGAGTTCACGGGGTTGCTCCCGTTTGTTTCTAAAACCTACTTGGATGAGAGGTTGAGGGTGGTCCGGTATGCTAGTGGGTTACCGTGGGACTACCAATTGGAAGTTAAGAGGGCGATCACACTTGATGAGGCCATTAGTGCCGCCCGGGGTGTTGAGGAGGTTAATGAGGCAAGGGTTGCCGAGAGGGCCCATGTGGGCGAGAAGAGGAAGGCCGAGAGCGGCTCTAGTTCGTTCAAGAAAAGGAAGTTCACTTCGAGCTTCTCTAAACAAGGAAGTGTTGGCTCGTGCAAGAAGTGCGGGAAAAATCATACCGGCGTATGCCGAGGGGAGTCAAAATCTTGTTATAGTTGTGGCAAGATGGGGCATATAGCCCGAGATTTTAAGGCCAAGTTGTCGGCCGACGTGGAGTGCTACTCATGCCATGAAAAAGGGCATTATAGCAATGCGTGCCCGAAAAAGGGAACTGAGTCGTTGGTGTCCACGGCTCAAAAGAAAGTGGAGCCGGCTAAGGTGAAGGGGCAATCCTTCCAACTAACTCGGGAAGAGGCGAAGGAGGCACACGATGTGGTGTCAGGTACTTTATTCGTTAACTCCTTGCCAACTCATATTTTGTTTGATTCGGGTTCCAATTATTCGTTTGTGTCATATGAGTTCGGTTGTAAGTTGAATGTGCTGTCCGAAATATTAGATGAGGTTTATGAGATAGAGGTAGCCGACGGGAAAACTTCTATGGTTGAAAGTATTTATAGAAATTGTGAAATAGAAATAGACGGTAGAAAGTTTAAGGTAGATTTGTTGCCCATGGGAATAAAAGCGTTTGATGTGGTTATCGGTATGGATTGGTTGGGTATGCACCAAGCCAAAATTTTGTGTGGTAAGAAAATTGTGTCGATCAAGACACCCGAGAATGAGAAAGTGTATGTGTATGGGGAAAAACGACATCACATGCCTAATGTGATTACCGCCATTAAGGCGAGGAAAAGTATTTCGAAAGGTTGTGCATCGTTTATTGCAAATGTATTAGATGGCCGAAAAGAAAAGAAGACGATGGATAACGTCAAAATTATTCGGGATTTTCCCGAGGTCTTTCCCGATGACTTGCCCGGTTTGCCACCGGAGAGACAAGTCGAGTTTAAGATTGATTTAGTTCCGGGGGCGACGCCGATTGCTCGTGCTCCGTTTTGTTTAGCTCCCACCGAGATGCGAGAATTGATGACTCAATTGCAAGATTTGTTAGATAAGGGTTTTATTCGTCCGAGTTCGTCACCATGGGGTGCACTGGTATTATTTGTCAAAAAGAAAGACGGTTCGATGAGGATGTCTATCGACTACCGAGAGTTGAATAAGGTAACAATTAAGAACCGTTACCCGTTTCCGAGAATTGACGACCTATTCGACCAATTGCAAGGTGCTAGTTATTTCTCGAAGATCGATTTGAGGTCGGGTTTGAAGGAATTATGTGCACAGTTAGTCAACCTATGATGATACATCCATGCCTACGAAACACTTAAGGGTCACACCGGTGAGTACATGTAATACGAGTAAGTTATGCAACGATACTACGAAGATGAATGATTCATAATAGTCATTATGAATCAGTTAAGTATTAAATTAAGTTTAACTTATTACTAGATTAGTTTAACTAACTAATTAATACAAGTAGTTGTAAATTTACTAGTTGAGTAAATTACAATGTGTTAATTATAAATTATCCATGATATGATTTAAAGCTATTGAATCATATAGTAATTGGATAATATTATTGTATAAATTATATAAAGGTTATTATATAATTAACTATTAAAAGTATAAATACAAGTGTATAATTTCGTGTATATGGCTACTGAAATTATAATGTATTAATACTAGACATTTGATAGTTAAGTGCAATAATAATAAACTAGTTAAAACTATAAGGGATGGAAGTGTAAAAATGAAGTTTAATTAAGAAGTTAATCTTAATTAAAATAGAAGGGTTCTAAGTGTAAGATCTTCTATTATAAATAAGAGGCTTATGACTAAACCCTAGATGTTGATTCCTTGCCTCCTTATACACGAAATTCCCTCCCCTCTCTCTCCCTTCGACCGGCCGAGCAACAAGGGAAGAACACAAGTCTTGTGTTCTTCGTGTTCTTCGTTCGTTCTTCGTGTTCTTCAAGTCTCGAAGATCAAGGATTGTTGCAAGTGATCATCTAGAGGATCGTTCGTCGTGTTCATCATCAGTGGACTTATCTTAAGCATTAACCTAAGGTATGTTTCATGGAACACTCTTTCTTCCTCTCCTCTTGTTCGAAGTCGAACCAAGAACCCTAGGGTTCTTGGTAGTAGTCGACGAACACACAAGTATGTGTGTGTTCGAGTTCTTCGAACAAGGTTTCTTTCTTGTTAACCTAATCTAGATTTCCAACATCCCAATCCTTTAGGGTTTAAGGATTAGGTTTAATCCCAGTTCCGCTTTTAGGGATTAAATCAGCTAGTAGGTTTTAACCGGTCAAGAAAAAGTTCATGTTCTTGGTCAGTATGGTCGAACCAAGCATACTAGGAGGTTGACCCAAGTGGCCGATCAATTTTAAATGAAACCCTTCAGTGGTATCAGAGCGTTGTTTTAGAGATCTAGACTAGATTAACAAAGATTGTTTGTTTACTTTACTTTAAGTTTTTTTTTGTTTCAAGTTTTTCTTCTTCTTCTTCATAAATTTTCGAAAAAGGGAAGAACCCTAGGACCAAGAACATTAAACTAGTCTAAGTTTAATTGGTCAAGAAGGTTTCTAGAAACCCTAGTAATTTTCGAAATTATGAAAGAACCCTAGGATCAAGTATGTTAAACAAGATATGTTTAATTGATCAAAAGGATTCTTTCCTTACTTCCCTAGCAATTTTCGTGACCAAGGAAGATACTTAGGATCAAGTATATTAAACAAGATTTGTTTAATTGATCAAAAGGATTTTTTCCTAATCCCTTAGAGATTTTGAAATCTGGAGGATTACTTGGACACCAAGTTTATTAAACTAGCCTAGTTTAATTGGTGAAAAAGTTTCCTAGTCTTAAGAATTTCGAAAACCCTAAAGAACCCTAGAACATTAAACTAGTTTGAGTTTAATAGTTTAAAAGTATTAATTAGGATAATAATCTAAAACCTAGTTAATTAGACAAGTTTATGTCTAATAGGTTTAATTATTATTTTAATAAATTTATTAAGACTAGTTCTTTAAACCTAGTAATTTAGACAAAGTTTTATTGTCTATAAGGTTTAATTTAAAAAGTTTAATTAAATTTATTAAAGGTTATAATCTATCTTAGAATTTAAACAAAGTTTATTGTTTAGATAGGATTGATTAAAAGGAATTAATCTTTTAAATAAAATGATGTCTTTGATTAAGAAAGTCAAAACCCTAGTTTTGATTGATCAAAAACAAGATTAGATTTCATCTAATTAATTTAGGGAATTGATAAAGAGGATGTTAATTTTTAAGTTCTAAAATTAACAAGGTATATTTAATTATTTATATATATGTATTAAAATTTTCGAAATTTTTTATTATATAAAATTGAATTTTTAAAAGATATAATAAGTTTATACGTATTTTAATTAGATTAAGTTAAAATACACATATATAAACTAGATGTAATATTCTTATTAGAATGTTACAAGTTTATTATAAAATATACATATATACGAATATATTAAGATACAAGATAAAAATGGAACAATTAAAAAGGGTAATGTTATTTTGATCTTTAAAGATAATATTATAATTAGTTATTGTATAAGTTATAATATAATTAAAACTAGAAAGTACAAAGTTATGATTTCATTATAACTAGAAATTGTACAAGTTGAAATTATATGATTAACTAGAAATATACAAAGCTATATATATATATATATATATATTAAGATGTATAAAGTTATAAGTTATTATAACTAGATAATTATACAAGCAAGTATTTTACAAGTTATGTAATATACTAGATTAATGATCAGGTAATAAATAACAAGAAAACTTTATAATCTATATTTAACTAGTTCAAGTTAAATGTAAGAGAGGTTTAAACAAACTAAGAATTATTATATATAGTTTTTATATAATAAGTTTATTAGTTTCACCAAGTATAAACCGGTGATTGTGATAGCTTAAGTTTCATCATGGTTGTTGAAGCTAGTGGGAGCTACACAAGAAAGTCACAAAGTATATAAGTGTGTCATCATGACATAAGTTTTGGTCGAATCTATTAAGTCATAACAAATGTTTAATTTCATTATTAGACAAATGAAAAACTAGATGTGTTAAACTAGATTTATGATTCAAGTTTATGAATCATAATAGAATTAAAAGTTTAACATAAGATTATAAGTTTTTCAAGTAAGATAAAACAAGTAAGTTTTATTCTAGATAAGGTTTCTCACAAAACCTAGTAAAACGTTTTGTACACCTCGTTTTAGGTATACATATAAATCGCGCAATTCTTGAAACTATAAGTTTCAAAGAATAGTTCTTATGTTTTAAAAAGGTGTCTTGGAGAACCATTCAATTCACAAGTCACATTTTTTTAAACAGAGATTAAGATTGGAATAAAAATTTAAGTTTAGTTTCAAGACTTAAACAAACCCAAGAAAATCTTAGATCTAAGTACTATCCACCTAATGGAACACCTCACTTGTTAAACGATATTCATATTGTAAGGATAAAGAACCTTAGATATGGATTCAAATCATTGCGAGTGTTAGGGTGTGTAAGGTTCTGTGATAATCGGGAGTCCCGGCGCAGAGCATCGCACTGTCTTAGATGGTCTGATCTACTTTAGTGATAATCGGGAGTCCCGGCCCAAAAAGTACTTGAGTAGAATAAACATACTAGACTTTATTACTAACTTAGAAATGTACAAATTGTACAAAGTTGTAATAAGTTATAAGTCTAAAGATTCTACGACCCCTAGGAATCGTGTCAAGTCTTGATACGATCGGTAAGGAAGTTACCTACCAGAAATAGCATGTCTCGTCGGGAAGTGCCCAAACCTTGCGGCGAGAATGTAATATATGGATCCTAGGCCTAAAATATTAATTATGGGTTTATAATATATTTTAGAGAATCTTTATTGATGATTACTAATTAAACTGGGTTTGATTTGTAGATGGCATCAACAAATGCAATCGCGACAACAAGTACCAATAATCTCTCACTTCGCTCAATCCTCGAAAAAGACAAGTTGACTGGGTCAAACTTTCTCAACTGGGAGCGCAATCTTCGTATTGTGCTCAGGCATGAGAGAAAGTGGTATGTCTTGGAGAGAGCAATACCAAACACCCCTGCTGTTAATGCCAGAGCTGAAACGAGGCAAGCTTATGATAAGCATGTCAGTGATACACTCGATGTGAGCTGTCTAATGCTCGCCACTATGAGTCCTGAGTTACAAGCGGGACTTATGGATGTGCCTGCATTTGAGATGTTCCAGCAACTTAGGGATTCATTTCAAGAGCAAGCTCGCACTGAGAGGTTTGACATCAATCGAGCCTTCAACTCTTGCAAGATGGTTAAAGGAACACCGGTGAGTGCCCACGTCATGAAAATGAAAGGGCACATGGATCACCTCGCTAGACTTGGTCACCCCATACCGTTGCAAATGGCAACAGATACTATACTCAACTCGTTGTCTGATGACTACAAGTCTTTTGTGGTCAACTACAACATGCATAATATGGAGAAATCCATTGCTGAGCTACATTCCATGCTCAAGACAGCTGAGTTGAGTTTGGGGACCAAATCTAAGGACGTTCTCTTGATCGGTAATGGCGGTGGCGGTGGGAAGAAGAGAAAAGGGCATGGTGGTAAAGGAAAGGGTAAAACCTATCCTAACCAAGGAGTGCCAAATGGTAAAAGTATCAAACAAAAGGTCAAGAAGGTTAAGCCTAACACTGCGAGGACCGAGAACCGGTGCTTCAAGTGTGGTGAGGCTGGGCATTGGAAAAGAAATTGTCCAAAGGGTGCAAGTGGTAGTGGAGGAAACACAAGTTCCTCAGGTAACACAACCACACTTCTTAATCACTTTAAGATACTTGTAAAGTACATTACGAGTAATCTAACTTTTGCAATCGTTTATTGCAGGAGGAGATGGAAAGTGATAGTGACCGGCATGAGATGGTGATGATCCCACGAGCACCAAGTTTTTATAATTCAGTATTTTGTGGATTCGTTTTAAACAGTTTTAGTTTATTGTTTTTGGATAATTTTATTTTATGTTAAAACAAGTTTTATTTCGGTTTTAAATAAATTTTCGAATCCATGGTTGAATTATATGGTGTGCATGTGTGATAATTATACTAGTCAAGGTTTATGACTAGATTGTAAGTCAAATTTTGATTTACTTATGTTTCATGTTTATATATTTGTTTGATTGTTGTATAAGTAATATCTTGATAGCTCAAGGTATTTAGATACTAGTAATTAGAAAGTTTTTCTAATGAAAGTATTTAAAAGTTTTATGGAAGCATAATGTTCAATAGTTATTGAACTTAGTTAAAACATCTTAAGTAATAGTCATTACTTATGATAGAAAGTTTTAAAGTATTAGTATTAATATAGTATGATTGTATTGGATATAATCAAGATAGACTTTAAGAGTATTATTACAAGTCTTTTACACTTGTAGTAAAGGTTTTAATGAAGTCATAATTCCCTAGTAGGAATAATTGGATATTCGTATAATCCAAGTAAAATGACTTAGACATTAAACGACTCTTAAAAGGGACAAACTATATTAAAGTATTTAAGAATTAAAAGGTATTATTGCAAGTCTTTTATACTTGTAATGAATACAATGTTTAATCAAGTCATAATTCCCTAATAGGAATAATGGATATTTGACAAATCCAAGTAATGACGTTGGCATTAAATAAAATTCTTAAAAGAATACTAATGTGTTTAAGAATTGATAGTATCATTTCAAGTGTTTCATACTTGTTAGATACAGTAATCAATAAAGATCATAATTCCCTAAACAGGAATGTTGGATATTCGCAAATCCAAAGGATGATCTTAATTATTGATAGAATTCTTAAAAGATTGAACTACAAGTTATTGACCAAGGTCAAAGTAGTAGTTTAAAGAGATGCTTAAGTTCCATAAAAGTAAGTGGGAGCTAAGACTAACGTAATTCATTAAAGATGTTAGTGAATTCAGTAAGTTAGTAAGACATTAACAACAAGGTCTTACCAAGTCGTTAGCCAAAGAGTTAAGAGAAATAATAAATGATCGTTAATTAGATTATTGCAAACCTAATAGCGCGATCACAAGTCTTGTGATTAATTATTGCATATCTAATAGGTTGTTAACACTTTAGTGGATAACACAATCATTTAAGGAAATTTCTTTAACTAGTAAGAATATCTACAAATCAAGTAACTAAAAGAGGCTTTAGTTACAAGGATGATTTTATGAATTCAAGAAACTAAGAAGTTAATTTCCAATCCTCATATGTTTACCGAATTACATAAAAGGCAAGACTAGAATATGTTCTAGATTGTTGCAAGAACAATATCTAGCAAAGACAAAAGTAATAGTATTCCTAAATACTCGTCTTATGTCTTTAGTTTAATAGAAATGATTGGTTTAGTGATAAAGTTACAATTAAGTTTGTAAGAATCATTAAGTAATCAACACGAACGAAAGGAATAAGTGATGATCCAGTAATAATTCAGTATCTATGTCCAGTGAGGAATAATACTTGAGTTAGTATCATTTTTATTCAGACTTTGTATGTTTTACATCATCCATGAATAAAAGTCTATTTATTCAAAAAGATATAAATCCGTGACTACTCGTCTAGGTGGGAACCTTGATAGGACGTTAACGTCATCGCGGTATTTGGTGGTAGATTCGAAGTTCTTCGAAGATAGCTACACAAGTTTTGTGTAAACCAAATATCGGTGATATTCTGTTGGAGGCTCAACGAATATTGGATGGACCACCGTGACAATACTTCGTGGTTGAAAAGTTCAAAAGTATTGTTCACTAGGATTGTCCTTAAGCCTGAGGTATTTGGTTTAGGATACAATGACTGACGTGCTTTGGTTCAACTCAGACAATTCTGAAATACGTTTGTCATACGAGGCGATGCTGGGTGCAAAGGAAGTTGTATTTTAAATCGAAATATAACAACATGGTAATTGCACCTCCTCTTTAGAAGAGATATTTATAGGTCCTTTGACTTGATAAGAAACTGGCAAGTGCACGGCCGTGCCCAAACGAACTGATTTGTTCTTTGTCGTTTATCACAGCAGTTTGAATCAAGAAGTCATAAAACGATTTCGAATACATGAGTTGATAATTTCTGCCATGCTCGTATTCGTTATCACAAATATCGTGCTGCAAGGGATAATCCTAACAACGTTACCCAAGAAGTAAAGACAGAGTGTTCTTTACTAGGAGACGCTATTAAGAGTTTTTCATAAAACTATACCAAGGGTTACATAAGCTGTTTTTATGGGGTTGGTTACCTACATGCCCATCTAGAAAGGCCACTGTAGCTCGTATCATTAAGACAAAGGTTACGAACTTGCACAAGTGGGAGTCTGAAGGAATTATGTGCACAGTTAGTCAACCTATGATGATACATCCATGCCTACGAAACACTTAAGTGTAACACCCGTATTTTTAAAAAAACATCGTTTAAATCATTTAAAATACATTTACCCAATATTTGACATAATGTCCAAAATACAGTTTAACAAAAACTTTAAAACCTATATCAGAGTTTACAAAAATACGGTGTCACCAAGTATATCAAAACCATAGGCAACGGGATCTACCTATTAGCTCCCGAGCTAAACATCTCTAGGCCACTTCTAGTGCAACCTTCTATCAGTTCAAACCTGTACCTGAGTACACAGCCACAAACAAACGTAGTACGTGAGACAAAATAGTCTCGTGAGATGCATGGGTTTTAGACCCAAATAACAATAATAGTCGTTTCAGAAATAGATGTATATGAACATATATATATATATACATATACTACATCATTATAAGCTAGCCACCCTATAGTGACCCTATCGTTCCAATGCTTTCCTAGCAATCATATCTAGTTATCGGGTTGCCCCCGAACTAACTAGAATCTCAACGTATCTAACTATCCTGTCTAACTATCGGGTTGCCCCTGAACTAGCTAGAAGCACTATCCTGTCTAACTATCGGGTTGCCCCCGAACTAGCTAGAAGCACTATCCTGTCTAACTATCGGGTTGCCCCCGAACTAGCTAGAAACATCACCATGTCTAGTTATCGGGTTGCCCCCGAACTAACTAGCATCACATCATCTCGTTCTTACCATAACTCATCAGTTATTCCAATCAAAGCCTTCGGCTATCACATCAATCATCAAACAAGTTAGTTATCTAATAATAACAACATATAATTAGTTCAACACAGTGTGAACGTACCTGTATGGTCCCATGGACCCGATCGTAAGCAACCACATTTACTTCTACATCTATGAACCCTATGAGGTCCATACTTACTTTATACATAAGATACATTTCTTATTTTATCGGTATCATAATACTTTTATCTCTTCCTTGACTATAATACACAATTATTACTAGTCACATCATATTCTTTTTCACATATATTCGTTCTTTACTTTTATTAGTATATCTTACCAATAGGTACTCATTACTATAAAATCATTCCCAATTGCTTTACTAATACATATTTATTAGTAAAGGCTCCGTATACATTCTTTTAATCAATTACTTCTTTATTATGGTTCATTAACATAGATTCCATAATTACTTTAATTTATCATATTTTACTTCAAATTCACCATTCATACTAGACATATTCTAGTATCACATTCTACATACTTTCATACATTTTCAGTCACTGTCTTTATCAACATATTTATTAATAAAGACCCATAAAATATCATATGTATTTTCAAAACTATTTACTATGTACTCAGTTTAAAAGTCTCATGTACTCACCTTAGCAAATAAGTGCTCCAACCGTATTCTTTACGTCAGTTTCCTTGCTCCCCAATTCGGTCAACCTTCCAAGACCTCACCAAATGCCTAATACAATAATCACAAGATTATCAACATCACATTCTACTACCAATGTGTCCATCTATCTCTAGATAACACTTATTAACTCATTTCCCCCAATTATGGTGATTTACCGAACCCTAGGTTTAACCAACCCTTAAGATTCTTACAAATCATAATCATACACTTGTTTCCTTTGTTACTATACCATCTATCAAGTGTATACAACGTTTATTCACCATAAACCATAACCCTCAATAGCTAGGGTTTCAAACCCAACCATCAAAATACATAGATCTAAAGCTACAAATATCAAGGAGTGAAGATATACCTTTAATCTTCAACTAGGAGTGAAGTCTACCAAGCTTTGATGGAGAAATCGACCTCAACCAGCCTTTGCACTCGAAAATCGCCCAAGAGAGAAACTAGGGTTTGCCAATGACATAAATGAGCCAAAACCCGATTTTAATGCTGGTCGTCCGGAGTTCGTGTCGCGAACCCAATTCGCGTCGCTAACTTTGCATGTTCGTGAACTCTTCACGATCGTTACCTAGGCGTGAACCTCAATTGCCAGAAACCCCCAAATCCCTGGTCGGAGTTCCCGATCGGGAACCCCAAGTTCACGGCGCGAACTTTACATGTGCACCAGGGCTGCACTTTTCGGTTGTTGTCTCGACCCGGTTTCGCCCATAACTTTCTTATACGGTCTCCAAACGACGCGAAACCAATTCCTACGTTCTTTAAACGATTTATCCTTATTTATCATATTTTTATTCAATTTATTATTTACAAATTGCGGGTCGTTACATTAAGGGTCACACCGGTGAGTACATGTAATACGAGCAAGTTATGCAACGATACTACGAAGAGGAATGATTCATAATGGTCATTATGAATCAGTTAAGTTTAACTTATAACTAGATTAGTTTAACTAACTAATTAATACAAGTAGTTGTACATTTACTAGTTGAGTAAATTACAATGTGTTAATTATAGATTATCCATGATATGATTTAAAGCTATTAAATCATATAGTAATTGGATAATATTATTGTATAAATTATATAAAGGTTATTATATAATTATCTATTAAAAGTATAAATACAAGTGTATAATTTCGTGTATATGGGTACCGAAATTATAATGTATTAATACTAGACATTTGATAGTTAAGTGCAATAATAATAAACTAGTTAAAACTATAAGGGATGGAAGTGTAGAAAGGAAGTTTAATTAAGAAGTTAATCTTAATTAAACTAGAAGGGTTCTAAGTGTAAGATCTTCTATTATAAATAAGAGGCTTATGACTAAACCCTAGATGTTGATTCCTTGCCTCCTTATACACGAAATTCCCTCCCCTCTCTCTCCCTTCGATCGGTCGAGCAATAAGGGAAGAACACAAGTCTTGTGTTCTTCGTGTTCTTCGTTCGTTCTTCGTGTTCTTCAAGTCTCGAAGATCAAGGATTGTTGCAAGTGATCATCTAGAGGATCGTTTGTCGTGTTCATCATCAGTGGACTTATCTTAAGCATTAACCTAAGGTATGTTTCATGGAACACTCTTTCTTCCTCTCCTCTTGTTCGAAGTCGAACCAAGAACCCTAGGGTTCTTGGTAGTAGTCGACGAACACACAAGTATGTGTGTGTTCGAGTTCTTCGAACAAGGTTTCTTTCTTGTTAACCTAATCTAGATTTCCAACATCCCAATCCTTTAGGGTTTAAGGATTAGGTTTAATCCCAGTTCCGCTTTTAGGGATTAAATCAGCTAGTTGGTTTTAACCGGTCAAGAACAAGTTCATGTTCTTGGTCAGTATGGTCGAACCAAGCATACTAGGAGGTTGACCCAAGTGGTCGATTAGTTTTAAATGAAACCCTTCAGGGTTATCACCAAGTTCGGGTGAAAGAAGGTGACACCGAGAAGACGGCTCTTCGTACGCGTTATGGTCATTATAAATTTCTAGTGATGCCGTTTGGTCTTACAAACGCGCCAGCCATTTTTATGGATTTAATGAATCGGGTTTGTAAACCGTTTCTTGATAAGTTTTTGATCGTGTTCATTGACGACATTTTGATTTATTCGAAAACCGAGGAAGAACACGAGGATCATTTGAGGCTTGTGTTAGATGTGTTAAAACGGGAGAAGTTGTATGCTAAATTCTTGAAGTGTGAATTTTGGTTGCGGGAGGTGCAATTCTTAGGTCATGTGGTGACGTGTGACGGTATTAAATTTGACCTGTCAAAGATTGAAGCGGTGTCAAATTGGGAGCCTCCGAGGACTCCTACCGAGGTTGGAAGCTTCCTTGGTTTAGCCGGTTATTACCGAAGATTTATACAAAACTTCTCGAGAATCGCGATTCCACTAACAAAGTTAACAAGAAAAAGTGAGAAGTTTGTGTAGGAGAAGAAGCAAGAAGAGGCGTTTAAATTGTTGAAGGAAAAGTTATGTCACGCGCTGATTCTTACATTACCGGATGGTATGGAAGATTTTGTGGTTTATAGTGATGCTTCGAATCAAGGGCTCGGTTGTGTGTTGATGCAAAGAGGGAAGGTGATCGCGTATGCCTCGCGACAATTGAAGAATGTGGAATTGAGGTACACGACACACGACTTGGAGTTGGCGGCGATTATATTTGCCTTGAAGTTGTGGAGACATTATTTGTATGGTACTCGGTGTACGTTGTACACGGATCATAAAAGCTTACAATACGTGTTTACTCAAAAGGATTTAAATATGCGACAAAGAAGATGGATCGAGTTGATTGCCGATTATGATTGTGAGATGGTGTATCATGCGGGAAAGGCTAATGTAGTAGCCGACGCCTTGAGCCGAAAAGTTTATGAAAACCCGAACCGAGGAATTTAACACGTATAGAAGTCGTCTAGAGTATAATCGAAAGAATCAAGAATGGCCAACGAGAGGTTATGGGAAAAGACGAGTTAAGACAAGAACGTTTAGGTAGGAACCAACATTTTCTCGAAAATGCACAAGGGTTGAAGACCGTAGGCGGTCGAATTTGGGTTCCTAAGTTCGGTAGTATCCGAAAAGAATTATTGAATGATGTACACAAATCAGAGTATTCGATTCACTCGGGAAGTACAAAGACGTACCAAGATATGAAAAGGGTTTATTGGTGGCCCGAAATGAAGGCGAGGGTAGCCAATTACATCTCGAAGTGTGCCACGTGTGCACAAGTGAAAGCCGAGCATCAAGTACCGTATGGGGTAGCTCAATCATTGTTAGTACTGACCGGGAAATGGGAAGATATAACTATGGATTTTATAGTAGGTTTACCGAAGACGAGTAAGGGTCACGATGCCATTTGGGTCATAGTTGACCGGTTGACCAAGAGTGCGTTATTTTTAGCCATTCGGGAAACGTTGTCACTTGAGAAATTGGCTAAGTTGTATGTTGATGAGGTGGTTCGACTCCACGGGGTTCCGTTATCGATTGTATCCGATAGAGACGCGAGGTTTACATCGAGATTTTGGCGATCTTTACAAGAAGAGTTGGGTACAAAGTTGCGGTTGAGCACGACTTATCATCCGCAAACCGATGGTCAAAGTGAAAGAACAATTCAAACGGTTGAAGACATGTTGAGATCGTGTGTTCTAGATTTCGGTGGTAAATGGGATGAACATTTACCGTTAGTCGAGTTCTCGTATAATAATAGTTATCACTCGACTATTAAGATGCCGCCTTACGAGGCGTTGTATGGTAGAAAATGTCGAACTCCATCGTGTTGGCTTGAAGCGGGAGAGACAAAGTTCACGGGTCCCGAGATTGTAAAAGTGACAAATGAAAAGATTGGTGTTATCCAAGCCAACATGAAAGCCGCCCAAGATAGACAACGAAGTTATTCGGGTTTGAAGAAAAGACCATACGACTAGGATGTCGGTGATATGGTAATGTTAAAAGTGTCACCTTGGAAAGGTGTAATGCGGTTTGGGAAGAAAGGAAAGTTAAGTCCAAGGTATGTTGGACCGTTTAAAATATTGAAACGGGTCGGGCTTAAAGCGTTTAAGTTGGAACTTCCACCCGAGCTTCAAGGTGTGCATGACACCTTTCACGTGAGTTATTTGAAGAAGTTTATCGGGGAAGTTGAAAATATTATTCCGTTGCAAGAGTTGCGGGTTGATGCCCCGAACCGGTTGATTGAGGAGCCCGAGGCAATATTAGAAACGAAAACAAAGAAGCTTCGAAATAAAGAGATCGAGTTAGTATTGGTCAAGTGGAAGCATTCACGTGGGCCGAATTTGACTTGGGAAGTCAAAGACGAGATTCGGAAGAGGTACCCGGATTTCGTGAACTATGATGAGATTCCGAGGACGGAATCTTCTTAAGGGGTAGATAGTTGTAACGACCCGAAATTTGTAAGAAATAAAATGTATAAAAATATGATAAATAAGGATAAATCGTTTAAAGAACGTACGAATTGGTTTCGTGTCATTTGGACACCGTATGAGAAAGTTATGGTCGAAACCGGGTCGAGGCAAAGATCGAAAAATGCAACCCTGCTGCACAAGAGAAGTTCGCGCCGCGAACTTGGGGTTCCCGATCGGGAACTCCATCCAGAGAAATGGGTAATCCGGCGTGAAGTAGTTCCCGATTTGTTAGCGATCGCGAAGTAGGCGAAGCGCAGAGTTGGCGACAGCATTTAATACGGGATTTTGCTCATTTATTGCATTATCAAAACCCTAGTTTTCTCTTTGGCGATTTTTGAGCTCAAAAACAGTTGGAGGTCGATTCCTTTTCAAATCCTTGGTAGATTTCACTCCTAAGTGAAGATTAAAGGTATATCTTCACTCCTTGATCTTTGTAGCTTTAGATCTATGTATTTTGATGGTTGGGTTTGAAACCCTAGTTATTGGGGGTTATGGGTTATGGTGAATAATTGTTGTATACACTTAATAGATGGTGGGTTAACAAAGGAAACAAGTGTATGATTATGCTTTGTAAGAATCTTAAGGGTTGGTTAAACCTAGGGTTTGGTAAATTACCATAATTGGGGGAAAGTGTTAGTTGATGGTATCTAGTGATAAATGGATACATTTTTTGTAGTATGTGATGTTGAACATCTTATGATTGTTATATTAGGCTTTTGGTGAAGTCTTGGAAGTCAATTGTTTGATTGGAAGCAAGGAAACCGGCGGAAAGAATACGGTTGGAGCATTATTTGCTAAGGTGAGTACGTGTGGAAATTTACTGAGCACATAGCCTATGAAATACATTTTTATTGCTTGTGTTACGGTCTATTTGCTTAATTGTGTAGACTAGTAGTTGTTAGTTAGTTATATCGATGATAGTATTGAACTAACTTGTTTGATGGTAGACGTGATAGCCGAGAGATAGATTGACATAACCATTGAGTTATGATATGTTGAGATGATGTGATGATGCGGGGGACCCCCGGTCATGAGGTGTGGTGTGAGGGGCAGTTGGGTGGATTCCCATTGACTCAACCACGGTAGTAGTCTTGCTAACTGGAGGTAGTCCGGTGAGTAAGGCATGTATTAGTAGATTGGGCGAATCCCTCTTGCCGGTATCTTGAGGCTTATTAATGGCGATGGATTTCGGTTAATAAGTCAAGGTGGTTCTAGTTAGTTCGGGGGCAACCCGATAACTAGATATGATTGCTAGGAAAGCAAGGTATTAGAGTCACAATAGGGTGACTAGATAGATGGACGATTTACTTATATGTTTGTTTATATGTCTTATAATTATCGTGATTAGCGGGTCTAAATCCATGTAGTTCACGAGACGTTTTTGTCTCACATACTCCTTGTTGTTTTGCTATGTACTCAGGTTCGGGATCGAAGATTTAGGTACGCATGGATAGAGATGCGGGGCCTAGAGTATAAGAACACTAGAACGTATTTAGACTTAGCTTTGGTTTTGATATATTTTGTAACACCAAACTTATACTCTGATTTCATACCAAAGGTTTTTGTAAATCCGTATTTTGAGATAGTTCTCCTCTTTATTAAATGATTATTTTGGCCAAATGTTTTGTATTAAAATTTGAGGTGTTACACCCAGAGTCAGCGCAGATGAACATCCATCGTTACAGGTGAACTACTGTGCAAAGTTGTGGAATTGGTCAAACCATTAGCCACTACGAATTATGATTACTAAATTGGGTGTATTAGACATTTTGTATTATTAGAAAACTAATTTCGTACATTTAAGCATATAAAAGTTCAAGTTGTACTGTACTGATTAGAGATTACATTCGTTATCTATCTGGGAGAAATTGGTTAATTTGGGTCGGATATATTTTTGAAATGTAATTTAACTTCAAATACTCTATGTGTACAATTGTGTACACGAACTTATATGTTCACATCAAGTTTGTGTAGCTTGGATGGCCTTAATATTCATGGGTCTCTACATATCCGTTCAAGATTATACTGTAGTTTTGATATACATGTGACTTCTTTGACTTTGATGAATATTTAACCATTTTTCGGCAAGGTCGAAGCATTTTGTTTTCCTACACAACAAAAATGATAAAAAGGTTGTTTAAACCTACGGCGAATAGAAAATTAAATAATTAATACCATAAGCTTGCTTCAACTAATATTCTTTTAGAAAAAAAAAACATATATATCTTGTTCATATGTTTTTTTAACGTTGGTTCCGGTTCACTTTTGAAGTTGACCAATCCCAAGAAAACTCTATAGTCAAAAGAAGATATTTTAATCGCTTATAGAGATTGTTTGATATCTAATAAAAATTTCACCTTTAGGGTGATACTTGTGTATACTCTTGGTCACACCTATAGATAGGGGTGCCCAAAGGGCTGACCCGACCCGACCCGGCCCTAACCCGAACCCGATTACGCTTATCGGGTCGGGTCTATTCGGGTTCCATGTTATTATCGGGTTTTCTAAACCCGACCCGACCAACCCGATTCGTTATCGGGTCGGGTGTCGGGGTATAATTTCTTACCTTTATCGGGTTCGGGTTGACCCGATTAGACCCGATTAAAGTTTAAGTATTTTATTTCCTATAAAAATTAACATATTTTTACTATTAAATTAATTAATTATCAAATTATATGATAAAATATTCAATAAAAATCAATTAACAATTAAAAGTGGTAAATAAATATTCATAAAATTCAATATATTAAATAATTTCTATAGTTTTTACCAAAAATTCCTAACTCAAGTGTAACCCGACCAACCCGATCGGGTCAACCCGACAAACCCGAAACCCGACCAACCCGAACCCGACAAACCCGAATCCTTATCGGGTCGGGTTTCGGGTTAGAGTTTTTTAACCTCAAACCCGACGGACCCGACCCGATAAGGGCCGGGTCGGGTCGGGTTGACCCGTTGGGCACCCCTATAGAGTCATGAATGCAATAGACCTTTGTATTCCACGCCTATAAGGCTATAAAAACTTGAATGCGATAGAACTTTCTGTTCCTGTATAATCTTACGATTTTATCAATAAAAACTTTCATCGTTTGATATGTGTACGTAAATAAGATGACATTAGATGATACTCCTTGTATTCTCAATAATTATGATTATTCACAATTTTTTTCTACGCTTCCACACCTACTTTTCTTAGGACTGATTCGCTTGGGATTCTGTTGAGATGTTTGTTTTCCTCAATTTCGTCTAACTCGATTCGTATATCTTTGCTGATCCGGTAAAAAAAAAAAAAAAAACTAATTCAGTCAGACGTTCTGACTGAGTCAGCAAATAACTCAATCAACAAATAATTCAATTAGAACTAACTCAATTATCACCTATCAAACTACCTCAAATTCATATTAGCATTTTACACATGTATTGTCTTTCACTAAAAGAATATTCATATAATTGTTATACCGATGATATCACTAGTACTAGTACTAACATGACATATAATTGTTTTCCTCCGTTAGAAATCTCTGTATCTCCGAGTAAAGATGTGATTATTTACATCTTACATTGCACATACCTTTCCTTTAAAAGGATTAAATCGTTTAGTGTTTTGTATATTAACCATGAGGTCCACGACAATGTAATCTCATTTGATGCATATTTTGGGGGGAAAAGCGATTATTTATTATACTTCGTATAGAACTAGTACTAGTATTTAGCCAAAATTTTATCAAAAGCCAAGGGCCTGCAAAGAGCAGACGAAGCTGGAGCCCAAATCACAAAACACCAGAGAAGGCCCAATTGTGCAAAGTCTAAAAAATTAGGAGTGAGCATATGGCGGTTTGAACGGTTTTTACCTAAAATCAAACCCCGCATTAAAAGTCCGGATTTTAAGATTTACATTCCGTTCGTTTTCGGGTTTTTCAATTTTGGTTTTTCGGGGTACTCTCAATAATATAGTCCAGTTTCGGGTTTTTTTCTCAGTTTTTTGTTTTTATTTAAATTACCAATTTGTTACCTTAAAAAATAATATTATGATCCAAACTCTTAAACCTTAACTCATTTTATTTATAAATATAACAAATAACTAGTAAGTTTTCATCTAATGTAATGATAAATTCAACTACCATAATTTATACAAGTATTATATTTAAGAGTAACTTATTGAAATTGTTCATGTAGTATTCTCAATTCTTTGTTTTTTTCCCTATATACTTATTTTGTCCCTATATTTGATTTTCTGTATTTTTTTCCTTTCATCTAACTCCGTCTAAATTGAGCGGTTAAATTGGTCACACGCTATGCACGTGGGGGCATTTTGGTCATTTCCATTTCCTACCATCTAAATTACAAAAATTATCGCTATTATCTATTATTTTTTTCACATTTTACTCTTGAACTTTTATTATTTAATTTTTTTTAGTCCCTCCTCTTTTCCATCTCTCTTCCCACCTACTTCTTCACTCAAAGATGGGGTATCATCCTACATCCTTGTTGAGAATCAAAATTTTTGAAATAAATAAAAGAATTTTGTTTCTTAAGGAAAGAATTCCATAATAATTACTAAATTTTAAATTCCAATAATGGAAGCCGCTTGAGTATATTAAAGATATCTTTGTACTTTTGATTTACATTTTTGAATTTAATATTATGTTATTTTACCAATCATATTTGTCATTTTTTTTCTTTTGGACAATATAGTAGATGTTGATGGATTAATAAGTTGAGGAAATACTTAACTTAATGATTAACAATATATTTTCTTGAAATAAATAAAGTAATTGCACCTTGGTGTGTTATTTTAATTAGGGCAACCTATGAAATGAAAACATGGATTCCTTTCGGTCAATGAAGTAGTTCTCAACTTATCACCGCACCAAGTAGTTTCTTGTTTGTTTTTATAGCTCTTCATTCGCTTGATCTGAAGAAGTGAGGACCCCTGATTTGAGAGCCAGCGAAGGCCCAAAAGACAAAACATTATTTATAGAATAATTTTAATCCATATAATAAAAAAAGATGTCACGTATTAAATGAATATTACATGTGGCAAGCTCACATTGGGTTGAAATTTGGTTTTTTGGGGGTTTTCCTACCCATTTTTAGGAAGAAACTAAATACGCATCTCCATTTTAGGAAAAACTGAATCAACAACCCTTTTAGATAAAATAATTAAGAGAATATTAATTATTATTATTTATATTTCTCGTTACTCATAACAAGATAATCCATGTAATTCATTAATTCTCTTTGTTAATGTGATTTTATTTATTTTAATATTTGTCATGATCAAATAATTAAAAAAATAAGTAAACACAAATAATAAATACCGATATCATTTCTCAGTAATTAATTTTACTTTTTTTAAAGAAAATATTGAATAATTACGTCTTTTCATGGAAAAAAACTTAAAAATAAAATAAGATAAATGGGGCAGTTTTGTTGACGGAATGTGCTATCTATTTTAGGTCAACAAATATTCTGCTTTCAGACGTCAAGCGTGGACTTCTTCCATTATCGATCATCTCATATGATCTCAAACCTGCTTTAACTTCATTTGTACCCTAAATTTCCTCTACGTTTTCTTGGGAAATATTGGTTACTACATCTTTTTTCTCGATTAACAATAGACCCTATGGGTTCGTTGAACCCTAATCAAAGGCAATCAAGAGGAACTCACTTAGATCATCACTTACCTACCACCAGCAGTGCAACGAGTTCATCATCATTATCCAATTCTAACAATTCGAGGAAAAAATGGTCCAATTTGTTGCCTCTATTTCTAATTCTAGTCTTCATAGCCGAGATCAGTTTCTTAGGTCGACTGGATTTGAATAAAAATGCCGATCTACTCAATTCATGGACCGAATCATTCTACCAGTTCACGACATCTTCAATTTCATCTTCTTCTGTTGATACTACCGATGAGGTTTCAGATTTCGGATTTTCCGGCGCCACCGTGGAGGCGGAGGATTCCGGCGATGGCGGAGAGAGCTGTGAAGAGTATCTGGTAAGAGTAGACACTGTGAATTATTCGAGGGATTTTAAAAAGGAACCTGTACTTGTTGCTGGTGCTGAGCAGGTTTGTTTTCAGTGCTTATATGTTTATATGATTGTGTTCTTATGGTGATTGAACTAATTCGAATTGAGAAATAATGGAAACGAGAAACCTTAATTAAGACTTGTTGTTCAAGTTAGTCTGTTTACAATTTTAGTTCACTTTCATATCTGTTCAATATAATGACAGTAATCTTATAAGATTTATGCTATCATCATACTTGAAGGAGTGGAATTCGTGTGCTGTGGAATGCAAGTTTGGATTCAACAATAAGAAGAGTGATGCTGTGTTTGGATTGCCCAATCAGATTGGGACAGCTGGCGTTCTTCGATCAATGGAATCAGCTCAATACTATGCTGAAAACGACCTTGCTTTGGCACGACGGTGGGTAAGCACTATCTGAAATAATTAATCATGTTAATGACAAAATGCTGGTTTATATAATTATATCTGAAACTAATTTTGCTGATAATTTTATGATCAGAAAAGGGTACACGATTATTATGACAACAAGTCTTTCTTCAGATGTTCCTGTTGGTTATTTTTCATGGGCTGAATATGATATAATGGCCCCAATTCAACCAAAAACTGAAAAAACATTAGCAGCTGCTTTTATTTCAAATTGTGCTGCTCGTAATTTCCGTTTACAAGCCCTTGAAGGACTTGAAAAGTCAAACATTAAGATTGACTCTTATGGTGGTTGTCACCGAAACCGTAATGGAAATGGTAAAAATAAAATTCTTTTTAATATTTTATTTTTGCTTGTTAAATCTCCTTATAATACAAAATTTAAAATGCTAAACGTGCAATTTTTTGGCAGTGAACAAGGTTGAAGCATTAAAACATTATAAATTTAGCTTAGCTTTTGAAAATTCTAACGAGGAAGATTATGTCACTGAAAAATTCTTCCAGTCTCTTGTTGCAGGTAATTAAATACTATAATATTTTTATTTAATTTTTTATTTGTTTTTTAATGATTTATGTAATAGACGAAAGCTACATTGTAAATTTACAGGATCTGTCCCTGTAGTTGTTGGTGCTCCAAATATCCAAGATTTTGCACCTGCACCTGGTTCTATTTTACATATTAAAGAATTAAAAGATATTAATTCAGTTGCAAAAACCATGAAATATCTTGCAGACAATCCAATTGCTTATAATCAGTCACTAAGGCAAGTTTTTTATTTTTATATAATTAATATAAATATATAATTAAATAATTGTAATTGCAGTCGAGTCTACTTTATTATAGCAATTAGCAATACATGCTATATTACTTGAATTTTTTTATTTTTTTTAAAGTTAAATAATTATTTTATAATTTTTACAGATGGAAATATGAAGGGCCATCTGATTCATTTAAGGCCCTTGTAGATATGGCTGCTGTTCATTCATCTTGTCGTTTATGCATTTTTCTTGCCACAAAAATGCGTGAAAAAGATGAACTAAATCTTGTAACCAAACGCCCCTGCAACTGTCAAAAAGGCTCTCAAACTGTTTATCACATTTTTGTAAGAGAAAGAGGCAGATTCCAGATGGAGTCTGTTTTTCTAAGGTACTAAAGTTAAACCCTTTAAATTACTACTCCATAAAGTATAAATTGTCATTTTTTAATAATTAAGAAAAAAAATGCTAATTATGTTTTAATCCTTTAACTAGTACTGATTTGGCTCTTTGACCTGTAAACTATTTTTGCAATGCCTTTATTTTGAAATTTAGTCCCTCAATGTTTATATTATTTTTAAGGCCAAGTTTTTTTTTATAACAGTTTGTTATGCCATGTATTATTATAATGTTAAATAAAAAATTGTTATCAAGTTATAAGATAAGTGAAAACTTGTGAAAAATGTTAAAAGGTTAAACCACCAAATGACTAGTCTGAACATAAGGGTTAAAACAGACATAAAACCAAAGTTTAGGATAAAACATTAAAACCATTGCGAAAAGAACTATAAGGATTAAACTGCAATCCAGTGGAAGTTTGAGGACTGAAAAAACAAGTTTGTAATTTAGCTGAAATTTGTATTCTTTTTGGGCAGGTCTGGGAACTTGACCATTGAAGCCTTAGAAAATGCAATTTTATTAAAATTCAAGGCTCTAAAACACGAACCGATTTGGAAAAATGAAAGACCCGAAAGCTTAAGAGGTGACACAAGAATGCTCAAAATTTACAAAATATACCCTCTTGGAATGACACAAAGGCAAGCTTTGTACACATTTAGATTTGAAACTATTACCGCATTTACAAGCCACATAAAAACCAATCCGTGTGCAAAATTTGAGGTCATTTTCGTCTAATTAAGGAGAAATGTGGAATTTTGATTTCTTAGATTGGTATCATACAACAATTAAAACGTCAATTTTACATATCGACTTTTGAGCATATTATTGAACACGGTATTTGAATACTTATAGTATTTTCTTTGTAGTTTCATGAGTAATGAGATGTAGACCGGAAATTTTCATGTGTGTTTGCTTTGTTGTTTCTCGATATGATCTTATTTCAATTTGGGAAAAGTGATTTGTACAATACTATTTCTTTCTTTCATTTAAATATTGTTTTGGTATAATTGTACAATTTGTTATATAACTAGTACAATTTGATTAATAAAGTTTAGGTGTTGTTTGGTAGCATCTGAATTTGATTAATATTTGAATGATGTAGATGTCTGAATCATTCAGACTTCCTCTTATATCTGTCCGATTAAGAGGCAGGACATGTTGAATTATTGATTTAGACGCCGATTAAGATGCCTTAGTAAACACTCTGAATCTGTCCAATTAAGAGGCTGACCTCTTAACTGAACCATTAAGAAGCTTATTAAAAAGCACCTAAATGGCTAAATATGTATAGTACAGATCATCCTCTGTTTCCATGACTCTGTTTATTAAGATATTATTTTACTTCATTATAGAAAATACTATTATTTCCTCTTTGTTTAATATTAGAAATATGAAAAATTATGACTTTTTTAATCGGGTGTATTTTTCATTTTTTGCAATTTAAAATAATAGATGCATTTTGATAATTATTTTATTTGGTAAAAGGTAGTACTTCTCATGCATAGTATCTCATTTGATCTAGTAAGATGATATTTTATCCTTATTTTTATTTTCAAACATTATTAACATTGGTTTATTAATAAACTATACAGTACATCCATTGACTATATAATTTAATTTATTCTAATATTATTATAGTCTTTTATATAAAAATATGCAAAAACAATAATGTATGAGAAATGGTAAGACTCTGCGTAATGGGTGACCAAACCTAGTTTGGTCACCCCTGCCACATCTGCGCCACATCAGCTTTCTCTCTCCTGATCAAACACATGACCAAACAGCGACCAAACCCTCGTAATGGGTGACCGAATCGGCGATCAATTTTTTTTTTAATTTTTTTAAGAATTTTCGTTTTATTAATATATATATAAATATAATATTTATTTTATATATAATATATTATTAAATTATTAATTATTAATATATATATATATATATTAATAATTAATAATTTAATAATATATATATATATATATATATATATATATATATATATATATATATATATATATATATATATATATATATGCAAAAGCATTGGAAGAAGAAGTCGACCAACACAGTTTGAACGGTCAGCTACCCGACCTGTAACGACTCGAAATTTGTAAATAAATAAATTTATAAAAATTATGATAAATAAGGATAAATCGTTTAAAAAACGTAGGAATTGGTTTCGTGTCATTTGGACACCGTATGAGAAAGTTATGGACGAAACCGGGTCGAGACAAGGATGAAAAAGTGCAGCCTTGGCTGCACATAAAGTTCGCGTCGTGAAGTAGGGGTTCCCGATCGGGAACTGCTATCAGGTAATTGGACAGTTGGGCGCGAAGTAGTTCACGTTTGGGTAACGATCGCTAAGTTCGCGTGTGGGGGAAGTTAGCGACGCGAACTTAGTTCGCGTCGTGAACTATGGTCGAGCAGCTTTAAGTCGGGTTTTGGCTCATTTGAAGCCATATCAAAACCCTAGTTTCTTCTTTGGCGATTTCCGAGCTTGGAGACTGATTGAGGTCGAATCCTTCACAAATCTTTGGTAGATTTCACTCCTAGTTGAAGATTAAAGGTATATCTTCACTCTTTGATCTTCGTAGCTTAAGATCTATGTATTTTGATGTATGAGTTTGAAACCCTATTTCTTGGGGTTATGGGTTATGGTGATATAGTGATGTATACACTTAAAAGATGGTATATTATCAAAGGAAACAAGTGTATGATTATGATTTGTAGGAATCTTAAGGGTTGGTTAACCTAGGGTTTGGTAAATCACCATAATTGGGGGAAATGTGTTAATAAGTATTATCTAGAGATAGATGGACACAATAGTAGTAGTATGTGATGTTGATAATCTTGTGATTATTGTATTAGGCATTTGGTGAGGTCTTGGAAGGTTGACCGAATTGTGAAGCAAGGATTCGGGTTAACAGACGCGATCTGGAAAACATTGCTAAGGTGAGTACATGAGACTTTTAAACTGGTACATAGCAAAGAGCTTTTGAAAATACTTATGATATTTTATGGGTCTTTATTAAATAATGTTTTGATAAAGATAATGACTGAAAAGATAAGAAAATAGGTATAATGTGATACTAGAATATGTCTAGTATGATTGATGATATTGGAAGTAATTGTGATAAAATAAGGTAATTATGAAATCCTTATTAATGAATCATAATAATAAATAATATTGATTAAATGAATCGATAGTGAGTCTTTATTAATAAATAGGTATTAGTAAAGCAATTGATAATGATTTTATAGTAATGAGTACCTAATTGGTAAGAATTACTAATAAGAGTGAGGAACGAATATGTATGTAAATGAATATGAATTGACTGGTAATAAATATTTATTATAGTCAAGAAGAGATAAAAGTATTATGATATCGATAAATAAGAAATGTATCTTATGAGAATAAGTAAGGATGGACCTCCTGGGGTTCATAGATGTAGAAGTAAATGTGGGTTTCTTATGATCGGGTCCATGGGACCATACATGTACGTTCACACTGTGTTGAACTAGGTATATATAGTTATTATTAAATAACTAACTTGTTTGATGATTGATGTGATAGCCCAGAGCTAGGTTGACATAACTGTTGAGTTATGGTAAGAACGAGATGATGTGATGCTAGTTAGTTCGGGGGCAACCGATAACTAGACATGGTGATGTTTCTAGCTAGTTCGGGGGTAACCCGATAGTTAGATAGGATAGTGCTTCTAGCTAGTTCGGGGGCAACCCGATAGTTGGATATGATGGTGCTTCTAGCTAGTTCGGGGGCAACCCGATAGTTAGATATGTTTGTGCTTCTAGTTAGTTCGGGGGCAACCCGATAACTAGATATGTTTGTGCTTCTAGCTAGTTCGGGGGCAACCCGATAGTTAGATATGTATTGCTAGGAGAGCAGAATCGATAGGGTCGCAATAGGGTGACTAGACGGAATTGATGTAGTGTATATATATGTTTATATATGTATTTATGAAACGATTATTATTATTATTATTTGGGTCTAAAACCCATGTATCTCACGAGACTATTTTGTCTCACGTACTACGTTTGTTTTGTAGCTATGTACTCAGGTACAAGTTTGAAGTGATAGAAGGTTGCACTAGAAGTGGCCTAGAGATGTTTAGCTCGGGAGCTCTTAGGTAGATCCCGTTTGCCGATGGTTTTGATATACTTGGTGACACCGTATTTTTGTGAACTCTGATAAAGTTTTAAAGTTTTTGTTAAACTGTATTTTGGACAATATGTCAAATAATGAAAAAATGTATTTTAAATTATTTAAATGATGTTTTAAAAAAATACGGGTGTTACACGACCAATGGATGAAGAAGACGCGTCTCCGGTGGAACCTCGTAACGGGCCGGACGCGTCGCCGGTGGTGATGTGGCCGGTCGCGACCGGCGTTTTGGTCGCTCGATACAGATGGTCTAATGGTTCCTATCATTTGTGGGATTGTGTTTGACCATATGTCTGCCATTTGATCATGACAAGTGTTGAAATTAATGGATTGTATGATGAAAGAAAATTAGTGATTTACACATGTTAAACTTAGAAGTGATAGAACTATAAGTAGAAAGAAAATATATAACTAAATATTATTTCTCATAATATATAGTCTATTAAAAATCAGAGGAAGTATTTACAAAAAAGATTAAAATATACATAATTATAGTATTGTGTAGTTGACAATCTTAGAATGAAATATAGGAAGGATGTAGCATTGGCATTAAACGTAGGTAGCACATGGTTTTTGTGGCGGCTTGTCTTGGCTTGGCTCCACTCGTGTGGGGTAGTGGGTGTCTCTTCCGTCTTCTCTACAGCCACACGTACCACCGAATTAACCTTCACATCCACAAGTATCAAACTATCAATTAATTCATTTTTTAAATCCTCGTATCTGCTTTTTAATAACACTCTCATCTTATTTATTAAGAAGAAATATTACATACATGAATTCTTTTAGCCTATGTACTCTCTTTTTTAATACCAACTTGTTGAATATTACTCTTATGGAAAGCGACTGTTTTTTATTGTTTAACCATCTAATGATAATTTATTGGTAAGGATATCAAAAATAATTTTAAAGATGTTACGGGTAAGGGTGTATTTGAGGAGGTGCAGCCGCACAGGACCCATATTTTATAAGGGCTCAATTTTTATATATATATTATATATAAAATATTAAAATTTAAGCCAACTTAATAATGTAATAGAAAAAAAATTAAAAAATCTAAATTTTTATAAAAAACATGGTATTAAGGGGGTCTATCTTCGTGTTTTCGCACATGACCTTCAAAATCTCGGAGACATCTCTAGTTACGGGTTTGATGTCTTCCCAATGTAAATATGGTCGGGGGAAGTTCGAAAACAGTCACGTTAACGGTTAAGTCGCTTACGTACATCACGAGTAAAACTTGGCCAGAGGAATCCACCAAAAATTCCCTTTTTAAAGAAATTGTTTTCATTGGTTGATTTTATGATTTTCTGTAATTACCAAAAATTGTATAGTTCCTTTTTAAATATTCTCAACTTAAAAGAATCATCTGTACTTGTTACTGTCATCTTCGCAAAAAAGATTTTAATACCATTTATTGCAGAACTCCAAAAAATATTGGAGGCACAATACTGAACAGTTTCTGGGCTAATAAACTGTTTCTTGTTGCAATATTTCTTAAATTATACTCCCTCCGTCCCACTTTAATTATCCAATACAAAAAACACACAGTTTAAGAAAAGTGCATTAATTATATAATGTCACCAATCAAATTTTCTTTTTCCCACTTAAATGTTTTTTGAATGGTTGAAATTTAGGAAATGACACTCTTTGTGAGACAAACTAAAATAGTATACTGGACATTTAAAATGGGACGGAAGGAGTAATCCCCACGAGTCAACTCAATTTTAATTTTATTAGAAATCAAAAAATATATTTATTCCTATTATTTATTCCTATGTATCTTCATATTCACTTGATATGATGACATATGTAATCTAATAATTATTTTTCTTAATAATATTTTACACATATTTAAACTAATGAGTAGGAATAAATAGGAAGCAATACCATTACTCCTAAAATTTTTATAGTAAATCTAACGGAGTCATCTTTTTTTAAGTAGTATTTAGTGATTAAATAACCCTAAACTTATTATAGATCACATAAAATGACTTAATTTAATCAAAAGATTCGACGATACAACACTTAAGAAACCTTCTAATTTTCTATTTTAAGTAATGTAAAAATAAAATCAGTATGTGTTCATACACCTGAAAGTCTGAAACAGATAATGGTAAAAATTTAGTTGTTTAAGGCTACACGACTATTTTCTCGGTACTTAAAATTTTAATTTTAATTCTAAATGATATTCCCTCCGTCCCACAAAAAACTTTTTATTTCATTCTAAATTTTTGTCCCACAAAAAACTTCTCATTTCAATAAAATACTATTATTACTAAGGACCCCACCACTAACTATCCACTAACTATCTTTCTCTATTCAAATCAATCTTATATTTTAATCAAAATTATTATCAATGGCCCCACCACTAACTATCACCTTAAAACTTGTGCCATCTCAAATGGGAAGTTTTTTGTGGGACGGAGGGAATATAATTTTATAAGAAAAAGTTATTTGAAAAAGCTTTTAAAAGATGAATACCACCAAAAAAGTACATTCCTTGTATACTTAACTTTCTTATACATCATTTTTATATAATTTTACTTTGCCAACTCAACTATTTTACAAGTATTTGTATATCATTGTATCGTTTTCATAAAGTTTCACTAAATATTAGAAAAATGAAAATATAAATAAAAAACAATATCTTAAAACATAGACAAGAGAGATGATCTAATTTGTCCTACTCTTGTATCTCTTCTGATAGCCATACGATTAAAAACACACAAACACACGACCCTTACCAATATCCAAGAGGCATCACCCACCACCTTCACCCCCCTACAAAAATGGCCACACTTCTCTCTGCTCCTCCACTACCACCGCCACCGCCACCGCCTCCCCTTCTCTCCATTTTCCGGCGAGATGTCATCTTTCTCCGTCAAGTTCCTCACACCCAATACATTTCTCACCCCCAAAACCACCAATCTCACCTCCACAAAGCTCTATGCAAACCCATCACAAGCCACCGTCCCTGCTGTTTCTCCGGCGCCGGAGGACGTCGCCGCCGAGAGACTAGAACCCAGAGTTGAAAAGAAAGGTGGGTTTTATGTACTTAAAGAAAAGTTCCGGCAAAGGATTAATCCACAAGAAAAAGTCAAGATTGCTAGTGAACCAATGAAACTGTTTATGGAAAATGGGATTGAAGAACTTGCAAAGATTTCATTTGAAGAAATTGATAAATCTAAAGATACCAAAGATGATGTTGATGTTAGACTCAAATGGCTTGGTTTGTTTCATAGAAGGAAACATCAGTGTAAGTTCATTTCATAATCTTTATCACTTTTTAACACACTTTCAAGATTCTAACTTTGATTAGTCACTTTATAAAACCATAAAGATCATAACTTTTATTTCAATAACTAGTGGAAATTGCTTAATCTTATATCCTAGATCCAACAAGAAAATACCCATTGAAGCCTATTTGAAAACTTGATTACTAAATACTTTCAACAAATTTTCAAGATTCACTATAAAGATCAAAACTTTTAATTCAAAAACTATTCGAAATCGTTTATTCTTGAATCTTTAGATCATCAAACAAGAAATTGCCATAATTCCCTGAATTTTAATTCACTATTTATACATTTTTTACATATTTTCAAGATTCCAACTTCAGTTATTTAATTCATAACACTATAAAGATCAAAACTTTTAATTCGAAAACTATTCGGGATCGGTTAATCTTGAATCTTTAGATCAAATTAGAAGAACCCATTAAGATTTATACAAATTGAAGCCCATCTAGAATTTTGATTACTGTTTATACCTTTCAACATATTTTCAAGATCCAAACTTTAATCATTCACTTTCATAACACCGTAAAGTGATAAAGATCAAAACTTTCGGTTCATAAACTATTTCGAATCAATTATCTTAAATCTGTACACCAAACAAGAAAATACCCATTAATCTTAGCATCTCATCAATGTCATCCAATATGCAGATGGTCGGTTTATGATGAGATTAAAGCTCCCAAATGGCGTAACGACAAGCGCACAAACTCGATACTTAGCTAGTGTCATAAAACAATACGGTGAACAGGGTTGTGCTGACGTCACCACACGCCAAAACTGGCAAATTCGCGGTGTTACACTGCCAGATGTACCAGCAATTCTAAAGGGTCTTGATGAAGTGGGTTTAACAAGTTTACAAAGTGGTATGGATAATGTTAGAAACCCAGTTGGAAACCCACTTGCAGGAATCGATCCGCATGAAATTGTGGACACAAGACCTTATACGAATTTATTGTCGCAATTTATAACCGCCAATTCGAAAGGGAATCCCGAATTTACCAACTTGTAAGAATCTTGGATCTTCAGAGTATTATTTTGACTTTTTGGTTGTGAAAAAGATGTGATTTTGACTTTTTGAGTGTGTTTTTTTTTTTGTAGGCCGAGGAAATGGAATGTGTGTGTGATTGGTTCGCATGATCTTTATGAACACCCGCATATCAATGATTTAGCGTATATGCCAGCTACAAAGAATGGTAAATTAGGGTTTAATTTGTTGGTGGGAGGTTTTTTTAGCCCGAAACGATGTGAAGAAGCGATTCCTCTTGATGCGTGGGTCCCAGCTGATGATGTCATCCCGGTTTGTGGGGCCATTCTTGAAGCTTATCGTGATCTTGGTACTCGAGGGAATAGGCAAAAGACTAGAATGATGTGGTTGATAGATGAACTCGTAAGTCGTATACTTTAATTTTTAGGTGTAAAGTTGTAAATTTGAAATGTTTGAAGGGTCTTTTTTGCTAATTTGTGTTACTTTGGGGTGTAGGGTGTAGAAGGGTTCCGGTCCGAAGTGGTGAAGAGAATGCCCGAACAAGCATTAGAGAGAGCATCTTTTGAAGATTTAGTTGACCCAAATTGGGAAAGAAGAGATTATTTTGGTGTGAACCCACAGAAACAGGAAGGCCTCAGCTTTGTGGGCCTTCACATTCCTGTGGGTCGGATCCAAGCCGATGACATGGACGAATTAGCCCGGTTAGCCGATGAGTATGGCTCAGGTGAGCTTCGGCTAACCGTGGAACAAAACATCATAATCCCAAATGTGCAAAACTTAAAAGTTAAAGCTTTACTTGATGAGCCACTTTTGAAAGAAAAGTTTTTACCCGAACCGCCTATTTTAATGAAAGGGTTAGTGGCTTGTACGGGTAACCAATTTTGCGGGCAAGCAATAATCGAGACAAAAGCTCGGTCATTAAAGGTTACAGAAGAAGTCGGGCGGCTTGTTTCTGTAACCCGTCCAGTACGCATGCACTGGACGGGCTGCCCGAATACTTGCGGGCAGGTTCAAGTTGCGGATATAGGGTTTATGGGATGCATGACTAGGGACCAAAATGGAAAAGTAGTTGAAGGAGCCGATGTTTATTTGGGGGGTAGAATTGGAAGTGACTCACATTTGGGGGATATTTATAAGAAGGCTGTCCCTTGTAACGATTTGGTGCCTTTAGTAGTTGACATTTTGGTTGAGAAATTTGGTGCTGTTCCAAGAGAAAGAGAAGAGGGTGAAGAATGAAAAGAATTTTGGTGTATGGGTAAGGAGTGTACATCTAAATGAAATGAAGGGACTGAATTGAAAGTTGTAATATTGCCGAGAGGTATTGTAAGTTTAATGTTGTCCAAAATTCCACACATATATCTTTTATTTTTGCTAATTAAGTAATGTAATAATAATTTGTAAAGTTGGGGATTCATGTGAGATAATACAAATGTTCCCCCAATTTAACCTTTTAATTCTATTTTCATTCTATTTAATAAAAAAGTTGTGTTCAAAAAGTTTAATCAGGTATTATTTTTTTCTATTTTAAACCTGTTTTTAATCTAGAATATACCCGATCTACTAGCATAATTAGGTTTGGATTGAATCGGGTTGACTCTTTTGTCACCCCTAGTAATAAGGATTGATTTCTAATTAATCAATTGTATTTAAACGATCAAAGATACAGACACATAATGGATATCCCCCTATATATGACAGACAACCCAAGTAACAAACTTAACAGAATAGAGAATAAAAAATGACATAACAGGACCATAGACTTCCTAAAAAGTACTATTAAGTCCTTGAAGTGACACGTAACAACAGTATGCCAAGTTTGTGCTAGATTTTGGTTATGTTTTGCTTCTTAGTTTTTACATAAGAATACAATATTAGGGTGGTGTTTGGGTTAGCGTATTTAAGCGGTATATTAGTTTGTTGAATTTAGATAAGCCAAAAGGCTTTGTGGAGTGTTTAAATTGAGTTTATTTATTAGCTATCCTTTTTAAAGGTGGATAAGTTGCTTAAGCTCCATTTTCATCATCTTGATCCTAACAAATAAACCTCAATAGTAGATAGGATGAAAACGTGCCAATTCGTAAAATAGACATTACAATTTAGGCGTGAACACGGTCCAGAAACCGAACCGAGCCGAACAAAAAACGATAGAACGAAACTGAAAATAATGAATTTTTAAGACCGAAACTGAACCGATTACATGTTATCAGCGTTTGGTCGGTTCGGTTTCGGTTAGGTTTTTTTAGCCTAAATGCTCATCTTTATCTGAGGACCGAACCAAACCTAAAACAAAACCGAAACCGAAAATGACGAATTTTTAAAACCGAGACCGAACTTATTATATGTTATCGTTTTGGTTCAGTTCAGTTTAGGTTGATTTTCAATTCAGTTTTTTCGGGTCAAATGCTCACCCCTAAATTACATATTGATCATAAACTCAAGTGACCTTACATACTATACTAACTGAGAGGTGATTTGTATACGAAATGCACATAGATACATGCTATGATAATTTCGTATCATGGCTATGTGTTATGTTTTACGTATATGATTCAAAAAAAGAGAAATTTATACTGATGGTTCCTATGATTTATCTTATATTTCATCTACAGTCATTTACTGCAGAAAAAAATTTGCATCAATAGTTATTTAGGCTAACTAAATGTTAAACTTTTCTACTAATTCAGGTTAAATGGTGTCTCTTTCCCTAATTTGATAGTGATTTTTATATCATATATTTTAGAAATAATTATTAATTTAGACAAAAAAAAAATGAGAGACTCCCATTTAAGACTGATAGACTTCGATCTTCCCAAAATACCCCGTGCGACTTGAGCAGCACTAACTGGGAGCAACACTAACAGAGCAGCACTAAGTGGTGAGCAGTACTAACGGAGCAGCACTAAGTGGTTGAGCAGTATTAACGAGCAGTAGCAACAAGGTTTAGAGCAGTGGTAACAAGGTTGAGCAGTACTAACGAGCAGTAGTAACAAGGTTGAGCAGCACTAACTCAGACACGTGGCGGCGTTCTAGTGGAGTTGCACGGTTGCACGCTCGCGGGGGTAGTTGCACGGTCTATTTTGAGAAGATTTGAAACTTAAGTCTATTCTTGGGGAAATATTATTTCATTTGATACAAATTAGGAAATCACTCTATTTTCTAATACTAGTCTATAACCCGTGATAAATCATGGGTGGCTCATATAAATATCCATAATATTTCTCTAAAAAAGCCTAAATATATATTAAATTTTAGCAAATAATGAAATAAATCTATTGAATCATATGTTTTGATTATATTACGGTATCCAATATTTCAACATTGTATTATAAATGAATTGGGTCTAATAATAAAAAAAGGTTGAAGATAATAAAAAAAAAATTCAGGTAAATAAATGAAAGAAAGTAAATAAATAATGAAAACCCCACTTTTTTAGTTATGGGTTTGGAATTCTTTGATCCTTTTTTGTCTTCTTTTTTCAGTATCTTTTGTGTCAAGCATCTTCTGGTAACCATTCAATTTCTATTCTAAAAGGTGAAAAAATATAACATGAGCTTAAGAGGAAAGTAATTCGTAGAATTTTTCTGATGAAAAAAGAGCATAAGTTAACCAATTGCATTTTCTAAAATGGGCCCATCATCATATTATATGGTTAACTTTGGTAAGAACAGAGTTATTAAAAAAAGAGGTTAGTGTTAGTGAAGAACTCCAGCTAAAAACACTGGGATCATCTGTCACACTTATTATCCTTAATATATTTGATAGCTGCTTCTTCTCAATTTGAAATCTGATAAAATCATAAAATGCAAGATTATAAAAAAGACAGTTAATTCCTGAAAAAATCACTAATTTTCTTACAAACCATTCAACAATAAACCATATAATATGTGACCCATTGATAACATACAAACAAATTTAATCAGATGTTAATTTTTAAATCATACATAAACATACCATAATGCCATGTGCCTCGTATAAGGTTACATAAACACATTAGTTCTACGGGTAGCACAACAATGAAAGCAAACTACAACCAGCCTCAAACTATCACCCAAAAAAACATGTACTCCTTTTTCTAAACATGACCATACACGAAAAGTAAAATACCATAATTTTACAATCGAAATATTATCTGGGGTTTATGGCATTACCTTGGAGTACCAACCCAAAACAGCCCAACAGCAGATGCACAGGCCTATTTTCATGTTACGAACGAAGGTATATCATTCGTTCATATGAGATACCATAAGCAATACTCCTTGTGCCTTCAATCAAAAAACAAAAATATAACATATTGATATTTAGTACACTGCTAAGTCCGAAGTGAAACGGGTAATTGGGTCCCTAATTATAAGCATACTTATTTGAGTCCCTAAAATAAACTGTATGTTGATGTCAACCAAGTAACCAACGCTCAATTATGTTAAGCATAATTAATGGTTCCGAAAATAATACTGTTTATAAATTATTAATAACAATAATCACGGAGAGAGAGAATTTCTTAGATGTTTTTGAAAAACAAAGTTGTTTTTATAATGACTAGGTTAAAACCCGCGCGATGCGGCGGGCTGCGAACTACATATTTCTGACGATTAAAAGTCCATTGGTTACATATTTTTATTACGAATATAGTACATAAGCATGAAACCTGTGTATAAAAAAAAGTAAAAAACAAGAATTAGCATTGGCATTGAAATGTTGTTCGATTACATGTTTTGAAGTATAATAAAACAAATGATACATCTCCAAAGTTTCTTGTTACAAAACAATAAACCCGCGCAATGCGGCGGCGGATACCCTGAAACTATAATTTGTGGTGGCGATAATGATGATTGTCGTGGAAGTAATGATGTGATAGTGGTGGAAATAGTTATGATGATGGCAATGGTGATGGTGGGTAGCAGCCTTAAGCAAGTGCAACTATATAATTAGTTAATTACACTTCTCAACTTTATATGTAGTAAAATTGAAAATAACGAAAAGGGTATAACTATTTAATCGATGGTAAACCGCTGCCAAAGATCCCAAACTTGACAATGAGATACCATAAAAAATTGCTCATGGAAAGGAATAAAAGTTCAATTTTGCCCCCTCAAATTCAAAAGGCCTATTAATGAACATATTTATCTTAACCTCTTACAATTGATATAAAATAGATTAAGATATACCTTCCCATCTTCATTGAAACTATATGATGACATACTTGTGCCTTTGACAAAATTTACTCCCTTTGATTTATAGAAATCTTCATAATAATTTGTAATCTTGGGGTAAATAAATGACCCATTACAAAAAAAGATGCAAAAATACTTCAACTTAACAACAAACATTACAAAATCAATTTAATCAACCATCACGATATTTTTTAGTTTCAAATTTTCTTACAAAGATACTGTAAGTAGTATCAAGAAAAAAGTAATACAAGTAATAATTAGATTTGGAAAGTTAAAGTGCTTACTGCAATGTGGCTAGGGGAAAATGGACAGCTGAAACAAATCTAGCATTTCCCTCCATTGTTCGAGGTCCCGCCTGTGTCATAATGGATTTCTTGAACCAAGAATCATTGAAGTGCATAATAAAAATATAACTAACTAATTACATATTTATATCATGAAAATTGTAGAAATATAAACTAATGACAAGTACTATTTAGTACCTAAACTTCTTTGTTGTACCGCAAGTGATGATTGCATAAGGATCCGATGTACCATTAAGGTTTGCACCAATAAGATTCTTATACACGAGAAAAGCTTTATTATGTATGTTATGGAGGTGGGTACGTACGTAGGGAATCTATGTGTTGTTTATTGGTTCAATGGTTATCCATTTTTTATTTGTTGAAATTGTTAATAATGACAATACTTTACAGTTTTTTAAGTTAGAAATTTTTAATAATAATTAATTTCAATATATATGATGTTTATGCTTTTATATAATCATGTCAATTTTCCAAGATTTTCATGTCAATTTTACTTAACCTAATTGGGGCTAATGAACTATATAATGAAGCGTAAAATTTGTGGGTGACGTGGTGGTCGCAGAAGGCGGGTGGAAGTAAACACCAACACGTAGGGCCCACTCATCTTTATATCCATCAACCATAGTGGGAAAAATAATCACAATGAGTAACCTATATATAACATTTAGTTAGATTCATGTTTACATAATAATACAACCATCGCCACACCTTACCAATTTATATATAGTTAATAGAATAATATGCAAATAAGTATACAACTATAAGAGAAGCAACTGTCCGCAAAACAATATTGTAACAAATTTATAAAGGATCAAGTACAAACACCTAGAACTATTTGAGATTCAACAAAAGAGTTCAATCACAAATACACATTTTTATTAGTCTCTCAAAGTTCATATCTTTCTTGGCATAAATCAGATAGACAGTCATGCAGCAGCATTGCACACGATATCCGACCGGATGTAAAAAAAAGCAACCTTTCGACATGTTTCCAGCAACGTCTGTGACAGGGTTAGTAAGTAAGCGAAAACGTTAAATATTAATATTTTTAAGTAAAACATTTAAAAATGTAACGTAGACGTACGAATCAACATTTGTCGAGTTGTTTGATCCTGCAATAGCCATGTCGAAGATCTGACCAATGGGTACTTGGGGAACCAGACATCTTCTCCATTCAGAGTTTCGGCAATCTCGGTTTTAGTGTTGAATATTATTGCCCATTCATTACGAACAAAGGTATAGTTGTCAAAGCGAGGAAAGTATTCAACATCGTTGTAATCAATTTTGATTACTTTAAAGAAAAGACATCGCCTTCTAGTTTTCGGCGTTGGTATGCAAAAACTAAGATGGGGGGGATACTCGCTGCGAATTTGTGCCTCTGAAAATATATTATTATTAGTAAAAAAAAAATAGATCGTATTTTAATTAGTAGTAACTTACAAATCTGTCAAGCAGGAACAAATATAGTTTGTTATGTTTGTGGTCAAGCCAAAAATATTCAACGCGGACAAATTTGCATTTGTACCACAAATGTGGATTCCAGAGATCTTCAAAGTTTTCAATCGGTTCATATCCATCAAACTCTTTCGAAAGAGGTATAAAATTTTTTTAGTTAACACAGAATTTATGATTTTAAAGTAAGAAATTGAAACTCTGAATTTAGTCAAATATATGTTACCTCTACTTCTTGTGTAGGTCGTGGCAGTGGTTGAAGCACTGAAGCACCATATTGGGTGATTAAAGACATTTGTAGGTACACCTCGTTTGTAGGTTGCACAACAACTCCATCGTAAGTTGATGGAGTATATATATAGGTTAGAAAAAAACGTACAATTCAATATATATCTAATGTATAAAAAAACGCACATCATAATGATAAAAAACACATGCTTTCAATGATTTCAATGTTTGTAACTTAAAAAATCAATGAGAGATTTGTGATTTGTAACCGTAAAAAACACATGCTTTCAATTCAATGATTTCAATGTTTGTAACTTATTAAATCCATGATATATTTGTGATTTGTAACCATAAATAAATAGGATGGTGTGATCTAAACCGCACGAATTCAATGTTAAAATTTAATACAAAAAATTAGGATGAAATCATTGAAGAACTGGTATGTCTAAATGGTTATATGCAATTTCGGATATTAACCAAATTACTGTGTTTCTAGATGTGTACAAAAAATTAGGATAATAAATGGTTAGGAACTGGTATGTCTTAAATCCGAAATTGCATGCTTATTTAATCAGGTTAATATCTCGAATCTATATTCCTTTAAAATTGTTGTTTATAAAAGGAAGGAATTAATTAGGTAAACGTTTTTATATAATATAGTCAAACGCGTTTCTGTACAGTTAGTATATTTAGTGTACGAAACACAGACACCAAGTTGCTTATAGCCTAGTGGTAAGCTTCCTGCCAGTGGTAACTGCCCACCTGGGTTCGAATCTTGGCAAGCACGAGTTTTTAATTTTTAAGTTTAACGTGAAATGGGTTCGGGACAGTTAATATAGAAAGTGTACGAAACATAGTCACCAAGTTGCTTATAGCCTAGTGGTAAGCTTTCTGCCTGGGGTACCTGCCCACCTGGGTTCGAATATCGGCAGAAGCAATTTTAAAATTTTGATTTTAAAGTGGGTTTGGGCATTGCTAAAAATGGAAGGGTTGAAATTCAGACTTCCTCTTTTAGAAATGTCCAACACCCATTTAAAAGTAGTATAGATATGTAAAATAAGGTAATGATATGTAAAATAAGGTAATGATATGTAATGAAAAATCTCATTACATCAAACTTATATCATTGGAATAACACAAATCGTAGTTATGAATTTATAATTATGTTGAAAATATAGGCTAAATGGACATGGTGATTAGAAAGATAAGGGGCTAAAAGTGTAACACCAAACCTCTGTAATAAGAGCATCACCAACATTTTACATTGCATATATTGCCACGATATCTTCCATCTGCAACTCATTTAAAGTTCATGCAAAATGCTCAAAGTGCCAAATATTCGATTTCATCATGTGCTCACCTGAACTTTTTCATTGTCTTTTAAACTTTAGCCACACTAAAACTCCATCACCATACACACACAAGCTACTATCACATGCAAGTATCTATCGATTTAGATAGTAGTGAGCATATATTAATGGAATAGCAGTCAAACTTAAGACCTGATGCATCTTTGTGTGAGAAAGGTAGGTGGTACCTGCCATCGTCACAAAATACTTGCAAAAACCACATTCATATATTGTCCTTGAAATTAAGTGTTCATAACTCATAAAAAGCTCACCACATTTCTCTTAAAACATTTTATTAATTAGGTCACCAAAGGACTCAAATTAGCAACATCTACATAAAAAAATAAACCCAAAAAAATCTAAATTTTCAATCATCTCTTTAAAGACAATTTAATGGTTTGCATATTGAGATAATAAGAATTATAAAGACGAGGGAAACAAAAATTGTTTTCATAACCCGTGACAAATCAAGATTTTGAATTTGAAAGTACCAATTTACATAAAAGAAATTAACGTGAAATAGTATATGTGCCAGAAGTTGGAGCTTAATATTGAAAAAGAAAACAACAGAAAATCCCACAAGATAATAAAAATTTGTAGATTTGTTTTTATGTTTCCACTCTCAGAGACATTAAATCAAACACCTGATATGCATACCTTGCTTCTTCGAAGTCAGGGCAAGCTTCCTCCTCTTAACAATAGAATTAAGCAACGATGATTACCCAGTCTTCAATCGCAAAACTAAAATAGAATCAATACAGTTGAAGATGAAATTGACTTCTCTTAGAAGTTCAAATATGATTTAAAATTTAAATTTGAATATGCTAATTAACGAATTTCAAGCATAAAATTGACTTCTCTTAGAAGAAAAAACTCAATTTCAGGACTTACATCAAGAAAATGGAGGAGTTTATTGATGGAATCTGAGGGGTGTGATAGCTGTTTCCATGCCTCATTCGTATCTATAACTATTGGTAGCTATAATGAAGTTTCTACACAGCAATGAAACGGATGAGAGACACTGGCATTCAATTGCCCAACCCTTAAAGATGTAACTGACAGTTTTGGCATTCAATTGCCCAGCCTTTTCATTGAAGGTGGTTTTATAACCAAATGCGTGTCACTCATGTATAAGGAGCACAACGACGTGTACTTCCATGTGGGCCGAAACTGCCAAGTGACTTTTTCAAAAATGACAAGTGGCTTTATTAATGAGGGAATAATTCAAAAAATGTCTCCTTTATTAGATATATAGATATGTACCATAATCATTACCAAATATTTGTATATTGTGCTATAGGAATAAAAAATTTGGTTACCCACCTATTTTTATGAAAAACTCCTGTCTAGCGGAACGAAACAAAATCAGACAAAAATTTAAATTGATGCCGATCTACCATGTCTATCCCCATCTTCCTTCAATTGCTTCTTAGCATTCCCTTATTTTCCCTGATCGCCGGCCAACCACCACCACCGTCACCATCACCATCGACGTCACCTTCCCTTCGTGGCTACCTCATCAATTGCGGTTCCAAAACCGACATTCAACAAGACGGTATAACATATGTAAAAGACGAAGGCTACACCCTCGTCGGACACCTAACGACCTTAAACCGGACCGATATCCTACCCATACTCACCACCCTCCGTTACTTCCCGCACCGCCCTGGCAAACACTGCTACGACCTTCCGGTGACCAAGGGCGGCAAATTCCTCATCCGTACAACCTATTTCAATGGTGGATTTGATGGCGGAAATGAACCACCAATTTTCGATCAGATTATCGATGCTACTAAATGGAGCACCGTTAATACGACCGACGATTTCAAAAATGGTCTCAGCTCGTATTACGAGATTAACGTGACGGCAAATTCCAAAACGCTTAGAGTGTGTTTAGCATTAACACACCAGACCTCCGACAAGTCCTTTTATTTCCTCATCAGAGGTTATTAATCTCGATTCCTCTTTGTATAATTCAACCGTATTTAGCAAATATGGAGTGATTACTGTTGAGACCCGAATCCCCCGGAAGGATTAAGTCCCTGCTTTAGACGTGCCAGGACCTGAGACAAGTAACAACCCTAAGTCAAATGGCCTCTGAAAGGTTATTCCGGAAGGACCCTCCGATGCTTAAGTCAGTATCGATGGATGAATGGTAATACTTTAAGTAAAGTGGATTGAGAGTAGTTGAGAGTGTAATAAATGAGATTGTTGTGTGTTTTACCTGGGCATACTTCTACCTTATTTATAGCCGGAAACGGGAAAGCGGGAATGCAAGGGTTCCTCTATCGAGCTCGATTAGGTTCGAGCTCGGCTCGTTTAATTTTACCGAGCTCGAATTCGAGCTCGGCTCGTTTTGAGCTTTATGTGTAAAGCTCGAGCTCGGCTCGTTTAGATTTTCCAGGCTCAGGCTCGGCTCAATTAAGCTCATTTAAGCTTCCATATATACGAAATATATAATTCTTTTAATTAATCATAATATTTAATATATGATGTAAATCTTTTTTTATATATTTTATTTTATATATGTATATGTATAATATATATACACATAATTAGATAAATACGTAATATGTATTTATATTTTTTTAATAATAATCAACTATTTTAGCTCGTTTAGGCTCGCAAGCCTAAATGAGCTCTTAGTATGAAGCTCGGGCTCGGGCTCGTTTATTAAACGAGCTCTAAGTTAAGCTCGAGCTCGGCTCGAACTTGTTTAACTCGAGTTTTTATCGATCTTTTAACTAGCCGAGCTCGAGTAGCTCACGAACAGCTCGGCTCACTTACACCCCTAGGAAGATCCTTCAGATATTGGGTTGCGACGAAGCCTTAATATCCCTTGGATAATATCGGGTCTTCCTGTTAAAGACGACTTTGAGCTCCACCCGCGTTTAATGCCCTCGTGACTCGAATCCTTTCCCTAAGACCCGCTCCTCGTATTGTCGAATCCATCGGGACTCACAGATATTTTTGTCGTGACCCGGACACACCATCCGTCTCCGGACGGTCCTTTGATCAGGCCGGAAAGGGATATATGATATACCTTATCAATTACAATCGCTCGAACTAGCTTTGCTTCTTCCGTTGATAACGTACAGTATGAAACAGATTCGTCAAATTTGTGCTTTTTTTGTTTAAATAAAACCCTAGATCGATGGATGGATGAATTAGTACACGAACATATGAACTAGTTTTCCATATGATCAATTTAATCGATACTGGCAACCGTTTATGGACGGAAACCCTACTGTTGGGATATAAACATTCTAATACTAATGCTGCAGTTAGTACTGATCAACACTTATGGATGTTAGTACTGATGGGGCAGAAAAGCAATATACTACTGATGAAGGACTTACTACTGATGATCAAGTTTACTACTGATGATGATTAAAGAACATATCGTGTCCGAGATTCTAGTAGAGTTAGTTATAGAATGTGTATCTTTTGTAAATTCAATTGTAATCGTTTCCTAGAATAACTAGGTTAATAGTTTAGGCTTCAAGGACTATTATAAATAGTTCCTTACGAATTGTAAACGTACGTGTGTATTGATCGATTATCTTTAATATACATTGAAGCTTTTTGTGATAAACTGTGTTCTTAATATTTCGTATTCGATTACAGTTTACATTGTTCTTAATCAAATAACAAGAGTGCTAATTCGCTGTAACTTCTCTTTGTTAGTAGATCTGTGATTCAATAACTTGTTCGAGTTATTCGATCCTGACAAGTGGTATCAGAGCATTAAGGTTCTAGATCTACGAATTAAGAACAACAAAAAGTTTCATACTTTCGAAATCAAAATCGTCAATCATGTCTGATAACAATGAAAGCACACAGGCAAATAAAATTCCAATTCTCACTCCCAACAACTTTGGGATGTGGAAAAACAGAATCAAGCAATACATGCTTATTACTGATTATTCCATGTGGGAAGTTGTTGTTGAAGGCAACAAAACCATTCAGACTCAAATAGCTAGCTCATCAACTGAAGTTGATAAACTCAAGTGTGAAATAGAAAAGAAGGACAGAGGAATCGAATTTAAAGCCTTAAGCACTCTTTTACTTGGTATTCCCAATGATTATCAACATTTATTTGTTGAATATGATGATGCTAAGAAGTTGTGGCAGGCATTGGAGAAGAGGTTTGTTGGCACCAAATGTACTAAAAGGAACATGAAGTCTGTGTTGAAGCAAGACTTTGAAAACTTTAAAGGACAGAAGAATGAATCATTGTCACAAGTTTTTGATCGATTCAATAAACTTATTGGTGAACTCAATCAAGTTGGTGTTTAACCAGACAATGATGATGTCAACAGGAAGTTCCTCAGATCTCTTGGTGAAGAATGGTCTATGTATACTGTTATATATAGACAAGGAGATGCACTGGAAGAGAAAGAGCTGGATGAAGTGTACAATGAACTAAGAGTGTTTGAATCCGAGGTAAGTAATAAAACTCCTATTTTACCTTCAAACAATACTGCTTTTGTGTCTAGTACAGGAACAGGTCAGGATGGTGCAAAGAATGTTGAAATTGAAGATGTAGCAAGAGAATCCTTTTTCACTAGTCATGTGCATACTGCATTGATTAGTGAAGATCTGGAACAACTTAATCCTGATGATCTGGAAGAGATGGACATCAAATGGCAGATGGCAATGCTGAGTTTAAGAACAAAAAGATTTTTCAAAAGAACTGGCAGACAAAATCTGACCTACAACAAAGTTGATCGTGCTGGATTTTACAAGACCAAAGTCAAATGCTACAACTGCAATAATCTTGGTCACTTTGCTAGAGAATGTCCTAGCAAAGACTAAAGATCAAACTACAACCAAAACAGCACTTCAAGCTCAATTGCACTATTATTTCAAGAGGGTCAAGGTTATGATTAGAGCTTTCAAGCAGAGGAACATGCTCAAAACCAAGCTCTTATGGCCTTCACTGATTCTACTACTGAGGTACATTTTAAATCCTGCACTCCTGAATGCATTAAAGCATATACAGAATTAGAAAAACTTAACAAAGAAACTCTTGATGAGATGATTTTAATAGAAATAGATGAATAGAATATAATGGTTGTATAGCTGATCTTGAAAATCAAATCAAAATATACAAAATAACAGATCAAAAGATAAAGGATGAATTATTACAAACAACTTATGATAAAGAATATGCTGAGTTAAAATTAAAAGAAACTTTAATTAAACTAGAAGAATGTCAAATGGAATTAGAACAAAATAAATTAACTATTAAAAAGTTTGAAAGAAGTTCTAAAATAATTGATGAATTAACCAATAATCAAACCACTAAAAAGTTGTTCATGGGGTTGGATATCATGCGGTTCCACCTCCAACTAATTTTATTCGTCCTCTTAAATCAAGCTCAGAAAGAATATTAAATGAATTAAAATTAGAGAAGCAAACTGAAACCAGTAATGATTCATTTGATGATGATCAAACAACTAATTCAACTGATATAAGTTTTCATACAACACAAAGTCAAACTGAATCCCCTAAATATAACTCAGAAAATATACCAACTATTTTAAGAAGGGGAAATCATAGAAACTTAAACTAGTTAAAAGAACAAAGAAAGCCTGAAGGTGCTAAATCAACAAAATTAACATGTTTAATTTGCAACAAAGTTAATCACTTAGCAAAGGATTGTCACTTCAATCCAATTAACTGCAAAGAATTTTAAGAATTCAAAGAAAACAAAGATAAATTAAAAGAATTAAAATTAAAACAAACTGCAGAAGCTAAAGAAATTAAAAATCCACAGGTTGAGGTTCTTAAATTTGGGAGAACTGCACAAAGATTTGTGCAAAATACCAGGCATGGAAGTCCAAACAAAAGTAATTATTTCAAAAACAATGGAAAACAAAATCAATTTCCAAGATATTCAAAGTATTCTAACATCAGTAGCAACTATTACAGGTTTACTACTGGTAAAAACCCTAATTTCAAAGCTGTCTGGTACAATTACAAAAATACTACTGATTATGCTAAAAACTCATATTACCCAAATACTACTGGTCCATCAGTAGTAAAATACTCAAAAGCCAAAAACTACGGGTATAAACCTAGGTCAGTAGTAAACCAAAATACCAGTAACAAACAACAAATGAAGACCAAAACTGCATAAAAAGCTCATCCATTTCGAAAATCTTACTCTTCAAAGGATGAACCAAAGACAAAACAAGCTTGGGTTCCCAAAAACTAACTAATCCATTTATTATATGTGCAGAGCATTCAGATCCCTGAAGAAGGAACAACACGACATATTGATAGTGGATGCTCTAGACACATGATTGGAAATCTTCAAATTCTTAGAGATTTCAAGTCGTTTGAAGGTGGATATGTTGCTTTTGGTTAAAATCCAAGAGGTGGTAGGATTACAGGTAAAGGTACAGGATCAAATGGTAAGATTACTTTTGATGATGTATTTTATGTTGCTGAGCTTAAGTATAATCTGGTTAGTGTCTCACAAGTATGTGATAAAAAGAACAAAATTCTTTTTACAGATACAAAGTGCATCATTCTTTCTCCTGATTTTATTTTAAATGAAAAATTTGTTGATTTAAGAACACCAAGATGAAATAATGTGTATTGCCTGGATATAGGGGGAGAACTCATTTCCAGAAATGAAATCAACTGCTTTATATCAAAGGCAAACACAAATGAATCAGAACTCTGGTATAGAAGGATGTCTCACACAAATTTAAAAAATATGAATAACTTAGTCAAAAAAAATTTGGTAGTTGGATTACCACAAAAAGAATTTATGTGTGATCATCACTGTGTTGCATGCCTAAAAGGTAAGCAACACAAGACTTCTCATAAGACCAAAGCAATTAATTCTATTTCTAATCCTTTGAAGCTCTTACATATGGACTTTTATGGACCTACAAATGTAATGAGTATTGGAAAGAAACAATACTGTCTTGTTATTACTGATGATTTTTCCAGATATACTTGGGTTTTCTTTCTTAGGACCAAAGATGAAACAAGTGACTGGAAAATACAAGAGATCTCAAAGTGAAAGCCATTAGATGTGATAATGGCACAGAATTTAAAAATACTAACCTAATTAACTTTTGTGATCTTAAGGGTATTGACAGGCAGTACAGCTCACCAAGAACTCCACAACAAAATGGTGTAGCTGAAAGAAGAAATAGAACAATTATTGAAGCAGCCAGATCAATGCTTGCAGATTCAAAACTACCAATAACTTTTTGGGCTGAAGCTGTTAATACTGCTTGTTATGTTCAAAACAGAGTATTAGTAGTTAAGCCTCATTTTAAAACACCTTATGAACTTATTAATAAAAGAAAACCTACAATAAGTTTTCTAAAATCATTTGGTTGTCCTTGTAAAATCCTAATTACAAGAGAACAAATTGGTAAATTTGACTGCAAATCAGATGATGGAATCTTTGTAGGATAATCAACTCAAAGCAAATCATACAGACTATTCAACAAAAGGCTAAGGATCATTGAAGAAAGTGTAAATGTATCCTTTAATGAAAATCTGATTAATGAACAGGGAAATGGTCCAGATTGGCTATTTAATATTGATAATCTAACCAAGTCTTTTGATGTTAATTATGATTATAATGCAGGAAATTCAAACAATCAAAGCCAACGAGAAGGATCATCTTCATTCAATGGCAGTCAAGACATAATGAAATATATCTTAGTTAATACTGATCCCACAGGTGATACTGAGGACAGTAGTAACTCAGATAACCCTAGCAATCTTGACACCAGTAACAACTCAAATTCTCAAGATACTACTGATCCCAGTAGTAACTCAGAAAGTCAAATAAATGACGATGAACCAAACAATAATGATGTCAGTACTAACTATGAAACTCTTGAATCAAATGAAGATCATGTTACTACTGATACCAGTAGCAATGAAGAAACTCCACAAAATCCAGACAATCAAGAAGAAACATGGATAGATGCTCAAGTCCCTAAATCCAATTAGTCAAACCTTGATAGTCAATTAGCTGTTGACAAAGTTCATGGCACCAGAACTGAAAAGAATCATCCTTTGGACCTAGTCCTAAGTGATGTCAATTCAAACATGCAGACAAGAAGCAAATTCAATTCATCATTAAATATAAATGTTCGTAACATTAGTCTAATCTCTAATGAATGTATGTATGAATGTTTTCTTTCACAGGAAGAACTTAAGAAGATTCAACAAGCTATGAAAGACTCAAATTGGATAATAGCAATGCAAGAAGAACTTCTTCAATTCAAATTACAAGCTGTATGGACTCTTGTACCTCTACCAAAAGGAAAATGACCCATTGGAACAAGATGGATCTTCAGAAACAAGAAAGATGAAAGAAGTATAGTGATCAAAAACAAAGCCAGACTTGTAGCCCAAGGATACACTCAAGAAGAAGGAATAGACTATGATGAAGTATATGCACTTGTTGCTAGAATTGAAGCAATAAGGATATATCTGGCATATGCTTCATTCAAGAAAATCAAAGTCTGTCAAATGGATGTTAAAAGTGCATTCCTTTATGAGAAAATTGAAGAAGAAGTGTATGTGTGTCAACCTCCAGGATGTTGAAGATCCAGAACATGATGACTATGTGTACAAACTAGACAAAGCTCTATATGGCCTTCATCAGGCACCAAGAGCTTGGTATGACACATTATCATCATACTTATTAAAGAATAACTTCAAAAGAGGTGCAATTGATAAGACTCTGTTTACAAGAAAAGTCAAAGATGATATACTACTGGTCCAGATATATGTAGATGATATCATTTTTTGATCAACAAATGATCAACTGTGCAAAGAATTTGAAGAATTAATGCAGATTAAATTCAAGATGAGCTCAATGGGTCCAATGAACTTCTTTCTTGGACTCCAAATCAATCAAAGATCAGATGGTATTTTGATTAATCAATCAAAATATGTTAGAGACATCTTGGAAAAGTTTACAATGAAGGACTGCAAGAGTGCAAGCACACCAATGGAAACACACAAACACCTACATCATGATGTTGAGGGAGAGGATGTAGATGAACATCTATATAGATCAATGATAGGTTCTTTAATGTATTTAACTGCATTAAGACCTGACATTATGTATAGTGTTTGTGTATGTGCCAGGTATCAAGCAAGACCTAAGGAGCTACACTTACAAGCTGTTAAAAGAATATTCAGATACTTGAAGGGAAAATCTTCTCTTGGTCTTTGGTATCCACATGACTCACCATTTGAACTCATAGCCTACACAGATGGTGACTATGGTGGTGAATGTCAAGATAGAAAATCTACTACTGGTGGATGTAAATCTTTGGATCAAGATTGGTGTCACGCCAATGGAAGAAACAAACAAATGTGTCAACATGAACTGCTAAAGCAGAGTATGTAGCTGCATCTGCTTGCTGTGCTCAAGTTCTATAGATTCAAAATCAACTCCTAGACTTTGGTATCTTTATTCTTAAAAACCTATTTTTATTGATAATCAAAGTGCTATTAGTATTGTGAATAATCCAGTAAAACATTCAAAAACCAAACACATTGAAATAAGATTTCATTTTATAAGGGATTGCAATGAAAAGAAATTAATCAAAGTAGAGAAAATTCATACTGACAATCAATTAGCCGATCTTTTTACGAAAGCATTTGATGTAGGAAGATTCAGCTTTTTGGTTAGCAGTATTAGAATGATTTTAATAAATTAATTTAACAATTAAAATCATGTGTAAAGTTTTTGTACAATCTTTATATAAGTATGTTTTACTACTGGTTATTCATTATTACTGATCATGAGTTACTCTTACAATTTAGTACTGATAGGGTTTTTCTTAGAATTAGGTTAAGTATAAAACAACAGTTACTACTGACGTTTCTACTACTGACACTTAGTTACTACTGATCGACCATTATCTGTAAAATACGCCATTTTACCATACTAACCCCCATGAAAATAGCCGTTGGGTTATGATTCGAAGGGTATTTCGGTCCTTTTGCAGGTTAATTCGAAAAATATAAATTGCTGAATGCGATTAGTTTAGCATTATCCTCACCTCGATTCGATAAACCCTACGATAAACCCTAATCTCTGCAAATCTCGATCAAAACCCTGCATCAGTAACAACGAAATTCATTCACCAAATCACTCAAAAGATCAAAACTCTCTCTGAAATCAAAACTCAACATCAAATTCAAGATCAAAATCATACAAATGGCTACACTAAAATCTCTCGAAGTAAAAACAGATCTCAAATACTCGGAATTCCACAATATGTGTGCATTCTTAAGAAATCCTGATGGAACAAAGGATTTTCGTCCCATAGTCATGTTCTTAAAGAACTCATACATCAAATTTGCTCTGACTGTCAATCCCAAAGCCTATGAACAACACCTTGTTCACTTCTGGGAAAATGCTGAAAGGATTGAAGATTTAAATATGTCTAAAATCAAATCCAGAGTCGACGGAAGGGATATCATTATCACAGAATAATCAATAAGACAACATCTACAACTGAATGATGAATCAGGTATGTTTACACTTCCTAAGGAGGATCTTGTTGAAACTCTTAAAAATATGGTGTATGAGGGAAGACTGGACATAGTCACTATTCAAAAAGGTCTTCTTTCACCCCAATGGAAATTTCTTGTTCATACTAATCAACATTGTATCTCTCCCAAAAAGAGTACATGGAAAGAGTTCAACAAATCAATAGCATCTGCTGTTGTTTGTTTGGGTACATGCCAAGTATTCAATTTTTCAAACATGATTTTTGAAGGAATGCTTGCAAATCTATCATCTACAAAAATTTTAATGTATTCAAGATTCCTTGCACATATTTTAAACTGTGAAATTCAAAATCTGTCAATTACAAAGAATATTTTTATTACACCTGAATTAAATAAAAAGGTGTACTCAAACATGAGAAAACAATTCAAATTTTCTGGGAAGGTTACTCCATTATTTCCAAACATGATCTATGATCAACCCCTAATTGGAGAAGGTTCAAGCCACCCCATTGAACCCCAACCAACTCCACCACTAAATACAACCCAAATACTATCCAAACAGTCCACTCAATTACCCATACAAACAGATGTCCTGAATGTGTCCCGGGTACATGAAATTAATCCACAGAGTGCTGCTCTTCACTCTGAGGAAGACCACCCAATAGCCAAACAGATTTCCAAAATATATAAAAGGAAGAAAACTTCCTTAAATGACACCAGGGGATCAATTGAGTCAGACCCCAGACTCCAAGAGTTGTCCTCCAAGGAGGAGAGAGGACACGAGGAAAGGGCTCTCACTACTGATGCCCCAAAGGTGGGTGCACAGGCTAGTGAGAACATCATTAGGACCCAGACCTCGACAACTCTAAGTGATGACTCATCTTTTGAGGCAGCACTAAGAGGACCCCGGTGCCAAGAAACTACAAGGGGGGATACTACTGCTTCTTCTAGGAAGAAGAGAGTATCTAAACAACCCATTTCATCACCAAGAAGTGATGGGGGTAGAGTGCAACAAATTGAATTGACGGATAGGATGGAAAACCTTAAAGCTAATGTACCAAATGAGCCCAACGATCCACCCAAAGGGGCTGAGGGCAGTATTAAACCAACTAAATTAACGGATAGGAAGGAAAACCTTAAAACCACTGTACAACATTGCCTGAATCTATTAAATTCTCAAGGAAAGACCATGAGCTACATGAAGCATTACATTAATACTTTGAACAGAAGACAAAAAAGATTTGATTATAGGCTTCAAAGGCAATCAACTATTATCAGAAAACTACAAAGAAGGATTGCAGATAGTGAGGCTCAACAAGTTGAGATCACTAAGGGGGAGAAGGATCAAATTCAAGGAATCATTGATCATTCAATTGCAGCAGCAACAACCTCCCTCCTAAACTTAGAAGAAGCTCATGGTGAAACAGGTCAAAGTTATGGTGAAGACCTGTACAGAGGAGTAAAAAGTATGGATGAATATGTGTTTGTGTCTGCAAATTAATCCCCAACAGCAGAACAAGTACATTCTCCAGTTACTACTGAAGTTATAGAAACTATTGATCCTATGGATATTACTGGTGTTAAGGATCAAGAGGTTGTTACTACTGATCCTATTAAAGAAGAAGAAATACCAGTAGTAAATGTCCCAACAACAGAAACTATCATTTCTACTACTGATGCTCTAGCAGTAGTAACTACAATAACAACCTCACTAGTAGTAGACTCCTCACAACAGTTGGTGGTATTTGCAACAGAAACAACACCAGTAGTAACTACCTTGGTTACTACTGATGAAGAAGAAGAAATACCATAAGTACTTGAACCAGCTGTGATCATCCCAAGGCCTCCAACTCCAGAACTTAAACCACTTATCATACCTGACATTGATGATAATGTGAATTGGGATGATGTTGATGAATGTGCACTACTTCCTCACCCCAAGATACTTCCGATGAACAGAATTAAGTTATTTTCTCCATCAATAATTATTCCTGAAGTTATTGATATGAAATACACTCTACCTTCAAAGTGTGTTGGTAAAGGTAAAGCGAAATTTGATGATGATTACCCACACAAAGCTTTAGGTCACTTTCTGGTAAACAAAATAAACTGTGTCAGACCTGCAAAGAAAGATAAGTGGAAGGTAAATAGAATGAGGTATCTGAGGAAAGTTGCAAAGACTCAAGCTCTTGAAGATAAATTAATAGCTGAAGAAGAAAGACTAAAAAATGCAGCAATTCAAGAGATTGAAGAATTCCTGGTAGAAGATCAACAAGCAGTGTTCAATAAACAAAGAAAAATTGAAGATCTGAACTGTCTTGAAGATCTTGTGGCTGAATGCAAAAGAGAAAAAGTTGATCTGCCAGATGAAATATTTGAACAGAAGAATAAAATGATAGATTACTTGAAATCAAAAGGGCATAGTGCTAAGTCCTTTGGAAGAATGAAAATTATAACAATTGTTGATAAATATTGTACTGCTAAAAAGAGGGAATTAGCAGAAACTGAAGAAGAAGAAGAAAAAGAAAAAGTATTGGTTGATGTTGATCCCAAAGTTGTAATCTCCAGAACACCAATGTCTGGTGAATCTTCAAAACCTTCCAAAACGAGAAAAACTCTTCAAGAAGAACAAGAGGCTGGGAAGAAATTAAAACAAACAGAACAAGATGTACAAGTACTTGATCCTCCTATTCTCCTCTAAAAGATAATCCAATTATCAATTGGAGAGTTGTTAATGATGTCATAGAAGTGATAAGAGAAGACAAAACAACTCAGAGGTTTAATGCTTGGAAACCAATGGTTATGTCCTGTAGCAGAAGGGACATTATCAAAGTTTTAATTATTGGTAAACCAAGAATGGAAAAGAAGTCTTGGAGAGACTCAGGAGCTGGATACTTAACCCAAATGATTGATGCTGCTTTCTATCCAGACAATTACCCTGAAAACTTCACTAGCACAGAAAATGTATATGCTTGGAATGTGCTACCAACTGTCAATATGTACTTCTTTGAAAGAACAAGTAAGAAGTGTGAATTGTATTTATATGAAAGAGAATATCCACACTCAGAAGAAACCATGTATCAGATCACCACATGCTCATTCATGAGACCACATGACCTTGCAATGTTTCAAGAAAAGTATAATTACTTTGTGAAAAGAAATAGTAAATATATCATTGCACAGAGGAAAAAGCAAAACAAACAGACTATAGAAGGTGATCAAAGAAGAGCTGCTTTATTAGAAGAGAAAAGAAAGAAGGAAGAAGAAGAGAAGAAACTTGGTTAATTAAAAGTGAATTAACAAGTTTAGGAGGAGATTGTTAGGATATAAACATTCTAATACTGATGTTGCAGTTAGTACTGATCAACACTTATGGAAATTAGTACTGATGGGGCAGAAAAGCAATATACTACTGATGAAGGACTTACTACTGATGATCAAGTTTACTACCGATGATGATTAACGAACAGATCGTGTCCGAGATTCTAGTAGAGTTAGTTATAGAATGTGTATCTTTTGTAAATTCAATTGTAATCGTTTTCTAGAATAACTAGGTTAATAGTTTAGGCTTCAAGGACTATTATAAATAGTTCCTTACGAATTGTAAACGTACGTGTGTATTGATCGATTATCTTTAATATACATTGAAGCTTTTTGTGATAAACTGTGTTCTTAATATTTCGTATTCGATTACAGTTTACATTGTTCTTAATCAAATAATCCGCTGTAACTTCTCTTTGTTAGTAGATCTGTGATTCAATAACTTGTTCGAGTTATTCGATCCTGACACCTACCGTTCAAGCTCACTCGAACGTGACGTCATCGGAATTCTGGAACATTCCACCGGCGAAGGTATTCCTTTCGGGATCAACGGCGAGCAGAGGCAAGACTCTAACGATAAAATGGCCGCCGTTTTCTCTTCCTAGCAACCGGTATTATGTGGCGTGTTGGAAATGGTGTCCAACGTCATCAAATAAACGGTTTGACTTGGCCAACGTAAATTAAAGTCCTACTGGGGTTACTCTTGCGGCACAACCGAACACGAGAATAAACGAACCGGACATTGATTAAATGTATAATCGAATGTGTAATGGGCTAGGTGGACTGGAATAAGTTAATGGGTAATTAACTTGTTATTACATAATGGGCTCAGTTTAATTAATGGTTTAATTAATTGAGACGGGCTTAGGTCAATTTGAGTCCAACTCAAATAAGGAAACAATGGTTTTCCAAAACCTATATAAAGGGTGTTATGGGTCTTAACCTAAACACATCAATCTCAATACTTTCAGAACCCTACACCCTTTCGGCCACCCCCTCCTTCGTTCGTCGACCGCCGACCGAAGCCACCTCCGGCAGCCGTAACGCCTCCGCCGGACCGCCGCCGAAATAGTATCCGGTGGTGTTTCGTTTGGGTTTTCTCAAGGGTACTTTACGCTACGTTGTAGTGTATCGTCTCGTTCGTAGTCAACCTCGAGTGTGATCAAGTAGAGGGATTCTTACTTGAATCCTAGTTCGTTGGCAAGTTCTGGCTCGTACTGGTTCGCAAGGATTTGCATCGCCGAGCACCGCTAATGTAAGTGTTTATTTATTACTAGTTGCCTTAGAGTCGTAGACATAAGCGATCCTTAAGCTTCGTAGTTTATCGTATTAATTGTTCGTAATTCCGCGACGAACATAGTGACGGTAAATGTGTACGAAACCCAACAGTGGTATCAGAGTGTTGGTCTACGAATCTAAGAGTGTTATATCCGAAATTCGAAAAGTAAAATTAAAATTTTGTTTTTGTTTAATTCGGTATTTCCAAAATTCGGAAATAAATAAATGAATAAATATATTGTAATTTTGTAAAATTGTTTTTAAATTAAAATATGGTAAGTGGATAAATTTAAAAGGCTTTAGATTTATCAAGATATTCTACCAATGATTATCTCACCAATTATTTAAAATTAGATTAAATAAAAGATGGTGTTTATATATTTAAAATTTCGGTTTTAATATATAAATATATATTTAGTTAATGTTTTAAATAAATCAAAATTTATTACATGTATACATATTTTCAGATATGTATATAGATGTATTTGAATAAAAGATTTGAATAAGATAATATTTATTATATATATATATATTTCGGTGTATATATATATTTAAATAAAAGAATTTGGTAAATATAGATAATTATTTAAAAGGAGTATTTAAATAAAGATATCAATTTAAATTAAGGATATACACAATGTGTATAGATCCGAAAATTTTATAAAAATTTAAGGATTTCAGATTTTTCTTTATTATCTAGATTTGATTTTGTATTTATATATAGTAATATAAAATATCTCCAATGAGATAAAATCTAGAATCTAAAAGATAATTATAATATGTATATACTAGATATATATTAAATTAATAGTATAATTTTATATGTATGTATATATATTCTCGAAAATTTCGAAATTCCATATATCAAAATAGTTTTTAATATATTCCTCCGTTATAATATTATGTAAATAAAAGTATATTTAAATATTATAATTATATATAATTAATTAATTATTAAAAGGTGCGTACTCGCATTTTAATAGAATTAAAAGAATTATATATACATATTACTTTAGTCAAGATAAATTAAAAGTTTAATTTAACATATTATAAAAGTTTATATATATGTACAACTAAAGTAATTACATTAAACAAAACTTCGCGTTTGATGTTAAATGTGAAAGATTGTGCTCTCCATGAGAGACACACACTCGAGGTATAAACTGATTAACGAAGCGCGTGCAATTGAGCCGGTACGTTAATTTTGAGATTATACTTATGAGTGAAGAGATTCTCGCGATACCCAAGCGAACTTGAGCCGGGGATCTTCGTGAGTGCTTTCATGGTAGATTCACCATCAAATTCATGATCCACGGTATCCCTGTCATGAATTATGTGACGAGCATAGAATTGAGATTAACATGCCATTTTAATAGTTTAAAATGAATCTAAAAGATCTAGGGATTTCATGGTGATTGAAATTAATAATAGTATGTTTCCTTATGAAATTGTTCGGTGTGAATTACGGCATCCCTCTTCACATCAAATAACGTAATATTGGATCCTAGCCTTAACTTGATTATTGGGTAAATAATGTTAAGGATTATCTAATAAATAAACTAACAAAGAAATTATCTTCTTTGTAGATGTCGAATCCCCAAAACAACATCAACAATCAAAATCTTCCACCACCACCTCCACTTCCACTAATACCACCTTTCTCTGGGTTGTCCATAACCACAATTCCACGCCGTGGGAGAAACACGGATCTAGATTTTGTCGAATATATGGACAACACTCGAGTTGTTCATAAAAACCTAAAACTCATTGAGACATGTAAAATGCAAGAAGGGGAATCGGTACGTAGCTTCATCGAGAGGATGTAAGGGTACGCGAATAATTCAGAAAGTCTGGGTTTGACTCTCTCAAAGAAGTTAGTTGTTGATATGATGTTATACAAGCTAACTCCTAAATTTTCCTCATACGTATTGGATTACGAAAGGAACAAGAGAGATCTTACAAGCTTAGAGTTGTGCAAAGAATTGATGGTTGTCGAAAGAAACCTGTTGTTTGCGTGTGACTGCAGTTTTGTAACTCCCATCTTGAACATTGAATCAAATGATGCTATAAGAGATCTATCTTCTATTCCAAATAGGAAGAGAAAAGCTAATGAGGGGTATGCCCCAAATAAGCTCAAAAGAACCTCTTTGATAGCACCCAAAGATTCAATATGTTTTTACTGTAATGAGATGGGTCATTGGAAAAGGAATTGCTCAAAGTACCTTACTGATTTAAAGAATCAAAAGATCCAAAAGTCTGGTATCTTAGGTACGTTTATGATCGAACTTCATAGTACTTCTATGTCTAATTCTTGGGTTCTTGATACAGGGTGTGGTACTCACATTTGCACTGATATGCAGGGACTAAAGAATAGTAGGAAGCTGAAGCATGGTGAGCTGAATCTAATCATGGGGAACAGAGTCTCAACTGCTGTCACCAAGATCGGAGATTTTGAGCTCATTCTTAATAGTGAAAGTTCGATTACTTTATTAGATGTTTGTTATTCGCCTTGCATGGCACGAAACATTATTTCATTTTATGCATTGTTCAAGGGTGGTTTTAAATTTGGTTTTGATAATGAAAATGGATCTATTTTAGTTTATAAAAATGATGTTTTTATATTCAAAGCTATTCCTTGTTCTGGCATATATGAAAGTGTTGTTTGCGTTAACAACAGAAATCTAATATTGAATGTTGATTCGTCCAAAGGTGTATTGGATAATCATGTCTATGGCATTGTCGCTTAGGCCATATAAACAAGAAACGAATCGCCAAACTCCAAAAGGATGGAGTACTCGAATCATTTGACCTCAAATAGAATGATGTGTGCGAATCTTGTTTACTTGGCAAGTTGACTAAGGCTCCATTCACAGGGACTTGTGAAAGAGGCAAAGACTTGTTGGATCTTGTAAACACTGACGTGTGTGGACCATTCAAGTCAAGCACTAGCATGGCGAAAGATACTTCGTTATATTTACTGATGATTTCAGTAGATATGGTTATGTTTATTTCATTAAACATAAATCAGAAACTTTTGAGACATTCAAAGTTTATCAAAACGAAGTTGAGAATCAATTGGGCAAAAGGATTAAGATGCTCCGCTCTGACAGGGGTGGAGAGTATCTTAGTCAAGAGTTCATGGATCGTCAAAAGAGTTGTGGAATAGTATCCCAACTCTCACCTCCTAGAACTCCACAACTTAATGGAGTGTCTGAAAGGAGAAATCGAACATTGTTAGATATGGTTCGATCAATGATGAGTCATGCAACTCTTCCAGTGAGCTTCTGGGGTTACGCCCTAGAAACAGCAGCTCATATCTTGAACCTTGTACCAACTAAGAAGGTCTCCAAGACACCCTCTGAAATGTGGACAGGGAATCCTCCTTCGCCCCGACATTTGAAAATCTAGGGTTGTGAGGTTTACGTGGGACACGAAACTCACGAAAAACTGGAAAGAAAATCAGAGAAGTGTCATTTCTTTGGCTACCCTCGCCAGTCTTTTGGATATCGGTTTTACTTAACTAATGCTCCAGCCTCATTTCAGGCTTTAATGAATGAGGTTTTCATGGATTATATGAGGAAATTTGTACTGGTTTTTTTCGATGACATCTTGCTTTCCTGTATGTAAGGAATTCCCCCCGCTGGAGCTCCTTTGTTTACGGGAGTAATAGGTATACCTTCAGTTTGCTTCTAGCTTGATAAGAACACTCGAACATGAGAGCAAGGGATCACCCAACGAATGGACGAGCTCAAAGGGGGGAGGGATTAAGAGATGCTTGAATAATATGCTTTATATTTGTACTTATTGTAGTTAGTGTTCCTGTTGGCCTTAACCGACTGAGAACAAAGTGTTCATAGCTCGAAGAGGATTCTTTCTTGAGAGAGAGCTATTATCCAAAGAAGACAGTGGGAGCAAAATTGATCTTGAAGAGTCTCAAGAATCAACCAATGAAATTGAATCGGAACCTATAGTTGACATTAGTATTCAACCTGGGGATGAGACTCCTGTTGAACAAAATGATATAACTCCTACCATTCCACGAAGATCCTCTAGAGTTGTTCACCCTCCTGAGCATCTTGGTGATTATTACGAACACCATATTGCTGAAGGCGATGCATCGACTGATAATGGTATACCAGTCGATGATGATGAGTCATCAAACTATAAGGAAGCTATGGAAGGCCCCGAGGCCGATAAATGGAAAGAGGCTATGGAGAGCGAGATTCAGTCTATGTATGACAATCATGTATGGAACTTGGTTGACATTTCACCTGGCACTAAAACCGTTGGGTGTAAATGGATCTTCAACAAGAAGACATACATGGATGGGAAGGTACACACTTATAAGGCTAGGCTGGTTGCAAAAGGTTATACTCAAACTCATGGAATTGATTATGACGAGACCTTTTCACCAGTAGCCAAGATAAAGTCTATCAGGATATTGCTTGCAATAGCTGCGTTTCATGACTATGAAATCTGGCAGATGGATGTGAAAACCGCTTTCCTAAATGGAAAGTTAACTGAGGATGTCTATATGGAACAACCAAAAGGTTTTATCCACAAGCAACATCCCAAGAGAGTGTGTAAGCTTGAGAAATCCATTTATGGATTGAAACAAGCATCTCGTAGTTGGAATCTTTGCTTCCACGAAAGAGTCAAACAGTTTTGGTTTTCGAGAAGCGAAGATGAGTCCTGCGTTTATATCAAAACTAGTCGGAGCAATGTAGTCTTCCTAGTATTATATGTCGACGACATATTGCTCATTGGCAACCACATTCCTACACTGCAAGATGTTAAGTCTTGGTTGGGAAAGTGTTTTGCAATGAAGGATCTAGGAGATGCAGCGTACATACTTGGAATCAAGATATACAGAGATAGAGAAAAACGTCTAATAGGATTAAGCCAGAGTACATACTTAGACAAGATATTGAAGAGGTTTCATATGCTTGACTCTAAGAAAGGTTATTTACCAATGAACCATGGCATAAAGTTGACTCACAGTCAAAGTCCCAGCACTGAGTTAGAGCGGGATAGAATGAGTCGTATCCCATATGCTTCGGCTATAGGATCGATCATGTATGCATTGATATGTACTCGTCCTGTTGTCTCATATGCCTTGAGCATGGTGAGTCGATATCAGGACAACCCTGGCAATGATCATTGGACATCGGTAAAGACGATTCTCAAGTACCTAAGGAGAACAAAAGATATGTTCTTAGTGTATGATGGGAAAGACGAGCTTGTTGTGGAAGGTTATTGTGACGCAAGTTTCCAAACAGACAGGGATGACTCGTGCTCACAAACTGGGTGGGTATTATTACTTAATGGAGGAGCTGTTACTTGGAAAAGCTCCAAGCAGCAGTCGGTTGCCGATTCCACATGTGAATCTGAGTATATTGCTGCTAGTGAGGCAGCAAAAGAGGCCACATGGTTAAAGAATTTCATCGGTGACCTTGGTGTCGTAACAAGCATCAAGGACCCATTGAAAATCTACAGTGATAATGAAGGTGCAGTCTCATTGACTAAAGAATCCAAAGATCACAGTAAAACCAGGCATATACTCATAAAGTATCACTATATGCGAAAACGTGTTGAGGAAGGAGATGTCATCGTGACAAGGGTATCATCGGAGGAGAATCCGGCTGATCCATTCACAAAGCCACTAAGTCGATCCAAGCATGATGCTCACGCTAGGACGATAGGGATTAGATTTCCAAGTGACTTATATTAGTTTATTTATTGAAACTATATCACAAATATTAAATTGTATGAATTGATGAATTATTTATGGTGATTAAATAATATGCAAGTGTTCTATCATTCATATAGTATTTAAAATTTGAGTTTCAATTTTGCATGTTTAGAACAAAATCCAAAATGATCTAATAGATCATTTAAACGTCCACAGTCGATCATTCTCATGGGAATGCGAAATGAATTAAGATGTCATGGAGAGTATGTAGAATGTTCATAAGATTGAACATAGCATGGAGATTGCTGCTACCCTCATGAGCATTTAAATAGAGATTTTAAATGTTGGACGAACCCATGCTCAGGGTATTACCTCATGGACAATTCAAAGGTAATAGTGAGACGGTAATATCATATAGGTCTTAAAACCTAGATACATTAGTCTCCTAGTGAGAGTTCGTGATGCATTAGTTTGCTCCAACGCTATTCGTAACTGGTAGCTATACAGAGTAATGTGTCATGTAACGATTATGGCAGAGACAATGTAAGTCGAAGTTTATTCACTCCTTCTTTCAATAGTATGAAAGAAGAGATATATGTGGGCCCCCTGTTGATTTGATGTGACAATTAAAGAACCTGCGCAGGTCATGGCCAAATTGAAAGTTCAATTAGTGGTCTAATCAGTCATCATAAATCTTGATCAGGAAACATAGTCGTGACTAGAGATTGACGTTTGTCCGTGTCTCTAATTAAAGGGATATCGCGAAGTGAAGGACATATGATCACTCATCTTAGGAACTGTATTCTGATTAAGTTCAGAGTTCAACAGCTGCATTGATTGCACACTTTAAAAGTATGCTTGACAGACGTTTATACTGAGGAGATGTCCAAGTGGGAGACTGTTGGAAATGGTGTCCAACGTCATCAAATAAACGGTTTGACTTGGTCAACGTAAATTAAAGTCCTACTGGGGTTGCTCTTGGGGCACAACCGAACACGAGAATAAACGAACCGGACATTGATTAAATGTATATTTGAATGTGTAACGAGCTAGGTGGACTGGAATAAGTTAATGGGTAATTAACTTGTTATTCCATAATGGGCTCAGTTTAATTAATGATTTAATTAAATGAGACGGGCTTAGGTCAATTTGAGTCCAACTCAAATAAGGAAACAATGGTTTTCCAAAACCTATATAAAGGGTGTTACGGGTCTTAACCTAAATACATCAATCTCAATACTTTGAGAACCCTACACCCTTTCGGTCGCCCCCTCCTTCGTTCGTCGACCGCCGACCGAAGCCACCTCCGGCTGCCGTAACGCCGCCGCCGGACCGCCGCCAAAATAGTATTCGGTGGTGTTTCGTTTGGGTTTTCTCAAGGGTACTCTACGCTACGTTGTGGTGTAGCGTCTCGTTCGTAGTCAACCTCGAGTGTGATCAAGTAAATGGATTCTTACTTGAATCCTAGTTCGTTGGCAAGTTCTGGCTCGTACTCGTTCGCAAGGATTTGCATCGTCGAGCACCGCTAATGTAAGTGTTTATTTATTACTAGTTGCCTTAGACTAGAGATGCAAACGGGTACGGGTAATAGAGGATACTACAAAACCCGTACCCGTACCCAACCGCTATTCCCATACCCGTACCTGCCCCGTACCCGGTCAAATACCCGTCGGGTTCAGGTAGAAAAGTCCCCGCTGGGTACGGGTAACCCGAGGGGTACCCGTTCTATAAAAAAATTTAAAAAAATATCTAAAACATTTAATACTCTTACTTCGTTCAGATTTATTTCGTTCAATACGTAATGGACTAACGGGAGACGAGCTATATTTTAACCGTTATTAAATTGGGCTAATGAGAGATTAATAGTTGAGCTAAGTTTGAGTAGTGACTAGTGAGCTAAATTTGTATTTAAAAATTACACATTAAATATATATATATATATATTCGGGTCGGGTATAAACGGCGCGAGTATTATAAAACCCGTACCCGACCCGTACCCACTCTCGGGTATGAAAATTAAACTCATCCCCGACCCATTACCCGTTTAGACGGGTAATACCCGTCTCGTAAGACTCGGGTACCCGCGGGTACCCAAACACGCGGGTTAAATTTGCATCCCTACCTTAGATTCGTAGACATAAGCGATCCTTAAGCTTCGTAGTTTATCGTATTAATTGTTCGTAATTCCGTGACGAACATAGTGACTGAAAATGTGTACGAAACCCAACATGGCGTTGTACTTTCAGGATAGTCGGAGTACAAGTTTTTATAGCTGGACAGTATTCACCGTTTTCATCAACGGTGAAACATTTTATCAGAATCTTAATGTTACCACGAAAGGTGTGACGGTTTACGGTAGACAATGACCGCTCTCAGGTGATATGGAGATTAGTATGGCTCCGAAAAGTGACATGCCGGTGGGTCCTACCATTAACGCCGGCGAGATTTATCAAATTTTGCCTCTTGATGGAATAACTTTTGGGACAGATGGTACCATGGTGATTTTATATTCTCTGAAAAACATAAATATAATAAAACTGTTATTTACCCTTAATAAAATTAAGTTAGTGTTTGGTTAACTTTATTTTGAAGAAATTTTAAGAAGTTTATTTGATTTTTTTTCTTTAATTTAGACACTTTTTTATTTTTGGTGTACTCCAACTTTTCACTTTTAGCAACATTTTTTTGTATTATAAATAACATTATTATTTTAGTGGTTTTCTAGATTCTTAATAAATTATTATCGATTTAAGTATTTGAAAATATTAATTTTGTTTGGGGTGTAGAGATAGTAATGTAAAGATGGAAGCAAAGTGTACAAAACCCACCGGATGATTGGAGCGGGGATCCGTGCTTGCCTAAAGAACATTCGTGGTTTGGAATCAGTTGTTCTGTTCAAGAGAATCAAGTACGAGTTATTAGTTTGTAAGTCATAAAATAAACCCTAAGTAATATAAATCATGTGTTATGATATGCATTTTAAGTTTTTAACCAAGAAAAAACTAGTACTTTCTTTTGTAAGGTTAGGGACTTATAGTGCAATTAAGTAGTGAAAACATAGAACAAATCCTTAGTTTACTTATTAAAAAATATTCCGAAATACATATATGAGTAAACAAAGAGAGATCTTAATTTGTCCAGTCTTCCTAAGTTCCTGGGAAAAATCAAGTCTTTAACTCAAATGTATGCGGCCTAAACGGTATTCTCATGACTGTTTGTTACACATTGAGGTTTAAACTTTAAACTCTAGTCTTTTGTGAGACAAAATGTCTATTAATCACTAACACACCTTAATATGGTTTCGAAATACATATCTTGATATATAATATAGTTGTAAAAGCTTCTAACTCGTTTTATTAAAAAAGTTACTATTAAATTTCCAAGAATGTAGTTTTTATTGGTTATATGGGTTTGATTTGTGCTTTTAGGAACCTAACGGGGTTCTCGCTAACAGGGACGTTACCTAAAGAAATTGCAAAAATGACTGCTTTAAAAGAAGTGTAAGTAGCTTATTTGATTGATCATTCAACTATTTTCTGCATAAAAAGCTTACAAAATAATACTCCGTATATTATAAAAAAAATGCTTTTGTAGTAGGCTAAGCAAGAACAAGCTTACGGGTTCTATCCCGGATTTGAGTCCATTGAAGGATTTGGAAATCCTGTAAGTTCCACATCGTTATTAGTATTATGAAGTTATAAGCATACCATAAATAAACGCTTTAAAATAGGGGCGGTCATTTTCGACTCGAATCTGACACGGAAATATTCAGGTTAGAGTTGAGGCTAAATGGATTCAGGCCAAAAACAGTTTGACCTGTCTCTCGCATTCAGATCCGCTTATGTATAAACGGACTGACCCGCCAACTTGTTTAGTTTTATAAAGTTTATTTCTTATTTTCATAAAATTGATGTAAATACAAAAATGTCCCTATTTCTATTGATTGGATTTTGATTTTGTTAACTTTTTAAAATAAATTTGAGATTTTGATTTTTGTTATCAACTTAATCTATTGAAATTCTGTAACAATTAGTCTTGTATTTGGGTCTAATTTTTTTTTTCTAACCCACCAAACAGGTTTTGAGACGCTAGTCCATTTGACCTTTTGGCTCATTTGACCCACCAACTTACTAAGTTATATGGGTCAGATGGGTTGGGTATGAGTTACTATGATTCAAATATGTCAATGTCAGAGTTGATTTTTCTGATCTGAAATTTAAAGAGGTTGATTTTGGGTTAACTAATTACAACCCTTCTACTTGTCAATTTTAACATGTTAACCCAAACTCAACCCAATTGTCACTCCTAATATTATCACTAATTTCTTTATTTTGCATTCGATATTTTACCATTAATGAATGTTCCAATTTTCTCCAAATTTGTTTTAAAGGCATTTAGATGAAAACGAATTTGAGGGGCCGTTCCCTGATTCGCTAAGCACACTTCCAATGCTTAAAGAAGTGTAAGTTTGCTACTTTTTGTACGTTTTAGAGTGTTAAACATGCATTTTTCTTAATTAATATTTGATCTTTTAATGTTACAGATTTCTAAATAACAACAAATTGATCGGAGGACCTCCCCAAAGCCTAATCGATAGAAAAGACATAATTTTACGCTAGGAAAGATTCTTATGTGAACAAGATAATTCTTATAATACATTTCCCATTCAAACATATACTGTTCATTAGGAATAAATATTTTTTGTCCAGTAATGATTCAATAGGATGGAAATTGCAACGGAATATTATCTCAATCCAAAACGGACATTTGGAAATCTTTTAAAAGCCACCTAGGATGGCTGGAAATTTCTAAACCCCTCTAAAATAGGGTGTAGTTCTATAAATGTTTAGAAAGTATTTTTTGTCCAGTAATGATTCAATAGGATGGAAATTGCAACGAAATATTATCTCAATCCACAACGGACATTTGGAAATCTTTTAAAAGCCACCTAGGATGGCTGGAAATTTCTAAACCCCTCTAAAATAGGGTGTAGTTCTATAAATGTTTAGAAAATTTCTCTTTTAGCCCTATATTTTTTATTAATGACAAAATAATTTTAATTCTATCTTCATTTACTTTTTAAAGGTTATGATAAACATTGCCCTTAAGGCAATGATTAAGAGCTATTAAAGTGGCTTATGTACAAGCGTTTGTGCATAACCACTATTAAGTGGCTATTGATTTTGAAGGGTAGTTTTTATATAACTAATGTACAAAAACTTTTAATTTATTTTTTAATATTTCGCCGCATCGCGCGAACTATATATATACTTGTTTGAATACAATGATGTAGTTTTTATGAGGAGTAAATTACACGGAAGGTCTCTGTGGTTTGCCACTTATAACACCTACAGTCCCTGAACTTCGTTTATTACACCAGAAGTCCCTGAGGTATCCAATTCGTTTCACCCGTGGTCCTTCTGTCAACCGGACGTCTAATTGCTCCGTTAAGATACACATGTGCAGGTCACATGATGGGTAAAATGGTCATTTGGCTTGCCTCAAACCTGTCCCACCGAAATTAAAGTACATGTCCCTTCATTTCTTCACTCGTCTTCTCTCTTTCTCTCAGACAAACCCACACACACAAACCGTCTGTTCTTGAAGAAACCCTTGTTTTTCGACAATGGTGGGAGAATCCAGCAAAGGAATAGGTACGGATGATGAAGAATACGAGTGCAATGACCTATACGGTATGTGTGTTTATGTAATTTTGGTTTTTCGGATTTTTTACTTACTGAACTTTATGATTATTGATTTACAAGGCAATACACAAACTTATTCTCTATGCGTTTACATTATGGTGGAGTATTTACTAGTTCAATACCCGGAAGAAAATATGTTAATGGGAGGATAAAGTATGTTGATTGCTTGGACATTGATAAGTTCTTTGTGAATGTGTTGGATGATGTTGTTAAGCATATGGGAATGGATGATGGTCAGGAATTGTATTACAACTATGTGCAACCAGGTAGTGATTTGGATTTCGGTCTTAATGCCCGAACCGGTGATTTAGATGTTCTTAACCTTAGTAAGTTTGTTGCTAAGAATAAGATGATTAATGTGTATATTGAACATGGGGTATCTAAGGTAAACACATATGATTGCTCTCCATACAAGCCTAAGGTGGTTATTGAGGAAATTGTTGATCCAGAAGAGGGACATATCCAAAAAGATCCAGAACAGGGGCAAATCCAAAAAGACAAATCTAGATTATTGCTTGAATGGCATGAGGGGTCTGGTAGTCAAGCTAGCCAACTTACCCAAGTTGAGAAGTTACAAATTAGAAGCAAGGCCAAAGGCAAATCAATTCTTATTGATGAGTCTGTTGTTGAAGAAGACTTTTTGGATAATGATGTAGTCCATACTGATAGTGACGATAGTGACTTTAATATTGAAGGATTTATGTGCACGGTTAGTCAACCTATGATGATACATCCATGCCTACGAAACACTTAAGGGTCACACCGGTGAGTCCATGTAATACGAGCAAGATAGCAATGATATTACGAAGAGGAATGTTTCATAATAGTCATTATGAATCAGTTAAGTATTAAGTTAAGTTTAACTTATTACTAGATTAGTTTAACTAACTAATTAATACAAGTGTTTGTACATTTACTAGTTGAGTAAATATACAATGTGTTAACCATAGATTATCCATGATATGATTTAAAGCTATTAAATCATATAGTAATTGGATAATATTGTTGTATAAATTATATAAAGGTTATTATATAATTAATTATTACGAGTATAAATACAAGTATATAATTCGTGTATATGGGTACCGAATTATTAGTGTATTAATACTAGACATTTGATAGTTAAGTGCAACAATAATAAACTAGTTAAACTATAAGGGATGGAAGTGTTAAAAAGGAAGTTTAATTAAAGATCTAATATTAATTAAACTTAAAGGTGTCTAAGCGTAACTTATTTGTATATAAATAAGAGGCTTAGGGTAACCCTAAAACCCCTTAGACATTCACACCAAATCTTCCTCCTCCTCCCTTATTGGCTTCGGCCGAAACACACACAACACAAGCCTTTGTGTTCTTCGTGTTCTTCAAGTATTGAAGAACAAGTTATTTGCTTAGATCAACTAGAAGATCGCTCGATTTGTTCATCATCAGTGGATCTATCTTAAGCAATCAACAAGGTATGTTTTGGGAAAACCTTTTCTCCCTTCTCCCCTCTTGGACGAATTCGACCAAAGAACCCTAGGGTTCTTTGGTTGATGGTCGAACGAACCACACAAGCAATGTGTGTGTTCGAGTTCTTCGTACAAGGTTTCTTTCTTGTTAACCTAATCTAGATTTCCAACATCCCAATCCTTGAGGGTTTAAGGGTTAGGTTTAATCCCAGTTCCGCTTTTAGGGATTAAATCAACTAGTTGGTTTTAACCGGTCAAGAACAAGTTCATGTTCTTGGTTAGCATGGTTCGAACCAAGTAAACTAGGAGGTCGGTCCTATGGGTCGATCAGTCGCATGGTGCGTATGAAACCCTTCAGTGGTATCAGAGCGTTGGTTTAGAGATCTAGACTAGATTAACAAAGTTTGTTTGTTTACTTTAATTACAAGTTTTTTTGTTTCAAGTTTTTTTCCTTCTTCTTCATATTTTCGGAAAAAAAAAAGGAAAAGAACCCTAGGACCACGAATATTAAACTAGCCTAGTTTAATTGGTCAAAAAAGTTATTAAAACCCTAGTAATTTTTCGAAATAGTAAAAGAACGCTAGGATCAAGTATGTTAAACAAGATTTGTTTAATTGATCAAAAAGATTCTTTCCTTTTCTCCCTAGAAATTTCGTGACCTAGGAAGAACCCTAGGATCAAGTATGTTGAACTAGATTTGTTTAATTGATCAAAAGGATTCTTTCCTAATCCCTTGCGTTTTTCAAAATCTAGAGGTTACTTGGACACCAAGTTTATTAAACTAGCCTAGTTTAATTGGTGGAAAAGTTTCCTAGTCTTGAGATTTTTGAAACCCTAAAAAACCCTAGAAGTTTAAACTAGTTTAAGTTTAATAGTTTGAAAGGATTAATTAGGATAATAATCTAAAACCTAGTTAATTAAACAAGTTTATGTTTAATAGGTTTAATTATTATTTTGATAGATTTATTTAACTAGTTCTTTAAACCTAGAAACTTAGACAAAGTTTTATTGTTTATAAGGTTTAAATTAAAAAGGTTTAAATAAATTTATTAAAGATTATAATCTATCTTAGAATTTAAACAAAGTTTATTATTTAGATAGGATTGATTAAAATTAATCTTTTAACAAAATGATGTCTTTGATCAGGAAAGTCAAAACCCTAGTTTTGATTGATCAAGAACAACATTAGGGTTCATCTAATTAATTTAGGGAATTAATGAAGATTAAAAAGAAGGGAAAGTGGGTGTTAATTTTTTAAGTTCTAAAATTAACAAGGTGTATTTAATTATTTATATATATGTATTAAATTTTCGGAATTTTTAATTATTAAGAAAAGTTGAATTTTAAAGGATATAATAAGTTTATACGTATTTTAATTAGATTAAGTTAAAATACATACGTATAAATTAGATGTAATATTTTTATTAGAATGTTACAAGTTTATTATAAAAATATACATGTATACGAATATACATATTAAATACAAGATAAAATGGAACAATTAAAAGGATAATGTTATTTTGATCTTTAAAGGATAATAGTATAATTAGTTATTGTATAAGTTATAATATAATTAAAACTAGAAAGTACAAAGTTATGATTTCATTACTAGAAATTGTACAAGTTGAAATTATATGATTAACTAGAAATATACAAAGTTATATATTAAGATGTATAAAGTTATAAGTTATTATAACTAGATAATTATACAAGTATAATATAAGTATTTTACAAGTCATGTAATATACTAAATTAATGATCAAGTAGAAATAACAAGAACCTATATTTAACTAGTTCAAGTTAAATGTAAGAAAGGTTTAAACAAACTAAGAATTATTATATATAGTCTTTATATAATAAGTTTATTAGTTTCACCAAGTATGAACCGGTGATTGTGTTTTGCTTAAGTTCCATCATGGTTGTTGGAGCTAGTGGGAGCTACACAAGAAAATCACAAAGTTTGTAGATATGTCGTTAAAACATAAGTTTTGGTCGAATCTAATAAGTCAAAACAAACGTTTAATTTCTTTATTGAACGTATGAAAAACTAGGTGTGTTAAACTAGATTTATGATTCAAGTTTATGAACCATAAAAGAATTAAAAGTTTAACAGAAGATTTAAGTTTTTTTCAAGTATAATAAAACAAGTAAGTTTTAATAAAATAAGGTTTATCACAAAACCTAGTAAAACGTTTTGTACACCTCGTTTTAGGTATACATATAAAAATCGCGCAAATTCTTGAAACTATAAGTTTTAAAGAATAGTTCTTAAGCTTTAAAAAGGTGTCTTGTAGAATTCCTAAATTTACAAGTCACACATTTTAAACAAGGATTAAGATTGGAATTAAAGTTTAAGTTTAGTTTTAAGACTTAAACAAACCCAATAAAATCTTAGATCTAAGTACTATCCACCTAATGGAACACCTCACTTGTTAAACGATATTCATATTGTAAGGATAAAGGACCTTAGATATGGATTCAAATCATTGCGAGTGTTAAGGTGCGTAAGGTTCTGTGATAATCGAGAGTCCCGGCGCAGAGCATCGCACTGTCTTAGATGGTCTGATCTACTTTGGTGATAATCGGGAGTCCCGGCCCAAAAAGTACTTGAGTAGAATAAACATACTAGACTTTATTACTAACTTAGAAATGTACAATTAGATTGTACAAAGTTGAAATAAATTATAAGTCTAAAGATTCTACGACCCCTAGGAATCGTGTCAAGTGTTGATACGATCGGTATGGATGTTACCTACCAGAAATATCATGTCTCGTCGGGAAGTGCCCAAACCTTGCGGCGAGAATGTGATATATAGATCCTAGGCCTAAAATATTAATTATGGTTTTATAATATATTTTAGAATATTTATTGATGATTACTAATTAAACTGGGTTTGATTTGTAGATGGCAGCAACAAACACAATCGCGACAACAAGTACCAACAATCTCTCACTTCGCTCAATCCTCGAAAAGGACAAGTTGACTGGGTCAAACTTTCTTAACTGGGAGCGCAATCTTCATATTGTGCTCAGGCATGAGAGAAAGTGGAGTGTCTTGGAGAGAGCAGTACCAAATGTCCCTGCTGTTAATGCCAGAGCCGAAACGAGGCAAGATTATGATAAGCATGTCAGTGATGCACTCGATGTGAGTTGTCTAATGCTCGCCACTATGAGTCCTGAGTTACAAGCGGGACTTATGGATGTGCCTGCATTTGAGATGATCCAGCAACTTAGGGATTCATTTCAAGAGCAAGCTCGCACTGAGAGGTTTGACATCAATCGAGCCTTCAACTCTTGCAAGATGGTCAAAGGAACGCCGGTGAGTGCCCACATCATGAAAATTAAGGGACACATGGATCACCTCGCTAGACTTGGTCACCCCATACCGTTGCAAATGGCAACAGATACTATACTCAACTCGTTGTCTGATGACTACAAGTCTTTTGTGGTCAACTACAACATGCATAATATGGAGAAATCCATTACTGAGCTACATTCCATGCTCAAGACAGCTGAGTTGAGTTTGGGGACCAAATCTAAGGATGTTCTTATGATCGGTAATGGCGGTGGCGGTGGGAAGAATAGAAAAGGGCATGGTGGTAAAGGAAAGAGTAAGACGTATCCTAACCAAGGAGTGCCAAATGGTAAAGGTGTCAAACAAAAGGTCAAGAAGGTGAGGCCTACCACTGCGAGGACCGAGAATCGGTGCTTCAAGTGTGGTGAGGCTGGGCATTGGAAAAGGAATTGTCCAAAGGGTGCAAGTGGTAGTGGAGGAAACGCAAGTTCCTCAGGTAACACAACCACACTTTTTAATCACTTTAAGATACTTGTAAAGTACATTACGAGTAATCTAACTTTTGCAATCGTATTGCAGGAAGAGATGGAAAGTGATGATGATCGGCATGAGATGGTGATGATCCCACGAGCACCAAGTTTTATAATTCAGTAGTTTTATGGATTCAGCAAAAACAATTTTATTTCATTGTTTGGATAATTTTTATTTTATGTTAAAACAAGTTTTTTTTTTAGTTTTAATAAATTAGAATCCATGGTTGAATTATATTGTGTGCATATGTACACTAGTCAAGGTTTATGACTAGATTGTAAGTCAAGGTTTTGATTTACTTATATTTCATGTTATATACTTGTTTGATTGTTGTATGAATGAATAATGTCTTGATAGCTCAAGGTATTTAGATACTAGTAATTAGAAAGTTTTTCTAATGAAAGTATTTAAGAGTTTTATGGAAACATAAGGTTCAAGAGTTATTGAACTTAGTTAAAACATCTTACGTAATAGTTATTACTTATGATAGAAAGTTTTAAACTATTTGTATTAATATAGTATGATTATATTGGATATAATCAAGATAGACTTTAAGAGTATTATTACAAGTCTTTTATACTCGTAATAAAGAATTTGATGAAGTCATAATTACCTAATAGGAATAATTGAATATTCGTAAAATCCAAGTAAAATGACTTACACATTAAATGAACTCTTAAAAGGGACAGAATATATTAAAGTATTTAAGAATTAAAAGGTATTATTGCAAGTTTTTTATACTTGTAATAAATACAATATTTAATCAATCCCTAATAGGAATCATGGATATTTGAGGAATCCAAGAAATGACTTTGGCATTAAATAAGATTCTTAAAAGGAATGCTAATGTGTTTAAGAATTAGGAGTACCGTCTCAAGTGTTTTATACTTGTTAGAGTTAATTACACAAATGGTCCTTTAAGATTATACCAGATTGCAAGTTTGGTCCTAATCTTTTAATTTCGAAAAGTGTAGTACTTTATGTTTACCAATTTTGCACGTTTGATCCTTTAGGCCAAATGGTGTTAAATTTTTTTGTTAAGTGACCTCATGTGTAATTCACATAAGGGTATTTTTGTATTTTCCCATTTAATTTTTCAAAAAATAAAAATAAAATAGATGTACAACTATCCATGCATTAGATACACACACCCACTTAAATGTACCCACTTCATCTTTTTCCCCAAAATCAAAACCCTAAAATGCTCAAATCTTTACCTAAAAATCAAAATTATTTTGAAATCCTTAAATCACATCTGATGAAATGGCGATTGTACATACATGGAGATTCTGAAACCACTTGAAATGGAGATTGTACATATCTGATGAAATTTTTTTGAAATCGCCGGCGATTTGCTCCCATAACCGTTCTTCCGACTCGCCTGGTGTACCTCCGTATCCATCTGATCAAATGGCGATTCCGCAGGTCCAAGCATTATAATCGATTCTTGCATCGGAGTTTTGAAAGAACATCAAAATGATTTATTTTTCTTATATATCGGGTTTCGAACGTATAGATTAAAACGAATTTTTTCTTGAATCTGACCGATTTAGATTGATTATTGAACATGTGTTTCGATTCTTGAAGCTATGGTGATGGCGAAACGACGAAGACGCCACTGGCGGCGGTGACGAAGCTGGTAGCTGTGGCGAAAGTGATAAATTTCACCGTGAAAAAGAACAGTCGCTGAGTTCTTCTCGATCGCTCCATTTCTGGCTTCGTGCACCGTTAATCCTAGATTTGTTTGGATTGGAGTTGTTTTCGTATACGGAGAAATGACAGGTGTGTTGTGTTGTGTGTTTTGTGGGTGTTATATATCATCAACAAAAATCATTTCTTATCCTGAAAATCAGAAAGCGGGTGCAAGTTGTGTTTATTGGCTTGGGGGTAGGATTTGCAGGATTTGTGCAATGCTTGATAATGGAGAAGAAGATGGAGAGAGAGGAGATTGGTTGTACATTGTGCAACTTTAATTGTACAATGATAAAAGCTTGTAATTTATGTTTGAATGGTTGTACATAAATGATAAAATGACTATTTTACCCTCATGTGCATTGCATATGGGGGGCTTTAACAGAAAATTTTAACACTGTTTGGCCTAAAGGACCAAACGTGCAAAATTGGTAAACATAAAGGACTACACTTATCGAAATTAAAAGATTAGGACCAAACTTGCAATCTGGTATAATCTTAAAGGACCATTTATGTAATTAACTCTACTTGTTAGATATAGTAATCAATACAGGAATATTGGATATTCGCAAATCCAAAGGATGATCTTAATTATTGATAGAATTCTTAAAAGATTAAATTACAAGTTATTGACTAGGTCAAAGTAGTTTAAGAGATGCTTAAATTCCGTAAAAGATAGTGGGAGCTAAGACTAACATAATTCATTAAAGACATTAACGAATTTAGTAAGTTAGTAAGACATTAACAACAAGGTTTTACCAAGTCGTTAGCCAAAGAGTTAAGAGAAATAATAAATGATCGTTAATTAGATCATTGCAAACTTAATAGCGCGATCACAAGTCTTGTGATTAATTATTGCATATCTAATAGGTTGTTCACACTCCAGTGGATAACATAATCATTTAAGAAAATTTCTTTAACTAGTAAGAATATCTACAAATCAAGTAACTAAAAGAGGCTTTAGTTACAAGGAGAATTTTATGAATTCAAGAAACGAAGGAGTTAATTTCCAATCCTCCTATGTTAGCGGAATTACATAAAAGGCAAGACTAGAATATGTTCTATAATATTGCATGAACAATATCTAGCAAAGACAAAAGTAATAGTATTCTTAAATACTCGTCTTATGTCTTTAGTTTGATAGAAATGATTGGTTTAGTGATAAAGTTACAATTAAGGTTGTAAGAATCATTAAGTAATCAACACGAACAAAAGGAATAAGTAATGATCCAGTAATAATTCAGTATCTATGTCCAGTGAGGAATAGTACATGAGTTAGTATCATTGTTATTCAGAATTTGTATGTTTTACAATATCCATGAATAAAAGTCTATTTATTCAAAAAGGTATAAATCCGTGACTACTCGTCTTGGTGGGAACCTTGATGGGACGATAACATCATCGCGATATTTGGTGGTAGATTCGAAGTTCTTCGAAGATAGCTATACAAGTTTTGTGTAAACCAAATATCGGTGATATTCTGTTGGAGGCTCAACGAATATTGGATTGACAACCGTGACAATACTTCGTGGTTGAAAAGTTCAAAAGTATTGTTCACTAGGATTTTCCTTAAGCCTGAGGTATTTGGTTTATGATACAATGACTAATGTGCTTTGGTTCGTCTTAGACAATTCTGAAAAATGTTTATCATACGAGGCGATACTGGGTACAAAGGAAGTTGTATTTTAAATCGAAATATAACAAGATGGTAATTGCACCTTCTTTTTAGGAGAGATATTTGTAGGTCCTTTGACATGATGAGAAACTGACAAGTGCACGGCCGTGCCCAAACGAACTGATTTGTTCTTTGTTTTTTATCACAACAGTTTGAATCAAGAAGTCATAAAATGATTTCGAATACAGGAGTTGATAATTTCTACCATGCTCGTATTCATTATCACAAATATCGTGCTGCAAGGGATAAACCTAACATATTTGCCCAAGAAGTAGAGACAGAGTGTTCTTTACTAGGAGACGCTATTAAAGAGTTTTTCATAAACTATACCTGGGTTACGTAAGCTGTTTTTATGGGGTTGGTTACCTACATGCCCATCTAGAAGGCCACTGTAGCTCGTATCATTAAGACAAAGGTTACGAACTTGCACAAGTGGGAGTCTGAAGAATTTATGTGCACAGTTAGTCAACCTATGATGATACATCCATGCCTACGAAACACTTAAGGGTCACACCGGTGAGTGCATGTAATACGAGCAAGATAATCAATGATACTACGAAGAGGAATGATTCATAATAGTCATTATGAATCAGTTAAGTATTAAGTTAAGTTTAACTTATTACTAGATTAGTTTAACTAACTAATTAATACAAGTGTTTGTACATTTACTAGTTGAGTAAATATACAATGTGTTAATCATAGATTATCCATGATATGATTTAAAGCTATTAAATCATATAGTAATTGGGTAATATTGTTGTATAAATTATATAAAGATTATTATATAATTAATTATTAAAAGTATAAATACAAGTATATAATTCGTGTATATGGGTACCGAATTATTAGTGTATTAATACTAGACATTTGATAGTCAAGTGCAACAATAATAAACTAGTTAGACTATAAGGGATGGAAGTGTTAAAAAGGTAGTTTAATTAAAGATCTAATATTAATTAAACTTAAAGGGTTCTAAGCGTAACTTATTTGTATATAAATAAGAGGCTCAGGGTAACCCTAAAACCCCTTAGACATTCACACGAAATCTTCCTCCTCCTCCCTTCTTGGCTTCGGCCGAAACACACACAACACAATCCTTTGTTTTCTTCGTGTTCTTCGTGTTCTTAAAGTATTGAAGAACAAGTTCTTTGCTTAGATCAACTAGAAGATCGCTCGATTTGTTCATCATCAGTGGATCTATCTTAAGCAATCAACAATGTATGTTTTGGGAAAACCTTTTCTCCCTTCTCCCCTTTTGGACGAATTCGACCAAAGAACCACAGGGTTCTTTGGTTGATGGTCGAACGAACCACACAAGCAATGTGTGTGTTCGAGTTCTTCGTACAAGGTTTCTTTCTTGTTAACCTAATCTAGATTTCCAACATCCCAATCCTTTAGGGTTTAAGGATTAGATTTCCAACATCCCAATCCTTTAGTTGGTTTTAACCGGTCAAGAACAAGTTCATGTTCTTGGTCAGCATGGTTCGAACCAAGTAAACTAGGAGGTCGGTCGTATGGGCCGATCAGTCGCATGGTGAGTATGAAACCCTTCAAATATGGATGATGAAAACAGTGAGATGCATGATGTAGAGGTTGATATGAGGGATTTTGACAATTATGTTGATAATACAATAGAATATATGGCACCACAAACAAATGTTGAAGATGAAAACAATAGTGTAGATGAGGAAGACATTGAGGTAGTGGAATTAGAGGAGTATGAAAGTGAAGATGAAGATGAAGAATGGTTTGGTACTGTTAGGAACAAATAGAAAAACACAAATAATGTTCCTCCTAATAAAGATGAGGAAGTTGTTAAGAATTTGTTTTATCTTTGTCAAACATTTAGCAGCTCAAAGGAAGCTAAAGATTTGATACTCAAACACTCTGTTGAAACAAGAAGAGAATAAAAAATGGTAAAAAATGAAAAGTGTAGGGTCAGAACCGTATGTATGGGGTATTGTCCCCCAAAAAACAGTGAGAGTGGACCCCAAAAGAACAAGAACAATGATAGTGAACCCCAAGAACAAGAACAGTGTCCCCCCACTGAGAATAAAAACAAAGAAGAAGTACTTAAATGCCCTTGGACTTTACACATTTCTAAGCTACTAAATGAAGAAACCTGGAAAGTGAAGACCTACTTTAAAGAGCACCATTGCATTAACTCGAGGACTTTAAAAAGTTGTACTTCTGTGTTTCTTTCTCACGAGATTCTTGATTTAATCCAAGATAACCCTACCATACCTATTAAAGCACTCCAAGAACAAATACAGAGAAAGTTAAAACTCGGGATTTCAAGGATGAAGGCTTTTAGGGCAAAGGCAAAGGCTGAGAAAATATTGAAGGGGGATTATTTTAAACAGTATGGGATGTTGAGGGACTACTCTTTGGAGGTGATGAGGACGAATCCAGGAACTACTATCAAGTTTGAGGTTGAAGTTCCAGCAAAACCTAATTCCCCTAGAAGGCAGTTTAAAAGAATGTATGTATGTTTGGGGCCTTTTAAACAGGGGTTCAAATCTGGGTTGAGAAGCATAATTGGTTTAGATGGGGCCTTCATGATAGGTCCTTTTCCTGGACAGATCTTAACACCAGTTGGTTTAGATGGTAATAATTCTATCTATCATGTTGCATATGCAATTGTTGAATCTGAAAGCTTAGACTCTTGGACTTGGTTTCTTGAACTCCTTGGGGATGATCTTGACCTAACAGTAAGCTCACACTTCACTTTCATAACCGACAGACAAAAGGTATGTTCCTTTAAATTCTGTTAACTATAAATTCTGTTAACTTTAAATTCTTAAATTTTGTTAACTTTAAATTATGTTAACTGTTGTACAGGGCCTTATTCCTGCAATTACAAAAGTCTTTCCTTATGCTGAGCACAGATTCTGTCTCAGACACATTCATGAGAACATGAAACAAAATTGGAGGGGGAAGGCTTACAAAGATTTGTTGTGGAAGTGTGCAACATGTACAACAAGGGCAGAATTTGACAATTTAATGGAAAAACTGAAAGAATTAAGTCCAGAATGTGCTGCTTGGCTAGGAAAGATACCACCAATACATTGGGCCAGGTCCTATTTCTTAGACTGGTCTCATACTGATATATTGTTAAACAACATATGTGAGGTTTTTAATAGGCAACTGGTTGAAGGTAGGGACAAACCTATAATTGTTGCCTTAGAGTATGTTAGGGAGTATCTCATGAAAAGAATTGTAAATGTTCAAAAAGTAATTGGAAAATGTAATACTCACCTTACTCCAACAGCAACCAAAATTCTTGAGAAAATCAAAAAAGATGCTGCTGATTATAGAGTTATTTGGAATGGAGGGTCAAAGTTTCAAGTCAGTGGGTCATGGATGGACCAATGTGTGGTTGATACTGCATATAGGAATTGCAGCTGCAGGAAATGGGAACTAACAGGAATTCCATGTAAGCATGTTGTGGCAGCCATTTGGAACATGTCAATGAATAATCAAATTGTACAAATTCCAGAATTCTGGGTTGATAAAGCTTACTGGGTTGAGACATGGCAAAAAGTGTATACCTTTAAGGTAGGACCAATCAATGGAAAGAACATGTGGCCTAAATCAACTGTCCCTACTACACTCACAGCACCTAAGCATCACAATCCAATTGGAAGGCCGAAAAAGAAGAGAAGAGGGTGTGCAACTGAAGAAGTGAAAAAGGGGATGATTTCAAGATCTAACAAGCCTATTATGTGCAGCAAATGCAAGGGGGAAGGACATAATAGGAGGACTTGCACGGGCAACAGGCAAAGTAGCACAAATTAGCAACCTTTATTGGGAATATGTTAACCTTTTGTAATGGTTTATGCACAAACTAGCAACCTTAATTTTCTGTTCTGTTTGAAGTGTTTAGGGACAAACTCTTTTGTAGTGCTTTATGCACAAATTTTCTGTTTTGTTTGGCTGCAAGTGATATATATGATGCAGGTGTTGGTATTATGCTATTTGTAACGGTGCAACCTGCGCATTCTGTTTGTTTGGCTGCAACCTGCACATTCTGTTTTATGTTTGCTATTTGTAATGCTGCACCCTGCAAATTCTGTGAACTGTTTGCTATTTGTAATTCTGCACTGCACATTCATTAAAATGCACATTTGGTATTGCCTGCACATTTGGTAAAAACTGCACATTCATTACAAAAGGTAAAAACTGCACTGCACATTTGGTATTGCCTGTACATTTGGTAAAAAATGCACATTCATTACAAAAGGTAAAAACTGCACTGCACATTCATTACACTGCACATTTGTATTGCCTGCACATTTGGTATTGCCTGCACATTTGGTATTGCCTGCACATTTGGTAAAAACTGCACATTCATTACAAAAGGTAAAAACTGCACTGCACATTCACTACACTGCACATTTGGTATTGCCTGCACTGCACATTCATTACAAATGGTAAAAACTGCACATTCATTACAAAAGGTAAATACTGTAACAGGAAGTTCAAATGCCAAAACCCAGAAATTGATTAACACTTTCTTAATTGGTTGCCTAACATTCATTACAAAGGATTACAAAAGATGAAACATACTACTACCTTCATTACAAAAGATTACAGAGGATGAAAGATAGTACAACCTTCCCAAAATACAGATTACTAACTAGGGCACCAATTCAATATTTTTTAGAAAATTACATAACCCGAGTTAAAATAAGACACATCTTCATCTTTGAAATTGTTGCATCCTTCTCTCTGATGGCTTCTTCAAGCCTGTTCCTTGAATTCAACAAACCTGGGATTAGATCCCTTGAATGATCGCACATGGGAGGGTCAATCCATCCAATGAAGCTGTAATTAGAGCTCCTTTCTGGACAACAGTAGAACCGCCTACCTGGATTCCTTGCAGTCCATGCTGTCTTCACCGTTGCAATTCTACCACACCAACAAATCACCATTGTGCCCTAGCTTTGAAGAATACGAAGAAGAAAAGGGTTTGGGTTGGGGTTTATTACGTCTAAAGAGGGATTTAAAAGGGATAGAAACTTAAAAGGGCACGCCAAATGACCATTTTACCCATCATGTGACTTGCACATGTGCATCATAACGGAGCAATTAGACGTCCAGTTGACAGAAGGACCGCGGGTGAAACGAATTGGATACCTCAGGGACTTCTGGTGTAATAAACGAAGTTCAGGGACTATATGTGTTATAAGTGGCAAACCACAGGGACCTTCCGTGCAATTTACTCTTTTATGAGTTTATTGATATGATACTATTTGGGAAAACTTATTTTGAGGGGATTTGAGCTTATCAGATTAATAAGCTTAAATAAATTTGAAATGTCAAGTTTATCAAGCTAATAAGTTCAAAAATCTCTTAAATAAGTTTTACCAAACATGTCCATAATGTTTCTTGTTCACTACTCAGAATAGAGCTGACAATTTTTGACTCAACGCGAAATCTGCCCTGAGACTGACATGAAAATAAACATGTTAGAGTTGAGGCAAACAATGTTTATGTCAGCTTTGGGTCAACTCAATTGACCCGTTTTTTAAACGGGTTGAATTTTGGTTGATGATAATTTTAATCAGGGGTGTTCAAAAGTATCCTTATCCGGATCTGTTATCCGAATATCCGATCCAAAAATATCTGACAATTCAGATACCTAAAATTTTGGATATCCAAATTTCCGGATACCCAAAATTTCGGATTCAGGTTCGGATACCAATTTTGTAAATTTTCAGATATCTAAAAACCCGAAAATTAATTGTTTAATTAATTATTCATATTCTTTCCTGTTGTTTAATATCTCTCAACAACCCAAAAATTAGATGGAAGAGTTGCCGTTGTTTATCATTTTCACCAAAGTGCTCTTCAATATTTGGGTTTACTAAAAACAAAACCCACTTTCTGAAGCCTCTGCAATTCTACAAATAAAAGCGAAACCTCAAAACTTTTTTTGTTAATTAAAGAGGCCAAATAAATTTGAAAATTGGAACATGGAGTACAAGAGGTGCGATGTAGATTAGCTATAAGCAGGAAGCCCTCAAAACCTTGTTTATTTAATTAGAAATTTCCTCTGTATATTTAAGTTCTTGAAATATCGAGATTATTGTATATAAGTTGAATATGTTCTAGATTTGTTATTTATATGATGATCTTGGGTGAAATACATGGAAGTAGTAATCTGATTTGTATTTCAGAATACGAATAATGGATCCTTTTTCCACTGCTTTTGGGATTTCTGTTTTTAATTTCGGATAGCGGTAAATCCATTATCCGTATCCGAAAGTTCAGATGTCCGATTTTGAACCCCCTAATTTAAATGGGTTTACGCGTCAACCCGATTAATTGTTTAAAAAGATAGATATATATTTATATACTTTAGCTGGTTTATAGATATATTTGGAAAGTATATAATTTAAAAAACAAAATATATACTTTAGTTAGTTCTGCATACACATTTAAAAATCCAATGTGTTTGACTCGTTTGGCCTAGTTAAACCGCTAACATGTGTAACATGTTTAATTAAATGGGTTAGGTGAGTCGTATTAACGTTAAAAGTAAATATGTTGGGTTTGATATATCTGACTCGTATATATAAACAAATCAGTTTCAGATTGAATGTTCTTTTACTTGTTAACCTGAATTTGATTGAATTACCACACTTAGCTCTGGAATAAAAAGATTAGTGATTATACTTCAATTATACGTCAGATGTGTTCCAAGCAAACACCATAACTTTTTTTAAAGCATTGTAATACAAAATAAGTAGCATAATTTTACTCTAAATAGCATATAACTTGAATCAATAATTACTCAAATGATTATATATAAAAAATTTGTAAATTTTGTATGTTTAGATCTTGAAATATAAATTTCCTGAACTGAAATTAATCCTATGTCAACATGGGTTGCATACTTGCATATGCTTTTATATAGAAAAAGGATACCTTTGACAAGAATATGAAGAGGAACATGGAACGCATAATACTTTATTAAACAAGTCTAACATGCAATGCACCATACTTATCATATAAATCTGTCTTATCTCTTAAATCTCAATTTACACTGTCGAAGAGAGAGTGTCATCATAGTTAACCTTTTGATAAAAAATCCAAAATAAACTTTTTTTTAGAATGTTTATTTTAACCTTTATATTTATTATCACAATATTGTATAACAAGGTCCGAGTTCAAACAAAAACCACTGAAAACCAAATAAATATTGTGAATATGCAATATAACATTATAAAACTTAGAAAAATCATATTTTTTCTAATAAATCTCCATACTTCATTCTCAAACCCATAAATTGATTGACATATGAAATTAAGTAATTATTTTTCCTACGAAATTCAGTAATTTAGACATTTGTATTGATATTAAATAATAAGCAAGGAGATAAGTATGATTTTTTTTCTTCTCTAAACCCATGCAATAAAAACATGATGATTTTATTGTACTAGAGTCAGACATATTGGTTGAATGAGATGTTTCAAGATAACCTGTGAATATGTGATTTAATGTCATTAAGATAGCATGTGAAATATGTGATAGGCGACTAGATCTATGAACTTTAATCCGTGAAATTAATTAAAGGAAGAACACCTTTTTGATGAAATTTTAATTTGTTAGCGAGTGAAATATGTTTTAGACGTCATACACTTCAATTTTATTTATTTATTCTCTTTTGTCGCTATTACATAGCAAAATGCTTGCGACCGGATTTTTAAAAATGGATAAATGGGTTATGAACTTTTGAAATATTTATTAAGGGAATATTGCTACCACACTTTTTGATACTTATACCACATTGTACAAGTATTTCTGCATACTATACAAATAAGCAATGCAATTGTTGTGGTAGATGCATCAAAACATGTGGTGACAAAATCATCCCCTATTCATTTATGGCTTAAGTTTTCAATCTAGTTCACTTTTGACTAAATATAGTGGAAGGTTGCTTGGCGACCACTACTTCGTTACGGCGCGGACGATCAAACCCACATTTTCCCTTTAATTTAGTCGTCCCGATTGATGTTGTTCGCAGGTGTTGTACATTGGTTGCATGTATACTATGCATGATAATGATATGTTGTATTGATAAAATCAATTTGAATATCTGATTATGGATTTGTTCATCATTACAAAAATCGGTCATTTGTTTAAGTTGAAAAGAGAGAGGTAATTTGGGCCTTAACTAACATGTAGTTACTAGATCAAATTATTGACATGGTGATAACTTGTAGGCAAACTTTGACATTTTGACTCTTTTATAGTTGGTCGACCTATGTATTTGTTTGTCAATTTTAATTTTTAAATTAAAAAGTACCAAAATGGTCATTATATATAACGAGGGGTATATGTTTGTATTTTTTGACGATTTGTAAAGATTTACATCATATTTATAAACTAACATATTCATCGCATTGCATTTTATATAAAAAATAACATTATTCATATACAATTAAATGAATAGTAATATAACCTAAAATTTCACTAACAATTCAGTGACACTTTTTTGTTTTTTTACACTTAAAGTAGCATTTTTTTCTTCGAAGTGTCACTATTGACAATCAAATATACAGTTAAATCAAGTTTATCATGATATCAAAAACCTAATAAATTAATGAACATCCATGACAATGAATTTGCTGTATATGTTTTTCGGTCCTTGTCTTTTAGTTGATTTTTCTATAAACAAATAAACAATATAGTTGCTACTAAAAACTACCCCAAAATAATAATTATACAATATTCAATTTTGAGTAATGAAATAGTTGCTCATTTATACTGTGAAGGTATCATACATATGGTCGAGTAGTAGACTAGTTTTGAGAAAACGTTGGAAGTGTATACATTTAGTATAAACTGATTTTGATCGAAACCACGAACCTATAGTCTATAAGCCGTTTCAAATTTCCATGTCCATATCTGCTTGTGTTTTTGTTTTATATATAACTAAACATTTATCAGATAATTAGGGGCACAAACACATGAGAAAATTTATATTAACAGAAATACCCTTTAAAAAAACCATTATGCCTTTAAGTATTAGGGACATCACATTTTGGTTTGAGTAACATGAAATAAATATGTTAAGATCTCAATCTTTATCTAATAGTATTTTCTAAGGCAAATTGCATAAAATAACAAGACACAATTATATGATTCATAATTCTAGTAACCAATTATCAAAATTTTCAAAAATAACAACTAACTTTTAAATTTTTGCAATTTGAGAAACGCTTTATCCGAAATGACGACAATCAGTATTCTAAAGTGACGTATCCAGTTATTTAATCTTAAAGTGTTTTGAGCACTAATTCTTAAATGATTCCTATAAAATAGAAACATTAAATAACTGGCCACGTCATTATAAGATACCGAATACCGTCATTACGGGCAAAATATCTCCCAAACTACGAAAATTTAAAAATTATTTGCTATTTTAAATGTTTTGATAAAAGATTGCTAGAATTAAGAATCATCAAATAATATTACTATTTTGTACAATTTTACCCTTTTTTATACTATATAAGAAGTTGATAGTATTTTTATTGTTATTTTGGATTTAATATTTGTGAAGTAGAAATAAAGGAGTTTTTTTAAGTAGTCTACTTCTATATATCACCTACGTTTAAAATGAAACTTGAGTTCTCAAATAAATAAATAAATAAATAAAACCACAATACCACTATTCTAAAATAATTCTGGTAAAATTACAAGAAGTTAATGGTAGAAGTTGAGATGAATTATTGATGAGAAAATGACAAGAGGACAGAGATATGGTTAGGTTTGACCATTGACCCACTAATTGCATGGTGCAACATCTACAGCTCATCCACTACCACTTCAATTTAGTCTCCATTTCTTTTCTGTTTCTTTTTCAATGATTCCTATAAAATAGAATTTAAGCGCTTGAACTATTTCATATTGGCAAGCCGCTACATTAGCGGCGCATAAACTATATTCGTCAACCAAGTTTATTCAGTGGTCGTAACGTAATTAATTAATGGGGGAAAAGCATTCCGGGAAGGAAATGATAATAGGAGAAGTTCGATGGTTGTTGAGGGCTCATCTCGAGCGAAAGGAGGAGTGGTAAAGGGAAGATATTAGGGGAAGCAGTGAGTGGAGATTCCGCTGCAGAGAGCCGGATGAGGGGAGACTCTCACGTCCGATTCGGAGGGTGGGAATATACCGACGCACCAGAGCGACGACACGGGAGCGAATTCCCCACCGACGGCATTGCAAATGGCGTGCCCTTACTCTAATTCTAAATAAAGCTCTTTTGCGCCTCACTTTACTACTTAATAAAGGCGGGAAGAGAGGACCCGAAACACACATCCCATCCTCGATAATAGTCGCTAAGGACGAGGGCCTGCCCTCATTCCGCTCACCTCCTGGCCGGAGGCGCATCGTTGTTATAAGCGGGTCTGGGCGGAGCTTGCGCTGGGTTTTTCGGTTGCGATTGGGCCTACCTGCGAAGCAACTGGTACTTGAGCGGGAGGGGGGGGGGGGGCGAGCAGAGGCGAGCGATCAACTATTTAGCCATGCCATTATTAATCTATCTCAACCAGGCAAGCGAGCGAAGGCGAGCGATCAGGGTCACAGTCTTTTGGTATATGCCAAAGTCAGATAGAAGGGCTTGCCAACGCGCATACAGAGAGGATTCTTAATCGTTCGCGAAGAGAATTTAGTTGGCCTTGAACAGGGTGTGCCTTTTATTCTGTACATTTTTTATGAGGAGTACTCTTAAATGTACTACACTCCGTTTCAGAATAAATAATACACTTTTCATTTTGGGGTATTTTATGATAAGTGATACACTTTAAATTTTTTCTTATTTGGTAAAAAATAGTGCAACTAATAACCATCTCCTTAGATAAAATGAAATAAATTATTTACCTTTATCCTTACTTTTACTTTTAATTATTATTAAACTTACTTTAGTTATAATATTTGAGACTCATTGCTCACTAACTATCCAATTTAATCTTCATTATAATCTTTTACCTTAAAAAATATAAGATCTAAAATGTATCACTTATTTTAAAACAGAGAAAATACATAACATTCTACGATATTTAAAGTAAATTATATAAATGTTGTAATATGCATAATAATTTTTGACAAATCATCTTCCTTTTCTATATTCACCCCCTTCCTACAAAATAATGCAAAAACTATGGAACTAAGTAACTTAACTATTTGATAATTCACATTATTTGATAAAAGGTTAGTGGAGCTCAAATTCGGTAATTATCTTATTAATATAGTGAAATGATATTTGTATCCTACTTTTATTTTTAATTATTATAATAGCATTTTATATAAAACTAGCTACAAAACCCGCCCGATGGGCGGGTATGCTGTAAATTTTAGTATATATAAAAATGTCCAAAAACTTTATATACTTCTAAATGACATAATAATCGATAGATGTGATGATGATTTTGTACAAAAAAACGGTAAATCAACTTTATATACTTCTAAATGACATAATAATCGATAGATGTGATGATGATTTTGTACAAAAAAACAGTAAATGAAGAAATGTTACATATAAATGTTACATATAGTTATTTGTTTCCTTCGCTGATTGATCTTTTAAATATTTATTTGTTTCCTTGTATGTAGGATCTTTTAAATAGTTATTTGTATGTACGATCTTTTAAATAGTTATTTGTTTCCTTGTATGTAGGAAGCCGTATATGGAGCATATGAATGTAGACCGTAAGCCGTACCAGATTCGTTTGCCGTATATGGAGCATATGAATATGAATGTAGACCATAAGCCGTACCAGATTCGTTTGTATTAGTGCAAATGACGTGGACCAATCAGGGAATTCCAAGTGGCATTATGGACGAATAGGAATGCTTGGAATTGCCATGGTGTCAAACCCTCTTCAAATTTAGGCCTCATATATAGGGTAGGATGAGTGAGACACATCATGCAACTGACTATCTATTTTAAGTCTCATTATAGAGAAATGACTTTTTTACTACCTTTTAGTCTAAGATAAGTGTCAAATTAGTGGATGGTATGAGGAAAGAAAATTAGTAGATAACACATACCAAGTTTAGAGATGGGTAGGAGTAAAAAGTAGGAAAAAATACCATTACTCATCATTATAGTGTATATTTTGATTAAAAAACCATAAAATCAACAATGTAACATTTATCATGGGAAAGTATAATAAATGAATAGAAAAAAAGGGTAGCATCTCTTTGTATAAATAGGAGCAGAAACATGTGAGTTGCATCTGCATATAGAGTTGAAAGGAAACAAGAAACACTGTTTCACTATTTTTAAAAGCAAAAACAAAAATGGCATGCCTAAACATGCAAATCAATAATGAGCAACAACAACAAGCAGGAGGTTTCTTGGGGCCAAGAATCTCTTTCTCAAATGATTTTGGTGACACCCAACAAACAACACCAAATATGAAACACAACATGGCTTATAGAGAAGCTCCCGTGTCTTCGGAATTTGAGTTTTCGGTTCCTTGTTTCGCTTCAAATTCGGCCGATGAGCTTTTCTTTAAAGCCAAGAATATTCCCACATTGAAGGAGAAGGTTGTCACACTTAGAGATGAGCTTCTCAATGATGATGATGACATGTTTTTGCCTAAGAGTTCAGGGTGGTGGAGATTTGGAAGAAGTCAAAATCAAAGTCAAAGTCAAAGTATAAATCACAATGCTTGTTTGGTTGCAAAGAAAGGTGGTTTGGAGACCATTGATGAAGCACATCAATATCACAGGTTAGCTACTATACATTATTACAAAAAAAGAGCTTATTTTGAAAATGGTAGTAATTTGCACCATATATATACTATTGTTTTGATATACTTATACAGCCTACTGTATAAGTTATGTGGTATATTGTGGTGTACATATCACCTAGCTCCCGCTTAAAAAGGGTAATTGAGTAAATGAACCATTGAAAACGTTTAAAACAATTTATACTCAAATCTTCCAAGATCTAGGATTATAAAGGATTATCGTTGTTATTTTCGCAGGAAATGATCGATGTGATCGATGGTAAACATAACAAGCGATTACAAGGCGGTTGGATCTTCATTTTCCTTTCGGGAAAATTCATAGAATAACAATATACTTTGCAAAATGGTCAAATTTGGTAATATAATGTTTTTGTCCGTAGAACCTGATAATTAAAGTTATTGCAATGGGTAGTTAGGTTTGGTAATTAAAATTTATTATTTGGCCCTAACTAGTAATTAACTTTTTACATTATTTAATTACCATATTAACTTATTGCAAAAACGTTAATTACCAGGGTGAGACATAAAATTATAATTATTAAAATGGATCATCAACTACCAAAGTACGTTTCTATTCTATGGAATTTGCCTATCATTTTCTATTTAAGTTTGTGAGGTTATTTTGAGAGAATTTAGGGTTTTGAATTTGGCCATAGAAATTCAGATTAATTTGTGTGTATTTGTTTGCCTCTTGTACAAATAGTTGGACCATATGTTTTGATTCTAGTTAAGATATTATCTACTTGTTTTATGTCAGAAAGCTAATATGTTTATCTGATTTTATTTTAACGTAATATTTTTGTTATATTTTTGCTTATATTGTATGATACCTTGTTGTACTTCACATGTAACAAGTTTTTTAATAGGAAAATTAAGAAGTTGGATCTTGTTCAGATCTCAATCTCAATACAATTAAAAATTAAAAACTAAAAATATGATCCTTAAAGATTGTTATTTCTTTTAATGCAAGGGAAATTACTAGGAAGCTACCAATCTTCATATATAGTACAAGAATTGAATGATATCATAATATTATAAATGGTGTCATTAAACAGTTCAACGGTACACATGTTGAATAAATTCATTTCAAAATCATACAAATTTTAAAAACCAAAATTCATTTGTAAACATGTTTTAGTTCTCATGTATAACATCACGAAGGGGTGTAACAAGGGTTGGTCCAGTTTGACCCGAATCTGATTTTGCTAGTAAGGTCGGGTTTCTTCGGGTCTATTATTATTAACAGATTATTTAACCCCACCCGACGTGACCATAGGGTCGGGTTTCGGTATGGATTGTTTCCCCTTGTCGAGTTGACCCAATTAAATTCGACTTTTTTTTGCATTTTGCAATATACGTAATAGTTTTAACCTTATATAAAATATAGTTTTTCAATTCATGTATTTCAGGAATAGAATTTTGCATTTTTTAATTTATTGTAATAGTTTTAACACTTTCATTTGTAATACAATATGAATGCGACGAATCTAAATAGCGATATTCATTATAAATCTAATATTTTTCCATTCGTTCCATGTCATATGAAGTATTTTCCTAGTAGTGAAGCATACATAGAGGAACATACTTCATTTACTTACAACTTGCAAACAACTGACCTTTCTAATTCACATTCTACAAAAATTAAGCATATTTTCCTGAACTTAAAAGTTAAAATCAAGAAAGTGATAAGTATTAAAGAACAAATTTTGGTTTGTAACCTGACTAACCTGATAAAACTGAAACTGGATAAACCTGAACACAAACAACCCGATTCCTTGTAGGGTCGGGTTGCGGGTTAGAGTTTTTTACTCCAAACCCGACAAGTCCTACCTGATAAGATAGAGCTCTAATCCGACCCGACAAACCCGATTGACACCTTTACTTGTATTTAACTCATTTAGTTTCAGGGTCTAAAAGTAAAAACCGTACTTTAAGAAGATTGAATACCGAGTCAAAGCAAGAAGCGCACGCGTAGTAGAAAAATGACAAAGTAACAGCTGACCAATCATTTAAATGTTCAGAAGTCGCATATGCAATAGCATCGTACCTAAGTTTTTGACGTTCAAATTTTGTGCATACATTTGCAGGGAATATTTGTACATTAATTTTGTTTCTTTGTGGAATCCTTAATGGGGGAATGGCCAACCGACGGCATCCCACCGTTGACACAGTCCGTCGGTTTGGGATTTCGGTTTGAGGATGAGACGAAGGGAGACTTCGGTTGGTGAGGTGGGGCCCAAAAAGGGTATTTTATGTGTGTGTATTTTGTAATTGTGGATCCCAAAAAACTGAAGGGAAAAGATATTGTCCACATGTGTATGTCAGTTTATATCGGTTGGAGGGTGAACTGACGTGACACTGATTTGACAAAAACTGAAAGTGTTAGAATCTGTCGCTATTGAGACCGGTCTAATTCACCCATGTCCTGATAACATGCATCATGTCTTCAAGTACAGGGGCGTCTCCGACATTTTGAAGGCCCCATCCGAAAACACGAAAATGGGCCCCCTATATACAAGATATTTATAAAAAAATTATACTTTCTAAATCTTTTTATATTAGATTATTAAGTTGACTTAAATTTTAAGATTATATATATAAGATATATAAAAAAATTGGGCCCCTATAAAATAGGGGCCGTGTGCGACTGCACGTCCTGCACCTCCTCAAAGACACTCATGTTCAAGTATTGATTCACATGGGAATGTTATAAAAAATGGATTTGGTGATGTAGGGGCTGTTTGTTAAGCCTCTTAATGGGACCATTAAGATGTAACCTCTTAATCGGTCAGATTAAGAGGTGTTAGATTAAGAGGTGTTTGGTAAACTCCTTTTTACATCTGAATGAAATATGGAATCTCTTTTTCGCGCAGAGGTAGGAACAAGTGTGAACCAAACATTTTGACTCTTTTTCCCTAAACTACTCTCAACCTAAAGTTAAAGGGGAGTGATATATATATAGCAATTTTTCTCAATCTATAGCAATTTTATATACAAAGACTATTATACCCTTTCCTCCTTTATCAATATTTTACCCTTCTCAAATCGCAGGACACTCTTCTCTCTTCTTCTTCATCCCCATTTTCAACAAATTAATGGATTCATCCCCATTTTCTTTTTATGAACGCTGTCATCTTCAAGAAATCCAAATACTATCCATAAACTACTCCGGCGTATCTCCGGCGGTGGCATCTTCACCAAACCAAAAAAAAGAGTACCACCGTGAAGAAATAGAAGATTTCTTGCCGGAAACCTCAAGTTGAATATCAGGCGTCGGTTCAGAACTCATGATCTAATAACCGGCTGTTTCTGATGAGTGGACTTGTGTATATGATTTTGACCTCTGATTGTTGACTCCGATGTTGACTTCTGGCAACCAGTAGGTGCTGCAACAAATATAAACGTAAATTATTGTTTACATTTATGATAAATTGTAACACTAGATCAATTTATCCCTCAATTTCTTCTCTGGTAGGTTTGTAGGTTTTGGGAAGAAATGGGTTTAATGGTAGGGTTTTAATGAGAATGGTATAATTGTCTCTTTATCTGAAATTGCTCTGTATTACTATAAAAAATGCTCTGTACGAATCAACTCCCAGAGTTAAACATCTCACACGCCTCTTCAAAATCAGATTCTTCTCCAAACCCTCTTCACTAGCAGGGTACCCGCGCAATGCGGCGGCGGGTACCTTGTCATTTTATTTTGAGGTGGCGAGGTGATGGTAACAGTAGTGATTAATGGTGGGTGGTGGTGCATGTTATAGTGGGTCACAATGGTAGGGACTGTGGTGGTGGTGGTGTTGGTGAATTGTGATGCTGGTGGTGGGTGGTGATCAATAGAATAACATGTTTATATTTATGTTTGCCAAAAAAAAAATGCTAAAAAGAGAAGCTACTAATTTCAAAGTTTCATTCGGCAACAAGAAACGGGATAACCATAGTCATAAATGTCTAGTAAAAAAGAGTGGCTGAATCCATGTACAGTGTATTCTTCTTTTTTATAATTCTCGGTGAACCATGCACATAATAATCATTACTACAAAAACTAAATATAACTTGTTGCTCACCCTCACAATCATTCAACACCTGAAAAATTAAACAAAAATATAATAGATTATAAGAATTCAGAGAAGCTGGAACGGGATAGTGTAAAGGGCATCTCTTAATTCTCCTAAATCAATCTTTCCTCTTCGGTCCTTATCAAATCTCTCAAAAATAGCCTAATATATAAAAAAAAACATCAAACGTGGTCAATGTTATGAGCATGTAAGTTGTCACGTCATCATATTTGACCAAGTAATAGGGTCAATTTATCCAAAAATCTAAACTTTCATTTATAGAGACATAATAAAATGGCAAACAAACACAAAACTTTTGTCAACACAATAGGGGAACTGGATCATCTACTCACTCGCCATTGGCCAATACAACTCCATAACTCAACAAGTTTTTAGGGACCTGAGAAAGAATACAAAGAATGAATATCTAGAAAAACATAAAAATACAACTTTATTTAGTAAAATCAAATAATTAAAATCTACATCACATTATAAGACTGTTTAGAAGAACTCTGCATAAACATACATTATTTACTCGTGATAACTAACTATCATTAGGCATTTTAATATTTAGGAACTCAAATTAACCTTAAAATTAGACCTCAAAATCCAATAAGCAATTAATTGAAGTAAAGTTTCTCAAAATTTTGACCTAATAAGCATCAATCGTGTATCTCAATTATTGCAACTAAAATACAATTAATGGACTCAAACAAATTAAGATCGAAACAAAAACAAACCAATTCCGAACAGATCATTCAGATTCCTGAACTGAAACATGAGCAATCGGATGGTCCAGATCCTAACTTTTGGTAACTCAATTTAAGCACCAGCTGCAATTCTTAAGCATCATGACATAACCTACAAAAAAGATTGATAATTTTTTTGAAATTCCTACACTTAATCCCGCACCTTCACTTTGAAACATAGAAAACAAAAAGATTGATAATTTATTTAGAATTCCTATACCTAATACTCCTTGATTGGCAATACCCTACCCGAAATTTGCACCAAAAACATTTCCAAAATAGACTTCTTGTACAGTTGATGGTGAGTAGTCATGATGCCTTCCCTAAATGACATACACATCCAAATTTTGAAACAAAACACCCAAAAAGAACACAAGCACTGGAAGAAAAAAAAACTTACCCCAAAACTCTCTAATATATTGACGATATCAGAAAATCGACGCCGCTAAACACCTGTACATTTCCAAATTCATTGTTATCGTTCTTCTGTTTCTTCAATATAATAATAAATCATGTATCATGTATAAGCATAAAGTTAAGATGAAAAACCTAATTGCTTTCCGGGTTGTGTAGCCCAATCGATTCAACAACATCTAGATTATAGAACTTCAAAAAAATGGGACCTCACGTGAAATGAATTGCACATCTTCCTCAACGATGTGCTGTATTTATAGGGTGAAGCAATCCAGGAGCCTAAATGCAATATCGAGGAGGCGGATGAAGATGAATGGTCGAACAAAGATAATTGGTTTACAGAATCGAGGAGGCATGTAGATGAAGATGACTGGTTTATTCAATCAAGATGAAGATGAAGAATCGAGGAAGCGTATGGTTTATTCACGCATCGCAGTTCGCAGGACCGTTCAGTTATTTAGGTGGGCCGAAGCCCACATTGCAGATAAAACCTACTCCAATCAATAGTCAAACTGGCGGATGAAGCCTATTACCCGCGTGTACCATTTAAATAATTTGTGTTTTTGGAAGTTTAACACAGCCGAAGGCTTGATAAGTTGGTATTGGCGTTGGAATTTAACTCGAAGGGCGTGGGTTCGAATCCCAGTTGAGGCGCTTTTTTTAGCAAAATAATTAAGTTCCCAAAATAGGTAGTATTTGGCTGAATTTTCAGCCGCCTATTTATGGAAAGGTCCTAAATGCATTATATATAGTAGAGATAACCAAACAACAACTTTTCATTCAGAGACATATTCATATAGAACCTCTGTATCATTCATACCTCTGTACCATTCAGATATTAATCATTCAGATGTTACCAAACAGCACCTAAGCATAACAATGTTATCCTTAAATAGACCTAGTCATCGAACGGGCCTAAAAGATAAACGGAACAAAAACTTGTCCACAAACTAATATCTAAAACCTGAAGGAAAAAAAATCTTAATATACAAACAACTCATAAAATATGGTGTTTTTTTCCTGAAAGTTCCATAAACTACTGTAGGTTGTTTAAAACGACTTTCTTATCGGTGCAAATTTCAATTTGACTGGTCAAGAATGAAACAGTATCCCGTAGCCAAGGTCAGCACACAAGGTGTTTCAAATGTGCAAATGAATAGAGCCTACCGATATTATTACTCAATATTTTTCTTGTATATGTATGAACCTAGATTCATTATTAATTATTCTAAAAAATTAATAAAATATTTTGTTGACTATGGAGAGCAACTTTTGGATATAATTAATAAGAACACGTAACAAAAAAGTTAATTTCAACAAATATTAAAAGGATTTGCTCTTTTCAAATAGAAGTAAAAAATTATTATCATCAAATTTCTGCCTATGTAGAAAAATTATAATTTTTGTTATTTATAATTTTCGATTCTTTAAGTTTTAAGACGTATTTTTCAGTAAATGTACTGAGGCTTCAAAAGTTTTGGATCAGCTATGTCTATAGCTCAAGTTATGCTCATTCTAGTAAAGACTATTTACTAATACAATTGTTGGTGTCGCGAAACAAAATAATTCGTTCGTCTAAACATGCATCAAAGGCATTGCGAACTTAACTAACAGTGTTTGGTAAGTTGAATTATCATTTTTAAAACTAGTATTTTAGTCAAATTGCGTTAAATAAGTAAAGAGTTAGAACAATATTGATATTTTAGAAAGTAAACTTATATCAAAGTTAATTCAATCATTTTATCACATAATAATTTTAGGAAAATGATAATGATAGTTTTTAGGGCTGTCATTAATAAGGCAGAATAACAAAAGATAACCCCTAAATTTTAGGATTATTATTTTTTTAATAAATGTACAAGTTTTTTATGCATGTAATTTTATTATTATGATCTTCAAACACATTACAATATCAGTGGGCTGGGCATATTGAAGGTATAATGGGTCATGGCCCACCCAGAAAGAAACAATTAATTTGGTTTATCAATCCACTAAAGTTAACATACTTTATTTGGAAATCGATTTCTACCCCCAACAAAGTTGTCGTGTATTGTTATAGTATATTAGTGTGTGCTTCTGATCTTGTATTTTAATGATGTATAATAAATTTCATTTGTTCGCAAATCGCCTCCATTTCTTTATTTTATTGAGGGCAACCCAATTACTAAACTAAAATATTAATAATTGTATGATTTTCTACTAAATCTTTTTACTTCATATAATTTATATGTAGAATCCACTAATTTTTTTTTATAATTTTATTATTTAATGTAAATATTATATTGATTAAATAAGTAAATAATAAGAAATATAAAGATATTGATTAGGCAGTTTGGCGTACCGTACCGACCTTTTTTATTTACGAACATTGTGACCTCAGCAAAGATGCATGACAACAATGGCCATCCGATTGAGGTAGGTAATAAATTGATTTGTCATGACAGTCATCTTGATTTATAAATTGTAGGCCACCCGCCTAATTTAGGTTTACATCTAAACTGGTAGAAGAAAAATAAACATATTTTTATTCGCATAATGTTGTGAGAGATTTCCAAATGATATTAAAAAGACTATTTACTGATATTCATAAAACATTAAAAAAAACCAAGAAACAATATATGAGTTCTAATATATTTTTTTCTAAGATATTTCCAATGATATAAATCTCAAATAAATATACTAATGTTATATTTGATATTTAATATTAAAAAAAAAAAACCATAAATTCCAAAATATTTTTATGAGAAACAAAATTCTTTTTAAGGTCACGAAGATTCATATGCACCCACTCTAGCTATCTACGAAGTTCATGGGCATGTTGCGGTTACCAAAACGAGTTTGAACTCACGTTATCAAAAAAGAAAAAAAATCATATCAAATTATTAAAAAGAAGAAAACTAAACTACTATTCTATCATGTTACATACATCCATTTGATAAATGTAATATATATATATATAACTAGTATATAAAACTAATTGATCTAGATCAATTGGCCACCAATGATAGCTTTGGGGTTTACTTTCAAGAGGTCTTGAGTTCAACACTTGTTGAAGGCATAACTTGAAAATAAAAAATGTGGTGAAGTTTATTCCCAAAAAAATGAGATGAGTTCGAAAAAGCATACGGCCCATTTAGATATCACTGCTAACTCAAATCACTAACTAACTAACTTCTCGTTAAAAAAAAAAAAAAAAAACTAGCATATAACTCGTCATATTCAACGCATTGATTTTGGCATGACGGTTTTGTAGAGTACAAGTCTAGTTTCAAAACATTAATTTGTTTTGGACGGCTCTTACCTTAATTTTGTCGATAACTTATACCAAGTTATTACATTTGCCCCTAGTTTTTTATTTAGATACTAAGAAACCACTAAAGTTACGTTTTTCGCGACACACTGCAATACAAACTTAAAAAAAAAAAAAAAAAATCCAATTTCTTACCGTATAGCTTTCAAAAATATCCATTTCCAAAACAACTTCTGGATATCCGGAATATTTTGCAAGTCAAACAATAAGTTTGACCATCGGCCGGCAAAAAGGTTTCCTAAAATAATGATCATTCATCCCGAATTAGAAAACCAATAATTCTGCCCCATACTGAAAGGATAACTGTGATAAGAATACCTAGAAAGAAATTGAAGAAGAATCAACGATGGAGCTAAAATCAGGACTCTCAGCTTTAGTCACCGGCGGTGCTTCCGGAATCGGTATTTTTTCTGAATTTCTTTATTTAATTTTATATCATAGGGTTTTTTAGCTTGATTTTACTGTTTTATTAAGTAATTGAGTGATGTAGATTCAAATTGAGTGTTTAGATTAGAACTTATTCGGTAATTTGAATCGGAGATGATCCATAATTGTTCAATTTGGCTGATTTTAAATCTTACTAAAAACAGGGAAAATATAATTTATAACAAGAACTGAACTGAGATGCTCTAAAATCTGAAATATGAATGTTGAATTGAAATATTTGAGAAGAAAATCTGAAATAGGTTTTGACTTTGCAGGTAGGTCTCTTTGCATAGCACTTGCAGAAAAGGGTATATTTGTCACAATTGTTGATTATTCTGAGGAAAGAGGAAAGGAAGTTGCGTCACTATTACAAAAACAAAATAACACAGGATCAAAATTCCCATCTGCAATTTTTGTAAAATGTGATGTTGCTAATAAAGGTCAGTTTAATAACAATCTGTTATTAATATATTATAGTTAATCAAACATACATTTTTATTTTATTTTATCGACATATTTTTTTGGTAATAAACAGAACAAGTGGCTGCTGCATTTGAAAAACATGTACAAGTTTATGGTGGTTTGGATATTTGTATTAATTGTGCTGGAATTGCAACTTCTATCCCGTTTCAAACAGATCAAACTGATGGTTCTAAATCATGGAGATATGCAGTTAATGTTAATCTTGTTGGAGTTATTGATTGCACACATAAGGCCGTATGTTTTGACTTTCACATTGACTTTTTTTTTTAATTTTATATTATTTGATTTAATTTGGTTATATGCAGATTAAAATAATGGAAGGTGCAAATAAAGGTGGTGTGATCATAAATTTGGCTTCAGCATCAGGACTATATCCAATGCTCAGTGACCCTATATATTCCGCCTCTAAAAGTTGGTTAATTTTATAATTATGATTTTAATCACAAATAAAGACGTATTAAAATAAATAATGTTTTTTTATTCTATATTTGTCTTCTGATATATTTTTTGGATTTATTTTCAAAGGTGGTGTGGTTATGTTTACTAGATCACTTTCTCAATACAAAAAAAAAGGTATTCGCATCAATGTTCTTTGCCCAGAGGTAATTTATATAAATAATTACATTATTATTTATATTATTGTTATTATATATTTTTATTAATATTTTATAAAATTGTATGCAGTTTGTTCGAACTGATATGGGTGAAAAAGTGGATATGCGTTTTATTGACATAATGGGAGGTTATGTACCCATGGATACCATTATTCAGGGTATGTTGTTTTACTTAATGTTTGACCTTTGACTTTGACTAAAAGTCAACGAATGAAACAGGGACATTTGAGCTTATAACCAATGAGAGTAAAGCGGGCTCGTGTTTATGGATCACTAACCGCAAAGGTTTAGAATATTGGCCCACTCCAACTGAAGAAGCTAAATATTTATTACCTGCTTCAAAAATAAGAAAAAATAATTCTTCAGTTATTCCTTCTAAAGTTCAAATCCCTCAAAACTTTGAAAAAGTGTGAGTTCATTATACTAAATTTATATTTAATTTTATTATTTATATTAATTAATTAATTAATTTTATTTTATTTTTGTTATGCAGAATTGTTCACACGTTGAACCATAATTTTCGAAGTGCTACAAGTGTAATTCGTGCACCGTTAAAATTACCGATTAAATCAGATCATGTTCTCTTGAAAATCATATATGCTGGTGTCAATGCAAGTGATGTAAGGTTTTTTTATTAAATTATTATTTATTTTTATTATTTTTTATAATTTGAGTTTGTAATGTGACAGGTGAATTTTAGTTCTGGTAGTTATTTTAGTGGAAGCAAACAAGAAATCAGTGCTCGACTTCCGTTTGATGCCGGGTTTGAGGTATAAAGTTTATAAATGTTAAAACACGGGTTAATGTTTTTTTTAATAAATTATGATTTTTTTATATAATTATATTTTGAATTTTTTTAATAAATTACAGGGTGTAGGATTAATTGCTGCAGTTGGTGATGGAGTTAAACATCTAAAAGTTGGTACTCCAGCTGCAATTATGACTTTTGGATCTTATGCTGAATTTACCATGGTAAAATATAATTAATTTATTTTTTAATTAAATTGTTTAGCATAATTTATAATTATATATTTTAGGTACCCTCGAAACACATTCTTCCTGTTGCAAGACCAGATCCTGAAGTTGTTGCCATGCTTACTTCGGGACTTACTGCATCTATTTCCTTAGAAAAGGTTATTTTTTTACCTAATTATGTTATTTTATGTTTTAATTATGTTTTTCAGATTTAATTAAAATATTAAACCTTTTTTTTTCATGATAAAGTCAGCACAAATGGAGTCTGGAAAAACAGTTCTTGTAACTGCTGCTGCAGGAGGGACCGGTCAATTTGCAGTTCAGGTAATTTAAATTTTCAATAAATATTATTATAATTATTTGTCAGCATTTAACAAAATATATATTTTTTAACTAACTGTGATGATTTTCTAACTGATTAATGTTAAATATTAGCTTGCAAAATTAGCTGGAAATAAAGTGGTTGCAACTTGTGGAGGTAAAGATAAGGCTATACTTCTTAGAGATTTGGGAGTTGATCGAGTTATCGACTATAAAGAAGAATCTATAAAAAATGTATACATGTTTCTTTTTTAAAATCTAAATTTAAATTTGTTTGTTATATATAAATATATATAATATAATATAATATATTATTTAATTTGAAAAATTGAGCAGGTTCTTAGGAAGGAATTTCCAGAAGGCGTTGATATTGTTTATGAGTCTGTTGGTGGTGAGATGTTTGACATGTGCTTAAACGCATTAGCAGTTTATGGAAAAATGGTTGTTATTGGAATGATTTCTCAGGTAATTTATTTATGATTTATTGTCTTTTAAATAATTCTTTGACTTTTTAGGTCAAACAATTTCTTATCAGATTTGAAATTGACATGCATTTCGTTACAACTGTTGTGCATGTATCTTTTCATTTTGTAGTTTCAGTTACAGAATTTAATATTGTAATATAGTTGATTCTTTCTTCAAATAAATAACTCAAATATTATATATATTTCAAGATTCATAATTTGTCATTTGACCGTACAAAGTCAAACATGTCTTATATTTTCAGTATCAAGGAGAGCAAGGATGGAAACCACGAAACTACACAGGAATATGTGAGAAACTACTAAAAAAAAGTCAAACTTTGGTACGCAAAGTTTATTATATTTTTATTTTTTATTATGTATTTACCGGATTTTTTAATGATGATTTTGAGGCAATTGCAGGCTGGATTTTTTCTCGTGCAATATGCTCATTTATGGCAACAACATTTGGATAATTTGGTTCATCTTTTCTCTGTGGGAAAACTAAAGGTAATTAATTATCGTTAATTTTGTAATATTTCTTTGCATAAATCAAGTTTTATTATTTTATTAAATATTGTTTTGAAAATTTCAGGTTGCAATAGACCCTAAAAGCTTTGTGGGCGTTCAATCGGTTGCTGATGCAGTTGAATATCTCCATTCTGGTAAAAGTGTTGGCAAGGTATATATATTATGTACACATATTTTACAAAAAGGGCATTTTTCGTCATATTTAATACAAAATTTGAAACCTTAAGCGTGTATTGTTAACATAACGGTATTTTTTTATTTTTTTTACAGGTGGTTGTTTGCATTGACCCGAGCTTCAGTCAACAAACAGCCAAGCTGTAAGGTTGATGTTAGCAATAATAATAAACATTATTACAATAATTACATACGCAAAAGCGGACTTCATATATAGACACATATAGGCCTTTTATCGGGTGAGAATAATGTATTGTTGGGACTAATTTATCCATATGTTATATAGATTTCAATTTGGATAATGTAGGATGTTTTTGTCAAATAAATTTTAAAATTGCTATCGGTTATGAATTATGTTTCGATTTTGTTGGTAACTAATCGTGAAAAATTTATAGAATTAAAAGCATGATTTGGTAACTGGTTCTTTAGCATAAGAACTTAGGATTTGGTTATGATAAGTAAATGTTGCTCGTTTTAGTACCTTTATGGCTTTATGGATGACCATCATTTACAATTTTTTTAATTCTTATTTAAAAACATTATGTATAATTGTTATATCGTATATTATACAATCAATTAACTGCAATTACTTATGTAATTAGTTATGTGCTTATCTTTGTTATGGTTGTGTTCTGCTATATTCGAAAGCACGAAACATTTTCATATTTTGTTGTCGGGTTTAACTTGCTAAGACATATATTGTGTTTTAGATGTATCTTTGTTATTGTAAAGATTTTATTAGTGCAATCTTATAGCTTGAAGCATCTACCTTAAAAACAAAATTTTGGTAAAGGAGGGTAGCACCCCAATAGAAATTATATTTAAAATTCATGGAAAACCACAATAATCAAACTCAATTAATCTTGAAAGGCTAGAATGAATACCTTATATTCATGTAACCCAGATTTCAAGCGTTCCCAGATTAATTGCAAACTTTATAGGGTTTCATTTGTCATTTATCCCTTTTTCTATGAAATCCCGTTTGCTTTTATTTCTTAAATTGGTGGATAGATGTTGCACTTAATGTTCAAATGTTAAAGGGTTTTGATTTCTTTTTTTATAAAAATTTTCAAAAAAGAACTTTTTTTTTATATATATATTTTTTTTGAACGGTCAGTTAATAAAGTTAGTGGTTAGCAAGGGGCATAATACTTTAACTTTTTCATCAATTATGCTAAAATACAGTTTTGAACATTTACACGTAAAAACTTGTTTTTTTATGGAAGAAAGGTCTACATTGGTTTGACAAATTCTATTGTCGAAAGAAAAATGATATTTGGTCCTACAAATAGTCCTACTCACTTGATAGGATGTCATGTGTAATCTACTAATTCTTTCTCTACATATTAACCCTTGATTTTGACACATATCTTCATCTAATGAGTAGGACTATGCATAAGACCAAATTGTAAGACTAAATACCATTACTTTTTCTGAAAATACTTCACTTTAAAGATTTACAGATTCACTCGGGTCAAACTACTAACCGAAACCCCAAGTTTGTCAACAAACAAAAGTAGATATTAATATATTATTATAAATAAATAAATAAAAATGAGTTTAATGGAATTATGTCAATTGTGGATGAACCCATTGATGTAATTAATCAAGTAAGCTTACCATTTCTTTGCGATTGAAGAAATCAGGAGCGATCAAGTGGTTTCGAAAATAATCATTGACAAGACTCAATGTCAAAGAAAAGGAATAAGGAGTGTTTTTGAATTGGAACACTACCATCCACTTTGCGGATTTTATATCAGTTTGCGGTAAAAGACCAGAAATGGAAGATGCTATCACAGCAATCCCTCCTTTAATCAAAAAATGATCAAGATGTTTGTTCGACATCATGTAATTGATGGAATGAGTTCAAGTTAAAGAAAAATTGATCAAAAAACATCTTGATAAAAAATATCAAATTGATCATGTAATTGATAGTGAAAATGAAATCGGTAACAAACATCTTGACGTGTATTCCGATTAAAGTAGGAATAACCGTAACAACATATTCCATTTCAAGCCTTTTACCACAAATCAAATGAAATCACCAAAAATAAAATTTATCCCAATTCAAAAACAACTATTATTCCTTTACTTTGATTCTGACTTTTGTCAATGATCACTTTCAAAACCACATAGATTAATATCATCTTCAGTAGCGGATCAAATATCTAGTTTAAGCATTAAAATTCGTAATCTAAATCCAAATTTTAGAAATACATTTTTCTGATATCAAGAATCTGAAAAAAATAGTTACAGAACTATTTTTCAAATATCCAATGCATTTTTTCAAAATTTAGAATTTCTTTTGGATACTTTCAAAAAACATACTAAAATTCAATTATATCTCAGATATTCAAAAAATAATTCGGATACTTTTTTCAAATACATGAATTTCGGATAATTCTCAACAATCCTGACAATAACTAATATCTTCTATGTAATAAAAAATGTTATTTAAGATTTTGAAAACTAAAATATGATAGCCTAACTAAAATGTTACTTATGATTTTGAAAACTAAAATATGATAACCTAACTAAAATGTTATTAAAGTTTTTGAAAACTAAAATATGATAGCATCAAAATTTGTATTCTGAATACAAAGTTCAAAAATACAAAAGAGTAACGGTATTTAGGCTACCATTTAGACCTACTCATAGGTAAATCGCATTAGATGCAAACTCGTGTCGAAATCAACGGATAATATTAAGAGAGAAAATTAGTGGAATACACATGTCATCCTATCAAGTGGGTAGGCCTATTAGTAGGTCTAAATGATAGGACTAAATATCATTTCTCAATAAAAAACACTAATTATCAAAAAATATTTGCTGATATCTGATTACAAAGACTTTTACCGTATATTTTAAAATATTATCGGATATTTTCAGAACACAAAAAAAAACTAAGATATCAATGATATTCAAAAGTATTCGTTTACTTTTTCTTCAAATACATGCATTTCAGATATATCTTAGAAATCATAACAATAACAATATCTAATCTAAAAAAAATAAAATAAAAAAGGTAATCATTTATTAAGATTTTTATGACTGAAATATGACAGCCTCCTTTCGTATATAGACACCACCCTCCGATTTTTTTTTAAAAAATGGGGTTGGTTTTTTGATAATTTTCACAAATAGGGTTGTTTTTTATCATCTTTCAAAAATAGGGTTGCAGGACTTTTGGAGGCCGGTTTTCATTAAAGAGAGAAGTTTGTTCAAAAATAATACATTTTTTATAAAAACTTTCACAAATAGTGTACTTTCTTTTTCTCTTTTAGAAATAGGGTCATCGGTGGCCTAGAACGCTAAAACGGGCTCCTGGAGGCCGGGTCTTAATTTGCTTCTGACACCATCAAGATTCCAAGTTGTTGGTATATTTCCCTTTAACCTCCGCATGTATATATATGCATGTTAAAATAGGTGATATTGACACTTCGGGCATGTTTGGGAAAACTTATTAAGGGAGCTTATTAGCTTTTAAGCTTAACTTATTAAGCTAATAAGCTATTAAGCCCCTTAATAAGCTTTCCCAAACACCCCCTTCAATTTAAACATGCCACGAAACCATCAAGACACCTGCCACGATCTCAATCCACACGTACACCTACTTCTTCTATGCAAACTCATCTATCCAAATACAAAATTTAAACCTAAAATATCATTTTAGTAGTTTGACAGTCAACGTAAACGTTTATGCCGGTGACTTTAAGGAAGTTTAAGTTAAAATATTATACTCCCTCCGTCCTATTTTTATTGTCTATAATACTATTTTAGTTTGTCCCACAAAAATTATCCTTTCCTAAATATTAATCAATCAAAAAACATTTAAGTGGGAAAGACAAAATTTGATTGGTGACATATTATAATTAATGTACTTTTCTTAAACTGTGTGCTTTTTTGTAGTGAACAATAAAAATGAGACGCAGGGAGTAGTAATTATACTGTTATATGAGTTAAAAATTAGAGTAAATTACAGGAGTGGTTCCTGTGGTTTGCCAAATGTTTTGGATTTGGTCCCTAACTTTTGGAAACTACACTTGTGGTCACCGTGGTTTGAACTTCATTCATATTGCTTCTGGTCAAAAATCCTAACATATACTAAATTGGGCTGTTAAATAAAAACGACAAGCGGTGAAGGTTCTAAAACTAACTCTTTAAAATTAAATAAAAAAATAAAGTAAAGGGCATTTTGGTCATTTTAAAATATTTAACATCCCAATTTAACGTCTGTTAGGATTTTGGACCAAAATCTATATAACAAAGTCCAAACCACGGTGACAACGGGTGTAATTTTCAGAAGTTAAAGACCAAATCCAAAACTTTTAACAAACAATAGGGACCATTCGTATAATTTACTCTAAATAATATAGTATAGAAATAAATTCTCTTAATTATACTCCCTTCGTCCACAAAAAAGTTCTCATTTCTATTGTACACAAATTTTTAGGAGATAGTTAGTAATGAGATCAATGCTATTAACTTTGAATAAGATATAAGGTTAGATTGGAGAGAGAATACGATTTTTGTTAAGACCACTCCCAACGGTTTGGCAAACTGATACCATCAGTTGTTGCCAAATCAGCGCCACGTCAGCTCACCCTCCAACCGACACTAAACTGACGTACCCAGCTTTATAACTGCAATTACTTATGTAATTAGTTATGTGCTTATCTTTAATATGGTTGTGTTCTGTTATATTCGAAAGCACGAAACTTATGGTTGTGTTCTGTTATATTTGAAAGCATGAAACATTTTCATATTTTGTTGTCGGGTTTAACTTGCTAAGACATATATTGTGTTTTAGATGTATCTTTGTTATTGTAAAGATTTTATTAGTGCAATCTTATAGCTTGAAGCATCGACCTTAAAAACAAAATTTTGGTAAAGGAGGGTAGCACCTCCAATAAAAATTATACTTCAAATTCATGGAAAACCCCAATAATCAAACTCAATTAATCTTGAAAGGCTAGAATGAATACCTTAGATCCAGTGTTTTAACAAATTCTATTTCCGAAAATACTTCACTTTAAAGTTTTACAGATTCACTCGGGTCAAGCTATTAACCGAAACCCCAAGTTTGTCAACAAACAAAAGTAGACATTATTATAAATAAATAAAAATGACATTGATGGAATTATATCAATTTTGGATGAACGTATTGATGTAATAAATCAAGTAAACTTACCATTTCTTGCGATTGAAGAAATCGGGAGCGATCAAGTGGTTTCGAAAATAATCATTGACAAGACTCAATGTCAAAGAAAAGGAATGAGGAGTGTTTTTGAATTGGAATACTACAATCCACTTTGCGGATTCCATATCAGTTTGTCGTAAAAGACCAGAAATGGAAGATGCTATCACAACAATCTCTACTTTAATCAAAAAACGGTCATGATGTTTGTTCGACATCATGTAATTGATGGAATGAGGAAAAATTGATCAAAAAACATCTTGATAAAAAATGATCAAAATTGATCATGTAATTGATAGTCAAAATGAAATCGGCAACAAACATCTTGATGTATATTCCGACTAAAGTAGGAATAACCGTAACAACATCTTCCATTTCAGGCCTTTTACCACAAGCCAAATGAAATCACCAAAAATGAATTTTATCCCAATTCAAAAACAACTATTATTCCTATACTTTGATTCTGACTTTTGTCAATGATCACTTTCAAAACCACATAGATTAATATCATCTTCAGTAGCGGATCACATATCTAAGTTTAGCATCAAAATTCATAATCTAAATCCAAAATTCAGAAATACATTTTTCTGATATCAAGATTCCGAAAAAATATAGTTGCAGAAATATTTTTCAAATATCCAAAGAATTTTATCAAATATTTTAGAATACTTTTTCGGATACCTTCAAAAAACATACTAAAAATCAATTATCTCAGATATTCAAAACTAATTCGGATACTTTTTTCATATACATGAATTTCGGATAATTAACAACAATCCTAACAATAACTAATATCTTATATGTAATAGATATTTAAGATTTTGAAAACTTAAATATGATAGCCTAACTAACATTAAAAATGTTATTTAAGTTTTGAAAACTAAAATATGATAGCCTAACTAAAATGTTATTAAAGATTTTGAAAACTAAAATATGATAGCATCAAAATTCGTAATCTGAATACAAAGTTTAGAAATACAAAATTTGCGAATATCTTGATTCCAAAAGACACTAATTGTCAAATTATATTTGCAGATATCTGAATACAAAAACTTTTCTGGATATTTTAAAATAGGGTTTTGCTAATGACAGCCCTTACAAACATGCATAAAAAGATTGTACATTGATTAAAAAAGTAATATTCCTAAAATTCAGGGGGTTGTCTTTTGTTATTTTGTCCTCGTTAGCATTTTCCTTCAAAATATCATCTGATACTTTCAAAAGACATAAAAATTAAGATATCTCAGATATCTATAAGTATTCGTTTACTTTTTTTTTTTTTCAAATACATGCATTTCGGATATATCTTAACAATCATAACTATAACAATATCTAATCTATCTAAAAAAATAAAATACTTCGTAAAAAGGTTTTCCGTTTATAAAGATTTTTATCTCTGAAATATGTTAGCCTCCTTTTTTATATAGAGACGTGCACCCTCCCCACTATCCTACTTCAGGCGATGTGGGATAAACTTCTCTTCGTTTTTTTACCTACATGCGATGTGGGATAGATTCTCTTTGTTTTATATAAATATCTATCTACTACATGGGATGTGGGAAGGACAACCGCATATAAAAATGTATGTGCTCATGCTAGAATTGTCATTTGTCAATTAAAATTCTCGTTTGATAGATAACAGTTTTACAAAATAGGGCACGACAATAGAATGTCGGGCCAAATGACCCGTTTTGTCACATATAAATTAACATGTTTTATTATTGAGTAATGGTATTGGTGTCTATCATTTGGTACTACTTATGTGCCTACATATAAAATGCTTACGAGTAAACCTAACGTTTCTAAATCCACACTAATAAACGTTTTTAAATCCACACTACTAATAACAGTTCGATGTAAACCCGTTTTAACACGTTACTTAGACTAATGTGACTTATCATATTGTACCCTCTAATTATAGGTTTATCCATCTTTAGAGTTTAGACCCTTGATAAGGAATTTGGCTTGTTTTTGGTTTTGTAGGTGTGCTCCTGGTTAGAACGGACCTTTGATATGAAGAGAAAATGCTAGTTCGCCATTTTAAATAGAAATCATTACTAGCTGATAAAAAGTGATGTTAGAAGAGATTGTATAATCTCAAAAACATTAAAAGAGCACCCGGTATTATACCAATTTACGAAAGATATCACTCATTTTGTCATTAAATTTGACCGCAAAAATATTTAACCTTAATTAACTAAGGCAGTAATGTGATAAAACCGGAAATCAGAGAAAGGTTTGTTTATTGATTGATTATTTGCTGATTACAATAGGTTGTATTTAAACTAAGAAAAAGATATAAACTTGGAAACAACTATAATCCCTAATAATAGGAGATATACACGAAAACAAGAATATCAATTCCAATACTCCCCCTCAAGTTGGAGCGCGTAGATTTCGAACGCCAAACTTGTCGACTAGAAACTGTAGTTGTTGAGCACCCAAGCCTTTTGTAAGAAGATCAGCAATTTGAGATTTAGTATCAATGGAACGTGGAACAACTTCTTTTGATTCAACTCGTTCACGAACGAAGTAGCAATCCATTTCAACATGTTTTGTTCGTTCACGGAAAACAAGGTTTGTTGCTATGTGGCGAGCTGCTTGGTTATCGCAGAAAAGAGGAGTAGGTTCGTTGGTGTCCACATGTAACTCTTTTAATAGTCATTTTACCCATAACACTTCACTAACTGCCGACGCCATGGATCGATACTCTGCTTCTGCTGAGGAGCGGGAGACCACAGAGTGTTTCTTTGTTTTCCATGAGATGGGTGCATCTCCGAATAATAAAACGTAACCTATTCTTGAACGTCTGGTAAGGGGGCAACCCAACCAATCCGAATCACAATATGCCAAGAGGCCAGTGTCGCCGCCTTTAGGAAGTAAAATTCCTTGACCTAGTGTTGTTTTTAGATATCGAAGTACACGAACAACGGCATTCATGTGAGATTGACGTGGATCTGCCACAAATTGACTTAGGATATTAACCGCGTAGGCAATGTGGTACGGATATAACCGTATCCGAAGACACGCCCGAAGACCCGACTCAATCAAATAGTGGCTAAAGGGAAGATCGGGTTTCGTGAACCATCCTATCAAATTCAAGATTATCTTTTATTTAAATTCTCGTCTTTATATTTTGTTAGTTGTTTTCGTATTCTAGTTGGTTTCCTTTATTTCAGCTTTAGGTCTTTATTTAAACCTTTATAATCTTGAATTGGATGGTACGTTTTTAGAATCAATAAACTGTTTCGTTTGAAGCAAACGTTTTCTTGATCTTCGGTTGACCGAAGGTTGTTATCACGCTAGGGTTTCTAGCGTCCACAAGATACTACCGTATCAAATGGTATCAGAGCAAAACAGGTTGCTCAGGATGTCGGAACGTGAGGAAGATCGTAGGCCGCACCGTAGAGTCACCGCCAGAGGCAACGACGAGGACCGACGTGACCCGCGAGACGTCGCTGAGATCGAGCGTTTGCAACAGAGGATTCGTGAACTCGAGCTGAATACACCCGTGTATAATGACGAATCTGCCACCGAGTCCGACGCTTGGGAAGAGACCGAATACAACGTTTTCGGTCGACACGACCAACAAAACCCACCCCAAAACCAACGCCAGCGCCACCATCATCATCGACAGCCGCCCACACCGCCTCGAGTCGATCACCTTCGATCGATGGGTATTCGTCCACAAATCCCTGAGTTCGAAGGCAACATGCAACCGGATGATTTCATTGACTGGATTCAAACCGTGGAGCGGATCTTTGATCTCCAACAAATACCCGATGACGTAAAAGTGAAGCTCGTCGCAATCCGGTTATGCAAATATGCCTCCCTATGGTGGGAGCACGACCAGAACCAATGATATCGTAAAGGTAAACATAAGGTGGAAACGTGGGACAAGATGAAACGACTCTTGCGTTCCAAGTTTCTACCGATTAATCACAAACAATATTCTTTTATCGATTATCATAATTTAAAACAACACACACTTTCTGTGGAAGAATTTATAATCGAGTTTGAACGCTTACGTATGAGGTGCGGTATTGAAGAAGACGAGGAACAAGTTATTGCCCGTTTTTTGGGGGGCATACGATCGGACATAGCCGACGTTGTTACTTTACAACAATATTGGTGTTTTAACGATGTTTGCAGGTTAGCACAGCGGGTCGAAAAACAGTTAGCGAGCAAGCAACGACCTACTCTCGCGAGATATTCAAATCGCCCTACCACCGGACCATCCATACCGCCTAGGGTAGATCCAAACAAACCCGAGCAGATCCCTCCCACCGCCCCACGCAACAACCCCATGCGGTGTTATAAATGTCAAGGCTTGGGTCACCTAAAACGTGATTGTCCCAACAAACAAATCGTTACTTTCGTAGACGAAACCGCACCCACTTATGATTCAGAGGAAGAACCCAATGACGAAAAACCGGAAACCATGTATCCGGACCGTGGCGAAGCACTTGTTATCCAACGCATATTAAACACATCGGTCCACACTCCAACCGAAACCGCGGATACAAAGTGGTTACGTAATAATATCTTTCGTACCAAGTGCACATCGAAGGGCAAAATTTGCAACGTAGTTATTGATGGTGGAAATTACAAAAATATTGCCGCCTCATCCATGGTCGATAAATTATCCTTGGCCTTACAACAACATCCAGAGCCATACCAACTCACTTGGTTAAAAAAAGGAAATATCATCAAAGTGACACACCGTTGTTTGGTTCAATTCTCCATCGGCAATAAATACACCGACGAACTTTGGTGTGAAGTTTTACCCATGGATGCTTGTCATCTTTGGTTGGGGCGCCCATGGCAATATGATCGTCGTGCCAAACACGGCGGCTTTCGTAACAATTACTCGTTCAAAAAAGATGGTGTCCACATCACACTTGCATCGTTAGACCCCCGTGACGAAGGTGCCGAGTCTATGTTAATCTCCGGGCCGACCCTATCGGGTCTCGCAAAAACAGCCCCCTCCGAGATGGGTAACATTATTTTTGGTCTTTTAATTGCCGAAGAAAACCCGCTAGTTCCACAGATCCCACCGGAGGTTCAGCCACTCATAACCGAGTTCAGTGATGTTTTTCCAGAAGATATATCACCGGGCCTCCCTCTTGAGCGAGATATACAACACTGCATAGATTTCTTCCTGGGTTCAAGCATACCGAATAAATCGGCTTATCGCATGAATCCAAAAGAGTTCACGGAGTTACATCGCCAAGTTACCGAACTCTTAGACAAAGGTCTTATTCGGGAGAGTATGAGCCCGTGCGCCATCCCGGCCCTACTAGTTCCCAAACCGGGCGGCAAGTTTCGCATGTGCATCGATAGTCGAGCCGTTAACAAAATCACTATTAAATATCGATTCCCGATCCCGCGATTTGATGACTTACTCGACCACTTACACGGTGCTACCATCTTTTCCAAAATAGATTTACGAAGTGGGTATCATCAAATTCGCATGCGTCCCAGTGACGAATGGAAGAACGCCTTTAAAACGCGTGACGGGTTATATGAATGGATGGTGATGCCATTTGGTCTATCCAATGCACCAAGCACCTTCATGAGGTTAATGAACTATATTTTCAAACCATTCATCGGACGCTTCGTTGTCATGTATTTTGATGACATTTTGGTCTTCAGTACCGACGTCACACAACACCTTCGCCAACAAAAACTATATGCTAATGCCACCAAATGTCACTTCCTCACACATGAGGTCATTTTTCTTGGTTATTTGGTGTCGGGTAATGGAATCCGGATGGACGACTCAAAAGTCGCCGCCATCACTACATGGCCATCACCGACATCACTCCATGACGTGCGAAGCTTTCATGGTCTTGCCTCATTTTATCGTCGATTTATTCGCAACTTCAGCACCATAGTGGCACCAATTACGGAAACATTAAAGAGCAACAAATTCACTTGGTCACCAGCGGCCCAACATTCCTTCGAAACACTTAAGTCGGCCGTGATGCAAGCCCATGTCCTCGCCCTCCCCAACTTCGAACACGTATTCCAAATTGAATGCGATGCCTCGGGTGTCGGTATTGGGGGCGTATTGAGCCAACAACAACATCCTATCGCTTTCTTTAGTGAAAAATTGAGTGACACAAGACGACGTTACAGCACGTACGATAAAGAATTTTACGCCATTGTCCGTAGCCTCGAGTATTGGCGCCACTATCTTCTTCCCGGGGAATTCATTTTGTATTCAGATCATCAAGCTCTTAAATTTATTCAAGGACAAGCGAAGCTAAATCCCCGTCATGCTAAATGGGTCAAAACTCTCCAAGACTTCCACTTTATTATACGACACAAAGCGGGATCCGCCAACTCGGTCGCAGATGCATTGAGCCGCCGCCACACCCTCACCACATCGGTCTCTTTTGAAGTCCGGGGGTTCCAATCACTCGGTAATTTGTACCAAGATGATCCCGAATTTTCGACACCGTGGGCGAATAGTAGTACCTCCCCGTACCGTGATTTTGTGCAACGCAATGGTCTACTTTACAAGGGCAACCGATTATGTGTTCCTTTCTCGTCTTTCCGCGAGGCGATTGTACTAGAATATCACCAAGGCGCTTTAGCGGGCCACTTTGGACGCGACAAAACCATCGCATTGGTGCAAGATCGATTTTTTTGGCCCAAACTACACAAAGACGTTTCTAAAATCATCAAACGGTGTCGCATTTGTCACATTGCCAAAACTCATCACACCAACCAAGGGTTATACACACCACAACCCACGCCGGACCATCCATGGGAGGATGTTAGTATCGACTTTGTGCTGGGTTTACCACTCACACAACGCAAGAAAGACTCAATCATGGTAGTCGTTGATCGTTTTTCGAAAATGGCTCATTTTATCCCATGTGTTAAAACGTATGACGCATCGCAAGTAGCTCGCTTATATTTTGATGAGGTCGTTCATTTGCATGGCGTACCAAAAACGATCACGTCTGATCGGGACGTTAAATTTCTTAGCCACTTTTGGCGCACCTTGTGGAAACGTTTAGGTGCAAAGTTACAATTTAGCAGCTCTCACCATCCCCAAACTGACGGACAAACGGAAGTGACAAACAGAAGTTTGGGAAATTTGTTACGAAGTCTTGTCGGTGATAACCCAAAGAAGTGGGATCTTGCACTCCCTCAAGCGGAATTTGCTTACAATCGCTCTAACCATAGCTCCACGGGCCGTAGTCCATTTTTTGTAGTATATGGTCGTAACCCGTTCACCCCGCTTGATCTTACGCCCTCTCCCGAGCGACAACATTTTAGCGCCGAAGGAGATGAACGCGCTAAAGAAATCAAATTATTGCATGAACAAGTGAGGGAACAAATTGTTCGCCATAATTTACAATACCAATCACGGGCAAATAAACACCGAAAGAAAGTTGTATTCAACGTGGGTGATCTCGTCTGGATCTATCTACGTCGAGAGCGGTTTTCGCAGGGTCGCTTTGGCAAGCTACAACCCCGAGCCGATGGTCCTTTTCGTGTTCTTAAGAAGATTAATGACAATGCATACAAGATTGACCTCCCTGGTCACTATAAAGTCTCGCAACATTTAATGTAGCTGACTTGTCTCCTTATGAGCCTGATCCTAATGATGACTCGTGGAAGAGTCCTTTTTTAGAGGGGGAGGATGATACGGATATAACCGTATCCGAAGACACGCCCGAAGACCCGACTCAATAGAATAGTGGCTAAAGGGAAGATCGGGTTTCGTGAACCATCCTATCAAATTCAAGATTATCTTTTATTTAAATTCTCGTCTTTATCTTTTGTTAGTTGTTTTCGTATTCTAGTTGGTTTCCTTTATTTTAGGTTTAGGTCTTTATTTAAACCTTTGTAATCTTGAATTGGATGGTACGTTTTTAGAATCAATAAACTGTTTCGTTTGAAGCAAACGTTTTCTTGATCTTCGGTTGACCGAAGGTTGTTATCACGCTAGGGTTTCTAGCATCCACAAGATACTACCGTATCACAATGTCTGGCCGAGTTGCTTGAAGATAGACTAATCTACCAACAATTCTTCGATATTGACTGGCATCAACTTTTGGTTCCTTTTCACCTTTGTCAAGCTTCAGATTTTGTTCAATGGGAAAAGACATATGCCTGCACCCTTGCATACTACAATCAATAAGTATGTCAAGGATGTATTTTCGTTGACTTAGCACTATACCATCTGGAACTCGAGCAACATCTATACCAAGAAAGTATTTGAGATTGCCAATATCTTTTATACTGAAGCATTTATCTAGTTCTTCTTTTGTTTCTTTTATTTTCTCAGTGTTATTTCCAACGATGATAACATCATCGACGTAAATAAGAGCTGCTATAAACGTGTTTTCTTGTTGTAGTATGAACAAGGAATGATCCGCTTTGGACTGTTTAAAACGTAGCTCGAGGAGGGCATTGGTGAATTTTTGGTACCAATTCTGTGACGCTTGTTTCAGGCTGTACAAAGATTTTCTGAGTCGGCATACCTTTGTTTCTCCTTCTTTAGCAAATCCTTGAGGGATTTTCATGTAAACTTCATCGTTCAAGTCGCCATGTAAGAATGCATTGTTTACGTCAAGTTGTTGTATGGACCAATTCCTTTTTACAGCAACATCAAGTAAGGTTCGCACGGTCACGAGTTTAGCAACTGGAGCAAAAGTGTCATGATAATCTACACCCTCCATCTGCGTGAAACCTTTAGCGAGAAGACGAGCCTTGAACCTCTCCGCTTCACCATTTGGTTTGTATTTATTTTGTACACCCACTTTGAGTCTATAGCACGCTTACCCTTTGGTAAATGTTCAAGCGTCCAAGTGTTATTTTTTTTTCAAGGGCTTTTACCTCTCGTTTCATGGCATCTTTCCATCTCTCATCCTTAACTTCTTGATGAAAATATCTGGGCTCATCGACAGAGTCGATGGCAGCTAGGATTGCTTTATGAGAGTTAGAGAAATTATTATAAGAAACATAATTTGATAAAGGGTGTATCGTGGAAGAGCTTTGTGGTGGCGGATCATGCGTGGGGTCAACCGAATGAGGAAGATCAACAACGTAATCTTGCAAGTGACGTGGTTGAGTTTTGTTCTGCTGAGGTCTCAATGACTCTACCGTTTCACTGTCATTGTGGATGGTGGTATCACTTGCAGGTTCGTTTTCATGCAAGTGTCGTGTTTCATTTTCATGCCTCGAATTGGAGGCAGTATCTTGCGGGGTATTTTGATCTGGATCATCTGTTCCTCATAACTTGAAACATCGTGTGGTACGGTTTCATCAAAACAATCATCTCGGGTTATTTCGCTTTCAGCAAAAGGAAATTTGGTTTCATGAAATCGCACGTCTCTAGATACCGTTATTCTTTTGTTTTCAATATCATATATTTTATAACCTTTTGTACCTGTTGGATATCCTAAGAAGATTCCTGGTTTGCCTCTCATTTCAAACTTATCTCCTTTAGTGTCTGTATTTCTATGATAAGTGAGACAATTAAAAACTTTCATGAAGTCCTAATCGGGTTTTTGATTAAAAATGATTTCATAAGGGGTTTTGTTGTCTATTACAGGTGATGGCAAACGATTAATGATATAGGTAGCAGTCAAGACACACTCACCCCAAAAACGTTTCGGAAGGTTTGCCTCGAACCGTAGGGCACGTGCTGTTTCGAGAAGATGTCGATGTTTCCACTCCACAACACCGTTTTGTTGAGGTGTATGAGGGCAGGAGGTTTCGAGCTTGATCCCCTCTTCATCGTAGAAGCTTAGCATATCATTCGAAGTGAACTCTCCACCGTTGTCACACCTGATTCGTTTAATATTTTTGTCGAATTGAGTTTTTACCATCTTGTAGAATTTGATCAGGTGTTTGCTAGCTTCATGTTTAAACTTCAATAGAAAAACGCAAACTTCTCTACTGAAATCGTCAACTATTGTTAAAAAATAGCTCGCCCCTGACAAAGAAGGAGTACGATATTTACCCCAAATATCACAATGTATTAACTCAAAACAACCACAAGTTTTTATTTCACTATTTGAAAAGGGAAGCCTTGTGTGTTTGGCTTTAGAACAAGAATCACACTGTTTATTAAAAGAAAACTACTAAGAAAATTAATTTTGGTGAGCCTTTCATTAGAGGCATGACCCAACCTTTTATGCCAGGTGTCACCGGTTGTCATCATAGCTCTTCTAGATTTCTCGAACACTCTCATTCGGTATAGACCCCTTTTGCATTCACCCGCACCAATCAAGCTCCTCGTGTAAAGCTTCTGCATGACACAAAAATCGGGAAAAATGTTACAGAGGTTTGAAGCTCTTTACACATTCGACTTACTGATAAAAGGTTGCAAGTAAATTTAGGTATATGAAGGACACCATTTAATTTAGTATCATCATTCAAAAAACAACTTCCTTTTCCTTCTACCGGGATGGCATCACCATTAGGAATAATGACTGGATGTTCAAAAGGAGTTTTGATAATGTTTTCAAGAATGTTTTCATCACAGGTGATGTGTTCGGTGGATCCCGAGTCCACAACCCAATCATTGTCAACATCCTTTTTACCTGTCATATAAGCCGTAGGTTTAGTGTCGTCTCTAGTACCTTCCTTTTCCTCAAAGTGCTTCATAAAGGATCGGTATAGATCAGCGCTTAGACCTGGAACGGGACTTAAATCAGCATCAACACAAGCAGCCTTTGGTTTTGATTCGGTACGCTTTTTGTTCCCTGGCCACCATTCGGGGTATCCTATTCTTTTGAAACAACCCTCTCTTAGGTGACCGTCTCTTCCACATTCGGTACAGTGTGGCACCGTCTCTTCTTTCTTTGGATCGGTGGGCCCTGTTTTGTCACGTCGCTGGCTAGACGTGTATTCACGTCGATTCAGCATGGTTGTTTGAAAAGCCGCCGCCTCCACTGATGGCTTTTTCTCATGCGAGATGGCTCTTTGTCGCTCGTCTTCGGAGACCGGATGATACGCATTCCCCAGGCTAGGAATCGGGTTTGTTGCCAAGATCTGGGTCCTGATAACAGAAAATTCGTTATCTAGACCCATAAGAAACTCATACAATTTTTCTTGGTCTCTTAGTTGGCTCATGCTCTTGGTTACATCGCACTTGCATCCACTGCATGTGCATCGAGGCAAGGGCAAAGCAGCTTGCATCTCATTGTAGGGTTTCATATGCATCTAGCAACTGATCGACCCATAGGACCGACCTCCTAGTTTACTTGGTTCGAACCATGCTGATCAAGAACATGAACTTGTTCTTGACCGGTTAAAACCAACTAGCTGATTTAATCCCTAAAAGCGGAAGTGGGATTAAACCTAATCCTTAAACCCTAAAGGATTGGGATGTTGGAAATCTAGATTAGATTAACAAGAAAGAAACCTTGTACGAAGAACTCGAACACACACATTGCTTGTGTGGTTCGTTCGACCATCAACCAAAGAACCCTAGGGTTCTTTGGTCGAATTCGTCCAAGAGGGGAGAAGGGAGAAAAATGTTTCCCAAAACATACCTTGTTGTTTGCTTAAGATAGATCCACTGATGATGAACAAATCGAGCGATCATCTAGTTGATCTAAGCAATGAACTTGTTCTTCAATACTTGAAGAACACGAAGAACGAAGAACACAAAGCTTGTTCTTGGTGTGTAGTTTCGGCCGAAGCCAAGGGGAAGGAGAGGGAAGATTTCGTGATGTGCTACAAGGGGTTTTAGGGTTACCCTAAGCCTCTTATTACCCTAAGCCTCTTATTTATACAAATAAGTTGCGCTTAGAACCCTTCTACTTTAATTAATATTAGATCTTTAATTAAACTTCTTTTTTGACATTTCCATCCCTAGCTTATAGTTTAACTAGTTTATTATTGTTGCACTTAACTATTAAATGTCTAGTATTAATACACTAATAATTCGGTACCCATATACACGAATTATATACTTGTATTTATACTTTTAATAATTGATTATATAATAACCTTTATATAATTTATACAACAATATTATCCAATTACTATATGATTTAATAGATTTAAATCATATCATGAATAATCTATAATTAACACATTGTATATTTACTAAACTAGTAAATGTACAAATACTTGTATCAATTAGTTAGTTAAACTAATCTAGTAATAACTTAAACTTAACTTAATACTTAATTGATTCATAATGACTATTATGAATCATTCCTCTTCGTAGTATCATTGTTTATCTTGCTCGTATTACATGCACTCACCGGTGTGACCCTTAAGTGTTTCGTAGGCATGGGTGTATCATCATAGGTTGACTAACTGTGCACATAAATCCTTCAGACTCCCACTTGTGCAAGTTCGTAACCTTTGTCTTAATGATACGAGCTACAGTGGCCTTCTAGATGGGCATGTAGGTAACCAACCCCATAAAAACAACTTACGTAACCCAGGTATAGTTTATGAGAAACTCTTTAATAGTGTCTCCTAGTAAAGAACACTCTGTCTCTACTTCTTGGGCAAATATGTTAGGCTTATCCCTTGCAGCACGATATTTGTGACAACGAATACGAGCATATATGGTAGAAATTATCAACTCCTGTATTCGAAATCATTTTATGACTTCTTGATTCAAACTGTTGTGATAAACGACAAAGAACAAATCAGTTCGTTTGGACACGGCCGTGCACTTGTCAGTTTCTCATCATGTCAAAGGACCTATAAATATCTCTCCAAAAAGGAAGTGCAATTACCATCTTGTTATATTTCGATTCAAAATACAACTTCCTCTGTACCTAGTAAGGCCTCGTATGACAAACATTTTTCAGAATTGTCTAAGACGAACCAAAGTACATTAGTCATTGTATCATAAACCAAATACCTCAGGCTTAAGGACAATCCTAGTGAACAATACTTTTGAACTTTTCAACCACGAAGTATTGTCACGGCGGTCAATCCAATATTCGTTGAGCCTCCAACAGAATATCACCGATATTTGGTTTACACAAAACTTGTGTAGCTATCTTCGAAGAACTTCGAATCTACCACCAAATACCGCGATGACGTCAACGTCCCATCAAGGTTCCCACCAAGACGAGTAGTCACGAATTTATATCTTTTGAATAAAAAGACTTTTATTCATGGATTTGTAAAACGTACAAAGTCTGAATAAAAATGATTCTAACTCAAGTATTATTCCTCACTGGACATAGATACTGAATTATTACTGGATCATTACTTATTCCCTTCGTTTGTGTTGATTACTTAATGATTCTTACAACCTTAATTGTAACTTTATCACTAAACCAATCATTTCTATTAAACTAAAGACATAAGACGAGTATTTAGGGATATTATTACTTATGTCTTTGCTAGATAGTGTTCATGCAACATTTAGAACATATTCTAGTCTTGCCTTTTATGCAATTTGGTAAACATAGGAGGATTGGATATTAACTCCTTAGTTTCTTGAATTCATAAAAATTCTCCTTGTAACTAAAGCCTCTTTTAGTTACTTGATTTGTAGATATTCTTACTAGTTAAAGAAATTTCCTTAAATGATTATGTTATCCACTGGAGTGTGAACAACCTATTAGATATGCAATAATTAGTCACAAGACTTGTGATCACGCTATTAGGTTTGCAATAGTCTAATTAATGATCATTTATTTCTCTTAACTCTTTGGCTAACGACTTGGTAAAACCTTGTTGTTAATGTCTTACTAACTTACTAAATTCATTAACATCTTTAATGAATTATGTTAGTCTTAGCTCCCACTCACTTTTATGGAATTTAAGCATCTCTTAAACTACTTTGACCTAGTCAATAACTTGTAGTTTAATCTTTCAAGAATTCTATCGATAATTAAGATCATCCTTTGGATTTGCGAATATCCACTATTCATGTTTAGGGAATCATGACCTTTATTGATTACTGTATCTAACAAGTATTAAACACTTGAGACGATACTTCCAATTCTTAAACATATTAGTATTCTTTAATAACTTTATTTAATGCCAAAGTCATTTCTTGGATTTCTCAAATATCCATTATCCCTAAAAGCGGAAGTGAGATTAAACCTAATCCTTAAACCCTAAAGGATTGGGATGTTGGAAACCTAGATTAGATTAACAAGAAAGAAACCTTGTACGAAGAACTCGAACACACACATTGTTGTGTGGTTCGTTCGACCATCAACCAAAGAACCCTAGGGTTCTTTGGTCGAATTCGTCCAAGAGGAGAGAAGGGAGAAAAGTGTTTCCCAAAACATACCTTGTTGTTTGCTTAAGATAGATCCACTGATGATGAACAAATCGAGCGATCTTCTAGTTGATCTAAGCAATGAACTTGTTCTTCAATACTTGAAGAACACGAAGAACACGAAGAACACAAAGCTTGTTCTTGGTGTGTAGTTTCGGCCGAAGCCAAGGGGAAGGAGAGGGAAGATTTCGTGAGGTGGTACAAGGGGTTTTAGGGTTACCCTAAGCCTCTTATTTATATACAAATAAGTTGCGCTTAGAACCCTTCTACTTTAATTAATATTAGATCTTTAATTAAACTTCCTTTTTGACATTTCCATCCCTTATAGTTTAACTAGTTTATTATTGTTGCACTTAACTATTAAATGTCTAGTATTAATACACTAATAATTCGGTACCCATATACACGAATTATACTTGTATTTATACTTTTAATAATTGATTATATAATAACCTTTATATAATTTATACAACAATATTATCCAATTGCTATATGATTAAATAACTTTAAATCATATCATGGATAATCTATAATTAACACATTGTATATTTACTCAACTAGTAAATGTACAAATACTTGTATCAATTAGTTAGTTAAACTAATCTAGTAATAAGTTAAACTTAACTTAATACTTAACTGATTCATAATGTCTATTATGAATCATTCCTCTTCGTAGTATCATTGCTTATCTTGCTCGTATTACATGCACTCACCGGTGTGACCCTTAAGTGTTTCGTAGGGCATGGATGTATCATCATAGGTTGACTAACTGTGCACATAAATCATTTACTCATCCCATATGGAACGAAGCTTTGTGTAATATGTTGACACCGACATCTCGTTTTGGTGGATGGACGCCAGTGTTTGTTTGAGTTCATAGGCATGGGGAGCACTCTCCTTTCCGAACGGTTCTTGAAGATCTGACCAGATTTCTGAGGCGGTGTTGGCGTATTTTACGCTTCCTCTGATATCCCTTTCCATCGTTGTGGTGAGCCAGACTTTCACCATAGCATCACAGCGCATCCACAACATGTAGTGGATGTGTGTCTTCTCCGGTTTTTCGATGGTGCCGTCAACGAATCCCACCTTGTTTTTGGCAACGAGAAAGTTCAGCATCTCTTGTGACCAATCTGCATAATTGTTGTCTGTGAGATTGTCGTTGACATGCATCTGTTTTGGATAGTCAGATGCATGGACGTAGAATGGCGAGTTTTGGCCTGGCGCATCATTCTTCTTGTTCGAACCTTCTGCGTCGCCGGCCATGTTGTAGGTTATTCGAGATTTTTATGGTTTAGGCCGTAGCCCGCTCTGATACCATGATAAAACTGAAAATCAGAGAAAGGTTTGTTTATTGATTGATTATTTGCTGATTACTATAGATTGTATTTAAACTAAGAAAAAGAGAAAAACTTGGAAACAACTATAATCCCTAATAATAGGATATATACACGAAAACAAGAATATCAATTCCAATAGTTTACGCATATGCACGGTCCAATAACAGAACCGAATAGAATCAAATTGGTATAATAAATATTTCTTTTATATAAATTCTGATTTTTTTATATAATAGTATTTTGATTTTTTTTAATAAAATTACAGGGTGTAGGATTAATTGCTGCAGTTGTTGATAGAGTTAAAAATCTAAAAGTTGGCACTCCAGCTGCAATTATGACTTTTGGATCGTATGCTGAATTTACCATGGTAAAATATAATTAATATATTTTTTAATTAAATTGTTTAACATAATTTATAATGATCGGTTTTGACTTTATTTATTTATTTTAGGTACCCTGTAAACACATTCTTCCTGTTGCAAGACCAGATCCTGAAGTTGTTGCCATGCTTACTTCTGGACTTACAGCATCTATTTCCCTAGAAAAGGTTTTATTAAACCTAATTATGTTATTTTATTAATTAAGGGGTTAATTTTTTAATTATGTTTTTCAGATTTAATTAAATATTAAACCTTTTTTCTTTTCTTTTCATCTTGTGTCTAGTCAGCACAAATGGAGTCTGGAAAAACAGTTCTTGTAACTGCTGCTGCAGGAGGGACTGGCCAATTTGCAGTTCAGGTAATTTAAATATTATTATAATTATTTGTCAGCATTTAACTAAATATATAGTATTTGTTAATTAATTATAATGATTTTCTAACCGATTAATGTTAAATATTAGCTTGCAAAATTAGCTAGAAATAAAGTGGTTGCAACTTGTGGAGGTAAAGATAAGGCTTTACTTCTAAGAGATTTGGGAGTTGATCGAGTTATCGACTATAAAGAAGAATCTATAAAAAATGTATATATATGTTTCTTTTTAAAATTTTAATTTTATTTGTTTGTTATATATAATATAATATATAATATTTTAATTTTTTTGTTCTTAGGAAGGAATTTCGAGAAGGTGTTGATATTGTTTATGAATCTGTTGGTGGTGAAATGTTTGACATGTGTTTAAACGCATTAGCAATTTATGGAAAAATGGTTGTTATTGGAATGATTTCTCAGGTAATTTATTTATATGATTTATTGTCTTTTAAGTAAATCGTTGACTTTTTTGGTCAAACTATTTCTTATCAGTTTTAAAATTGATATAGATTTCGTTATAACTGTTGTGCATGTATCTTTTTATTTTGTAGTTTCAGTTACATAATTTAATATTTTAATATAGTTGATTCTTTCTTCAAATAAATAAATAAATCAAATATAATCTATATTATAATAAATTAAAGTTTTTGATGACACATGTCACTTTTTAGAGCCCCTTAATGCCAGGGCCGGTCCAACCAATTTTTGGGCCCTGGGCGGAATCGAAAAAAAGGGGCCCTTTAGAGCAATTTTTTTTCCTAAATAAGTAAAATCCATATAAAACATATGTACCCTTATATAAATGTTTTTTTGCTACCTAGATAATATTTTTATGAAAAATTGCACAAGCTGGGACAAATACTCAACCAAGGGATTAGGCAAATAAGCAATCTATTAGGCAAGGCAAATATTTGGAAAAGATAAATATAGGATTGGAATTTGGAGCTCGCACACTTAAGTGGGTAAAACAGTAGAGTAGATTGGCGAAGCTGCAAAAAGAGCATATTGCTTTGAAGTATGAAGCATTAGCGGCAATAATGTCATAATAAGATTCAGAATTCAAACCCTCTAAAAACATTGCTGCAAATCATGTCATTCTTTGAATTCAATAAACCCATTAAAAAATATCATATAACTTTATAAAGTTCAGTAGGGGTTTTGGTTTTCAATCAAGTAATAAACACATTACCCATCAACAATAAACCCGGATAACTCAAAAATTCAGAATTTCATAAATGGGACATCAAAATTGGATAATGTCAATTTTACTGTGATACCATCTAAAATTTAGACAACATCAAAATTTCAGATATTACTATGATAAACCCATCACTAAATCGAGATTAGCCTTTAAATTGAAAATCAAATAACGATATCACATCCATTCACCTAATTACCTGATTAGCCGAGAAATTTATAAATCAGAATCAAATGTTACTATGATGCCGTCACGACTCAAGAACGAAATGAGAAATCAGGAACAAAATCAGGATTTGCCAAAGATCGATTATTGGATACGATACGAAAGAAACGGATAGGAAAAGGAACGAACATAATCAATTTTCTCGTCAAGTCGCCATCTGAAATTCCAAGTTTTTTCCGAGTTTCCGCTCAAAATCACGAACTATATTGAATACTGCAGTGTATACAACAACGAAATGGTCCAATGGAAAATGGGCCCTCGTTTATGGACTGATTCAGAATTTGGATTAAACCTTATATCAGGAAACTCTTACATGTGGGCTTGAACTTATAACAGGAACTTCACAAAAATGGGCCCTTAATTTTTTTGGGCTCTGTGCGGTTGCCCTGTTAGCCCAGGCAGGGCCGGCCCTGCTTAATGCCACATGGCATTTCTATATTAATTCTAGGTTTGATTTTCCTGGAGCATTAAATTGAATTTTAACAAATTATGCTTAATTTAAGGAATTTATATTTTCAATATTTAAACCCTCCCTCTTCTTCGTAACTTCCATTTTTCTACTTTTTAATCCCTATTTTGTTCACTGATTACATATCAATATTTGTTCCTAAATGATTTTTTTTCTTTTCTCTTTCCAAGTTTCTTTCTTTATCACTCATCTACTCGTTAACTTCAAGGTAAATCTTCTTATTCCTGCATTTTTTAAAAGAAATTTATATTCTTATTAACTAAAATATGTTCTGTAACACCACAATCTTAGAGCCATTTTTTTTAAATATGCATACGGAAGCGATTTTTGAAAAACTATAAACCCTATTTATTACATATTATAAAGGCCATTTACATATTAACCAAAATATATAAAACGTGTAAAGGTGTTACTAAAAACAGGCTCGACCCGGTTTACAAAATCAGAGTACGGTCAGACTTCCAAAACCCGACTCTAGTCAAGCCAAATCCACAACCTGAAAAGAGTCAACAAATGAGGGATTAGCACAAAGCTAAGTGAATAGAAATAAACATCAATCTGCATAACCACATCAAATTAGAAATCAAGAGAAATCAATAGGGAAAATCCGTCCAAACTTCCACAAGCAATTGGACGTTATGAGAGGATCGGCGGTCGGGCGAGGACCTTCGACTGTTGTCGGCCCAACAACAGTCAACCGATGGCTCCTTTACTTATTAGCACGGTACTCACCCCTGACGGAACACATTCGTAGGGGTCCGAGCACCCCATCCAATAGTAACGAAGCGTAGCCGAAAACCACCATAGCTAACCTCTAAAAAACATGTGCACATACTACCATTAACAATCCCACAATTAATGGTACCACTGGAAAATCAATGAAAACCAAGAAAATGACTTTTCCCAAATCAACCAAGAAATCTGCTCATGACCAAGTTCGCGTCGTGAACTCAGAGTTCGCGTCGCGAACTAAGAGTTCACGATCCGCGAACTTCTTCACGACCAAGACCCCATATCTCTGACCCGAGTTACCGATCGCGAACACGAGTTCGCGACGCGAACTTCCCCAGATACCAAATCCTGCACTTTTTTCTCAAAACTCCACCATTCCTAATTTTGTACATCACACAAGAAAGAAGGTTAAGTCCACTCACCTTAGCTTCCCTTGTGAAGAACTCAGTAGTCTTATATCACTGAGTTTCTTTTCCTTTTCCTGTAACAAAACGAATACCGAATTAGTTACCCGAAATCATTAACTTTGCAACAAGTACAAATTATAAGTCAAACCATTATATGTGTACAACCAATTGACAACTTAACACTTGCACTTCAAAACATATTAATTGACAATGTCTAGAATTCCATTAAGTCACTTTTAAGCAATTCACCATGCATTTTTATCCAAGTTGCACATAATCGGCCCAAACGGGTCGGGACACATAATCAAGTCAAACTTGCAATTTACTAATACCACATTTTCAAGTTATCCATTTATCACTAATTTAAGTTATTGACATACTACTTGCATCCATATACAAACTTAACTAACTTTGACTTTATTTAAGTCAAATTGCACAATTTAACAACCAAACGGGTCAAGACCCGGAACTACCTCAAACATACTTCCAATTAATTAAGTAACACATTTATGACATGAAATTGATAGTCCCAAGTTTACAAGTCATCCAAGACTAAAGTCAACTTCCACATTTGACCAAAGTCAACAATTCATGAATTTAATTAGCAATTCTAGAAAACGGGTCAAAACCACAAACTACCAATTAAGACATGTTAATATACTTTATAAAACTCTTATATGATCAATTTATTGAGCTACAACAATGGCTAACAATTTCCAAGTTAAAGTCATATATTACCAATTTGACTAGTTCATGTCTTTTACCTAAATATCATCCACACACTATCATGTAATGATCAATTCATCAATTAATACTTTCATAAACGTACTAATGCTATTTTACTTCCAACTAAACATTCAAAGTATAAGTCCAATGTTAGAATTATGCATTTAGTCAAGTTTCATCATATAAGGCCCAAACGGGTCAAAATCATTTTATTAACTTCCAATGTTACAAACACCTAATTAACATTTCATCAAGTATACAATTATCATATAATAACCAACTTCATGTTAATTAGTTACACACTTTGAAACACCCAATTTTTGTTAATACATGATTTACCCGAAAAAGACACATACAACCACCTGTTACTAACTCAGAATTCTGATCACTTATATGGCAATATCAGTCCTGGAAAATATGATATAATTAAAGTAGACTCATAGACCGTCGAATCGACTGGTCGCACGCTCAAAACGGAGTTACGGTTGATTTTATATGATTTTTGCAAAATGGTCAAAATCTGCCATATTTTTGTGCTTACGGGATTTTTACCAATTTCACCCAAACACTACTTTTAATCCTTCAAAAACAACCAATTCATGTTATAGTTAATTGCAAACTACAAATATCATCTTAAACATGTAATTTGACCTAACATATGCATAATATACACCAAAATCACATACTTCACTTTTTTGTTAAAAACTCATCTTCTTCACTTCACCAACAATGGTGATTCAAGGCAAATATCATCAAGTCTAAGATTCCACCACAAATTAAGCATGTAATCAGTCCTACTAACTCATAGAAACACAATTGATACATCAATTTCACAATTCCTAACAAAAATCTTCATACACCAAAACCCTAGTTCATCATGCAATGAAGAATTTCAAGAACAAGGAACAAGGAACACTAACTTACCTTTAAACTTGCACAAACTCGAGATTATAGCTGAAATCAAGAAGGTTTAAGGCTGATTTAAAGCAAGAATGAAGAACACACACACCTTTGAGGTGTTTGGGGTTTTGTACGTATGAAAGAGAGAGAAGAGATGAAGACTTGTCTAATTTTAACACACACACACACTCAAGACACGTGCACACACAAGGGGATTAAAAACCCAATTTCATTTAATATGCAGTATAAAATACAGGATATTTGGTTCGCAGATAATTAATTTAGACTTAACTAACTCCAATTTTAACAACGAAGATATTTTTGAAACCCCGGTTCAGAAGTGAACCCAAATATGTAAAAATCATTTTAATATTTAAATATCTCAGTTTTACTAATTTTAATCCCATGGTTAAAATACAATTAAATATAATTAAATCAATTAATTTATATAAAACAATAAACAATTAAATTACTTACCGAAAGTAATAAAAATTCTAAGCCGGGTCTCAGGATGTTACAATTCTACCCCCCTTAAAAAGATTTCGTCCCCGAAATCTCATTGATTACACACACAAGAAATAAAACAAGTTTACAAATATCATTATATCTTTATCTCATATTTACATGTCAAAATATAATTCTTATTGTTCCTCCATTTTATTAATATTATCAAAATAATAATTTATTAAATCCTCATTTCCTTTTCTTTGTAGTTTCAAACTTGGTGTCTCATTAGAAAAATTCTCTAGTTACGCTGTTTTTAATTTATGCACTTAACAAGAAGTCATTTATATTTAAGTAATTCGCAAAATAATCATAATTTCTTCAGATAATCACACACTGTAAACTCTTTTGACATGTACAGTTTGCACGTTTTATATTTAAAAATTGATAATTACGTAATGTCATTTATCACAATTTCCAAGTCATGGTCCGCATAACTCTACTTAAACGATTAAAATCATTGCAAAGCATAGACAATCTATTTTTATTTAAAGTAATGCAACATTTAAAGTGTCTTAGATTCTCAAATATCCTCTTATGTTTATTATTTCACCAAAATTTTGCACTCTTAAGCGGTTTAACTTGTTAAAAATCTCATAATTTTAGAATAATTATAATAAATCCACAGTCATAAATCACTAATTCTCAAAATTACACTTTTCGAAATCCAAATTCTAATCAATTTTCACATATAACGGCATTAATTTTCATTATTTCAAAATGTATCTTTAATAAATTTCTCAATCTTATTAAATTTTATATTCACTCTGAAATTTATCCATCAATAATCAGAAATCAATTCAATATGGTCAATAAATTTGATTCTTATGTCGATTTTCATTTACACAATGAACATAAAAGGCCCCTTTTTTTTTAGAAAAAACCCACCTATAACAATTCGAGTCATAGAGAATTCATTCAGATATATTTCATTAACTTTCTTTCTTATTTAACATCTATAACACATGAAAGAACCCATTAACACTTTTATAAGCATACAACAATGTATTTCAACTAAGTGGCCATGCAAAATAAAGGTCAATATGTCAGTCTTCACTTTTCAAACCACTACTTGTGATTTGGCAGGTCATGGCAAAGATTTAATATATTCTTATTTAAAATACTAGTCGTACCCGGACTACTTAGACTATGCATAAGATTACTTCAGTCTAACTATAGGCATTACATTAACAGATGCTTACAACAATCATTTATCAAAAACAATTTGAACCTCAAATACATGCATTATGAATTGAATCCATATATCACTAACTAACTTTATTCCTAATGGAGTAAACACACACGCAAACAATTTTCAGTTCATCACATAATTCATAATCACAAATAAGCAATTTGCTTCAATACAATTAACATACGTATAAGTAATTAGTTTATCGAAACATACCTGTGATATCATCATCATCAATGGAGGTAGTATCTCCCACGATCATCTGAAATGACCTACCCTCGGGTGGAGGGTGATTCTTTCTCTTCTGGCCTGTTGAAGATAACGACCCACTCACCGACCCCGACCCTGAACCCAATTTCCTTTCTGAAGGACAGTCACCGACCCTGTGACCCTCTTTCTAACAATTCCAACATACACTTCGCGGGAACCTACAATCATTCCACTCGTGCCCGAACTGACCACACTTGACACATCTCATAGTCTGAGTTGTACAACCACCCGTGTGAGAAGATCTGCATCTAGCACACCACTGTGCCTTCTGACCCGAACTACCTCCTGATTGTATATGATTCGAGTTTTCATGCTTTTGATATCCCTGACCTTTCTTATTTTGTTTGAAATCCGATTGTCCAGACTTAAACTTTTGATACTCTGACCTATCCCTGATCACCCAATCTCGAGTATTCAAATCACCTTCTACTGTTTTGGCCAAATCGAAGGCCTGTGACAAAGTGGTTGCGAGCCTCGCTGTAGTTCGGTATTCGGGTCGTAAAGCTCCAATAAAATGTTTTATTTTCGAAGACTCATCAGGTACCCATTGTTGTACAAATCTTAATTTTTCATTGAACTGCTCGATCAAATCATCTACCGTCATCCCCTCTGTCATCCGCAAATTTATAAATTCTGATCGAATTCTATCCATTTCGAATGAATTACAATAACGCTTGCATACTTGCTCTCTGAATTGATCCCATGTTATACCGTCTTTAACTTCCTTGGGTAAATGTTCGATCAGGGTGTCCCACCAATTCATTGCACCACCTATTAATTTTCGTGTAGCATACATCACCCGGTATTTATCATCACAACCGCAAGCATCTAAAGTTCTCTCCATTTCCCTCAACCAGTTCATTGTGACATTGGGGTCTCTACTTCCACCGAATTCAGGGGGTTTACAATCTAGGAATTGTTTGAAGGTGCAAGTTGGTTTCATACCTAATGGATAAGGTTGGTTCGTGAATTGATATTGAGGTATACCTTGACTTGGGTTAACATAGTAGTATTGTGGCTGTGACGTTACAGGATGAGGTTCGGATGAGGTTGACATCAAGGGAACCGTCATTGTAAAGGCTGGAGTTGTGAGAATTTTCATGGTAGGGGCGGATAATATAGGGGTAAACATGTGAGGGATGTTTGGTGGTTGGTTATTCTGATTCTGATTCATGTTATCAATAAGATTTTGGAGGTGTTCCAATCGACTTTCCATTCTCAAAATACAATCTTCTCTGTCTACATTTGCATTTCTAGATGTACCAATGATTTGCGGTTCGGGGTTCGACGGGATTACCAACGGGTTGGGATCGTTATCGGCCATACCTGTGACAAACACAACATCTCACAAACTCTTAGTTTAATCCGTTAGTACATATCATACTAACTACTACTAAACCACAATTCATATTCACTCTACTAATCCACTCCAAAATTAAGGAAGTTTGACCAACTCGAGCCAAGATTTGGGAATGGTACACCTAAATGTGCAACCATCGCCAAACCGAGGCTCTGATACCAAATTGTAACACCACAATCTTAGAGCCATTTTTTTTTTAAATATGCATACGGAAGCGATTTTTGAAAAACTATAAACCCTATTTATTACATATTATAAAGGCCATTTACATATTAACCAAAATATATAAAACGTGTAAAGGTGTTACTAAAAACAGGCTCGACCCGGTTTACAAAATCAGAGTACGGTCAGACTTCCAAAACCCGACTCTAGTCAAGCCAAATCCACAACCTGAAAAGAGTCAACAAATGAGGGATTAGCACAAAGTTAAGTGAATAGAAATAAACATCAATCTGCATAACCACATCAAATTAGAAATCAAGAGAAATCAATAGGGAAAATCCGTCCAAACTTCCACAAGCAATTGGACGTTATGAGAGGATCGGCGGTCGGGCGAGGACCTTCGACTGTTGTCGGCCCAACAACAGTCAACCGATGGCTCCTTTACTTATTAGCACGGTACTCACCCCTGACGGAACACATTCGTAGGGGTCCGAGCACCCCATCCAATAGTAACGAAGCGTAGCCGAAAACCACCATAGCTAACCTCTAAAAAACATGTGCACATACTACCATTAACAATCCCACAATTAATGGTACCACTGGAAAATCAATGAAAACCAAGAAAATGACTGTTCCCAAATCAACCAAGAAATCTGCTCATGACCAAGTTCGCGTCGTGAACTCAGAGTTCGCGTCGCGAACTAAGAGTTCACGATCCGCGAACTTCTTCACGACCAAGACCCCATATCTCTGACCCGAGTTACCGATCGCGAACACGAGTTCGCGACGCGAACTTCCCCAGATACCAAATCCTGCACTTTTTTCTCAAAACTCCACCATTCCTAATTTTGTACATCACACAAGAAAGAAGGTTAAGTCCACTCACCTTAGCTTCCCTTGTGAAGAACTCAGTAGTCTTATATCACTGAGTTTCTTTTCCTTTTCCTGTAACAAAACGAATACCGAATTAGTTACCCGAAATCATTAACTTTGCAACAAGTACAAATTATAAGTCAAACCATTATATGTGTACAACCAATTGACAACTTAACACTTGCATTTCAAAACATATTAATTGACAATGTCTAGAATTCCATTAAGTCACTTTTAAGCAATTCACCATGCATTTTTATCCAAGTTGCACATAATCGGCCCAAACGGGTCGGGACACATAATCAAGTCAAACTTGCAATTTACTAATACCACATTGTCAAGTTATCCATTTATCACTAATTTAAGTTATTGACATACTACTTGCATCCATATACAAACTTAACTAACTTTGACTTTATTTAAGTCAAATTGCACAATTTAACAACCAAACGGGTCAAGACCCGGAACTACCTCAAACATACTTCAAATTAATTAAGTAACACATTTATGACATGAAATTGATAGTCCCAAGTTTACAAGTCATCCAAGACTAAAGTCAACTTCCACATTTGACCAAAGTCAACAATTCATGAATTTAATTAGCAATTCTAGAAAACGGGTCAAAACCACAAACTACCAATTAAGACATGTTAATATACTTTATAAAACTCTTATATGATCAATTTATTGAGCTACAACAATGGCTAACAATTTCCAAGTTAAAGTCATATATTACCAATTTGACTAGTTCATGTCTTTTACCTAAATATCATCCACACACTATCATGTAATGATCAATTCATCAATTAATACTTTCATAAACGTACTAATGCTATTTTACTTCCAACTAAACATTCAAAGTATAAGTCCAATGTTAGAATTATGCATTTAGTCAAGTTTCATCATATAAGGCCCAAACGGGTCAAAATCATTTTATTAACTTCCAATGCTACAAACACCTAGTTAACATTTCATCAAGTATACAATTATCATATAATAACCAACTTCATGTTAATTAGTTACACACTTTGAAACACCCAATTTTTGTTAATACATGATTTACCCGAAAAAGACACATACAACCACCTGTTACTAACTCAGAATTCTGATCACTTATATGGCAATATCAGTCCTGGAAAATATGATATAATTAAAGTAGGCTCATAGACCTTCGAATCGACTGGGTCGCACGCTCAAAACGGAGTTACGGTTGATTTTATATGATTTTTGCAAAATGGTCAAAATCTGCCATATTTTTGTGCTTACGGGATTTTTACCAATTTCACCCAAACACTACTTTTAATCCTTCAAAAACAACCAATTCATGTTATAGTTAATTGCAAACTACAAATATCATCTTAAACATGTAATTTGACCTAACATATGCATAATATACAACAAAATCACATACTTCACTTTTTTGTTAAAAACTCATCTTCTTCACTTCACCAACAATGGTGATTCAAGGCAAATATCATCAAGTCTAAGATTCCACCACAAATTAAGCATGTAATCAGTCCTACTAACTCATAGAAACACAATTGATACATCAATTTCACAATTCCTAACAAAAATCTTCATACACCAAACCCTAGTTCATCATGCAATGAAGAATTTCAAGAACAAGGAACAAGGAACACTAACTTACCTTTAAACTTGCACAAACTCGAGATTATAGCTGAAATCAAGAAGGTTTAAGGCTGATTTAAAGCAAGAATGAAGAACACACACACCTTTGAGGTGTTTGGGGTTTTGTACGTATGAAAGAGAGAGAAGAGATGAAGACTTGTCTAATTTTGACACACACACACACACTCAAGACACGTGCACACACAAGGGGATTAAAAACCCAATTTCATTTAATATGCAGTATAAAATACAGGATATTTGGTTCGCAGATAATTAATTTAGACTTAACTAACTCCAATTTTAACAACGAAGATATTTTTGAAACCCCGGTTCAGAAGTGAACCCAAATATGTAAAAATCATTTTAATATTTAAATATCTCAGTTTTACTAATTTTAATCCCATGGTTAAAATACAATTAAATATAATTAAATCAATTAATTTATATAAAACAATAAACAATTAAATTACTTACCGAAAGTAATAAAAATTCTAAGCCGGGTCTCAGGATGTTACATGTTCTGTTTGTTGCATTTCATATTCTCGGTCAATTTGGAACTGTCAATTTTATATTTTATAAATTTTGGTTTGTGATGCATGATAATGGAGATGACTTTGGTTTGAAATGCATTGCCCTGAACTAATTGAAGATGGAGTCCATGCCTGTTTTTAGATGTATGATGACAAAAATTTACTTTGTTGTAGATTTGGAAAAACATTTTTTTATCCACTATTTGATCAATGTTTTATGCATTATAGAATCAATTTTCAGTTTAGGAAAAAAAAAACCAATTAAAACTCATTAAAATCAAGAAAACGGGTTAATTCTTTTATTATTAAATTTAAATTTATAAATTTACCAATCTATATCTCTATATATAATAAAGAAAGCTTTTTGCCACATAGACAAATCTACTTGGCACTTCTAGGCCACCTCATTATTGACACTTGGCACACCCTCATGCATTCCTCTTTCAAATGCTATTAGGAGGCGAAACAAATTTTATTGTGATTGCCATAAATACACGACTTGATTACGGAATTTTATGGACATCAAACATAACTGTCTTTTTATTATTATGGAAGAAATCTTTCAATTGTGCAGAGAATTTCGTCAGTTTTTTCCTTAAAAGTTCCTTAAATTTCCTTCAATATTATCGGTTATTATTTCATCATTAGAATTCTTTATATCCTATTAAATATATATATGTACTTGGTTTAATCCATAAAGTGTAGTGCATATTGGCTGTTGTTTCGCAGTAAGTTGCTGCATGATCTCAAGTTTATATGTCATTTGCTTTTTGATAACTATGAGAATACTTATTGATGTTGGTAATCATTGCTTATGTTTTCTTTGGCTTCATGTTTGATGTTCAGGACCATCTTATAATTGATTCTGCATTTATTTTTTATGTTTGTGATTATACAGACAAAGCTACAAGCACCTACAACTGATGAATGTATGAGGATTAAATACTTCATAGTGTTAAATTTTGTCCAATAAACTTTATTATATAATTGGATACAATATTTTTTAGGTATCACAGAATTTCTGTATAGGTATTAACAAATATGTTTTAAGTGCAGCATGATTTCTCATCGCTTACATTAATATCTGTTGTATATGAGTTGGATGCTTTTATTTGGTACTTTTTTTGGCAATTTACCGTACAGGTCCTCTAATTCCACTCTTTTGATGGCCTTGCATTTAGAAATGATGTTAGTCACGTTATTAGTACTTGGGGTTTTAAGGATCCTTTTAACTAATGATTAGTAATTGGCTATTATATTGACATTATGATATAAGATAATGATTAGTAATGAGTTTTTATATAGATACTTAAGTTTTTGTCTTTGATATGCGGTGTTAATCAACTTTATTTTGGTTCAAAATGTTTCAAAATATTGTATGACAAGTTTACCCAATTAGGTTTTATATAGATATTTAGATTTTTGTGTATGATCTTTGTTAGATAATGGGTCAATGGGTTCGGGTCAATATAAGAAAAATCTTGTGAAATAACGGTTCAGGATGACCAACACAATTTCTTTTGTCCATTTCGTCTAATTTACGAAGATTTATGCATTAAATTAACCAATTAGAGATTAAATGGGTTAATTGTGCCGATATTTCATTTTCTTACCAATTACCCTTATTTACATTCACCATACGTTAATTATGTTTCATTAATTGATAAATTGATGTATCCAGGTTTGGTGCATAACTATTCAGACTTAATTGTCACTGTATTTCTAAAATATAGTTGCAGTATTTGCATATCTACACTTTCCACCGTACTTTTCTCATTAATTATATTTCCTATTTTTTTATTCTCTAATTTTGTGAAGGGTTTTTTTCTGCTGGTAAAGATTTCACATCTGAGCAAACACTTAACCAAATGATTTACATTAGTAATGGTTGGATGAGTGGGTTGGCTAACAGGTGTAAATGAATTTCAATTGAAACAAGACCATGTTGGCTTGACTTGCTAACATTTCTTATAAAAAAAATTAATAGTTATGCATGTTAATTATGTTATGAATTTACGATAACGGGTTGTGTAACTCTTAATGACAAATGAGCTATGAGAAATCGGGTTGGGTAACTCTTGACAATGACGCTCTTGTGTTATGTCATCTAAGTCAAACTTTTGTTTCGTGTTATGATTCTTTTTATGCAAGTTTTTCCTTATTGTTTGACATATTTCTTACTTTGAATTTTTATTAAAAATTATCTATAAGCCACCCGTGATTTATCACGGGTTATAGGCTAGTTGCTTATTAAAAGGGTGGGTTTAACTAATACGGAGTAATGCATAATTGACGGAAACATTTTTTTTATTTAAGGTTTGAATAATAATGCATTAAATCATAATAAACTTACTTTAAATAATTAAAACACGGTAAAAATTATAATTACGGAAACTTTTTTTATTTAAGGACTGACTAATAATATTATTTATAACTGCATTTTTTTTATTTCTATATTATTTATGTTTAATGTACCTTATTCATACCAACATACGGTTATGTTGAATGTTGTAGTCAGCATACATGATTTCAAATTCCAAGTATAAAATAGGTTCAATATTTACACCACTTGATTGTATACTCCTTTTTTAAGCTTTATTTTCTTTATTTCTTTATTTATTTTTCTATGATTATAATAGTCAAATACTTACACTAATCCGCAAAAGTTACACGGGCTATAGATATTGTGAATTATAGACGATAATATATTAAGGATAATCAATACATTAATTGCTAAATTTTTGTTTCGCTTCTAAGAGCAACGGGTGCGGTAACCCCGACAAACTCAAATATGCCCATGTTTAGGCAAAGTTGCGCCACTTAAGCTAAGCCACAACACCGCAAATGATGTGAGTGACTACTCAAGTCATTTCACTGTGAAAGTAGCGTGAGTGGGTTTGTTTTTTTAGGATTTTTATTATGGTATATTATGAGTGAGTTGTATTTTAGTGCTAATAAAGGGATATTTGGAATTTTGAATGTAAAATGATATGTGGTGCTGATGTGACGCTAAGGTGGATAAGTGGCTTAAACCATCATACACATCATACCCATCACTCTTAGAGTCGATAAATAACGAAAAATCTAATAAAATTCAAACTAATATAATATTATTTTAAGATACATGATAACCTTCTTAAAAAAATTAAATTGAAAATAAATTGATTTGATAATACTCATTAAAAACCAAAATTAATAAACAGATTACAAAACAAAGAAGTAATTTGACTCATTCACATCCAGATCATGAATGTTTGGAATCCATATTATGCTATTGATACCGTAACATACATGTTATACTGATATTTTGTGATGTTTACTTCTTTAGGGTATATTTAAGTATTGCTATTAAGGGCATGTTTGAGAAAACTTATTAAGGAGGTTTTTTTCCTTATTAGATCAATAGAGAAACGTTTAAGGAGGTGTACCATTATTACGAAGTCCCGAGAAATAAATCTCAACCATTGATCAATAAGATCTAATGGTCAAGATTAATCACATATTTTATATATGAAGAGGTATTTTAGTCATTTGACACTTAAAAAAATTTCAACTTTTTTTTATTTTTTATTTTAAATTTTTAATTTTTTTTATTAAAAAATAATATTTATCTGATATTATGTGTAGTACTTAATCGCATGTGATTTTAGTATAAAATCACATGTGATTGTATATTTAATCACAGTTGATGTTTTTGTTTAATCACATGTGATTCAGACATTCAGTACACAATCACATGTGATTCAGTATACAATCATATGTGATTCACTATCAATCATATTATGTGTTATTAATGAAAAATTAATATTTTTTTAAAAAAATATATAAAAATAAAAAATATATTTTTTGTTAAAAAATGACCAAAATACCCCTCAATGTATATTATTAGATCTTATTGATCAATGGTTGAGATTTATTTCTCGGGACTTCGTAAAAATGATGGACCTCCTTAAACGCAACTCTAGCTTAATAAGCCTAAATAATTTTGAGATTCCGGTTTAAGGGAATGTGTGTTTTTATTATCTTGTGTTTAGGTGTTTCTCTTTTTAGGGTATATTTAAATACTGATTTTACACAATATAGTTAACACTTGACAATGTTGTCCATAGTTAACACTTGACAATGTTTGAATATGAGGATGGTGGTATTACAAATAAACATTGATGTTGTATTACAGGAAATGTATAGAAAATATACCTTAACTTTTCTTATTTTGTTAAAGGAATTGTTTCGTAATTATTGTTTGTTAAAACTATTGTTTCGGGAGCGTTCAACATTTACTTAGTAATGTTTTATTTAATTTTTATTTTATGTTTATCATTTTAATACGGCATATGATAATGACAGTACTAAAGGTTGTCAATAAGATTGTAATATTTTATTTTGTAAATGAGTTTTTAGTTGAATTAATTACATGAATAATGAATATTCCTACAAAATGGAAGAATTTTGACAAATACTCCCTCCGTCCCACAAAAAAGTTTTCTTTTCTCATGGGCACAAGTTTTATGAGATAGTTGGTGGTGAGGTTATTGATAATATTTTTTATTAAAATATAAGGTTAGATTGGTGAAAGAATGTACTTTTAGGGAATATATATTGTGGTGGGGTTATTAGTAATATTATTATTTTTATTAAATGGACCCCTCAAATTAGAGAAATGAGAACTTTTTTGTGGGACGAAGGGAGTAATAGATTAATATTTTATAATTTAACTAATAATTATTTTTCAAAACAGAATATTGTCTTCTTATTGGCAGTCCTTAAGACTGTCATTATCAAAACTCTTTTATTATTACGTAATCTTAAATTTTTGTATTTTTATATAATTGTAAGCTTCTATTCCATAATTTGTATTTTAGAAGCATTATACATTTTCTTATCGTATATGTAGTAATCAACTAATTAACGATTAAAATTTTAAATTCTATAAAAATTATGTTCAGATAAATTATTGACAGCCCGTGATTTTTCATGAGTTATAACCTAATATTATATATATTTCAAAATTCATATTTTTGTCATTTGACCTTACAAAGCCAAACATTTCTTCTTTTTTCAGTATCAAGGAGAGCATGGATGGAAACCACGAAACTACACAGGAATATGCGAGAAACTGCTCAAAAAAAGTCAAACTTTGGTACGCAAAGTTTATTTTTGTTTTTTATTATGTATTATCGGGTTTTTTAATGATGATTTTGAGACAATTGCAGGCTAGATTTTTTCTCGTGCAATATGCTCATTTATGGCAACAACATTTGGATAATTTGGTTCATCTTTTCTCTGTGGGAAAACTAAGGGCACGTTTGGTAGAGAGAAATTCAGAGAAATGAAATGGGCAAAGAAATGAAATGTTGAGAAATGAAATGAGCTGAGAAATGAAAAGATTTCCACTGTTTGGTAATATCAGAGAATTGACATGAGGAAATCGCTGAGAAATCAATTCCTCTGTTTGGTAACAAAAACCAAAGAAATGAAATGATTTTTATATTGCATCAAAACTAACAACAATGAAAATGAAAAACCAAGCTTCAATCAATGGATTTAAAAACGTATATTCATCCAAAATACAACTATAAAAAATATACGTGTTCAACTTCAAACAATCCAAAATAGATAAGCATATTAAAATTATAATCATTAAGACAAGTCATACATTAGTTGCACGTCTTGCATTCCAATCATTAAACATCGCATTAGCAAGATTATCTCTACGATCACTCCATTCATGTGAAGTTTCAACGATGTTAATAAGATAATCATGCTCGTTTCCATCTTGTGTGTGATTCATAGACACTTCATTTTCAAAGGGGTCGTCTGTTCCATTTCGCGTGTGCTCCGACCGTATGAAATTGTGCATCAAACAACAAGCAATAATGATTCGTGGCATAGTTTCAATTGGATGGTAAGAAGTATCACGTAGAATGGCCCATCTAGCTTTAATCAAACCAAAACATCTCTCGATTACATTTCTTGCCGATGAGTGCTTCTTATTATATAATTCCTTAGCTGTGGTAGGAGGATTAGACCAATCATTAAGATGGTACCGTTGACCGCGGTAAGGAGTTAGAAAACCATCGCCATTTGTATAACCAGCATCACAAAGATAATAGCATCCACGAGGTATTTTTAGACCGTTTGGTCTACTAATAGCATCTCGAAGCACTCGACTGTCTGCTGCAGAACCTTCCCATCCCGCCAACACATAGGTAAACATAAGATCTCTAGTACATACCCCAAGAACATTGGTACATATCTCACCCTTTCTTGTCCGATATGGTTTTCGGTCAACAGTAGGGACCCTAACTTTTATGTATGTTCCATCTAATGCTCCAAGGCAACCCTGCAGAAAAAAAATACTTTACAAATACCATACATGTCATTATTTTTGACAAAGTTATACGTTACTAACCTTAAACCATTTCCACCTCTCATCGGTTTCATCATCTGGCACGGCACTTGTGTCTTATAGAACTCTTTGTGTAGTCGACATACCGCATCTAGAACTAACTTGAAATACCGACTTATAGTTTCACCAGACCTTTAGAATCTATTAACTATTATTCGATTTTTTTTTCATTATGAGCAAGTGTATGCAAGAACATTGCGACTTGCTCATCAACTAACATATGTTTGCTATTACGTAGTCCTCCTCTCGTTTCAAGCATTTCACAAAGATTTGAAAACGCAAGATTAGTCATTCTTATATTAACAATACTCGTAATATCACTTTGATATACCATGCTCCACATATTGTGACGTCGGCTATCAAAACTCAACATATATTTTCTACTAAGTGTCCTAGACTCGATCATACGCTTAATGATCAAACAACCCAACATAAACCAACGAACCATAGTCGTTATTATGTTAAAAGTTCCCGTGGCGGCTGTCGTAGCTGCTACTATTTTCCATTTCTTTCGTTTGGCCAGTGGTGTTCTTGTCATCTACATATATGGAAAATGAGAATGTTTCAATTAAAGAACTGTAACAAAGAATTTCAATTAAAGAACTACAAAAAATATTGTAACAAAGAATTTCAATTAAGAGCTTGTGTATTATTTTTGCTCAAATCCATTTTTCAATTATGAGCCTGTTGTAACGGTGTATAGGGAAATTGATGTAATTTATGAAATCTAAAATTATAGGCAAATTGAAGCAACTAATAAATGAAAACTATGAAATCTGTGAGAAATAACTATATGCAACAACAATGGATGAACGACGCAACAACAATTTTAGTGGATCGTGATGCAACAAGAAGAATTGTAGATAATGTAAAAAAAAGGGATACCTTTGTTAAATTGGTGAACGGAAAGTGGGTGATTATCTTCTGTTTTGTCGATTAAGCTACGGGAGATAGAAGAATCAACAAGGTGGAGCAAGATGAAATGATGAATTGAAGAGAAGATGACGGATCTCCAAAGGCTAGGGCATGGAATTTCTTTTTCAGTAGTGTTGAAATGTGCCTCTCACGTGGTGCTGTAATTTATACCTTCTTTTTTTCACAGGTATATCATTTCGCTGGTGGAGGAACACGGAGAAATGGTGTGAAGAAAACCCATTTCACCCCAAAATGTGAAGAAATCAAAATACAAAGGATGGCATTTCCCAGGAGATCCATTTCTCCGTGTTTTTTATTTCTTTGGCCTACCAAACAAGAGAAATGAAACCATTTCCATTTCTTTGATTTCATTTCCCCCAATCAAACATACCCTAAAGGTAATTAATTATCGTTATTTATGTAATATTTCTCTGTGGTTGTATGCATTGACCCGAACTTCAGTCAACAAACAGCCAAGCTGTAATTATAGTTTTTGTCCCTAACCTATGGCTGATTTGGGGTTTTTGTCCCTAATATTTTTTTGTCGTTTTTTTTGTCCTTTAAGTTTTTCAAATTCTGAAAATTTGTCCTTCCGTCCAATTTTGACCGTTAACTGACGATTTTTTTGTCAATTTCCCCAAATTACCCTTGCCTCATCTTCCTCATTTATGTGTTCTTCCCCAATTAAACCTTAATTCTGATTTGAAACCCTAATTGTAAAAAAACATCAATCTAAACTATCATCTTTGCAATTTTTCATCTTCCAAATTACACAAATCTCATGGAATCAAAAATCCCGTTACAAATCGAAAATCTTAACATGTCTAAGAAAACATAAACCGAAAGAGTAAATAAACTTATTTCGATCTCTGATGGTGTTAATCGATCTCTGATGGTGTTAATCGATCTCTGATGGTGTTAATCACAACTCGTTTTGCTCGTCTCTCCCACTCCACGATGGTGTTAATCGATGGCCGCTAACAAACCCAAATCTACATTCACCCAGATCTACATGACATTCTATTGTTTGACCGGAATGGTGCAACGGTGGTGATGGTTCTAGCCGGAGAAGACGACCAGGAAGGTGTGGGCGGTGACGAGCGGCGGAAGGAGCGATGGTGGTGATGTTAACGGAAGCTAACCTCATCACCATGAGCAAGCTAACCTCATCAAGCTCCGAATTAGACCTAGATCGCCCTAATATCGAAGATTATTTACCTAGTGATTCAATTCAACCTCATGCAAAGCTTCGATTGTAATTCTTCAATCCTATATCACAATTTTATATGAATCAGATTGTAAGTTGTTGTTTGGAATTACTGATTTCGATTGATTGAAAATTTTGTGTAGGCGCGATTTAGTGGATATATCGCCGACGTTAACGGAAGCTGCTGGCGCCATTGTTGATGTAATTCTTCAATTTATGTTATCGGTTTTGATTTTAACTTTTTGTTTATGTCATTTTAACGAATTTCATTTTATGTGTGCGAATTGGTTATTCATGTTACGTTAGTTAATAATCTATTCCTGTTACGAATTTCATTTTAACGAATGTGAAGACGATTTAATTTGATCGGGGATTAAGAAATTCATATATTTGGGTTTTTGATTTTGTGATTTTGTCTGATTTCAGATTCAAGAAGGGGGACAGATCTGGGTTTCTTGAAGAACATGAAGAATGAGGAAAAAAGACGAAAATATCCTTATTTTTTTTGCATTTTTAGTCACTTAACGGCAAAAAATAGATGGAAGGACAAATTTCCAGAATTTGAAAAACTTAAGGGACAAAAAAACCGACAAAAAAACAATTGGGGCAAAAACCCCGAATCGGCCATAGGTCAGGGACAAAAACTGTAATTTACCCTAAACATTATTACAATAATTACATACGCAAAAGCGGACTTCATATTCTCTCTATAATACAATTACCATAGGAAGTGCACTGTTCATTAGAACATTCAGATGGAACGGAATTGTAAGAGGATTTTGAACGGAACTTGAAGTGTTTTCATAAATCCCTCTTCAAAATTTTCCAAAGTGGTCACTGAGTTTGAATGGAACTTCAATTGTTTTATAAATCAGTCTTCAAAATGTTTAAAAGCAGTCCCTAAAGTAAGGTTTTATTTGAAACTATGTATAAATATTTTACCTTTAGCCCCTTGAAGTATTATTGATAATTAAAAGCAATCCCTAAGAAATGAAATATTTATTTTCTACAAAAATTATCATTAAAATTACTACTGAAATGCGATCAAAACAAGGTATTATTATAATGCTTCGGATCTTTGCATTGTTTTATAAAACCATATTATATATATTTGCATAAAATCATATCTTGATAACTCGGTAAACATAAATTATGTCTACAATGGAAAATAAATTCTAGCATACTCTTTTTCTAAATTGTTATGTTTCAAAGTAATACTTTTATTGTTACTAACAAATATTTCTTAATATGATAGAAAAACTACAAAAAATATAACTCATTTTAAAGAAAAACATTGAATATTGAATATTTCGTCAAACTAATGTATATTAAAAACAAGAATATCTTATAAACATATATTTTTAGTTTCACAAAATGTTAAATTGCGTTTCAAATTTTCTAAAACGATATAACAACTCATAGATTTAGATTTTTTAGAACAATAATAAAATTAAAATTGTATAAAATCTGATATATATTTATGTTTAACAAGAATGTCACTAATGTTAAAATTATTGTCATTGTAAGTATATCAATAACATTATTATTCTAAAACATATAATTTTACATTCGATTAAATAAAAAATTATTATACCACTAATTTTATAATAATATTAAAATAAAAAACCGCTGCATCGCGCGGACGTAAATACTCGTATATATACATATATATAGGCCTTTTTTCGGGTGAGAATAATGTATTGTTGGGACTAATTTATCCATATGTTGTTAGTTGTTACATAGATAACAATTTGGATAATGTAGGATTTTTGTACCAATGAATTCCAAAATTGCTATCGATTATGAATTATGTTTCCATTTTGTTTGTAACTAAACGTGAAAATTTTATAGAATTAAAAGCATGATTTGGTAACTGGTTCTTCAGTATCTATATTAACATAAAAATTGAGTTCAAAAACCAATGTTACATTTAATTCTCGACATTCAATTCTATTGTCATTAACCTTCAATTAATTTTTTAAAACCACAAAAAATGAAGTTTTACGTTCACTTACCTTCACATGCCTTAGAATTTTGAAGGTTTTTTTTAAACCATCAATTCATTTAAAACCATTTAATACATATAAAATGATTTATATTTATTTCACCTTCCTCAAACGAAAATGCTATTCAAACGAAAATGCAATGATTTATTATTTCTAACGAAAAGCTTTTCACCTTCCTCAATTTGTATTTATTTCACCAGTAACCAATATTTAATATTAGGCATTAACCAATACTTCACTTTAAAGTTTTACAGATTCACTCGGGTCAAACTACTAACCGAAACCCCAAGTTTGTCAACAAACAAAAGTAGATATTATTATAAATAAATCAAAATGACGTTAATGGAATTATATCAATTGTGGATGAACCCATTGATGTAATAAATCAAGTAAGCTTACCATTTCTTGCCATTGAAGAAATCGGGAGTGATCAAGTGGTTTTGAAAATAATCATTGACAAGACTCAAAGTCAAAGAAAAGGAATAAGGCCTTTGGGTATGGGACCACGCCTTTGTGGCGTTGGGTGTGATGTGGCCTAAAACGCCGTGGCCAAAGGAAGAAACACCATTTCCCCCCCCACACCGTGGGGGTTCGCGTGGAGGGGCAAGGCAACGGGCAACGTGGAGAAACGTCCGTGGTGGGTTAGGTGGCTGCTTCTGATTGGTTGGTGGGTATTTTCTTTTTTATTTTATTTAAAATTTAATGAAATAAAATGGTGTGGTGTGGTGTGGTGGTATTTCCTAGAGATGATGTGGTGTGGGTGTGGTGTGGTTGCTGAGGTGGCGCTGATGTGGCGGAAAAGGGCACCACCACATGTGGTGCCCATACCCACTAGCCTAAGGAGTGTTTTTGAATTGGAATACTACCATCCACTTTGCGGATTTTATATCAATTTGCGGTAAAAGACCAGAAATGGAAGATGCTATCACGGCAATCCCCGCTTTAATCAAAAAACGATCACGATGTTTGTTCGACATCAAGTTAAAGAAAAATTGATCAAAAAACATCTTGATATAAAATGATCAAAATTGATCATGTAATTGATAGTCAAAATGAAATCGGCAACAAACATCTTGATAGTGTATTCCGACTAAACTAGGAATAACCGTAACAACATCTTCCATTTCAGGCCTTTTACCACAAACCAAATGAAATCCCCAAAAGTGAATTTTATCCCAATTCAAAAACAATTATTGTTCCTTCACTTTGATTCTGACTTTTGTCAATGATCACTTTCAAAACCGCATAGATTAATATCATCTTCAGCAGCGGATCACATATGTAGTTTTAGCATCAAAATTCGTAATCTAAATCCAAAATTATGAAATACATTGAAATATATAGTTACAGAAATATTTTTTCAAATATCCAAAGATATTTTTTCAAATATTTTAGAATATTCTTTTGGAAACTTTTAAAAAACATATTAAAATTCAATTATCTCAGATATTCAAAAGTAATTCGGATACTTTTATCAAATACATGAATTTCCGATAATTCTCAACAATCAATAATTAATATCTTCTATGTAATAAAAAATTATATTTAAGATTTTGAAACCTAAAATATGATAGCCTAACTAACATTAAAAATGTTATTTAAGATTTTGAAAATTAAAATATGATAGCCTAACTAAAATTTTATTAGAGATTTTGAAAACTAAAATATGATAGCATCAAAATTCGTAATCTGAACACAGTTTAGAAATACAAAATTTGCGGATATCTTGATTCCAAATGACACTAATTAACACAAAGTTTAGAAATTCAAAATTTGCGGATATCTTGATTCCAATGACACTAATTATCAAAATATATTTGCGGATATCTAGATATCTGAAAACAAAAACTTTTTTTCAAATGCATGCATTTCGGATATATCTTAACAATCATAACAATAACAATATCTAATTTATCTTTCTAAATCTAATCTAAAAAAAATAAGGGTTTTGTTAATGACAGCCCTTATTTTTATACTTCAACCTTAACTAACTCCTGGATTTTAGGAATTACCACACCCTTTGAATTGATGTACAACTATTTATGCCTTAGGGATGTCATTAGCAAAACCCAAAAAATAAATACTTCGTTAAAACGTCCTCAATTATTAAGATTTCTATCACTAAAATATGATAGCCTTCCAAATGACAATAATTATCAAACTATATTTGCGGATATCTAGATATCTGAATACAAAAACTTTTTTTCAAATGCATGCATTTCGGATATATCTTAACAATCATAACAATAACAATATCTAAAAAAAATAAATACTTCGTTAAAACGTTCTCAATTATTAAGATTTCTGTCACTAAATTATGATAGCCTTCTTTGTTATAAAGAGACGTGCACAATCCCAACTATCCTAGTTCAGGCGATGTGGGATAAACTTCTCTTGGATTTTTTATATGCGATCTGGGATAAATTTCTCTTTCTTTTATATATATTAGATCTATCTACTACATGCGATGTGGGAAGGACAGCCGCTTATAAAAACGTATGTGCGAAATATGTGCTCATGCTAGGATTGTCATTTGTCAATTAAAATTCTCGTTTGACAGATAAAAGTTTTACAAAATAGGACACGACAATAGAATGTCGAGCCAAATGACTCGCTTTTGTCACATATAAATTAAGGAGATGATTTTTGCACCACATCTTTTAATGTCCATACCACAATAAATGCTTTATATACTTGTACATTTTGCAGTGGTATTTGTATGTTGTGGTGTAGACATAAAAAAATATTGTAACAAAATTAATTCCTTATAAATTAACATGTTTAATTATTGAGAAATGGTATTGGTGCCTACCATTTGACACCACTTATGTGACTATCAATTTGATCATGATAAGTGTCAAAATCAAGGGATGATATGCAGAAAGAAAATTAATGGATGTCACAAATTAATTTAGAAATGAGTAGGCCTATGACTAGGAAGAAAAAATACGAAGAAATACCATTTCTCAATTTACAACCTTTTAATATGAAATTTGATAATAAAATGTTTACGAGTAAACCTACCACACTATAAATAAACGTTTTTAAATCCACACTAAGAATAATAGTTCGATGTAAACCCGTTTTAATATGTTACCTGACTAATGTGATCTTATCATCTTGTACCCTCTGATATAGGTTTATCCATCTTTAGAGTTTAGACCCTTGATAAGTAATTTGGCTTGTTTTTGGTTTTTGTAGGTGTGCTCCTGGTTAGAACGGACCTTCGATATGAAGAGAAAATGTTAGCTCGCCATTTTATATTGAAATCATTACTTACTGATAGAAAATTCTACAACAATGTTAGAAGAGATTGTATAATCTCAAACACATTAAAAGAGCACCCGGTATTATACTAATTTACCAAAGATATCACTCATTTTGACATTAAATCTGACCGCAAAAATATTTAACCTTAATTAACTAAGGCAGTACATATGTTTACGCATATGCACGGTCCAATAATCGAACCGATTAGAATTGATAAGATAGTTTCAGACAGACCGCTGATCAAACCGATGACATCTTGGGCGCGATTTTCTGATTTTTTCGACTTTTCTAGGTTTTTTTGTTCTGGACCGGACCGGATTGAGCCGAACTAAGAACTGATTTTGCATGAAAAATAATACCGAAACCAAACCAATATAGGTCACTTCAGTTCGACACGAACTACATGTGTTAAAACAGTCACCCAAAAACCTTTCTTGCTTCATTTACTATTACATTTTCAACCAAAAACATGTTTAACGAAGAAATGCCTTTAAACTTCCGTCTCGTTAATTTACATTTTTACCCTTACGATATATGAACCAAAACTAATAAATTACTACAACAATCACGGGCAATAATCAACCGAGCTTTCCAACAATTCAAAGTGAATTAAGGATCAAAATAATAACTCTTAAATATTTAGTTGCAAAAATAAGACCGATAATTTATCCTTTTAGGACATGTTTGGGAAAGACTATTAACGAATCTTATGAGCTTATTAAGCTTAAATACGCTTGAAAATTTGAGTTTAATAAACTTATAAACCCCGTTAATAAGCTTCCAAAACCATGCCCTTAGTGAATTTGTTTTATCTCCTGACTATTCTTAATAACTCCAACCTCTTGGAAACAGCCATATCTCCATGAACAAGATGATTGGGGCTCCACCATATTTATAAACCTAAAAGTAATTAAAGAAAACCAACTCGATCGCTCAACCGAGGAACAAGATGATTCGAGCTCCACCCAATTTCACGAAAATCATCATTTCAGGGGGCAATGGTGGATAGTCGCCGCCGTATTATACGAATACTCTACTAGTTGTTATTCAATGCATGTGTAGTGACAATACAAATTGTGCACCATGTTATCATATATATACAACTTGCATATTAAGAAAATAAGTTGATATTATACAACTACACCAATACACAACTTGCATAATTCATAGTGTGCACCACCAACCGATGAAAACACCTCATCGTGTGCGCCTACAACACCAAAAACGAAACGTTTAATTTAAATCCCCACAAAAAAGTTACATTTTCTACAAAAAAAAAAAAAAAAAAAAACGGCATCTTTAACCACCAAAAACATCACCACATTCACCAAGGTGCATTAGCCTCCTTTTGAAAAACCGAATCAAGCTTATGACCTTTCAACTTCAAATTCTCAATCTCAACTTCAAGATTCTTAATCATCTCTCCAACCCCACAAAGCTTTTGAATAAGAACCTTCTTTTCCTCACGTGCTTTCACTTGTTCTTTCCTTTTTGCCTCCAAAACCTCGTTCGATTCAAACAACAGCACCAGAAGTTTACCAATTCGGTCTCTCAAAAACCCTACTTTCATACCCAATTCTTCAAACGCCTTCAAACTTCTATCCCATGTTTCAAAATCCTCACGAGTAATTGTAACTTTACAAGCCCTAATAGCATCCGCAATTGTAACCGTTTCAAGAATAATCCCAACAGCTAGTTTTACATTCAAACCTTTGAGAAGGTTTTCATGAAGATATGTTTTTTGACTATGACATAAATCATAGTATTTGATTTGAAAATGTTTTGGTATTTCGGAATCTATTACTAAATTGTCTATAACGATACTGAAATCATTGATATCTTTTATGTCTTTGAACTCAAGAACAGATTCTGAGAATCTTAGTCCTTCAGAAACCGATGAATCTGAACACTCGTTGTCATCTTCGAATTCATCAAATAATACCAAACTCTTTTCTTGGATATTTTCTTGATTTAAATCTATATCCATATCTTCTGCTTTCTCGAGATTTACCGACACATTTTTTGTTTCTTTTTGGTCTAACAAATTTAAAAAAATATATAAATATATCGAAATTAAAATCCGTAGAAATTAGGCAATAATTAAAAGCAACTTACAAACATTCTTGCCACAAGGTACTAAGTTTAGAAGCCCTAGAGCCCCATCAATCTCGTTTAGACCATGTACTCTTATAATATATACCTTTACAAATAAAAAAATATATTATTAATCGAATTAAAATATATACATATTAAAATGAGAAATTATTATACTTTACCTTAAATTTCCATTGCCCAATCAAATGAAAAACCAAAGCATCTCCCTCAAACAATTTATGAGCAATTGAGAACCCTCTCCAACCCGCACTTAATCCCGATTTATTAACAAGAAATAATGTTTTAAATTCTTGATCATCTTCATCAACCAACACAACTGATTCATCATGTTTTGGTAAATGTACATCACAGAATTTTTTAGGAAACCCCTGTTACAAGCAACCCAAATTAGACCTAAAAAATTAAAAACTAAAAATTAAAACTTGATAATAATAACAAACTTACTAGCCAAAAACCGCCTGTAACGTGTGAAGGAAGCATAGGTTTAACAAAACTAGGTAGATTAGATTGAAGGCTTGTTTGGACTTCATTGGCTCGTTCGATTGCAGCTGATTTAGCCTCTGAATCAGCTGGTTGAGCTGATGCAGCTGATTTTGGATCATAGCTAAATTTTTGCATAATTAAGTAAATTTATTTTCAATTAACGAGTTAACTTTTATTGAAATAAATTTATAAATTGTGGACTAACCTTACAATTACGTTTCGTGGTAGATCAAAACTCACCTGCAAATAGACGTTATCAGACAAGAGTAAAATAGTTTGAAAATCTAAATATTTCACAAGGTTTGTAAACCCCATAAGAATCGGAGTTTATAAAATCCATAACAAAATCTTTAGAAACATTGGTAAAATGAAAAATATTAGAAATCAGAATCCTAAATGGAACTTCGAAGTACGTATTTATTATCATACAAATAAAAGAATTTCAGCCTGGTTATGAAATGCACAAAAGGTGTTCGATAAAATGTCTGACAGAATTCAAATAATAAAAGTATCTCACTGTTTTCGCCTTCTGCTTAGGATTTGTAGCTTTTTTCTGTAATGTTTTTTTCTTAATCTCCGTTGCCTTCGATTGTTTCCACTACAAACAGAGCAAACAAACACATAGTATTAACTATAGTAAAACATTACTAAATATCATCAGCACAGTCAATTTTAAAATCATTAGAGAGACGTATGTATACCTTGTTAGACAAAGGGCTTGTCTTTGTGGGTTTAGATTGGGAAGCAATCGCCATTGATTAAGGTGTTGTTGAAGAACAACAAAACAGGGATGGAAGAAAATTTACCGTTTGATTTTGAAAATTAGAAGGAAATGGAAAGTGGGTTTAGATTAGGGTTTTTAAAATTGTGATGGGTGAAGTGATTGATGGGGTTTTGGTAATATTGTCAGGATTTATGCACAATGTCTTGGGAGATGAAACGATAATTATGCCGCCAATTTTTGAGCAAAAGCAATTGTTCAAATTACTAGAGTTTTGTAAAACAAAACAAAGTTCCCGGTGTTTGGCTAAAGCTTATACCTTATTACCTTCCAAGCAATTTAAGGTTGTGATTGTTTCAAATAAAATGAGATTTGTTGTAAACGAGCGTAATAAAGCCCGCGTATTGCCGCAGATTTTTTATATTTCCATTTATTATAAGTTTTTCGATATATCACTAAATATGAAAGAAGCAATAATAATTACTTTTAAATTAAAATTTCCTTTCATGGGACTGGAAAACCTTCAATTGTTATTATAATAACCACTTTGGACCAAATGATATATCCTTTACATTTCCTTAACACCGTTTATAAACAAATACTAATCCAACTATTAATCCACACGTCGCTGAATTGATTAGGGGAGAATTTGAAAAAGTTTAATTGTTTAGGGAAATTTTTGAAAAATTTTATCAACAATAAAATAATAATACTCCCCCGTCCCATTTGTATTGCCTAGTATATTATTTTAATTGTCCTACAAAGACTGTTATTCCTAAATTTCAACCAATCAAAAAGCATTTAAGTGAGAAAGAGAAATTTGATTGGTGATATAGTATAATTAATGTACTTTTTCTTAAACTGTGTGTTTTTTTAGTGGAAAATAAATTTAGGACGGATGGAGTAATATATTTACCATGATTGTATATATAGTACAATAAAACAAAAGGGTAAATGTGTATTATTCCATAGCTAATTAGGAGTATTTTTTGGAAAAAAACATTTTAATCCATTTAATTCAATAATGAGAAATTGAGTTATAGAAACAATATTTACATATTTATTGGTTTTTTTATTATATATATATATATATATATATATATATATATATATATATATATATATATATATATATATATATATATATATATATATATATATAAAAGTGAAGGGGTTGTGGATGCTAACTTTTTAAAGAATAGGGACTTAACTATGAAAACATTTAACAGTTAAAAAATATGCCAACTTCTGCAGTGATAATGAATTGAAAGCCCCATTTAATAAGAGAAAAGGAAACTAAAGTTCAAGTGCGTGAGATTCCTCAGTGTAAAACGGAACCCCGTTTTTAAAAGTCTAATGAACAGTCAAATCCCTACGGTTAATGTATATATAAGAGCATAAACTTATCAAAATCATCATACTTCCTCCGATTTAAAATTAGTGATACGGTTCACGGTTTTTTAGGCAAAATATGATAATGATAATTAAATTAGATTAATTGGATGGTTAGTGGGAAGTTAGTCCCACAAATTTTGAATAAAGTGAGGTTAATGATGTTTAAAAGTAAACGTAAGGGTAAAAATTTCATTTCAAGTTACAGTAAGGATAGTAAAAAAAACCCCATAAACCAACTGGAAAAAATGAAATCGAATTAACTGGTCCATCTTGACTCGAGTTTTCCAATTTTCTGGCGGTTTTAGTATTTCAAATTTTCTGTTTGCTTAATATTGTTCTAAAAACTACACAAAATTGATACAAAAAAGTGCACAAAATGGTCTAAAAGACTGCAGAAAATTGACCATAAATTGTACACAAAAACTGCGCAAAATAACCAAAAAAAATGCATAAAGTGGCCTAAGAAAACTGCACAAAAGTGACAACAAAACCCCCAAAAGATCACAGTCCAAAATCGTAACCGACCGAACCTCTTCATGTCCTCTTATCGATCCGGTTAGTTGCCCTTTTCTAGCTCATTTGATTTGGGCTAAATTCGTCCAATGTAGTTCTAGAACCGTGCACACGCCTATAACTCCTCAATACTATATCTATGAAGAGATTGATGCCGTAGTTAAATATTATAATAGTAGCTCATAACTCATTATATGTTATGGATGATTTATAGAAATTTTTATAAATTTCTCTGAGTTTTTCCATGTTCAACATCAATTTTATATATTTTCAAACATTTTATTGTTTTTTAATAGGCATGGCCGCACGGGCATTACAGTTTTGTAATCTGACTGGTTACTTGGTGAAAAAGATAAGGCGTTGCCCATGACTTATAGGTCATGGGTTCAAGTCTCGTCGTGGACAAGTAGTGGGGTTTATTCTTCATAGGTGGAGAGTTCGAAGGAAGTAGGGCTGTCAAATCGTGCTATCGTTTCGTGTTTCTGGATAACACGACACGACTCGAATTCGTTCAACACGAAAACAACTCGACACGAAGTCGTGTTTTATTTTGCTAACACGAACACGACATGATTAAAAAAACGATAAACACGACAAACACGAAAAACACAAAATAAATAACAAATTTCTTACTTATTATATGCTAAAAACACGACAAACACGAAAAAACATGACAAAATCATAACTATCGTGTCAATTTCGAGTTAATCTCTGAACACGAACACGACACGACACGACACGACTTCGTGTTTGTTTTACACAACACGAACACGAATTCAAATTTAAATTTTTGTCTCAATTTCGTTTCGTTTCGTGTATTTTTGTCGTTTCGTGCATTAAAGAGAGAACCAATTATATGTAAACAACCAACAGAACCTAATTAAACAAATCCTATCCATCCATTTTGAAACAGCCACTTTACACGATCTTATAGAGTGGAAGGGTACTTTTGGAATTTTCTTTTATTATATTTTAATGGGAGAGATATTTACGGTAACTACCATCTTTGGGATTGTAATCGGTTCTATTCTCTTTCATGCAAATCCCGATCATTTAGAAACCTCAATCATTTAGAATTACGCTATACATGAACGGTAATCGTCTAAGAAATTGGGAGATTTTCTAGGGTTTCAAATCGCGACTATAAAGGAAGACGAAATTTTTGATTTCGAGTTCTAATGAACTGCCGTAAAACACGAACTACTGAAGATCGGCGACGGGCGACGTGCAGAAGAGAAATGTCAGGTATGTATAGGTTATACTTAATGAGGTAAGGTATATTGTACGGATTAAGTTTGTATTGGTTGCTAACAATGGTTAAATGGATTCGATTTTGCATTTCATTGATGTTTAGTACCCCCGCTAAAAACTCTCTGTTAGGGTTTAGATACATGAACGTAATTAGGTATGTTTTGCGTTTTATTAAAAATCAGGTCTCGTTTTAGGAATTGATGATTGGTTTATCTTCTAATATTGTTTAATTGTTTCGATTTTGAATTACATTGATGTTTTGTAATAGATGTAAACCATACAGATAGGGTTTAAAACGCGATACTTCTGGAATTAAATGGTATATTGGTTAAATGGGGGGTTTTGAATGATGCGTTGGTATGAACATGTATGTGGGCTAGACATTCAATACATGAATGTATTGTCTTCTAAAATCATACATATTGGTCATATACATTGATGTTTTATAAGATCAATACATGAATGTGGTGCCTTAAAACTTTATGTGGACTGTAGTATGTTTTAAAAGGCGATATTTCTGGAATTAAACGTAATTAGTATGTTTTTACAAATCTTTATAGACAGTAGTTGCAATTGTGTGGACTGATTAAACCTAATATTGTTATGTGATTTTGTATTTGTAGGAGTAAGAAGAAGTGGAAGAAGGACGACAAAGTATGTAGATTACCGGGAGAGCCCAAAGAAAAAGAATAAAGAACCAACCCTTATTGGTAATTGTTAAAGATACATTCATGCATTTACAAAAAATACTAATACTTGGAAACTGAAATTGCAGATTTAGATGAAGAAGAAAATGTAGAAACAGAACGTAAAAGGAAAAAATTAAGACTGGATCCAGTTCTTAATACAGAAATCAAAATCAAATCTGTTAAAGGTATATTTAGTTTTTTTTTGGAATGTAGTACGTGCATGTAAAAATTAGTTTTGTAAACGAAGTATTAATTTAATTGATTGTCAGGTGAAGCAAGTATTGGAAACAAGCGTGTAAGGGATGCAGTAGATAAGAAAAAAAAACAAAAAAGGTAAAGAAAAAATTGGTGAAACAAGCAACGGAGGTGGTGATGTTGATGTAGAAATAACAAAATCGGTACCGGTGTTGTACACAAGGTCGAGTCCGAAAACATTTCATGCACTAATTTCTATGCTTCAACCGAACCAAAAAAATTGCCTAGACGAGATGGGGTTTAGTAGTATGTACATGAATGTTTTTAGAGAATACATGAATGTATATTAAGTTGTATGAACATGAATGTGTTGTAGATAATCGTTCATAAGTAATTTAGTTTAAGTATTCAAAGCTAATAATATCTTGTTTTACCATTTTGATGACTGAAATTACGCATAGATGTTTATGAACAACTCGTAGTATAGTTGTTGACTGTTTACGTGAGTTTTAGGTTGACTGTTTAATGATAATAAGCACATATGTTTATTAAATTACGAATAGATGTTTATGAACAAACTCATAGTATAGTCATATTAGATCAATTGGATGTTTTAGGTTGACTGTTTAATGATAATAAGCACAGATGTTTATTAAGTAACTGTAATATGTTGGTTAATGTTGTTGTTTTCTTTAAATTGAAAGGCGTAAGAAGAAGTGGACAAAGAACTGCAAAGTATGTAGATTACCGAGATAGACCACGGAAGAAAAGTATAGAACCTACCCTAATTGGTAATGTATTTCATTAAATACATGTGTATTTTGAGAGTGTATTAATATTGAGTAATTGTAATAGCAGATTTAGATGAAGAAGAAAACGAAGAGATAGAACGTAAAGGAAAAAAATTACATGTATGTAATATTATGAATCATCGCCTGTGTTTGGTGGTGTACATTGATGTAAATTATTGTAATTAAACATACATGTATGAATACATTGATGTATGTAATCCTTCAGCCATACATCCATATAAATGTTTGTTGTATTACCCTAAATCAGCAGAAATCTTAACTTACGTATATGCCATACGATATTTGAGGCTTCGATTTGCTGTCTTAGAAATGGTTTGAAGATTTACATGTATAACCAAAATTGAATAAAAATACATACATGAATACAAATACATACATGTATCTCACTTTACTTCAACCATATATGTATTAAAAAATAATGAATAACAACAAAATTATACAAATAACATTCATGTATCTAAATAACATCTATGTACCAAGCACTGTAAAACTTATGTTATTATGGTGTAAACCAGTCTTTGAGTATGATGGTGCTTCAGAAGTTACAAAAAACCATGTTATATCTCACTTTTGTAACTATTAATTCATCATCTACCATCACTTCCTCTTCAATATTACCTGGGAATTATGACAAAAAGTTAAATTCATATAGCTAAAGGAACAAATTAACTTTATAATTTATACAACATTAATGAATAAAATAAAAATGAAAACTTTAATATATTGAAGTCAAGATACAAGTGAAACCCATAGACTGGAGATCGAAAAACTAAAAAAAAAAAAAAAAAGAGAAAAACATTAGTATACCATGAGTAGATAAGAATCTCATGTATATCATTCACGGATAATAAAATACCAATAAACATTCAAGAAAATCAAACCCAGATTGAGAAATCAACATTCACCAAATCAAAAAGCATGAGTAGATAAGAATCTCAGATATGTCATCACCAAATATAGATTGAAAACCTAATAAAAAAATTACCAATAAAGCAAAAAACCCCTTTTATTATTCCTTATTCCACCATTAAAGTTTCTGATTCTTCTGTTACTCATTAATTACAACCGCAATGATGAAGTCGCGTCCTCCGTCTCCACTGTCGCCGACAGCCGGTTCATCTCGAGTAATCTTCCGGCCACTGTAAAACAACCGTCGTCACCGTCTGTGACGGAAATACAGCGATTATGCAACAACATTCGCCAAAGCCTCAGATCTGCCGTCGAAGCCCTAATTCCGCCGCCAGCGCCACATATAAGGGTTTCAATAGTTGCGGGTACCATTATAATCGAAAGGAGATGCTGGATTGAATGGCGGTACTAATGATCCTTGATTCGGCCGGTAAAAGTGGCCGGAAATGAAAGATAAAATGGTGGTGGGGTTTTTGTTTTGGAAAAAGAAACAATGGAGGTTTGAGATAGAGATAGTTGGTATCCAAAGCAATAAATGGAGATAATGAGTGAGAAATACACGGCATGTTACTATATTTTTTTTTTGTTTTTGACAAAATACCTAGAATGCCCCTAATGAATTTAAACCCTTAATTTTGAATCTAATGGTCTATATTTGGTTCTTACAGTTCTAAAGCGAAAATTGGTTCTGATTTTAATTCTTCACTATATATATATATATATATATATATATATATATATATATATATATATATATATATATATATAAGTGAAGGGGTTGTGGATGCTAACTTTTTAAAGAATAGGGACTTAACTATGAAAGCCTTTAACAGTTAAAGAATATGCCAACTTTTGCAGTGATAATGAATTGAAAGCCCCATTTAATAAGAGAAAAGGAAACTAAAGTTCAAGTGCGTGAGATTCCTCAGTGTAAAACGGAACCCCGTTTTTAAAAGTCTAATGAACAGTCAAATGCCTACGGTTAATGTATATATAAGAGAATAAACTTATTAAAATCATCATACTTCCTCCGATTTAAAATTAGTGATACGGTTCACGGTTTTTTAGGCAAAATATGATAATAATAATTAAATTAGATTAATTGGATGGTTAGTGGGAAATTGGTCCCACAAATTTTGAATAAAGTGAGGTTAATGATGTTTAAAAGTAAAAGTAAGGGTAAAAATTTCATTTCAAGTTACAGTAAGAATAGTAAAAAAAACCCCATAAACCAACTGGAAAAAATGAAATCGAAGTAACTGGTCCATCTTGACTCGAGTTTTCCAATTTTCTGGCGGTTTTAGTATTTCAAATTTTCTGTTTGCTTAATATTGTTCTAAAAACTACACAAAATTGATACAAAAAAGTGCACAAAATGGTCTAAAAGACTGCAGAAAATTGACCATAAATTGTACACAAAAACTGCGCAAAATAACCAAAAAAATGCATAAAGTGGCCTAAGAAAACTGCACAAAAGTGACAACAAAACCCCCAAAAGATCACAGTCCAAAATCGTAACCGACTGAACCTCTTCATGTCCTCTTATCGATCCGGTTAGTTGCCCTTTTCTAGCTCATTTGATTTGGGCTAAATTCGTCCAATGTAGTTCTAGAACCGTGCACACGCCTATAACTCCTCAATACTATATCTATGAAGAGATTGATGCCGTAGTTAAATATTATGATAGTAGCTCATAACTCATTATATGTTATGGATGATTTATAGAAATTTTTATAAATTTCTCTGAGTTTTTCCATGTTCAACATCAATTTTATATATTTTCAAACATTTTATTGTTTTTTAATAGGCATGGCCGCACGGGCATTACAGTTTTGTAATCTGACTGGTTACTTGGTGAAAAAGATAAGGCGTTGCCCATGACTTATAGGTCATGGGTTCAAGTCTCGTCGTGGACAAGTAGTGGGGTTTATTCTTCATAGGTGGAGAGTTCGAAGGAAGTAGGGCTGTCAAATCGTGCTATCATTTCGTGTTTCTGGATAACACGACACGACTCGAATTCGTTCAACACGAAAACAACTCGACACGAAGTCGTGTTTTATTTTGCTAACACGAACACGACATGATTAAAAAAACGATAAACACGACAAACACGAAAAACACAAAATAAATAACAAATTTCTTACTTATTATATGCTAAAAACACGACAAACACGAAAAAACATGACAAAATCATAACTATCGTGTCAATTTCGAGTTAATCTCTGAACACGAACACGACACGACACGACTTCGTGTTTGTTTTACACAACACGAACACGAATTCAAATTTAAATTTCTGTCTCAATTTCGTTTCGTTTCGTGTATTTTTGTCGTGTCATGTCAAGTTTTGACAGCCCTACAAGGAAAGCATATCATCCTTGTAGATATCACTGTCTAAGCTCGAATCACTAACCGGTCATTTAAAAAAAAAAATTCTGACTGGTTACATTACCAACCACTAAGCCTTTGTCCATCTTCGTTGAAATGTTTCCACACTATAAATTAATCATTAACAACCGGATAAAATATATAAAATTGGAAATGTCTTGAATCATGAAACTTTGACAAAAATTATTCAATAATGCAACATCCACTACACTTTTTCTTCATATTTTCGCTAGCATTATTAGTGTTTGACCATAAAAATATCACGTGTTACGAATATAATTTGCTCCTTTGTTATTTATTAACAGCATAAACAAAACTTATTAAAAATAAAAAAATAATAAGAAACTAGAAACACTGATGAAAAAACTCTCCATTCTTGTATTTCCAAATACTACATAAAACCGTAAAATGCCCACATAAAAAATTTGCATCCTTTTATTTTGTCAACTTGATGTTCTCCATTCAATGACATGCTCCAAACAAAGAATATCAACCAAACAATGCTCTTTGTTATCTTTTTGTTCATCTAACAATATCTTTTTTGACACTTATTACACGTGTTCAACTTTTTTCTTATAGTTAATGAGATACGATTATTATCCAAATATTCAACACAATAACAAGTCAAAGAACATCCATGCACGTGCCACTACATTTTATTATAACTCCATATAACATTACATTCTATTACAAAACATGTTAAAAACGTCATCCTACCTATACATATCGTGCAAAATCACCCGCATTCATATGTACACATTACCATCATACAACCTCGTTCAAATCCACCATTTAAATGCATCATAACCTCGATCGTCCCATTCGTTTCAACGGATTTACAGACAACCGTTTACGACCAGAAGTAAACGGTTGCCTATTTTCAAACTTAATATCCCACCCTTCAACGTTTTTAGGCACACAAACGTCAAAAAGCACTTGACCAAGAACACTATGAGGACTCAAACTCGGTGGACTTGATGTTAAATGAACGATTTTTCCTTCTTTTTCTTCATCTTGCAACGATCCCGATTCTTTTTCGGTTTGATATTCGGCCGAACTTGGTAAGAAAAAATGGTCGTTTGGTCCGGTTGCTACTCTTCTTAAGCTTTGATTTGAATCAACCGCCGCATTTTGTAGGTCACAAATTAATTCACATATTTTATCGTGCATGCCTTCCATTCCGTTACGTTCGCCGAGTTTTTGTAGCTTTTGGTTGAATATTGAAATTGAGTGGTTGAGAAACTCGGTAATGGCGGCATTGTATTGGATTGTATTGTGCTTGTAGTGACCTACACGAAAAAAGAATACAGAATTAAAAAAGTTTAAGTAAAAGGTGATCTATAAAGGGCAAAATGGTCATAACGGGTAATTAATAAACTAACCAACATGAGGAGAGTCCTTCCATCTAATAAGCCGAACATGTCCTCCTAATCCTTCAACTTGTTGAGCAAATGAGTGTATAACTCTAAATGGGGCAAGATCGTCATTTCCCGAACATAATATAAGAAACGGGGCCTCCAAACCCTACAATTTAAATAAATAAATAAATAAAGGAAAATGATAATGACAACCCTTCGGACTGTCATTAAGAAGACAAAATATCAAAAGACAACCTCTCTCAATTTTAGGAATATTACTTTTTTAATCAATGTACAAGCTTTTTATGCATGTTAGTGACAACCCTAAGGGCTGTCATTAACAAAACCCATAAATAAATAACCGAGTATTAGAATACTCAAACACAATAAAACTGAGTAAATTACACAAATGGTCCTTTAGTTTCATAAATACACTGGTAGTCCTTATTTCTGAAACTATTGACAACCAGACGTTAACTTTTCCCATCAAACACACGGATTTTTATGGGTTTCAAATTGGTGATGGGAAAGGGAAAATGACAGATTTACCCCCTCGTGCATCACACGTGACCATACTTGACGGGAAAAATAAACGTGTGTTTAGGTAAAGGACCAAACGTGTCAATAGTTTCAAAATCAAGGACTATCAGTGTAGTTTATGAACTAAAGGACCAAATATGTAATATGGTACAAACCTAAAGGACCATTTGTGTAATATACTCATAAAACTACATCAAAAATATGCATATATTGAAACTTACCACAGAGGCATAAAGTGTTTGCCAGTATTCAGACCGTTGTGATCCAAATCTAGTTAGAAATAAAGCATCCAAACCAGATGTGACACCTTTTGCAACCATTGATGCCAATTTTGAAGAACCGGGTATGTTTCGAATGGATGGATGTAGTGCAAAACGGGCACCCAAATCACCGGTTACATTAACTGGACCAGAGTCAAACATTTGACCAGATATGCAGGCCGTGATTAACCGATTATCCTCCTTCACAAAAAAAAAAAAATACAATAAGAAAAAAGGAAAATAAAAAAGACAAGAATTTGACATACTTACCGGACTGAGATGTGCTTCACATGTTCCTTGGATGATCTGAATCGTAATTAAAAATATTAATTTTGTGATTAATTATTTTTTGAAATGAAGTTTTTTTTTACCTGAAGAAGTTTATACATGCAAGCCTGTGAACCACCGGAAAAGGATGCAAGGACTATTGGGCATGGTTTACCTCTCAACTCCTAAATATTAAAAAGTGTGTTTAATAGCAATTAACTTTTGATTAGACAGCTTAAGAGAGATTAACTGACCTCTAAAAGCTCATTGAGAACAGAAAATGCAAGTGACGTGGCTCTCTCAGGAAAAAATCTGCACATATCAGTTGCATTAGGGGTTTTTACAGGTACCACATAAATAATTTTGTTCTCAAGTTTTTTTATTTTTTTGGTTGCAAAATTGTTAATATCCAAAAACAATAACAGATATATCAAAAAGAATGAATTAGTGGGATACTGTGAATCTATATCCGTATATGCTTTATACCTTGAGCATTCCAGAATATATGATTGCGTTAATCAGAATCTACACTACTAAAACGTCAATTAGCCTACAAAATACTAAAATTCTGGAAAGCACTCAGAATCAATTAAACAGATTTCAGATCAATTTCATCTTCAAACCCTAGAAAAAACGTAACTGAGTAGAAATAAACTTACGGATTGAGGAAATCGGAGAGAACAACGAGAGAATTCCATCCAATAGACGAATACAGATCGACATAACTATTCAATTGAGATCCCTGAAGCGAACCCCAAGCGAAAATTACAACGATTCCTTCGTTTTTGGATGATGATTTTGTCTGCTGATCATTTCGAGACCAGCAAAAGGTTCCACCTCCACCACTGGTCATCATACCCTTATCCAGTAATTGAAACCCTAACTGAATATGATGGTTACTGAAGATGAATTGAAAGGGGGAGATGAGTGTGGTGGTGGATGATCGAGGGGTTTGTATTGTGATGGTGAGGTGGGGTCCGGCCGGTGATGCGGCAGTGTGATCGCTTGGCAGAGACGTGTTTTGGGTTTCACCTTTTTTCTGCCGTGGGATCATGGTCCAATTATGTCATAATATATATAGATAGATATCGTAAATTTATCTAATATTTATATAAATGTTTAACAAAAGTCGTATAACATTTAATCAGGTTGGAGTTGACATGGTGGTAAGATCTAGATCGTATATAACCTACCTAATTTGTTAATTTAATTAAATCAATCGGGCTCCGAATTTTAGTTGTTAAAAAGTCCATCTCAAATTTATTTTTCCACTAGATAAAAGGTACATAGTTTTAAAAAAATGCAATTATTATACTGTGCACCAATAAAATCTCATATTTATCCACTTATAGCTCATATGATTGGTTGTAATTCGAAATTGACAGTAATTTTGGGACAAATTAAAATAGTAAGGTGCACAATAAAAATGGGACGGAAGGAGTAGTATAAAGGTTCTAATGCTTTAGGATGGTAGGTATATGTACCACCAGCCAAACTAAAGTTTTTATCACATCAGATATCATCTAAGCAATCAACTCAAATCACTTTTTAGGAAATAACAACTATAGCACCAAAATATCCCAAAACTTGGTTACTTCTTGTTACCCACCTGGTGAGCTTCTGTGGTCGTGGCCACCCTTCAACTATGAAGCCCCCCTCACATTGTGACAAAGGGGGGTTCCTTGCTCTACCACGACGTGATACAAAGTCATCCTCTTCGGGCGTAGAGAAGACCCATACCTTATAGCTTTAGGGAAGTGATTTTAACACAAATAAACAACTCTAAATATCACAATTATTGTTTTATAGTACTTGTATATTATGCTTTAGATATTGTACACTATGGTGCATGAAGTAATTTATATATTGTCGAAATCACCTTCCTTTTATAAAAACTAGAAAGATACATGTCTACGACGCGGGTAACATGTAACTATAGTTTGCGGCGACCAATTGGTAGATAATTGTGGGCTGGGATGGGGGCGGTGATATTGATGGTGGGCGGTGGAGGTGGTCGCAGGTGGCGGTTGGTAGTCACGGGTGGTTAGCAATGGTGATGATAACTTTTTCAGTTGGTTAGCGTATTATGTTAATAACATATTTGTCATATGTTCGAGTCTTACATGATGCATATTTTTTACAAACACAAATCTATTCTGAAATAAAAAGTGTGTACAGATGAAGGATCTTATAATCTTGTATAAGAAAGGAAAGATTTAAAAAAGCAGACTGAGATAATTTTCTATAATAATCTTACAAATAGTATAAAAGCGGTAAGAATGAAAGTTCTCACTTCTAAACAAGTAACTATCCCCTACCCATAAAAACATGAAATAATTCATCATAGAAAAGCGAAAATACGAATACATGTTATACCAACCATTCCTGTTCATGTTTGATACCAAGACGAAAACAAACATTGCAAAGTCTTCAATCTTACAATCTCTCTCATGATAATGTCTTGACTACTTCAAAAATTTGTAACATATAAAAGTAGTACTCTAGAAGTGCATAAAAATTGATTGGACAAGCTTCTTGGAAGAACTTTCTTTGACTAAACATGGACTTGGTATGTGGTGGTTTAATAGCAAAATGATATCCCACGTAATCCATGACTTCATAATTGTTAATTTGTTTATTCCTTCTACTAATTTTAAACCGCGTGCGATACAAAGACATGCTAAGAAAAGCTATAGTAAAACTAAATGTTTTTAACAAGTATAGTGGACTTCCGCGCGTTGCTGTGGATATATTTTGTCTATACTTGTTAAGTGTTTGGAAAAAAAAGTTAAATAGAAAAAAGAATTATATAAAGCAAATTTAATTTGTACTATGCACTTACGCTAACAAATTAATTTGTTAACACACTAATCATTTCATTCAAGACAAATGAAAATTGTTTGAATGGCAAATTAATAATAATAGAAAATGGCCGAACATTTAACCTAAACTTAAATTCGCACCTTCTAAATAGGAAAACAAAATCTATTAACTTTTACAAAATTCATTTTATGCTGGATATTTACCTATACCATTCAACAAATCATTTGAAGTATTTTATATATTTAGATGTTGTTTTGTGCAAGTACTAATATAATATTTATATAGATATAATAAAAGTACTTATAATAAATTTTATTGATAAGGTTAGTAGGGATTACCCTACATATATAGCCCGTCACAATTGATCTACTACCAATATGGCTCACGTCACATTTTCGATGAGCGCCTGTCAAGTCATGACTGGTCGACCGCCTGTGACCGCCTGTCAAGTCACGACCGCTGTCAAGTTATCACCGCCTGTCAAGGATCGTCAACGCCTGTCATTAGAGTCGGACGTCCCGTCATAATGGCGCTTCATGACTGTCATAATAGTAAGGCGTTACACGACGCCCTCATAATGGCGCTTCATGACTGCTTTATTGCAGTCATAATGGGCCAACGTCCATATACCTGAGACTGGCCATATAAATACATGGCCTACGCATTGTCGAAATGACACACTGAAACAGAGGAAGAAAGCCTAAAGCACAGAGATAACATACTCTCACTTTCACCTTCGCACTCAACCTCGATCACCCTAGGTTCGCCAAGAGCTTGTTGGGTTTGCACTGTGATCATCACAGGAGATCCAAGGTTGCTCGAATATTGGCGCCATCCGTGGGACACGTTTTTAAACGGCGTTTCACTTTTCCAAACTTTTTTTTCCCTCAATAATCAAACCGTTCCTATGGCGGATACACAGCCATCGCTGATCACTTCTTCATCGCCATTAATAACCACTACCGTGATTACCACTATACCCGAGGCGGTGATAACCTCGCCTAGTCGTATCATGGAACCATACGTCGATTCTGAGTGGACGGTGTCGGATGTCAGGACACGAGGGTATCCCTCTTTAACAAGTCCATTTTTCTCCACAAGGCTCGTTGGATCAAGTTCGTTTACCTCAGCACAGCCAGTGACGCCCATCCCTTCAGTTCAGCCTCTTTTGTCCCACGGGACAAGCTCTCAAGAGGATGGCACGGATCCGGTCAGACAGCCTGCTTCCAACTTTCCGCAGGCCGCTACGCCAGGGGTTCGGGAGGATCCAATTGTGGAGTTACTCCGCAGGTTGACTCAGAGTACTCAGCCGCCACCACCTCCCCCACCACCTACTTCATCGGACCTGTTCTCTCAGTTGGTGGCGGCGTTGCGCCCAGCACCGCAGCCAACGGTTGTTCAACCAGTAGATCCATTGTCACAATTATTGGAGCAGTTAAGACAACCACCCATTCACACCCCACCACCACATCCACCACAGGACACGTCTAATGACATGTTGCGCGTGTTGCAAGCACTCGTGGCCGCAGCCGCCCCACCCCGAGCAGCCACTATGCCTTTGTCGGTAGTTAGTTCGAAGTTCTGTGACTGGGTGGCCCGATTCCCACTCCCTGATAAACAAAAAGTTCCGTCCATCGTAGGTACTTACGACGGTACGCGAGATCCTGATGACCACCTTGCTCTTTTTGAACATGCCATTATGACCGAGAAATGGCTAGACCCAGTCGCTTGTCACATGTTCCCTGGCACGTTGCAGGGTTTCGCTCGTGATTGGTTTGCTAACTTACCGGAGAGGAGTATTCAAGACTTTGCAGATCTAAAGGCTAAATTTGTGACTCACTTTATCCAACAAAAGAAGCAGCAGAGAACTCATATAGAAGCACATTTGCTGCGACAAAGGGAAGGCGAGGGGTTACGCGACTTCATTCAGCGTTACACGCAGGAGTGCCAGAAAATTGTCGCCTTACCCGAAAGCCAACAAATTTCGGGTTTTACCCTCTCCTTGCTTCCAGGACAACTGCAAGAAAAGTTAATCAAGAGAACTCCAATTACTTTCAAAGAAGCCACGGACAGGGCATATGACTATTTAAGGTCAAAAGAAACTGTCTCCCTGACAAGAGAGGTAGGCGGCAAGTCATGGACCGACACGTCAGATCGCAGACATGATGCTCTAACTGGTGACCATCAACGAGATGAAAGGAGCACCCGGAGGTTTGGCCCATACGATAAACATCCGTCTGAGCGTGCTCTTAGCAAAACACCAAAAGAAATCTTGATAACAGAGCAGGTGTGCACTACCTTCACACCTCCACCCCAGATGGAGCATAGGTCGGGTACGAAAAACATGAATAAATACTGTGATTTCCATGAAGATCATGGACACGACACGAATGTTTGTAGAGAGTTAAAAAGGGAAATCAGGCGGGCTTTGGAAGAAGGCAAACTAGAACACCTTGTCCCTGGCGCTAAGCAGCAAGCAAATAAACCTCCACTTAAGAAGAGTTATGCCTGGCAAAAGAAGGGGGAAGACACAGAACATCCCAGACCACCTGATGGTCATATCCTCATGATACATGAGGGAGCCAATATTAACTGACCTATCAAGGTGCGATAGTCTTTACTGTCATTTCTTCCTTTATGTTTTCAATACATGTTTCCAAGCACATGGAATGTCATGGTCATGCATGAAACTGGCGATAATAACATTTGGTCTGATCTTGTATCCCAATATTATCTCACAATATCATTTTTCTATGGTTTTTGCATAACCAAATAAATATTGAAGTAAGGATTCAATACAAAAGGCATAAGGCCACAATAGACATCTTAGTCTAAAGCCAAACATGCACTTTCATTACGTACAATGTTACAACTTGAACACGTATGTGCATGTACACAGTTAAGCACATAGTTCAATACAACATGTATGAAGCCAAGAAAGACAACTTTGTCTGGCCAAATAACATACAATCATACTCGTCTTTTAATCTACTTGATAAAAGATAAACACTTCTCACTGGGAAGCGACAATCCTCGCGAGTAAACAAAGTAAAGGTTAACCAACAAAAGTGCCATTGGCACAGTGTCACAGGCACAATATGAAGCATACATCTGAGATACCCAAATCCACCCAGGTCATTGGCATACAAAGGCATCATGGGCTCTCAAGAAATTGTCATACGAACAACCAAATATACACACTGTCATGCACACCCAAGACGGTGTCATGGACACAACATCCATAATAAATAAAAAAAAAGATAAAAACAAAAACGTGTTATTGGCTTGATCATCCAATAAAACATTATTTTTCAAAGCAAAGCAATGGACAAGCAAGTACTAAGGTAGCGAGCAACTCAGCTAAAACCTGCAGCAAACAACATACAATTACAGTTAGGAGAGGAGTTAACGATTTAAAGCATATAAAAGAGTACGCCGGTCAGGGCCAGCCACGGTTCAATTTAGCCAGCCGACTAGTTTTGGCTTGCGATATAAGTGCCGGCCCATACAACCCTAAACCGCGGGCCCGTAGCCCCTATACCGCCTGTCAAACCCTAACCCTAAACTAGTCGAACAACCCTATACCGCCGAATACCCAAGACCGCCGGTCAACCACCCTAAAACCGCCGGTCCACCACACCCAAAACCGCCGGCCCGAACATAACCCTAAACCGGCGTTAAACTCTAACCCTCGGGTACACCCGGTCCACATAGGTCGAAACGCTACAGCCTAAACCCTACCGCCGGCCTAAACCGAGCATCCCTAAAACGCCGGACAACATAGGCTAAACCCTACCGCCTAAACCATACCGACGGTTTCGCCTATGGTTCCAATCACCTTGCGACCGCCGGACCAGCGGACCGCCGGTCCTGCCATTCGACCGCCGGTTCTAGATCGCTTTGTATCACCTGCCATTCGACCGCCGGTTCTAGATCGACTGTCGCCTCTAAACTTGGCGATCAAACTGTTTGTACCGTCGGTAATTGCGAACGACCGTCGCCCGACCACCCTAAACCGCCAGCCCGTAAAACCGATTGCCAAACCCTTAAACAGCCGGCACGTAAAACCTAATACACCCGGTCGGCCTCAACCATAAAACCACCGTTTAAGGCAATAAACCGTCGGTCAAGGAGGATAAACCGGCGGTCAAATGGGCACCCTCAAGCTACAACCGGTCTAAACCCTAAAGCTGCTGCCGCCGGTCACTTAATCAAACGCCGGACTCCCATAACAGCCGGTCTAAATGATGATCGACGCCGACTAATTCGATCGCCGGTCTCCCCTACCGCCGGTCTAAAACTGCCCCTCGGTCTAAAATTGACCGCCGGTCGAAACTAGACAGCCGGTCCAAACGATCGACTCGAGTCCGCCTCCGGTTTGCTAACGATATTGCTTGCGGTGTCGATCGAACCCTACAGCGTGCCGGTCTGCCTAGGGCAACCGATGCACTCGATCGAACAAAAAAAAAAAAAAAGACTTACGAATGATGGTAGTTACGACTTGCAAATCGATGTTTTGGCAAATCCTAACTTGGGGGCATGATAAGGTTAGTAGGGATTACCCTGCATATATAGCCCGTCACAATTGATCTACTACCAATATGGCTCACGTCACATTTTCGATGAGCGCCTGTCAAGTCATGACTGGTCGACCGCCTGTGACCGCCTGTCAAGTCACGACCGCTGTCAAGTTATCACCGCCTGTCAAGGATCGTCAACGCCTGTCATTAGAGTCGGACGTCCCGTCATAATGGCGCTTCATGACTGCTTTATTGCAGTCATAATGGGCCAACGTCCATATACCTGAGACTGGCCATATAAATACATGGCCTACTCATTGTCGAAATGACACACTGAAACAGAGGAAGAAAGCCTAAAGCACAGAGATAACATACTCTCACTTTCACCTTCGCACTCAACCTCGATCACCCTAGGTTCGCCAAGAGCTTGTTGGGTTTGCGCTGTGATCATCACAGGAGATCCAAGGTTGACGTCGCCTGGTCTTTGTGTTTGACAATCGTTGCTCGAACATTTATAAAATATATTTATTATAGGTCAAATTGGAGTTGAAAAATAAAAAATATACAAAATTACATTACATGCAAAGACAAAAGAAAACAATTTTTTTTTTTTTGGTAAAATGATGGTTTGAATGAAGGCCTGAAGTCTTACCATTGCTACAAAGAAACTTTTGTTTATTAATCCTACATATGATTTATATATCATACTAGCTTCATAGTAAAGATGATCAAGATTGATGCTTTATTCTATTACAATAACATGGTTTAAATAATACAAAGATACAAGCATATTCTCTAGAATTATGCTCTATTCCTAATTACACTAAGGAAGGTAATAAAGACAATTAATGGGTATTTACTAGGGTCAATATTCTATTGACTATTCTACTGACTAATATACTCCCCGGTAGTTGGAACAGGAGGTGACCGAATGCACAAACTGTTATTGAAACGTTGAAAAAATTGCCGAGGAAGACCTTTGGTGAAGATGTCGGCATACTGTTGATCGGTGGGGACATGGAGGACCCGTATGCGACCGATTTTTACAAGGTCTCGAACAAAATGAATGTCAATTTCTACGTGTTTTGTTCGTTGATGTTGTACCGGATTGTCGGATAGTACACAGCGTAGATGTTGTCACAATAAACGAGCATGGCTTTTGTAATTGGTACATGAAGTACAAGGAGTAAGTTGCGTAGCCAACTTGTTTCGGCAGTTGCAATGGCGACTCCTTTATATTCGGCTTCGGCACTAGAACGAGAGATAGTGGGTTGTCTCTTTGAAGACCATGAGACAAGATTGTGCCCGAGAAAAACGCAATAGCCCGATGTGGACCTTCGAGAGTCGGGGCAACCTCCCCAATCGGCGTCCGAGTATGCGGTTACGTTGAGTGATTTGGACGCATTTATATGAAGCCCTTGAGTAGATGTGCCTTTTAAATAACGAAGAATTCGTTTGAGGAAGTTAAAGTGAGGCTCTCGAGGGGGATGCATGAAAAGACACACTTGTTGAACGGCATATGTGATGTCCGGTCTTGTGAAGGTGAGATATTGGAGGGCCCCGACCAAGCTTCTATATAGAGTGCCATCCTTTAATGGATTACCGGCGGTGACGCTTAGCTTGGATGATGTGTCAACGGGTGTGGCAATCGGGTTACACGTGGCCATATTAGCTCTTAAAAGAATATCACTAACGTATTGGGATTGAGATAAGAATTGACCGGTTTTTGTTTTGGTTACTTAAATTCCGAGAAAATGATGTAGATTGCCCAAATCGGTCATCGCGAACTCTTTGGATAACGTTTTTATGACTTGTTTTAAGAATGCATCATTGGATGCCGTTAAAATAATATCGTCGACATATAAAAGTAAATATGCCATGTTTTGCCCACGACGATAAACAAATAATGATGTGTCGGTTGTGGTACTTTTGATCCCATATGATGTGATGAACGTTGCAAAACGGTGATACCATGTCCGAGGTGCTTGTTTAAGCCCATATAGTGATTTTCGTAATTTGCACACATGATTTGGGTGATTACGATCGACGAAACCGGGTGGTTGATGCATATAAACCGTTTCGTTTAAATTTCCATGTAAAAATGCATTCTTTACGTCGAGTTGATGAATCGACCAAGAGCGAGAAACGGCTAGAGTGAGAACGGTCCGGATTGTTGTAGGTTTGACAACCGGGCTAAACGTTTCATCACAATCAATCCCACTTGTTGAAATTTACCGTTAACCACAAGTCTTGCTTTGTGCCGAGATAAAGACCCATCGGATTTAAATTTGTAGCGATATAGCCAAAGACACCGAATGATGTGAGCATCGGTGGGTCGTGGAACCAATTCCCATGTTTTGTTTTCACATAAAGCTTTGTATTCATCCATCATTGCGTCTTTTCAATTTGGATCTAAGAGTTCAAGGTGGGGGTTTTTGGGTATTGGTGATATAGTGGTGGTGTGAAGGTTTAGTCTTTCCGGTGGTCGAATAGCGTGGTTGCGGGAGCGGGTTGTCATGTGGTGGGTGGGTGCGGGCGGTGGGGGTGGTGGTGGATTTGGTTGGGATGCGGGCGGTGGGGGTGGTGGTGGATTTGGTTGGGATGCGGGTGGTGGATGTGGGTGGTGACGGGTTAGGTGGTGTCGAGTTGGGTGTAGGTGGCGTAGGTGATGTAGGTGGGGTCGGGTTGGATGTGGTTGGCGGAAGGGTGGCGGATGTAGTGGTTTGTAGTGGTGGGGTGGGGTTTGTAATGTTATTGTTTTGTGGGTGGTGGTTTTGGGTATTGTAATGGGTCATGGTGGATGGTAGGTTAGTATCGGGATTAAGGAACGTATAATCAATGTTGGGTTGGGTTGGTTTGGCAAAAGGAAAGACGGTTTCGTCAAATGTGACGTGTCGTGATATATGGATTTTGCCGGTTGAAGGATCAAGACACCGATACCCCCGGTGGTTGGTTGGGTATCCTAGAAATACACATCGTATGGATCGGGTGTCAAGCTTGTGATTTCGAGTAGCGGATAAGTTTGGGTAACATGCACACCCAAAAACACGAAGGTGGTTGTATGTAGGTTGTCGTTGGTAGAGGATATAGGTGGGTGTTTGGTTTTGTAATGTTTTGGTGGGTGTGATATTGTGAAGGTATGCGGCGGCATGTAAAGCATCTACCCAAAATGTGGTTGGTAGTGAGGCGTGTGCCAAAAGAACAAGAATGATTTCATTTAAACGTCGAGTCATTCTTTCCGCTTTTCCGTTTTGAGGTGAAGTTTGGGGGCATGAAAAACGGAATTGTAACCCATGAGTGGTGGAAAATTTGTGAAAATTTTTGTTATCAAATTCACCACCCATGTCATATTGAAAACTTTTAATTTTTGTGTTAAATTGTGTTTGAACAAAGTTATGAAATTGTGTAAAACGAGTAAAAGTTTCCGATTTGAATTTTAAGGGATAAACCCAAACGTATTGTGTGTAGTTATCAATCAAAACCATGTAGTATTTGTAACCATTGGCGTTTTTAACTGGGGACGTCCAAAGGTCACAATGAATTATGTCAAAAGGTAATAAAGTGTTAGAGTTTGAATCGTGAAAAGGAAGACGTTTGTGTTTAGAAATTTGACACGAATGACATAACGAATGAGTGTTGGAATCACTCTTATTACACACAATACTAGACTTATTACGTAAAAAAATAATGATATTTCCGTCCGTTGACCAAGACGTAAATGCCATAAAGCGGGTGTTGCCATTGTGTTGAGAGCAAGATGCGGTGGAGATGGAGTTGTGAACGGATAAAGCGGACCAGTACTATTGTGGCGGGAAATAATCTTCCCACTCTTGTAATCTTTCATAAAAAAACCAAACGGGTCAAATTCCAGAGATACAAAATTATCGATTGTGAATTGGCGAACGGAAACAAGATTTTTAATGATATTGGGTGTATAAAGGACATTTTTTAACCGAAGGTGTTTCGGGTCGGTTTGTAAGTTATGGTTTTCCGGTTCCGTTCACCGATATATGGTTACCATTACCGACAAAAATCGATTGGATGCGAGAGTAGATAGAAAAATTTTCAAGTTTACTGACGTCACCCGTGAGGTGAGATGTGGCCCCCGTGTCCATGTACCACTCGTTATCTTCTTGAGGATTGAGAGATACGGCCTGAAACGCGGCTCCAATGTCCGTCGGGTCTAGTGCATCATAAGACCCGACAACGTTTGCTTGACTCGAATCGTTGGGTTGAGAATTGTTGGGGCGATTTGAGTTGCGGTTTTGGTTTGACCGAGGGGGCTGTGGGTACCACGGGTAGGGCCACCCGTTTTGAGATGGGTACGGGCATGGAGGAGGAGCCATGGGCCACCATGGGTGTGGTGGAAACGGGACTCTCGGGCCAGAATTACTGCCACTGTTTCGGCGATTTTGAGGCTGATTTTGATGCCGATTACCCGAATAATTGCCACTGTTGTGATAGTTTCCTCGGGACTGATTTGAGTTCCGAGTATTGCGAGTGGGCGGGGGGGGGGGGGGGGGTCGGATATGACATTGGCTTCACCAACTGTGGCAGCTTGTTTCGTGTCTTCCCGAGCAGTTTGTCAATTCTGATTTAATTGGAGCATGCTACGGTCCGTGTCCCAATTAGGTAAGGTTTGGTTAATGTAAGCGGCGACCGTATCATACTCCAAAGGAAGACCACAAACTAGTTGAAGAACTAGACGCTGCGCGTTAACGGGGTTGTCAACGTCATTCAATTGATCGGCTAAGTCTTTTAGTTTTTGACAGTAGTCATCTAATGAAGACGATGATCGTAACGTGAGATTGGTGAATTCATGTTCGAGGGTCGCGGCACGCGAGCCCTTGTTATTCAGAAATAGATCATTAATTTTTTACCCATGCTTTGTACGCGGTTGTATCCGGTTCAAGTACACGAGTAAGAAGATCATCGGAAAGGGATCCATAGATCCACTGCAAGACGATGGCGTCTATTTCAGTCCACTGTTCGAGTTCTTGGGGGTTAGTCGGTGGTGTGGTGCCATTGATATGAGTGAGGACTTTGTAGCCCTTGGCGTGTAGACGAAATAGTTTGACCCATGACGAGTAGGTCACTTTGATTCCGTCAAGAACCCGAACCTTGTTTTGGATATTGGTAACCGTATAAACGGGATGTAAAGTATTGGTTTTTGGTGGGTTTGTGCTGGGTTCGCCCATTGAAAGGAGAGGGAATAGCCGAAGCTATTGATGGTTAAAAAAACCAGAGGTTGGACGAAGCCAGTAATGGTGGCCGAAGCACACAAGGGATCGGAAAATATGGAGAGGAAAGGGAAGGCCTGATACCATAAAGGTGATCAAGATTGATGCCTTTTTCTATTACAATAACATGGTTTAAATAATACAAAGATACAAGCATATTCTCTAGAATTATGCTCTATTCCTAATTACACTAAGGAAGGTAATAAAGACAATTAATGGGTATTTACTAGGGTCAATATTCTATTGACTATTCTATTGACTAATACATAGCCCGCCCGACTGGGCAGGCATGCTTCAAGAGATATGTAGGAAAATAACGAAATATTGATACTGTTTAAATAATATTGATATTGTTTAAATAAATAGCAATCCATAATCTTAATAATGAGAAATAATTTTTGATACATTAATAAATGTTATATGAAATTTATAGACTAAATAAAACTTTGTAAACAACATTTGATGTTGAATTAGTGTAATTGTAATCTTTGTCGCAACAAATAACCTTCAATCCTTTGTTGCTTTTAACTCTTGAGACATCGAAACCATGTGAGAATACTGGTTTTTGAAGAAACAAACCAACTTGCGACAATGTCTGACCTTGGCTTTTGTTAATAGTCATACCAAAGCAAACTTCCAATCAGTTACATATGAGAACACCACCTCCTTGAAGTAACTCAAATTATAACACGAACGAACGCGATCAGTGAGATAACCTGAACGTAAAAATTATTTTGGTAGTTAAAGAAGAATTATTATGGTTATAACTACCATCTGCAATCATATTTGACATGGTTTACTGTAATACTCCCTCCGTCCCTAAATAAAGTTCCCATTTGTGTTGGGCACAATATTTTAGGAGATGGTTAGTGGTGGGGTATTTGGTATTACTTTTGAATAAAATATAAGTTTTGTTTGGAGAGAGAAAGTATTTTAAGAGATAGTTAGTGGTGAAAGTATTGGTAATAATATTATTATATTAAGTGGGTCCCTTAAGTTTGAGAAATGAGAACTTTATTTAGGGACAAAACTTGAAGGTGAAATGAGAACTTTATTAAGGGACGGAGGGAGTATGATTTTAACAATTCACATGTTTGACTATTATAGGTAAATGTAACAATACTCATAACAGATGGATAATGTATCATATTTGACATCACTACGTATCAAAACAGTAACATGGTTGACTTTTATAGTCAAAACAATCATGGTTGACTATTAATATATTCATATGGTCATTAGTTAAAGTGGATAAACTTAGGAAAACATAACATTCTAGATTACCTCAACAATATGATATATGTCTTATGCATGTGTCATGTGCAAGCTTAAACTTAAGTTCGAGTTGGAATTACAAACACCTAAAATATTAAGAAATTAGTAGGAACCTTTGAAATTTAGACAAAACGGGGAAAAAGTGCTTAAACAGCTGCAAAAATAGTAGCTAAAAATGCATAAGCAGCAGCTAAAAAATTGCATAGTCAATCATAAGCTTTAGCATCCTTATCTAATAAACCTGTTTTTTGATCATAAAAATATGGGGATTTGTGAATAAACTGCAAGCTCAAGATGTGGAATACTTCTCAAATAACCTGAATCTAGGAAAATATCTACATTTTGTAATCATCGTTGTGAGATCTGTTTGTGAATATATAAATAATTTCTCATTAGAAAATTTATAAGTCTAAGAATAAGAAGACATAGAAACCTTACACAAAATTACATAAACGTAACTCGTTTTGGACACCATGAGGTCCATGATAAGGTTTGATCTTCTTGGTTATTGGCCATGATCACCGACAAATGTAACCTGTTTTGGAACTGTACTTCAACATTTATGCAAATCAAATGTACTCAAGTCTCGAACTATACCATAGGTGGAAATCTTGAATCGTTTAAATATGAACGGGTCAATTCAACTATTTGGGTTATGTATTATCTTTAACGGGTCAAAAATGGAAATGTTACCTACCTGCACTGTGGGGGCGAGCTTTGAACCATAAAACCAAGAAATTCTTGTTTCTTGATTTTAAAGTTGTATTGGACATGGGAAACACGTTAATATAACAACGTTAATCAATTTGATTATTAAAAAAAGTAGTTATCATTCCCCATTCGAAACACTTAATCAAACGTGCTGTGAATGTTTACATATCTATTCATTTCATATAGTATCTCCTCCTGAAAGCCACTTATGTTAGAATTAATATAACTTTTTTTTTTAAATGATAATTGTCATTGGAATTATTTAATTTTAGGTATTATACCTGAAGAAGTTCTTCAATAACATCTTCCATGCGAATCGCACTCAGAATAATTTCGTTTGATGGATATTTGGGAATTGGTATGTATTATCTAAATTCAATATACAAAAAGCACAACTGCTATGCATATTTAAATGTAGGAGCTGAATTTTGATCTTCATCATGGATGTTCCCTAATCCCATCGACCGAAATTAACATGTCAATATTGGCTCAGGTCGAAAGGTTTATTTAAAACTTTATAATCTTCTTTTGAATTTATAATGCATAAGATAAATGCACTTTATTAGTTATTGATGAACCCGTCCCATTCATAACGTAACCGAATTCGACCCATTCATAAGCAAAATACAGTTGGGCATTAATTGAGAATAATATAAAAAATGTGAGCTTTATTCGTGATAAGCACTTCACTATTAACGGAAACTATCACCTAGACATCTCCAGTTTTATTATCTTTATTATTGTAATATTGTATTTCCTTATTTGTGTAAATTAGCATAACTCTAGGCATAATTATAGGCTGTAATATTCCTGTAATATTCTCTTTTTCCCTGTATAAATACCATGCCAAACTAATGGAATAGACAAGCAATTCAGCTCATTACATGGTATCAGAGCCACAGCTCATACCTGTACTCTTTCTTGTCCAGCCACGGCTGCACAACACCTTTAAGGCTCTGCTTGTTCTTCTTATTTTTCCAGCTGCTTGTCATCCTCAGCCACGGCTGTTTGATCTCTAAGTCAGAATTTTATTTTCTGCCCATCATTTTCTAGCCAAGAAACCACAAACATCTCGTTATATTTTCTGCTCATTCTTGTGGTCTGTTCTTACCTAATCACAATGAACGAAAATCAATCACAAACCACAAAATCCCTCCATCCCGCCCACACAGTTACAAATATCCAAAATAAATTTCGTACTCTTGATGGAACCAAAGTAACTTACTCATCTTGGGTACGTCTTTTCAAGCTTCATGCCAAAGGGTCTCAAGTTATGGCTCAATATTGATGGCACCGCTCCACCGCATGAAACCGAACCAGCCTACAAATCCTGGTCTGAAATCGATGCTATCGTCCTTCAGTGGATATACGGCACCATATCTGATGACATCCTTGCTCGGGTACTGGATTCAGACACCACTGCTTGTCAAACCTGGACAAAAATTAAGAACATTTTTCTTAATAACAAAGGTTCTAGAGCAGCTGCTCTTGAACACGAATTCAACAATCTGACTCTCAAATCATCATCGTCTCTTGACGCCTACTGTCAACGGCTCAAAGATCTCGCCGGACAGTTAAATGATGTTGAATGTTCAGTAAACGAGAACCGTTTAGTTCTCCAATTAGTTCGAGGACTACCACAAGAATACGACACCGTCAGAGCATACCTGAATCAAACTCTGCCAGCATGGGATACAGCATGTTCTATGCTTCAACTTGAAAATCAGCGTCAAATAGCATGGAATTCGCAATCTCCAGTCGAAGTCGCAGCCACCGTCGATCACAACTCACCGCCGAATCCAACACCTCGTAACCCTAATTATCGAAATTCATCGTCATCCGGTTCACAATCATATAACAACAATCGAAACTCTGTACTACTAATTCTGCCAATTTCAGATCTTCAGGTCGCCCTCCAATTCGTCGTGGTTCTACTGGACAACGAAACCCACCTCAAGGAAACAATTCGTGGGCTGCTCAAACCAATCCAGTTGTTTCTAACCCTTATTGGGCCGCTCCTTGGTGGGCTCCACCCCCATGCCCTTATCCAACCCAACAAGGCTGGGCTCCACATTGGGCTTCCATCTTACAGCAACAACAAACCACAAATAATCAGCCTCACACACCAGCCCAAGCCCACATAACTGATGTCAACCCTCTTGAACCATCCGAAATAGGTGCTGCATTTTCGTCCATGACTTTGGACCCTAATGATGATCAATGGTATATGGATTCCGGTGCTACCTCTCACCTCACTGCAGATTCAGGTAACATATCTACCCCTTGTGTTTCATCTATTAAAAATGTATATGTCGAAAATAGAAATAAGGTGCCAGTCCTTGGATCAGGAAACACAACCTTACCTAACCCCTACCAAACCAATCCTCTTAAACGACATTCTACACACACCACACGTCATAAAAAATCTCATATCCGTCCGAAAGTTTTGCACTCATAATCTTTTTTCTGTTGAATTTGATCCATATGGTTTTTCTATAAAGGATTACAAGACTGGGAAGCACATTTCGAGGCATGATAGTACCGGCGACCTCTACCCATTCACCCAACCATCCACAAATCAAACTTCATCGTTTTTTGTTTCTTCAAGTTCTCCATTATGGCATTCTCGACTTGGTCATCCAGGAAATAATGTAATTGATTTTCTCCATCAAAATAAATTTATTTCTTGCAATAAAATTGACCGTGTATCATTTTGTCAATCTTGCCAAATCGCGAAACATAAACGTTTACCGTTTAAAAACTCCACCTCTACCACTTTAAAACCATTTGATTTGGTTCATGCCGACCTTTGGACTTCGCCTATCCAAAGTAAAACTGGTTTCAAATACTATCTAATCATCGTTGATGAGTTCACCCATTTCACATTGACATTTCCAATTAAATACAAATCTGAAACGTATGAGAAATTTAAACACTTTCACACATACATCAAAACCCAATTCAACACCAACATCAAAACATTTCAATGCGACAAAGGTGGTGAATTCAATAACCACTCATTTCACAACTTCGCCACCGCCGCCGGTCTCCACATCCGTTTCTCATGTCCCCACACTTCTCAACAAAATGGCACTGCTGAACGCATGATTCGTCGCATTAACGAACTGATGCTTTCGCTTCTAACCCATGCCTCTCTCCCACCATCATTTTGGGTCGAGGCACTTCACACCGCGTGTTACCTACACAATATCCTCCCCACCAACCTATTATCCAACCGCTCACCAACTTCCGCTCTTTACCTCAAAACACCAACATACGACCACTTACGTATCTTCGGTTGTGCATGTTTTCCAAACCTAACAGCTACTCGGCAACACAAGCTCGCTCCACGCTCCAAACCTTGCTTATTTCTCTGGTACCCAGCTCAATACAGAGGTTATCGTTGCCTTGACATGACCACGGGAAAAATCATCCTCTCTCGTCACGTCACCTTTGATGAAACTGTTTTTCCATATGCCAATATACAACCCTCCACACCACACACTTACACATTTCTCGACTCCGATCCATCCCCCATCATCTTCCAACCACAACCTCCCACACCACCCATCATTCACGACACACCAACACCTTCAACTACCCCCTCTCCACCAACAACAACACTCCCACAAACATTCCTCAACCTCCACCTCCAACCCATTACCCTCTCACTTACGCCCGCAGACCACAACCCCCACCACCAACCACAACCACCACCACTCACCCTATGACAACACGGTCTAAATCTGGAATTACTAAACCTAACCCTCCACTCAACCTAAACACCACCACCATCTCTCCCCTACCCAAATCCCACACATATGCCCTATCTTATCCAAACTGGCACTCCGCTATGACCGATGAACATACGGCTCTAATAGATAATAACACATGGGATCTTGTGCCAAGGCCACCCGATGCTCATGTTATACGCTGCATGTGGCTCTACCGGCACAAATTTCACGCAAACGGGAATCTTGCACGCTACAAAGCACGATTGGTTATTAACGGAAAATCTCAACAAGTCGGAATCGATTGTGATGAAACATTCAGTCCTGTCGTGAAACCAACCACAATCCGTACAGTGTTAAGCCTTGCCGTTTCTAGATCATGGCCAATACATCAATTAGATGTTAAGAATGCATTCTTACATGGTGATCTTAAAGAAACAGTATATATGTTTCAACCACAAGGATTTGTAGACCCTCAACACCCAAAACATGTATGTCGCTTGAAGAAATCACTATATGGACTCAATCAGGCACCATGAGCTTGGTACCATCGTTTTGCAACAGACATACATTCATGCGGGTTCAAAAGCACAACAAGTGATAATTCTCTCTTTGTCTTCCGCAAAGGGAACAAAATGGCTTATCTTCTCCTTTATGTGGATGACATCATTTTAACAGCATCCGACAACACAATTCTACGTTACTTTATTAATTTATTGTCCAAAGAATTTGCAATGTCAGATCTCGGGTCTCTTCACCATTTTCTCGGTATTCATGTAAATCAATAGAATGGTGGTCTATTTCTTACACAAGAACAGTATGTACACGATATCCTTAAACGAGCAAACATGCAACATTGCAAACCGTGTGCAACACCAGTTGACACCATCTCAGAACTCAGTGATTCGGCAGGTGACCCTATAAAAGATGGTACTCTTTATCGAAGTCTTGCAGGAGCCCTTCAGTACTTAACATTTACTCGCCCAGACATAACTTATGTTGTTCAACAAGTATGTCTGTTCATGCATGCACCTCGAGAGCCGCACTTCAGTTTTTTAAAACGCATTCTCAGATATCTCAAGGGTACCAGTAATCACGGTCTTTATATAACCCCCTCTAAGTCAACAAAACTTATTGCATACTCCGACGCAGACTGGGGGGGGGGGTTGCCCAGACTCTCGCCGCTCTACATCTGGATACTGTGTCTTCCTCGGTTATAACATCATCTCATGCTCGTCTAAACGGCAACCTACTATCTCCCGATCTAGCGCAGAAGCAGAATACAAAGGTGTCGCTAACGCTGCAGCAGAGACTACATGGCTACGCAACCTACTTCTTGAGCTTCATCTTCCACTACGCCATGCCAGCATCATCTACTACGACAACATCTCAGCAGTGTACCTCACTCAAAACCCAGTGCAACATCAACGCACAAAACATATTGAAATTGACATTCATTTTGTTCGTGAAAAAGTGCGTATGGGTTCCCTTCGAGTCCTACATGTTCCCGCCGATTATCAATACGTGGATATCTTCACCAAGGGATTACCCCGTCAACTGTTTACCCGCTTCCGCTCCAGTCTCTCTATCCGCCCAGCTACTGATTCGACTGCGGGGGAGTATTAACGGAAACTATCACCTAGACATCTCCAGTTTTATTATCTTCATTATTGTAATATTGAATTTCCTTATTTGTGTAAATTAGCATTACTCTAGGCATAATTATAGGCTGTAATATTTCTGTAATATTCTCTTTTTCCCTGTATAAATACCATGCCAAACTAATGGAATAGACAAGCAATTCAGCTCATTACATTCACCATCTTCCCCATGTTAAAAGAGAAATAATTTATTCGGAACCATGGGTGTTCCCTAATCCAATCGACCCGTCATTAACAATCTTGTTTTGATCAGGTCTTTTAGGCACTCCATCATTATCAGCAGGTTTGGTAAAAACCATGCCAACTGAACGTTTTCTTTTAACTTTTTTATCCCAACCTTCACCACTTGCATCCAGCTTACGAATTTTTTCAAATAAATCAGATATTCCATCATTTTCTGCAAGTAAATTTCCATCTTCTGCAATTGCAACAGGCTGCATTTGCAGGCAATTATTCTGGAATTCTGCATGAAATTAAGTTGGAAGACTATATATTATCAGTTACATAGTAAATCCAACTAATGAGTTACCATAAAATTACTCAATTAACAATCACCAAACGCAATAATATGACCATATAATCAAAATTTAAGTTGGAAATGCATATTAGAAGCAAACTCGAGATTCAGCCATTGAAGTTTGAACACGTTTGTTGAGAAGAATGTTTTTAGGTTGATCTTCTATTATCTTAGTTACACTGTAAATTTGGGCACCCATTTTTAAATACACAACACTTGTTATGTTAGTACTCATTAATTCACTCTTCTGATGTTTCTTGACAGTTACAGATATGTTACATGTCATTATATTATTAGTTCAATGTATAATTGTATACACCAGAATTAGAACATTATAGTGCAAATTAAATCATTATGTGTAATATCATAATTACATTAATCTTATGTAGGCCATAACATTATACTGATGCAAAAATAGTAACACGAACCTGATTTGACCTTTCAAGAATACAGAAGCAATTGTTGTGTCATTGTATTCTTGTCAAATTAACAAAACCATCTTCTTGTATCTTCCTCATCAGTATAATTGCTTCAAAAAAATCTCATATGAACCACAAATATAAGAAGAAAGATTGACCAATCAGTGTAATTGTTTCAAAGAAATCTCGGCAGTGGATAAAAGTGTTGCATGTTGGTTAAAAGTTAAAAAAAACATGCAGCAAAATTAATAAATTCATGAATTTAAAGAATAAAAGTAGGAAAACATACGATGACGAGCATATTGTGTGGCCAATCCAAACAATGTATAATAACTAAATCAACTCACATTGTAATTATGGTAACCAAAATCCCCTAATCCAAACACTGCATAGTGTGTGTTTTCGAGCCATTTTCAGTTATATATTTTGTAAGAAATGTCCAAAACACCTAAAAATGAATTAAAAAAAACTATGCAATTTTTGAAACTTTGTGTAGTAATAAGAAATTAAGAACTAACCTTCATGGGGTTTGGGATGTCCTCTTTTCCGGTTGTTGAGGCCACAAAATTTTCACATTTTCCTGAAGGTAAGGAGCTCTGGTGTAGTCCATAAGCGATATGCATAGCAAAGTCATATGATAGATTAATTAAGATACGTGAAGTTAAAAAGATAAAAGCATACAATATAATTAAAATACAGGTTTCAAACGGCTGATTAAAAAATTGAAATGAAATTAGGGTTTCAAACGGCTGCTTGTGATTGTTACGAATTGACACCACAAAAATCACGAGAAATTGACAAAAAGCTTATAAATGTTACCGGAATATACTGAATCTTTAGGCGAGCGGCTCTTCATCATCATCTTCAGAGGCACCGTCTTCTTTCGCGTTCCATAAAAAGATAGAAGCATACAATATAATTAAAATACAGGTTTCAAACGGCTGATTAAAAAATTGAAATGAAATTAGGGTTTCAAACGGCTGCTTGTGATTGTTACGAATTGACACCACAAAAATCGCGAGAAATTGACAAAAAGCTTATGATTGTTACCGGAATATACTAAATCTTCAGGAGAGCGGCTCTTCATCATCATCTTCAGAGGCACCGTCTTCTTTCGCGTTCCCGTTGAATATACTGAATTCAAAATTGCTGGCGTGATTTATGGAACAAAATACTGTCGAGTTTGTTGAGGATGACTGGGCGGCCAATGTGGGAATTACACCTGGCATATTCGACCAATGAGGTAGCTCCAAATTGATTAGTTGTCAAAATTCAATCAAAGTTAGGCTGCATATATAGGAGAAGATTGTTGGCTCGCTGAAAAGCATCCCCCACTGAAGGGATTTAATAAAGACAAAAGACAAATAATTAGAAGACATTCTGAGGATTAGTTCCTCAGATTGTGGGTAACTGAATCTGATACGTTCGGATTTCAGTTACCCAGTTACACTATCTCATCACTATCTGAAACAACGACCAGTTCCCCGTGCAGAATCAGATACTGGTTAACAGATCAGATAGTGTAACAGGTTCAGCGCACATTGGACAATAACGTTGAACCATTGAACAGATACTTCTCTAAGCAAAACTCTTAGTGAAGGTCACAGAAACTGAAGATCATCTGAAGAAGCATACGTATCCGAAGACTCATGGCTACCTAAAGTGAACATAGGCCCGAAGTTTCAGTGTCACAGAAAGACACAAGTAAAGCACAAGTTTGTGCATCGCTGATTATGAGAATATCTTGCAAATCTTCTAGAAGATATCGGCAATCACAAGACGACAGAAAGTACTGTCAGAATTCCGTTAGTCGTGCTCGTCCATGAAATATCCTCTGCACCAACGGAACTCTCACACGTGGAATCATCGATCATTCCTTTGGCTCTACGTTTTCCAATGCTATAAATTGAGGACTTAGGCGATCGATTTCTGTGTGCACCCAACAAGGTTACACGTTGCTGAAATTACTCCAGAACTTTATTCATTTGAGCAGAGTGTAAACCACTAGTTAACCTGAGTTATTTGATTCGAGAATTGAATATGCATAACAAAGGTGTCTGGTCTTGTGCTTGATTATTTTTTGAGCATAAACTTGTCTAAGATAATATATGTTGTTGTCTATCACATGCAAGCAGTTTAGTTAGGATTTGTTCTTAGCTATTCCGCAAACTGCTTGCATCTTTATTGTATCATTATTGGTCAGTGAAAGCGTATAGGTGTAGAAATTCACTTATTACGGGACTAACAATTGGTATCAGAGCAGGACAATTAATTCATAATTGTTGATCTGCTTACTTACTGATCAAATGGGTGAAAAGATATCTCAAATGAACCTTGGTTCGAAGACAAATGCCCTTGTTTTTACCGATGATGATTTTGGTATGTGGAAAATCCGTTTTCTGGGATTTGTCGAACATCAAAATGACATGGGACCAAATATTCTTATCAATGGTCCATACATTCCAAAAATGTTCGTTACAAGTACAACCATTTCAAAGAAAAAGAAGAAGGAAGGAGATGATAAAGATGAAGAAGAAGAAGAAGAAGAAGAAGAAGAAGAAGACCTTTCTGACGTTGAAGAAGCCAACCCAAGAGATCAATGATCAGAAGCAGATATAAAGTTAGCGGGTCTAGATGCTGAGATTCGGTTCCTCCTTCAAACATCCCTCCCAAATCACATTCTTATTACTGTAAAAGAATGTAAAACTGCCAAAGAGATATGAGATATTTTGATAACTTCCTATGAAGGAACCGATTTCAGGCTAGCATAAAAACTATGTTAAATCGGAAGTATGAAGCGTTCAAAGTCATCAAAGGTGAAACACTCAACATGTCGTACAGAAGGTTCACCATCCTTATAAATGAATTAAGGGAGTTCGGAATTCACAAGGATGTTCAAGAACTAATGTACAAATTTTTGGAAATTCTTCCAAAAGACTGGGTTGTTATCTCCACAGTGTTAAGAACCTCGGGTCAAATGAAACATATGAATATGAGCAGCCTATACAGTTCACTAATGAATTTTGAAAATGAAAACAAGATGTACGATGATCTGAATGAGACTCCTGCCTCATCTGCTCTCATTGCAAGCTCTTCAAAATCATCTCGAAGAGCACTAAAAGCTAAGGCTGAAAGTATCGTCGATCCAAACGACGCAGATGATGAAATATTTGAAGATGCTGAAGATGGTGATTTTGAAAAGCGTGAGTCTAATGCAGGAGAAGGTGATAATGATGAAATAAAAGAATTCTCTGAAAGAATGGCTCTATTAGCCACAAGATACAAAAGGTTCTTAAATCGAAACAGATCAGGAGGTCAAAATGATAGAGGAGAAATGATATGCTTTAAGTGTGGAAGAACGGGTCACATCAAAGCTGACTGCAGAGTCAAAGAAAACTCTGGGTCTAAAAAATCAAACTCAAGCTCTTCATTAAACTACAAAAAGAAATATGAAGACACTGAGAAGAAATAGCAGGAGCTGAAGGCTCATATAGCCAAAGCTGAGAAAGATGCAAAAGCATTAAAAGGAACTGCAGAAACTTGGTTAAGTGACTCAGAGACAAGTGAAGAAGAAGTGATTGCCACTAACACAAAAAGTTTCTTTTCCAAAACAGAAGAAGAATATGCTTCAGATTCTGAAAATCTAACGGATTGTACATGTCTGATGGCTAAATGTGAAGAAACTGAAGAGCATCTGATAGAAGGAGAGTTTCAGAAATTCAACATTCCAGAATTCCCTTTTTCAAGGGACTGGGAGGATGAACTTCCAAACAAGAGAAAAGTGTCTGACCAAGTCTCTCCTGAAGATTAGCCACCATTTGTCAAATCTCATGCAAGAGATTTAATGATTACTCACAATAGAAATGCCAAGTTAGAAATTGCTCTAACTAAATTGACCGAGGAATTAGAAAAGCTCTCTAAAAAAATCTTCAGAAGCTGAGGACTCAAGACTTGAGGCAACCAGGCTTCAGTATTTCAACAATCTTCTGAAAGAAGATAACCTGTCATTAGCTCAGAAAAACGACCCCCCGTTGACCTTTTTTGGTAGATAGAATCTTCAATGAGTGGAAACAAGCAACCTTACTAAGCTAAGAAAGGTGCTTGTTGAGTAAGGCCCGCTCCTCAAAAGCCCACAGGAGTGAGGGCAGCCCTCGTAAGACGAGCTATCTGTGCCAGCGATCTGACAGGGATGGGTTTGGTGGTCCGGGCTAATGCAACTCGTGGTATAAGTCATCTGATCTCATCAAGCAAGTCATGGAAGAACAGAATTCTGTCCAAGTTTTCTCTGAGAAGGTTGAGCTAAATCCAAATTGTAGAACTCCCACATCTGGAATATTAAATGATCAAAATCATAAATCCAGAATGTCTAAATCCCAAGAAGTTCGCTATGGGAGAGAAGTTTTTCAGACTGCAAGTGAAAACCTGATCATCACCAAATCTAGTCTCACTAACCAAGATTGTTCATCAGAGGGATCTAAGATCCGGGGTGAAGAGATGATTCAGGTTACTACTCTAAATGAAAAGATAAAACTCAAGTGTCATCAGAGAAAAGCAAAAAACCACTGAAGCTGATTGTTCAGATGACCAAACGATAGCGAATCTCACTGCTCATATCAGCTTGCTGACCTCATCAGTAGCTGATACAAAAGCTGAACTTACAAAAATCACATCTGAAATCAGGGCTGAAATGAATGAAGGATTCACAAAAATTAGCAATCAGCTGCAAATGTGTCTCATGCAACTAAACAACAGTGCCACTCCACCAACCGCTCAAAAAGACTTTGCATGTTACTTTAATCAACCTATTTCAATTCATCTAAAGAAAAATGAGAATCTTGAAGAACCAATTCCTGATGACGATCTGATAACACTCGTTGATCAGATGGATGAACTCAATCAATCCCAAAAACTCTCAATAGAAAACTACATCAAACAAAATGTTATCTTAGAAGATGTGGTGGAAATGGAGATTGATGAAAATCAAAGTGGTCAAGATATTCAAGGTCTATCACTAGAACAATATGTAAGACATAATATCATTTTAGAAGTAACTGAAGAAATGGAGATTGATGACAACCATTCAGATCAAATTATTCAATTCAAAAGTGGTGAAAAAGAATGTATCTGCAGTTATCACCAAATCAAAGACTGTCACAATCTCACTTATGGAGAAGATTAGGGGTGAGCATTTGGACCGAAAAAACTGAACTGAAAACCGACCGAAACCGAACCGAACCGAAACCGATAACATGTTATCGGTTCGGTTTCGGTTTTGAAAATTCATCATTATCGGTTATCGGTTCGGTTCGGTTCGGTTTTCGGAAAAGGATGAACATTTGACCTAAAATAACCAAACCGAAACCGAACCGAAACCGATAACATGTTATCGGTTCGGTTTCGGTTTTGAAAATTCATCGTTATTGGTTATCGGTTCTATCGGTTCGGTTTTGGCCCGATAATCACCCCTAGAGAAGATATAGCATCAAGCTCAAAAAGGTCATCAGAAACTGAGATATATGCTTAAAAAAGGGTAGGCGTCTTCAATGACAACAAGTATCCATGCCTCAGTGGATACTCAAAATTCCATGAATGAGCTGAAGGATGGTGCAGGGCAGACAACATGATGGCATCTGATTTATGATCAGTTGTAAGCCCCCGCGACTCTACCATATCATCAATAAGGCAAAGTGAAGTTACTCTCTTCAGACCTTGCTCATTGCCAACCACTGTTGCAGCTATTTTTCATCTTATGAAGCTGTCTATTTTCTTCTCTTACCAAGTCTGAGGACTAATTTAGTTTTGGGTATGAGTTATTTTAATTTCCATCATTTTCAACTGGTCATTATCATGCAAGACTTTGTTCTTAGATGATTTGTTAAATGTTCTTGTCTTATGTTATATAAGTCTGTCTTTATGAAATACAAACATGTTACCTGATTTATCAGTCATATCTTAGTATCTCATTAAATTCAGAAATAAGACATTTTATCAGTCCAAAAAAAAAAATTTATCAGATAGTCTACGGTTCGGACACCTTCTGGAGGCTCGTTGCTTCAGATAGTCAAATGATCTCAGATAGTCAAAATTTTTGGAAGACTATCTAACGGTAATGACCATATGATGAAGGATCAGTTGCTAGATTTCATCAGATACTCATTAGGTGGAGCAATCTCATTGGACCTATCTTCATAACTGATACTCAAGTGCTATTGGACACATCTGTCTCGCTGACATTAAATTTGAATGCACGATATCATTTCCCGCCACACTACCCTGCAATTTGATTGACTCCCTCCATCATTCCTAGACTACCTATAAATAACTTCTCATCTCCACCACACGATCAACTTTAACGGTTCAAATTCTAAGTGTTGATCAAAACCGTCTTCCAAGATTTTTCCCCAAATTACTCCACACTTCAACATTTCATCAATCTTCTCAAAGGGTGTGTTTGGTACAGAGAAATGGAGGGTGGGAAATGGAATTAGCATCCAATTCCTTTGTTTGGTTGCATTGAGAAAAGGTTAGGGGAGAGAATTGGCATTTCCTATTCTTTAAATTTAATTCTCTTTGAAGGGAAATGGTGGGAATTGAAAAGTAGGGAATCCTAAAAAAGACACGGAGAATTGGACTGGCCCATATGAACGTCGTCTTCTAAAACGAAAACATACCCTTCGTCCGCACAAGCAGAATCAACCGACTCAACCATTCTCTTCTACAAAGCTTCTCTTCTATGCTATTCACATCTCACTGGTTACTTGTCTTGATTTCTGTGTGTCTCGCTCTCAATGTGTCTCGCTATCGAACCGAAGTTCTTCACAGAAATACTGTCAAAGTCTCAAACTTTCTTGATTTATGATTCTGAATTTTCGTTTTATGACAGCAAATTTTGATTTTGATCAAACTCGGTCAAACTGATTAGGTCAAATACATGTGATAAAACATATTTTTACCTGGTTTCAAATGTAGGTCAAACGAAAGAATGTTTCTAGAATTGCAAGCTTTATATTCAAGCGTAAGTAGTGAATTAGGCACTCTCGAGTGGGGGGTATGCACAGAAAATTAAGTAGTCTTAAGTCTCTTTTTTGCTATGATAAATCTGTTCCAAAAGAAATGATTGAGAAACCAGTTGATTTGTTAAAAAATTAAGCATCTAACTGGATAATTTGGATTTTTTTTATTTTTTTTGGATAATTTGGATCAAAACTATATTATAATTATGTTGTACAATTTTCTGTTAAATTTTTTGTTGTACCAAACAAGAGAAATGATTCTCTGATACATTTCTCTGTCGAAGTCTCTGTGCTACCAAACGGAATAGTCAATTCCCAGTCTCTAGACTAATTCTCTTTGTCTGCAATTCCATTCTCTGCAATTATTTCTCTGCAATTCCCTTCTCTGTACCAAACGCACCCTAAGAGTTTTCTCTCTCAAAATCCAAAACCCTTTCATCCTCTTCGCAAAAATCTCTCAGTCCTCAAATGGCAAACTCTAAAAGAACCTATCTCAAAGTCAACCTGCCGGGTTCCATTAGTCCATCACCAAATGCTTCTTACCCATATAGAAACATATATTATATGAAGAACAACTCCAGAAGCTTCATCAACTACCGTCTCAGGAACTTGAGACCAGAATTTATAGAGCTCTTAAATTCTTTGATCAACATCCGATTCGAGACACATTAAACTTTGATATCCCTCTATCGAAACCAATGTTTCTTGAATTCTGGTACACTTGCACCACATCCGATGAGTCAGGAGAGGACGTTATAATCGGAACGATATTGCAAGGTAAACACACTGTCTCTTTCAACCTTACAACTTTCAGAGAAGCCGTCAAGCTCGATTACATTAAACCACCACAAGTTCATGAACCTACCCCCTAATTAGAGGAAGCAAAAAGAGATGTCATGCCGTTCATAAACTATCAAGGAGATCACACCAGAGGCATCTCAAGGAAGAAAATGGGTTCGTTATGGTCAGCATTTTTCATGATCATTTCTCTATGCCTAACAACTAAAACAGGAGGGTTTGATTCTGTATCCGGTCACGAGCTAATCATCGGAGCCGCCATGTTTTCTGATATAAGGGTTGACTTTGGTTCACTTATTTTCGATCAATTGGTAAAGAAGGTTGCGGCTGCAAGCAAGGATGAGTTGATCCCTTTTCCCCGATTTATATGCATGATCTTTCTTCACTCTCTGAGGGAACAGGAGTTTTATGACAACGCTGGTCCATCATTTAAAGCTGGAATGGTAAGAAGGTCAAACTTCGCAGGTCTGGAGGAGAAACTTGCTCCTGAACATCCTGAAGGTATGTTGACCTTTACCCAATATGCACAATCTGCCTCCTCTCGTGAGGATGATACCGAGTCTGATAATGATGAAGAAAACCAATCCTCCTCTGATCATTCACCACCACCACCACCTTCAAATCCATCAAACCAATGCCGCCGATACAGAACCAGAAGCTCAAAACCCAGAGTTGTATCCAATCCAACTCCAATTCGGATAAGGGAAATTTCATCTTCCCCTTCTCCAGTCCCTCTGAGGACAGATAATGTTGATGCGGACCATTCTCCGGTCCATCAGGAATCCAGGTTAGGTGATGAGTTTGATGATGTTAACAAACTTATTGATGAGTATGAAGAAGAAGAGGATACTAATATGAATCATTCGGTGGAGCCCGTAGATGTCCCCACTCAAGAAAACTGTGGTGCTGAGCCTGAAAAAGAGTGCACGCTACCAGTCAGCTGGACTGATAGCTCCGATGAAGATCCCGCTCCCACAGCCGAACAGGTCCCACCTCCAAGGAGAATTTCTACACCAGAGGGTTCGATGAACCGAGGTGTGCCAAAGACGAGCAATCTCCCTAGCTTGGTGGAAAACTTTAACGAAACATTCAAACAACTTGCTCTTATAAGGAGCCTTTGTGGGGCAATCAACACAAACATCGGGAACATATCCAACCATCAAATTATGTCAAACAGCGTGCAGGACTTCCTGGCTAACAATCAGGAAACTCTACGAAGGAATGTGAGCACACGAAATGGGCAGATCGATAACCTTATCTCTACGATCCAAAACCTCGCTTCTAGCAACACTGACTTATCATCCAGGTTCAATCTTTTTGAAAAATCTATTAATGAAATAATTGATAATCTGACATCTCTTATCTCGAACCACCTTGTTGAGCCACTGATGAATGCAAAAAATGCTCCTGGTGTCATTCTCACCTCTCATTTTCGGGGGGAGAAATATGTGCCTCAACAAGGCCATTAAACTTTTTTGAATGACCAAACTACCCTTTTGGCATTTTGTAAAAAAAAAGAATACAAAGCACTGCCACATGTAATAAATGGTAAATAACGTGGACCATCCGTGAAATATATAGTTCTTTTAAGTTTATAACATATAATGTAGTACTCATCACCTACATCTATCTCTTTGATTTCTAAATTCAATCTAACACAACAATTGTCGTCATCACTCTCCTTGAAAAGTCGATCCATCCCTAACCCCTACCTTTGGTCGCCTTCTCCAGTTGTTCCATCGTCTGTAACGTTCATCAAATTGACATGCTTTTATTACTGAGATCGTCTGAATCAGTTGTGTGTTTTGATTTAAATTGATTTCCAAAAGAAGATTTGCAAGTGTGTAACTGGAGATGGTGATAGGATGTGGTTGCACGGAAGATGTGATGATGAGGTGAGCAGTAAAAAAGAAAAAAAAATAATAAAAGAAATCAATTATTAGAATAAATTTTATGAAGACTGTGGTTCACCTTTTATTACATACACTATCATTTATATTCGTTTTATTATAAAAGACGAAAAGAGTAGTTTGGTCATTCAACAAAATTTAACGACGATATAGACAACTAACTTAACAAAGTACATACATTAGGAACGTTCAATAAAACAAACTTATAAGAGTGAAGTTGCAATATACCCATGTAATTTATTCTATATAATAATTAGAACTCAAAAAGTGCATAATAATTGATTTGGCAATTAAGCTTCTTGAAGAACTTCGTTGACAACGCATGGAAAACTTGGTATGTGGTGTTTTGATTGTAATCCACGACCCTTCATAGCAATATGATTTCCCACGTAATCCATGACTTCACTCCAAGTGTTAGACTGTAGCACGTTAAAGAAATACTCTAAAATCTACTAAATTGCATTTACTTTACCATAAAAACAATTTATATAATTTTCAAGGTAAATTACATGGAGAATCCTTGGTGTCTTGCCTAACTTTCGCTTATCATTAAATTTAAAAAATTATCCTTTACTTTACAGAATTATATTGCTAGTATTTTTTATAAATTTTTTGTACCTACAACCTCTAGAACACAATGCATGGTGGTGTGTTAAACACTTAAAAGGCTTTTTAACATTTTAACATCAATTTAAGACTTACGTTATAAGGTGCCTCACTAGTGTTAGGGGTGAGCATAACAGGATACCCGTCGGTTCCAACTGGAACCAGAACCAGAACCGGAATCACAGGTTCCTGGAATATAGGAACCGGAACCTGGAAGACAGGTTCCTAAATTTTCGGAACCGGAACTGCCGGTTCCAGCGTAGGTTCCGGTTACCCTGTATCTAAATTCAAAAAAATTTACATTACTTACTGAATAAACAAGACAATAAATCACACAAACTAACGATTATAAATATCATTTAACGATTTTAAATATAGTTTAACGGTTACGAATATTGTTCAAAATAGAAATAAGTGAATAACGATGACAAAAACATAGTAAATGTGTGAATACCAATGACACAATATAGTAAATGTGTGATTCTTGTGAAACTCAGTCACGAAATCATAAATCTATTTAATTTAATCATGTATAATATATTATATATTATATATTTTAATAAAAATATATTGTGTAATCGTCGGTTCCAGGTTATCCACAGTTCCAGGTTCCTTAATTTTGAGAACCGGAACCTCTTAGGGCGGTCCATGATTTTAGGATCCGGAACCGGAACCTCCTAGCAGGTTCCTGGTCCGGAACTTCCGGTTTCGAGACGATTCCGGTTATCCTCTTTTTATACCCACCCCTAACTAGTGTTATAGCCAAATAGGTGATAAAGGGGTTTTACCCTTGTTTTCTTTTACTTTATTTTTTATATCCAATTACGTTAATATTAAAAGTACGATAATTGAAACTATATTAAATTGACGGAAATTAAAAAAAATGAGAATTAAAAATACTAGAAAGTAAAATGACGGAAATCAAGAAGGTCGGTATCTGTTTCGAATAGCACTTTATCTTCTTCTGACATATGAATGCCTTGTATTTCATTCTTTCTTGTACGTGTTCCTTTTTTTTAGAGTTCGTTCTTTGTCTAAATTTGATTCAAATAATCTCCTTGAATTCATCTTCTTTAGAAACACTTCCCAACATGTCCGAATGTTGACCTTTAGATTTCTGTGGAACACTCATGAATTGTTGGATCACATCAAATCGAAATAGCTCGTTCGGGTCTCACTACTTTCTTCACTAAGTCGCCTTCTACGAGGAATAACGGGCTCGAGAGCATACCACTTTGATTGATGTTTTATAAAATTTCAAGCCTTTACATTTTTTAACGTCTTTAACTCATTTTGTTTGAATTGTTCTAAACAAAGAGTAAACACGACAACGTCGTTTTAAAAGAGTAAATTTCTTGGATTTGGGAGAGTAATTTGTTGGATGTATAAAATGGATGGATGGTGTGTGTTTACTCTCCGCAAATTACTCCAACAAATGTAAAGGCCACACCCACGGTGTGGATGTCACACCCCGCCAAAACTGGTTTTGCGGAAGAACGGGCGTGCGACTTACATTGGAAATCACAACATTCGATCAATAGTAAATCAACGCAAATCAAAATAGATTACCAACACTTAACGTTTCCAACAAAAGTAGTAATGTTTGATAAACAAAGATTTCTTCAAAATGGTAATCTGAATGCGTTTGAATGCTAATAAAGCTTCAACTTCTATTTCCTGAGAAAGCATATTAGAAAAAGTGTCAACACAAAGGTTGGTGAGTTCACAGGTTTTATGACTTTATAAATCGTTGATTTATTCCAAAATGTTTGTCAGTACAACTCGTGTACTAAAATAATCGTTGAAAAACGTTTCAAAACCCTGAAACCAAATTTGCACATGTTCGGTGCTTAATACACTCTTGTAAAATGTTTTAACTCTATAAAACATAATTTGCATATGGTCGATGCGTAAAACCATTTCAACATGATTTTAGAAAGTAAGTCGTTTAGTACAAATCTATGTACATTCAAGTTTACGTGTTTCAAATCCATGAAACATAATTGTATAAGTTTAGTGCGTAATCCCTTATAGGCTAGCTAGGCGTACAAGTTAAAGTATAAGTTCATGAGCCTGTAATCAAACCTAAATCCGCATTTACCTAGGCATGTCGAGTCCACGACGTTTTAATAGAATATATATCTCATATGTTATACGGCTAGAGCGACTAGCCATGAGCGGGGGATCAATCCCGAATAGTACTACTCATATATTCGTTGGCTAACTATATTTGATGATTACAGTAATGTTAGATCTAAACGATCTGGCGATAGGATGATCGTCTATCAACTCACGGTTATACAAGGATTAATATCGCAAAATATAGTTTTTCCATACAGGTCTTCGTTAAGACCTTTTCGTAAAAATACTTGTTTGAGTATGTCTTTTCAATGACCAGTTATCTCAAAAGGATAGTTTATCCAAGTTTTCACAAAGATTAATTGTACCAAAGTATTGTTCATAAATGTCTTTCAAAAGACTAGTTATACCAAAATACTGTTTATGCATGACTCATCATAATTAAAATACACCTGATACGCGATGAGAGTTTTGCGTGCATTTATAAAACAATTAATATGTTTCTCACCCCAAAACACTTAAAATACAGTAAAAGTGGGGCTGTGAAAACTCACCTGATGAATCGATGAGCTAACAACAAGCAATGATCTAAATGTGTCCAAACAAAGCCTCAGCTACCTATAGATGTGAGGTAAAATAACAGTTTTAGTAGATGGCTCGTTAGGCCCGTCTATGCTAGTGGTCCACTCTATTGATGTTTTTAAATGTCATTAGGTGCACACGATTCGTTGATGGCTTTATAAAATACTAATTTCAATTTAACTAAAGTTTATACATTTTAATTCTTAATTCCACCGATTACTTTATTTGTGGTAAGTTTTCCTCATTGTTTATTTAAATATAATATAATTATACTATACATATATGGGGAAAACAACACAACTGCTACGCCCACATTCTCTTGGAGTTAGGAATCGACATAATTCACATATATGGATTCAAAATGCTTGAAATGATATAACTTCACATCATGGAGAATTATGTCCGTCCACTTCATCTATCTCCTCCTCTGCTCCTCGCGATTTATAGAAACTAAGCATCGGACGGTGCTCAGCTCTGCGGCTCGGCGACGGAACTGTTGGTCGTCGATGTTTCTGCTCGGTTTGGCGGTTCGCGGCGGAATGACGGTTGGTTACGGATAACGGATTTTCCCGACAAGAGGTGAGGAAACACATCCGATGGTGGTGTTTTGCGGGCTTCTCGGCGACTGCTTCTACCGGCGAACGACGAGGATGACAGGCGGTTAAGGCTATCTCCACGAGAAGACGGGGCTGGTTCGACAGCAGGCTGTTTCGGTTCAAAGTTCGTTGGGTTTTATGGCTATTATAGTTTGGAGACTTCTAGATATTACACCTTTAATTATTTTTACTTCATAATATTAGATCTGAATTTTATGTTGCCGGTTATAACCTTCAAAGTTCCCGTTTTTGGTTTAAAAGTATGGATTAACAAGGTTTCTTCTTGGAGTTAAAGTTGTAGGTTATAATAAAATGTATATTTTTAATCGGTGAATTAAAATCAAAAGTGAAACACTATACATAAACATAACATGATAATGTAAAAATCATAAAGAGAGAAGGGTTCCTCACTATGATTTCGGTTTGGTTTTCCTTGTGTTATAAGGCTCCTTCTTCTTGGTTCAAACTTGGCAATAATGGTTTCTTCTTCTTTAGATTCTTGAAATTCTACTAGTAAAGTTGTATGAGCAACAGACCTTGTGGATCTTTGTTTAAGTTGTAAAGGAAATGCTAAAGAAAAGTGTAGTATGTGTACATAAGTTGGCACCTTGAGCTCTCCAAATGAAAGAAATGTAAGATGTGTTTTGCTAGGATATCCAATTTATGCAGAGGAATAAAGGGGAGTGAGGTTTAATAAAAAGATGAGAGGTCTTTGTCTATTAGATTAAAGCTTGTATCATATCTCCGTTAAAAAGGGTTAAAGCTTGTATAGGGAAACTAGGAAGACATGTCAAGATGGAAAATTGATGTATTTGGTGAAAGTTGGCAGGCAGATGTCGACCCAAGGAAGGGGAAAACTTCCATGCTAGTTGACTTTATCATGCGGAGGGAAAGTTAGTATTTTAACTTTTCCAATAAATTATTTAATTTAAATGGTGATATATAAATAAGTAGGTGATGGTGTGTTGCTTGTGCCAGGCAATTTGTCAAAAGAAGAAGGAAAGAGTTCATAGGTACTCCCACTCTGACCAAGGTACAAGCCTTGGACCTAATGGTAAAGGAAATACAGTTGGGTTGGTAAATCTTGGCAGTGATTCGTATTAGGGATGCATGGTACGAATGTTAGACTTTTATTTGAGTATGTGTAGTGATAATTGAGAAAAGGATGGATGGACCAACTAAATAGTTACTTCTTGGAGTTGTATTTTTACTTATATAGTCTAGTTATTTAACTTGAATGGAACTATTTAATTACTTAGATGATGGATAACATTTGTCTATATTTAATCAAATAATTGATATATATTAAGCACCCATTATGATAGTACTTAGTTATTTAGTTCCGTTAATTATCGGTTTTAATTTCCGTTGTGAATTATGTTACTCATTTGTTAATTATATATTTTTACCTTGTTAACGGCTCGCTCTTTTATTTTTGCGTAATTCTACTTGGTTGAGATATATTGCATTGCAAATGTATGATACTTATATTTATTGTTGGTTCGACTATAATTCATGATCACGAGTCTCCAACTCGTTAATTTCGTGAATTTTACTTAAGAATGGCCAAATCTCAGTGGTGACTTGTGCTTGTGCTAACTTAATATATTAAATGTATTTCTTACTTGATAGATATTGTTTTTACAGAATAGTGCTCGGTTGCACCGGTGTCATGAGGGTGGCCCGTTTCCGAGGGTTGTCACAATTTTCCGCCGCCAAATAGCTTTGGCGAGTTCTACAACACTCCATGCCCGATGCAATAAATTATATTTTATTTGGAGGATTAAATTGCATAGCTGTTAGGAGCATAAAATGTTTTCTTCAAAATATATATTTTTAGTTGTATATTGAAATTAAAATAAATTGTTGGACCAAATGCAAAGGTATGATGTTGGGCCATCTAAAGGCCCACCCACTATATCACTAAATCTTGCTCGAGCCTGCATATTCATCAAAAACAGTTTCAGTTGGGCCTTAGTTACTAACAAAGTTTGAATTTGATAAACAAGCTATCTAAGACCAATCTAGCCTAGTGATGGGTAGTTGGGTACTTTAACTGTCTCAAGTTCAAACAAATGCCGGCCATATGATGTTTCCCATCGACATTTTGTACATAACATAAGAATATCGACTACAACAACGATATCCAAACAATATGTGTAACAATACAATTTTAGAGCCATTTTTTTTTAAAATATGCATACGGAAGCGATTTAAGAAAACTATAAATCCTAATTATTACATATCATAAAAGCCATTTACATATTAACCAAAATATATAAAACATTTAAAGGTGTTACTAAAAACAGGCTCGACCCGGTTTACAAAATCAGAGTACGGTCAGACTTCCAAAACCCGACTCTAGTTAACCCAAATCCACAACCTGAAAAGAGTCAACAAATGAGGGATTAGCACAAAGATAAGTGAATAGAAATAAACGTCAATTTGCATAAACACAAACATCATTTAAACCCTAGAAATCTAACAAATTCAACATAAGAATCAAGACATCAACTCATCTCAAGAACCCTAATTTTCTCAACTTGCAAGAACATAAAGTTTAGCAACAAAGAAGCATTTCTTACCTTAATCTTGACCTAAATTCGAAATCACGGAGAAGGAGGACAAGTGAATCAAGCAATTTCTTCCAAAATTAGCGTTTCTTCAAATGAGTGTGTGAAAAGTGTGTGTGTGTCGATGGAAGCAGGCAAGAGAAAGGCAAAGAAGGAGGTTTTGACACCTCCTACACACGTGTCCATCAAAACAATATAAAGCCCAAAATTCATTTAATCACAATATAGAAATATTGAATATTAGATTTGCAGATACTTAATTTAGACCTAATTACTCCAATTTTAACAACGAAGATATTTCTAGAACCCCGGTGCAGAAGTGAACCCAAATATGTAAAAATCATTTTAATATTTAAATATCTCAGTTTTACTAATTTAACCCCATGGTTAAAAAATACAATTAAATATAATTAAATCAAATAAATTATATCAATCAATAAACAAATAAATTTACTTACCGAAAGTACTTCAAAATTCTAGGCCGGGTCTCAGGATGTTACAATATGTATGTGGAGTATAATGGAGGTGAGATGTAGACAATTAATATTGACTGTTGGATCCCAACAACACAACCGTGTTGCGTTATGACCGAGTAATGAAGATACGATAGGTAAATAACAACAAGATTTCAATGATTAAGAGTTTTATTAAAAACAGCTTAATACAATACAGAGTTTACGGAAATAGATAGTACACACTACCTAAAACTTTATACTTGAGTTGACACTTTAGACCGCTCAAACTAGAAGAGTATACACTGAGAGTTATGTCATCTGATACTAACAGCTGATATTAATGCCTTAGTAATAACTATGGAGGAGTTAATACTTAGACAATAACTAACTCTCAGAGAATGTTCTTGTGCTAATAAATATGCAAGCATTTACGTCTATATTTATAGCCCAAGATCCATGTTCCTTAGTCCACAAGTTTGATGACGTGTAAACATATTATTCGTCGATGTAGACTTGCCATGGATCCTTAAATGCTATTGCACAAGTTATTGTCCCGAGTGTACTTTGTGTCCACTTCTTCCGGTACCTTTTCTGACGCACAGTGAAAGGTGTACTACACAAGTACAGAAGTTGTTGACTTTCTCTTTACATGCTCGAGGGACAAACGATGAAGTTGTACTGACATTATTTTCTATTCCAAAATAGAAGATCTTCATCGTTTTCTTCTTCTTTGAGCGGGAAAGGGAAATGTTCAAGGTGTCAATGACCATTTCCTTTAAGTCTTCATCTGCAGCAGGTACTATCAGCTGATTCCACAATAAGCTGAATAGTCTTCTTCTTGTCTTTGTCCTTTGGTCATAGACTTCGAATGAACTCTCGTTAATAGCTGCTGATTTGACTTGTATCCTAAAGCTAAGTACGTACTCAGCTGAAGGTTTATTGTATATACTTGCTTCAGCTGAGATACATACTTCAGCTGTTGTTTATTCTTCTTGGCTATCGAGCATCAAATCTTATTTACTTAGTCTTGGCACTAACAATCTCCCCCTATTTGATGCAGTCGAATAGCCGTATAAGTGTAACCATGTAATGATTCAGCTGAAAGAAGTCAGCTGAATACTTATGTACTTTGACCCTTAGGGTTCTTTTGTATATGTTTATCTTTTTACAACTTTTATAAGTATATTACAAAGTTTTGATTTTCTATTGATAATGAAATTTAAATACAAGGAAAATCAAAAAATATATAATGCCTTGGATATAGCTTATCCAACGACATTGCGATACAGTGAGCGGAAGGCTGAGTCTATTAGGTTCTTCATTTCTCTTCCCTCTTCAGTAGAGGAACTCAGCAGCTTGTGATAGGTCATGAGTTGATCCACATCACACATTTCCAACTCATCTGCCCGCTGGAAGCATTGCACCTTCTTCTCCAGATAGCAAAAGCCGTGAATTGGTTCTTTCACGATCAGCCCAGGGATAAAGTTAACTCCCGTGGGAACGGCTTTTGTGATATTGGGTTTTGGTCGTTTAGCAAATATGATTGACGACCCAATATCCAGTGGTCTGGAGTCAGCAAGAGGCTCAAGGAGAACGGACTTACGTTTCTCCCCTCTCGCTGAGGAGCTTTCACCAGCAGTCTTTCTGACAACAGCAGCTTGAGATTCATACAATTCAGGAGGTATGCGATATACCAATTCAGGAGCATGTTTCCTTATTTCATCGCATAGAGTCTTGAAGGAGTAGATTGCGAATTGAATCTCATTTACCAGTTCTGTTATAATCTGCGATGGTTTCGCAGTTCTGGCAGCTGCTTCAGCCTCTTTCCATTCATCGTAGTTGAGAATGAAGCTGATCTTGTTCAGAGGAAACTTTTCATGGAGCACCGCACTCCCAGCCCTTGTTATTACAATTTCATCAGGGCAGCTGGGATCGAATTTGGGGGCCCTTACGCTGGTGATCTTTGCTTCCTGCCTACGCTGATCAAGAACTTTGTTGAACAACTTAATGTTCTCAGCTCTTTGTGTTTCAGCTCTTCGATGCAGCTCTTCATGAGTTTTTCTTTGAAGGGCTAAGGCTGTATCGAGATCAACAGCGGATCCAACTTTATTTAAATTGAGGTTTTCAACCACAGCAGATGTAGGCTCCCCCTCAGCAGGATGAGGAATCTCCTATGAAATAGGCTGAGGGTTTTGGATTTGCGGGGTTTGGACTTTTGGGACCTCAACTGATTCATAAGAATCAACGATTTTAGTAAAACCAGTTGAGGTTTCAGCTTCTTCTTCTAATGCTCCAGCAGAGGTGATAGGTGGATTTCTTGAGTTGTCACCTGCTGAAACGTCTTCAGTATTGGCTCCAACAGCAGAGGTGATTATGAGTTGTGAACTTTCTCGTTCACCATGTTGTTCACCTGCTGAAGTGGCCTCTTTCTCCCCCTCAGAGAGTGCCCGAAGAAGAGGGGTACTCTCTGGTGCTGAAGCAGGACGAGCAGCAGCGGCACCCTCATTTAGCTTGGCAAGAATGAGGTCGAGGGTGCCTTGGAGACCAGCGACTTGAGAAGTCAGCGAGCTGACTTCAGTCTCCAACCTGTCCATCCTTGTGGACACAGCAGAAGCAGACCCCTCAATAGCCGTAGAAAGGTGACTATGAGCAGTGGTCAGTTGATTGACAGCTGTAAGAAGAGGAGACACCTTGGAAGTCAAGGTATCCATCTGTCGATCAAATTTAGCTTCTGTGGCTCGAGCTTCTGAGAGAAGCTTGTCTTTTTCGACACTGGCAGATTCGCGAATGGAGTTCACCTCTTGCTTAAGATATTATTTGAGGGAGGTGAACCCTTTGGAGGTGCCGTGAATCTGCTCAGTAAGAAGAGCCAGCTGAGGAATCTGAGTGTGAACCTCAGTGTGCAGAGAAGTTATGTTGGAAGAGAGTTTCTCAGCAGTAGCAGCAAACTTCTTTGGAACATCCCTGCGAAGGGTGTCCATCTGCTTACTCAGCTTGGTCATCCCAGGTCGAATCTGGGATGTAACAACACTAGACATCAGAGCAGCAGCGGCTCTGATGGGAATGCTTCCTCCAGCTTTGCTGGATTCAGCATGGGACACTTGTACGCTTTTGGGGAGGGGGTCCGGCATGTCTCCAGCTTGAGGGGTAACCTCAGCTGTGGAAGAAGGTGTTCCCGAGGTAGGAAGACGAGTTCCTATGGGTTCCTCAGAAACTATGGGGGGTGAGATGGGTCCAACTGAAACTTCTGGGGTTAAAGCAGAAGTGCCTACTTCAGTTGTCAAAACAGTTTGAAGCCCAGATTCATACATCTCTTCATCATCTGAAAAGGTGTACTGCTGAATGGGGATATCAGCAGAATCAAACATCATATGAAATTCTGTTTGAGAATTTGGTGCTTCGGTCTCAACAGCCGGCGAAACTGTTATGGAGACTGGAGGAAGAATTCCTCATGGTGGTGGGTTAGCTGACTCACAGCTCGGTTGGCGAATACGTTCGCGATCACTGGCAGCTTGGGTAGTTTCCTTAGTAACAACTCGGTCTAGAGTTGTCTCTTCATTGGCGGTGGTGGTTTCCTTGACCACCTGCTGGTTTAAGCCGGTGACGTTGTGGGAAACAGAAAGAACATCTTCAAGATTGACTTGGTTTCCAGTCAATCTATCATCAGCTGATGACTCAGGGAGTGATGAAGAAGTTGGGGGTGGTGTGTGTGCAGCTGACACTCGGGTGGCTTGGGTTGAGCCGAAAACTTCACCAGCAGTCTGTTGAGAGACTGAGGTTGCTTGTGGAGTTTGTTCCCTTGTTACAACGACAGATAATGAATCGGTCGAGGAGCTACGCAGAAGGTTGGAGCCGGCACTAACTCCGAAAGAACGAAATTGCCGTTTTGAAGTCTGCTGACTTGTTGAGAAATCAGCAGAGGGAGGTTGAAGAATATAGGGGAGAAAAAGAGGATCAGCCGAGAGTGTCTGAACAGGAGCTCCAATTGTTGGTAGAGTTCCTGGAAAAACACTGTAAGAGTGAAAATGAGAAGGACTATTCACAGATACTGGCATAGCATCTGATCGTAATCCTTCCAAATGGGATCTCGAGTGAGAACCCAGCGGATCCCGGCTGAATCCTTATGATGCTGCGATCTCCAACTGAACATCATCAACAACATCATCATCTCCACAGGTAGCAGACCCTCTTACCCTTTGCTGAGGAGAAAAAGGGGCGCTGGAAGTAGAAGAAGATGATAAAAAGAATGAAGAGGAAGAATCAGGGCGGTGAGCAGATCGCTTCACACGCTTCTTCCCACCACTTTGAATATCACCCGTATTCATAATTTCCACGTTAATGGGCATTGAGATCCCAGTGGAAGTGGTGGTATTTCCATCAACAGTTTGTGTGCGATTAGTCGATGGAAATCTCTTCAGATGAGAAAAGGACTTACCTTCTTGGAGGGCAGATTTCTTCGATGTTGTGCCCTTCTTTCGATCCCTTTTGGATCTGACTCGATCATCTATGGTCTTCAGCATGTACGAGGTGAGAGGAAATTCTCTTTCATCTTCTTTCCTTTGGAAGATGATACTAGCGATGGAATGAACCATCACAGATTCCCCTGGAAGGTCTTCATAACTGATCTCCAGCTTTTCAACCATCACATGTGCGATGCACAATGTGAAAAAGCGAAGATAGGAAATGTGATTTCCCTTGCTTTTCAGCTTCGTCTTGACCTCCTCGTACACCACTTTCCCGTAGTCGATCTGCTGACCAGTCACTACGGCTTCAGCAAAGACTTGCATGCTGGAGTTGCACTGGTTGAGAGACCCGGAATTACCTCCAATACCCTGAATGATGTGGGTAAAGAAATAGGCCCAGGGTCTCGTCAGCTGAGACTTCTTGAAGATCGGCACCCTGTCTTCTTCGTTTTCTAATCTGTATCCAGTGATACGGATTAGACTCGCTTTAGCTTCATCAACAGATTTAGTCTACTAATATTCTTCACCAGGTTGCAGATAATCGAATCCGCAGGCAACTCGGAAATCATCAAGAGAAATGGTGATTTGATGATCTCCAACCTGCGCAGTAATGTCGTCTCCAGGAGTGGAGGCGGACATCCAGAAATCACGCAAGAGCTCAATGTTACTCTTGGTGACTCTGGTAAAGGCACCACGGATGGGGCAGTGACGCACAAACGTCACAACTGGTCGATAAATATCGACAAGATCATCCGGTGGGGAAAAGTTACCTACTAGGTTTGAGTTCTGATAGAACTCAATAGCAGCCCTAGTAAGAGAAACCTTTGGGGCTTTCTTCGGCATTTTGAGGAGAGAGGGAAGAAAGATAAAGGTTTAGAAATAGAGGGTTTTTGGAGAAAGAATCGTGGGAGTGATGATGAGGAGTGGAGAATGGATGGGTATTTATAGGGATTTATGGGTCGGTTTGGGTAAAGATTTAACTTTGAACCGGGTCATAAATGGATAGTTATAAACCAACTAGAGACACGTTGGTTATCGTGCAAAGGAGGTTGGATGTGACAGTGTGAGGTAGTGGAGCGGTTTCTGTGTCAGGGTAGTGGAGCCCTTTTCTGTGTCAGGGTGTCTTGTCCCTCATAAATGCCAAATATTTTCACTTGAGTGGAAATATTTGCCACAGAGAACGTGTGGATAGGGTTGAAAGATGCCTTTTTATGGAAGAACCAAACGTTTTAACTTATAAAACATGATAAGTTATCATTTAAGAGATTTTATTCGGCTGACTGATAAATTCAAAAGGTTTTAGTCAGCTGAATGTACTAAGTAACAAGGTGAATCTTATCAGCTGCTGATAGTACTTCAGCAGTTGATTCAAGCATTCAACATACCTAGCTCGCTGATCAAAAAGTTGAATCGTTTTTCATCTAAAGGCTTAGTGAATAGATCAGCCAGCTGAAGGTCAGTTGAAATGAAGTGGAGTTCCACGTCACCTTGTTCAATGTGATCTCTAATAAAATGATACCTTACGTCGATATGTTTGGTTCTAGAATGAAGAACTGGATTGTTGCTGATTGCAATAGCACTAGTGTTATCGCAATAGATAGGAACTTTGCAGAAGTTCATATCAAAATCAACAAGCTGATTCTTCATCCAAAGGACTTGAGCACAACAGCTTCCAGCAGCAACATATTCTGCTTCAGCTGTGGAGGTAGAAACAGTGCTTTGTTTCTTGCTTGTCCAGCTAACTAGCTTTCCACCAAGCAGCTGACATCCTCCAGTGGTGCTCTTTCTATCCATTTTGCAACCTGCAAAGTCTGAATCTGAATAGCCAATTAGATCAAACCCGGAGTCTTTGGCATACCAAAGACCTAGGCTTGGAGTACCCTTAAGGTACCTCAAAATTCTTTTTACAGCTATTAAGTGAGATTCTCTAGGATCAGCTTGATACCTAGCACACATGCAAGTAGCAAACATAATATCTGGTCTGCTGGCGGTGAGATAGAGTAATGATCCAATGATTCCTCTATAGAATGTGACATCCACTGACTTACCAGTGATGTCAGCATCTAAATTGTTTGGAGGAGCCGTTGGTGTTTTCATGGATGATGATGAATTCATATCGAATTTCGTTAAAAGATCCTTGATATATTTTTCTTGATTTATAAAAATTCCATTTTTAGATTGCTTAACTTGTAAGCCAAGAAAATATGTCAATTCACCCATCATACTCATCTCATACTTTGTAGACATAAGTTTTGAAAAACGTCTACAAAGTTTTTCATCAGTAACACCAAAAATTATGTCATCCACATAAATTTGAACAAGAATGATATCACCTTTGATTTTGCGAATGAATAAGGTTTTATCAATCTTTCCCCTGGTGAAATCATTTGCTATGAGGAACGTGGAGAGTGTATCATACCATGCACGAGGAGCTTGTTTCAACCCATACAACGCTTTATCCAGTTTAAACACATAGTCTAAATACTTAGGATTTTCAAACCCTGGTGGTTGTTTAACATACACTTCCTCTTGCAGTTTCCCGTTTAAGAAAGCACTCTTCACGTCCATCTGAAAAACTGTGAAGTCTTTGTAAGCAGCGTAAGCTAGAAATATTCTAATAGCCTCAAGCCTAGCCACTGGAGCAAATGTTTCATCGAAGTCGATTCCTTCCTCTTGTCTGTATCCTTGTGCAACAAGTCTAGCTTTATTGCGGATAACTACACCTTCTTCATCCATTTTATTCCTAAATACCCATTTAGTACCAATTATTGTCTTTCCAGCTGGTGGAGGCACCAGCTGCCAAACTTTGTTGACCTCGAATTGGTTAAGTTCTTCCTGCATCGCCTGAATCCAGCTTGAGTCTTCTAAAGCAGCCTTAATATTTTTCGGTTCTTCAGTTGCTAGAAAACAAGACCATAAGCAAAGATTGCATGATGCTTTACTTCTAGTGACTACTCCCTGCTGTGGATCTCCAATGAATAACTCAATTGGATGTTCTGAGGTCCACTTAGATTGAGGAGCAGCAGTAGAAGAGGAAGATTCAGCAGAATTAGATCCTTGTTGAGCGGCCGATTGCTCAGCAAGATGAATTACTTCATTTTGAACTGATCTTCTTGAAGTATGAAGAGGTGGCTTAGAAGTAGCCTTGGATGATGCTCTAACTGTTGGAATCTCTTGTTGAACAGCTGCAATGTCCACAAGATATGTAGGAGCATCATGGAATGTCTCATCTGATTCATTTACGGGAACATCAAAGAGATTTAAAGCATCGGAGAATGCTTCAGTTGTATCATCAGGGGATGATTCAGCTGATCTCTGAAATGCATCAGACGAGTCAGCAGAGGAGGGGTTCAAAGCTTTTGAGTGTTCTTCAAAAGTAACATTTATAGACTCTTCCAATGTTTGTCTTCTTTTGTTGAAAACTCTATATGCTTTGGATAGAGTGGAGTATCCCAAGAAAATGGCTTCATCAGCTTTAGAGTCAAATTTACTCAGCTGATCTCTTGTGTTTAACACAAAACATACACAGCCAAACACGTGAAAGAAACCGTTGAAAAGCTTCCTCTGACGGAAAATCTCATAAGAAGTCTTTTTGTGTCTCTTCACATAGAGAGGCCTATTTTGAGTAAAAAAAGCTGTGTTAACAGCCTCTGCCCAAAATTGCTTAGGCATGTTTGACTCAGCAAGCATTGTTCTTGCAGCTTCTATAAGGGTTCTGTTCCTTCTTTCAGCAACACCATTCTGTTGAGGTGTTCTTGCAGCTGAAAAGTTTTGGGAAATCCCAACGTCTGAACAGAAATCTTCCAAAGTCTTGTTTCTGAATTCAGTACCGTTGTCTGATCTCAACATCTTGACTCTAGACCCGTTTAGAAGTTCCATCCTTTTGATGAACTTGATAATTTCATCAGCTACATCACTCTTGTGGCGTAAAAATATAACCCAAGTATATCGTGAGTATTCATCAACGATAACAAGTGTATACTTCTTTCCACCTAGACTTTAAGTGCTCATGGGACCAAAAAGATCCATATGGAGCATGTGAAGGCGGCTGTTGATGGAAAAACATTGCTTTGATTTGAAGGAGCTTTTATGTTGTTTACCTTGTTCACATGCAGAACAAAGCTTATCCTTTTCATATTTGATTTGTGGCGGACCATTCACCAGCTGACCTCGCGCCAGCTTCGATATATTTTTGAAGTTCAGGTGAGATAGTCATTTGTGCCACAGCCAATTCAGCTCTTCAGTAGAGTGAGAGAATAGACAGACTTCTTGATTTTGAGAATTCATGTCAAGTGTATAGACATTTTTGGTTCTGGGAGCAACTAATACTACCTTTCCATTCTTATCTGTCACCGTTCCTCTGTATTCGTTAAAGTTCACTGAGAACTTTGCATCACAAAGTTGGTTAATGCTGATAAGATTATGTTTCAGCCCATTTACATAACCAACTCTTGTGATTTTTATGGATCCATTAGAGATGGTTCCATAACCTTCAGTTGAGCCTCTACCATTATCACCAAAAAACTACTGAGGGGCCATCACAAACTTCAAACTCTTCCAGCAGGGATTTATAACCAGTCATGTGTCTTGAGCAACCACTGTCTAGGTACCAGACGTGTTTGCTTTCATCACCCTGCACATAAGATAAAAGAGTTAGATCTTTTTGGGAACCCACACCTCAGTGGGTCCTTGTGACTTCCCGCTGGTATTCACAGAAGTTGGCTTTTCAGTAGGCTCACATACTGAAGTTGGGGAAGGTCTCAAGCATGTGCTGTCACACTCACTTGCCATGTGCCCACGATCTCCACACTTATAGCATTTTCTGTTTCTTTGCAGTGGAGTAGAGGGCGAGGCAGTAGGATTGGGAACTGGACCCAAAATACCCTTCATTTTCTGGTTATCAGAGATAGTCAGAGTTTGAACGAGTGATGTCAGCTTGCTGACCTTTCCTTTCAGCCGTCTGACAGACACAGCTGAAGAAGGACTTGGAGTGTCCTTAGAAACACTCTTACCTTTGTTCTTTGCAGCTCGAGTACGAACTCCAGCTGGCTCACCCTTGGAGGGTGTAAGAACAGTTTTCTTTCCTGCTGTTCTTCTAGTCTTCTGCTGAGATCTAGCAGAAGAGGCAGCAGGTGCTGAACCCAAGACAGATTTTTTAGGTTCAACAATGACTATAGTGGGTGTCCTAACTACCATGGCAGAGGAGTCAGTTGATGACTCTTCACTAGTAGCCACAGAAGGATCTTCTGAGGACATCTCAGTAGCATAGGTTTTGGTAGACCTAACAAAGGAACCAAAAACCAATTCTTCAGCTGGCACAGAAGCATCAGCTGACGAATAGTACAGATCATCTGTACATCTGTCAGGTACAGCGGCTGCAGCTAGGAAATCTCCTCCTAGTACAGCTTGTACTTGACTGGGGATTTGTGAGTTAACACATTCACTCACACGTTTAGATGAACGAGACCATGATTCACAAATCTTTTTAATTGCTTCAAGTTCTGTAACTTTTTCACTTAGATCATGTTGAAGAACTGAGTTAATAAATTTTGTTTCAGAAAGTTCTTCTTTTAAAGTTTTGTGGTCAATTAAACGTTCTTTTAAAAATGCATTTTCACGTAGAATAGCATTATGTTTATCCAAACATTCACCTTTCAGCTGATCAATGAAGTGCAAGTCACAAATAATAGAGTCAACAATTTCTTTAGCTTTAGTAGCCTCAGCGGAGATTAGAGAGGTTACCTTTTTGTGAACAATGTTGACCCATTTATAGGAACTAGCATCATCAGCTGTAATACTTTCATCATCATCAGCACGAGCCATCAAACACATTGTGGCCATTTGTTCATCGTCATCAGATGTGCTGTCACCAGAGTCAGCCCAATCATGAGTTTCAGCTACAAGACCCTTGTCAGCAGCTTTGCCTTCAAGTGCCTTCTTTTCTTCTAAAATCTTTTTGGTGAAGGCTTGTAGCTTTTTGTATTTTTCTTCAATGGACTCACCAGTTGAAGATGATGAACTAGCTTTCTTCTGCTTGCAGTCGTTAGCATAGTGTCCCTTCTTGTTGCAGTTGTAGCAAGTTATCTCAGAGATGTCAGGTGTACTTCCAGAGGGTCTGGAAGACACAACTGATGAGATAGATCTACTACTCGAGCCTCTAGCTGAGGAGCCAGACTTATTCTTAAAGAATTTTCTACTTTTAACAAGTAAGGCTAGCTCTGTTATAAGGGCTTCGTTGTCTTCGTCTTCATCAACTTCTTCAATGCTGACTTCAGGCATGCTGAACAAACCAGCAGCTGAAGCATTGTCAGCTTCATCATCTGATGGAGGATATTCGATTCTGCTGGGCTTGTTTAGAGAAACAAGAGCGGTCGAAGATCCTGAGGGACTCACCTTAGAGTCCTTTGGAGGTTGAAATTTGTTGAGTACAGTTCTCTCATGGCTTAGAAACATACCATAGAGAGAGGAAAGAGTATAATCTTTCAAAGTAGGAGACGTACTCATGCAAGTTATGATGGTAGCCCATTTAGAAGGTAAGGCAGCCATAAACTTACACATTTTGGACATATCGTCCTTATCAACCCCATGAGACTTCAGCTCGTTTAACAGAATGTTATAACGATTGAATGTTTGAGCGATAGTCTCACTAGGCTTGGCTTTAAACAGTTCATAATCATGTATGAGCATGTTTTTGTTATGTTCACGCACAACAGATGTGCCTTCATAAACTTTAGCCAGCCTCTCCCACATCTCTTTAACTGAATCACAAAATTGTATATTGTGATACACTTCATCACCAACTGCTTGAAAAAGCATATCCCTTCCTTTATTCTCAAGATGAACAAGACGTTTTTCAGCGTCTGTCCATTGAGCCTCAGATTTCACAACATAGTGTTCTGGGACTTCAGGAGTTCCAGGAATAAGGGTTTTGGGAACGTATTTTCCTATCATTATATTATCTTGAAGTTTTGGGTGATAGGTAACCATGTGGCACAACATACGCGTTTTCCACATGGGATAGTTGGTTTGAGTTAGTTTGGGAGGTTTTCCAGATGATGGAAGATCTGATGATGTAGGTTTTCCAGATGATGGAAGATCTGATTGATGGAAAAACAATTTCGACACCTGCTCTGATACCAGCTGTTGGATCCCAACAACACAACCGTGTTGCGTTATGACCGAGTAACGAAGATACGATAGGTAAATAACAACAAGATTTCAATGATTAAGAGTTTTATTAAAAACAACTTAATACAATACAGAGTTTGCGGAAATAGATAGTACACACTACCTAAAACTCTATACTTGAGTTGACACTTTAGACCGCTCAAACTAGAAGAGTATACACTGAGAGTTATGTCAGCTGATACTAACAGCTGATATTAATGCCTTAGTAATAACTATGGAGGAGTTAATACTTAGACAATAACTAACTCTCAGAGAATGTTCTTGTGCTAATGATTTCTAAGGGTATTCTAAAGGTGTGTTCAAATGCAAGCATTTACGTCTATATTTATAGACCAAGATCCATGTTCCTTAGTCCACAAGTTTGACGACGTGTAAACATATTATTCGTCGATGTAGACTTGCCATGGATCATTAAATGCTATTGCACAAGTTATTGTCCCGAGTGTACTTTGTGTCCACTTCTTCCGGTACCTTTTCTGACGCACAGTGAAAGGTGTACTACACAAGTACAGAAGTTGTTGACTTTCTCTTTACATGCTCGAGGGACAAACGATGAAGTTGTACTGACATTATCTTCTATTCCAAAATAGAAGATCTTCACCGTTTTCTTCTTCTTTGAGCGGGAAAGGGAAATGTTCAAGGTGTCAATGAACATTTCTTTTAAGTCTTCATCTACAGCAGGTACTATCAGCTGATTCCACAATCAGCTGAATAGTCTTCTTCTTGTCTTTGTCCTTTGGTCATAGACTTCAAATGAACTCTCGTTAATAGCTGCTGATTTGACTTGTATCCTAAAGCTAAGTACGTACTCAGCTGAAGGGTTTTGTATATACTTGCTTCAGCTGAGATACATACTTCAGCTGTTGTTTATTCTTCTTGGCTATCGAGCATCAAATCTTATTTACTTAGTCTTGGGACTAACACTGACCTTCCAACCATTCTACATATATCAATTATTTATTTCTTTTTTATATATTTAACTTATATTTATAATTATAACATGCCACTGTTACATATGTGACATAAAATACATACACGAATTTAGGTACAGATAATATTTACTTTACCAAAGTATGTAATTTTGATCAATTGTAACATCACTACATTTTATGTAAAATCTCCTAGGGATGGGATAAAAGGCCAAAAGTTGTAAGGCGCATAGAAATAAAAACAAACTTTATGTGTATTTATCTGTTCCCTGGTTTTGATTTATTAAAGCCAAGAATGTTTATAGACAGTATAGGGAAAACGTAATGAAGGATAAATAAACAGAAATTAAAAAAATACAGGGATGATATAAATGAAAAAGGTATAACAAAATCGTAAATGTGGCTATATCACATGGACATTTTTTGTGATTTTCACTTTTATTATAGATGTAATTAGTAGGTTTCTACTCCGCATGATGCTGCTGAAAATTTTCACATGATACACAAATTAATGTGTACTATACAATACCAAAATTGCCTTATATTTGTTAGAGAATTTACCAATTTCGGATTGGTTGGATCGCTCTAAATTCGTGAAATACTTTAAGATTAAAGTATTTCAAGGGTACTTGCAAAATCTTCAATTGGATGAAATCATAGTATGTTTAATATCAAAGAATTCTTAGATTTATATGTAAAAACGTACCATGAATATGACAAAAAAACGAAGGTTAAGTCTATTATGCATAAACCACCTAAAACTGCTAAAATGCTCAAACTGTTCAAAACGTCCAAAAAGCGGGCCAGATTCGGTTCGGATTCGACGGGTCGGAATATCATGTTTTGAATCCGAATTTGGGGTTCCATTCCGAATCCGGGAAAACGGGTCGGAAAGCAATATTAACCCGAATAAAATTTTTACAACCTGAGTTGGCTGCTCGACTCCAGCCAGGGACGCTGCCTCTGGGACCCTTGTCAGGGGCGCTGCCTCCGGACCTCCATTGAGTCAGTGTAATTTAATCAGAATAAATTCAAACAAGTGTGCATTCTGCACCACCCTTATTTGTTCAATATTTATTAAGATCACATTTGGTCAATAAATTATCCCATTATACTTAAATCATATTGTGACAAAAAATTTGTTATTTAAAATAAAATGTTATACATTTTTTAGATGTGCATAATTTGTATATTATAATAATTTAAAGGGTTACTATTCGTATGCTCAATAACAAAAGGGCTGTATAACGTTATTACAGGTGGAAGAACTTTTGATGTCTTAGATCACCTATGAAGTATTGGAGTAGGATTAAAAAAGAGAAAATGTTAAACATTGTCTTAAAGGTAATGATTAAGAATTTTTTGTTGCCTTAAAGTAGTTGGAAATTAACTAATAAAAAACGACCATCTTTAATTTTATTAACCACATTTGAATAGTTAAGTTTATCCTTTATTTAATGAAGTATGATTAAAAAAGAGAAAATGTTAAACATTGTCCTAAAAGAATGTTGTGGCTTCTATGGAAGCCAGGAACAAATTGGTATTCAATAAAATCAGTTTTTCGGTGTCAAGTATTCATAATGATTTACAAGTTATGATGTTTACGTGGTTGAAATATAGAGGTAATTATAAGTCTTTCATGAAGTTTGTGGTGTTTCTGTCCTCTTCTTTTCTTGTAATAGACTTTGTACTACTCCTTTAGCTTCTTGCTGATGGGCTTCTTTTATATATATTAGACTTTCTCTTTCTCCTCAAAAAAATATACTTAATTATTTCAACCATAGTCAGGGCTGGCCCTGGGCCTGGGCCATCAGGGCAACAGCCCAGGGCCCACTAATATTAAGGGCCCATTTTCATCATAATTTCGTCTTTAAAATATTGGGTCTATTTGGAATTTTCTGATTAAACTGTAAGCCCAAAGCCTGTTTTCAAATTTAGGGCAGAAACATAGAAGGCCCAATCGTTCATTTTCTGATTAAGCGCGCGTCTTTGGAGTTTGCCAGAAACCAAATACGAATTGGGAACGCCCAACAAAAATTTGGAGTATAATCGCCATCCCACAGATTCAAACACCAATAGCAACTCGCTAACTCGGTGTTTAATCGTTCGTTTAAATGGTTCAATCGCCCATTTGCCTTGCCTAATTGATTGTTTATTTGTTGAATCCCTTGCTTGAGTATTTGTCCTATCTTATTAGTTATTAGTTATTACTTATATAAGATCAATTTACTTGGAATTTTGTTCTTGTGCATTATCATCTCTAGCTTTGATCTAGAACAAAAGACGTCAATACACATCAATTTTCCAGTTTCAAAAACATAGTATAGTTGATTCTTTAGGTCAACCTTTGAGGGATCAATAGAGTCCTAGCTTATTACTTATATAATGTTTCATAAAAAAATATTTTTTGGGTAGCCAAAAAGAAGAAAAAAACAAACCAATAGGTTTGTTCTAGTGCTTCAATTAAGAATGATGTTAATGAGAGTAAATACTAAATACTAATACGACTGAAAATGAAAATGGAGTTCATCCAAATTCTTATGAAGTATTTTTGAGTTTCAAAAGAGTTTTGAAAACTTAACATCGAGATTGTTCTTTATTTCATCGTAATCTTAAATTTAAGGCTGCATATGTTTTATACGAATTTAACTTATTTGGGATTTTTTTACTATACGGGGCTCATTTTTAAAATTCTGCCCAGGGTCTCAACATTGATTGGAACGGCCTGACCATAGTTTATCATTGCCACTAAAGCAATGGTTAGAAAATCTTTAGAAATAAAAGGTAAAAGTCAACAAAAGTCGCTTTAAAAAAGAAAAGTTAAAAAAAAATCAAAATATTGTTTATCATGTTTGTCTAAATGTGTCTAAGTTGAAAAATGTAATATAGGTAACTAGCTTAACATCAAGTATTGTACACGTAGTCTACCTAATAACGACTTGAAAACAGTCGCTGAATAGCGCACAACAGCCATTTAAGTTTCTATTCGAATTTTCGGTAATCTAACTTTTGATTTTATTAATATTACGACTAATTTCATGCATAATCCTTTTCTAACTTTGGATTTGCATTTATTTTAATTTTACATACTCAGACATTTATTTTTCTTTTATAAAATATACACAATTTAGATATGAGTTTATCCGCCGTTCTGACTTTTAAGCAAGGTTGTAGAATTCGCTACTCGCTACCCGTTCGTTCGACGACCCTGTAGCGAGTACTCGGTTACTCGGTGAGTACTCGGCGAGTACTCGAATCGGGAATTTTATATATAAATTTAGAAATTGTATATATATATATATTGTATAACATAAGCATAACTAGTTGCGAATTTCAAATACTAAAAGTTTTAAGCCTGATGTTAATTCAAAATGCAAAAGGATGAAAGTATCACAACATAATCCAAGTGCAAAACATAAATAAATAGTGCAAAACGCCAAAACATAAGGCTTTTTCAAGGAAACATAAATGTTAAGTTATATCTTCTAATCTTCATTGTCTCCATCTTGTGCATTTTCTTGAATTATGTCAACCCCATCCGAGTCATAATATTGAACCTCATCATCTATTTCCTCCTCATCTGACACAAATTCATCCATAAAAAGTTCCCTTGGAAGTCTAGCACTTTTTTGAGGTCTTAAAACTTCATCTCCTTCCATAACATCACTAGCCATCTTATTAGTTGGTCCCGACTGAATTTCATCACCATCACAATCAACAATCCAATCTTGAGCCTCACTTGCATCATACCCTAGAAGTACTTCCTTACCTCTTTCCTTTCTTTTTTTGTTTTTCTCAAGCAAATTGGAATTAAATTGAACGTAAACAAGATTGTTCAATTTACTTGCATCTAGTCTATTTCTTTTCTTTGTATGTACCTACAATGTTTGAATTAAGTAACAAAAATTTAATAGTATAACATCCATCATATAATTAATAACTAAACTTTTAAAATTACTAACCCCTTCGAATGTGCTCCAATTCCTTTCACACCCGGATGAACTAGTCGTTAAAGAAAGTATTCTCATAGCAATTTTTCTCAAGTAAGAAGTAGCGTGACCATAATTTCCCCACCAATTTGCTACAAATTTTAAACAAACATATTACAAAAATGATAAGAATATAAGATACAAATTATAATTTATATTAATTAATATAAAATGCATTACCAGGATCATAATTTTCATTGTTCACCTCACATGCTTTGATTGCAATTGGCCGGCCAAAGTACCCTAGTTTACCTTTGTACATAGGAAACTCAACCATCATGATATGATTTTGCATTTTAAGATTTTCGGGATCTAATTTTTCCGGAAATAATTTGTCAATAACATCAAGAATTGCAAGGTTTGCATCGCCATTGTCTTGGAGCTCATCGTTGTTATAAAGATAAAATGGGTTTAGAATGTAAGCCGTCAAATGTAAGCAAGTATCAAGCCTGCCCTTCGACTTTTTTGAGATAATGTCAAGAATAGGCTCGTATAATTTTTTATTATTGTTCAAAGCATTGATAATTTCTATTCTTGCCTCTTTAAGCTCGCCATATATAAAACCCATTGAAGGCTTCCAATCGGCATCAACCATACGGAGTACTTTGACTAAAGGTGAAAAAACTTTCAAACATGTTGTCACACCGGCCCAAAATGAAGGATTTATCACCGTTGCAAAAGCGGCTTTTCCTTTAACCGTCTTTGCAAATTTACATTGCTCCCACTCATCACTAGTGAACATTTGTCTAAGTTGAGCCTTCTTTTCGGCCAAACTTTGTAAAGTGAGAAATGCGGATGCAAATCTTGTGACTCCCGGTCTCACAATATCCATTTTTTTAGTAAAATACCTCATTAAAGATAATGTTTTGTGGTGGGCATAAATAAATACCGTTAGCTTTTTTGCTTGATCAAGAGTAGTTTGAAACTTTTGTAACCCACCAATACCTTCAAGAAAAATAGAATACATCAAAACAAAACATTTAAACAAATATAAATATAAATAATAGTTAAAACTTATTACCTTCAAGCATAAGGTTTATGGTATGTGTTGCACATGATGTCCAAAAGATTGTTGGTCTAATCTCCTTCAACAATTTAGCGGCTCCCATATTATTTGCAGCATTGTCGGTCACCACTTGAACTACATTTTCGAGACCAATTTCTTCAATGCATTTATCAACGTATTGACACAAAAACTGACTTGTGTGAGCTTCTTCTGAACACTCTTTAGACGACAAAAAAACAGTTCCTAACTTTGAATTTACACATAAATTCATAATACTCCTCCTTTTTCTATCGGACCATGCATCCGTCATAATCGAGCAACCATTCAATCTCCAATCGGCTTCATATACTTGTAACATATTCTTTGTTCTTTCAACCTCTTTCTTTAAAAAAAGGTTCTCCCATCTCATATCTAGTTGGAGGTAGAGCTCTAGGTCCAAATTGACCAACAGCCTCCAATAAAGCTTTAAAGCTATCCTTTTCAAATGCATGAAACGGAATTGCACATTCGTAAGCCCATCTACATATATATTCCTTCACGTGAATCATTTTTTCTTTCCGAATTACATTGGAAACATCGACTTGCTTTGCCTTACCTTTGTTCAAAATATCACTTGACTTGAGGCTACTTGTAAATCTATCAATAGGACCAAATCTAGAAGGTGATTTCAAACCTCCAAAATCTTCTTCCATTGCATCGAGGTCAATCGGTTCATTGGTATTAATCCTCACATTTGCTCTCAAGGCTTCATCATCATTTTGTTTACTGTCCTTTTTCTTTTTGGTATCATTATGTACATTTCGACACCTTAATTTATCATCATTTGTGGAACTGGGACACGGGGATACCTCTCCCGTTATACCCGCAATGTGTTGTTTCAATCTATTAACTCCACCACACATAACTTTAGAACAATAATGACATTTAACTTTATCAAGTCTGTTTGGATCAGCCAACTTTCCATAATCCCACCCAACATCGTTGGATTTCCGTTTAAGGACTTGACTTGAAGTTGATTCTGTTGATGGCGTTGTTGACATAATGACGTGTTAGCTGCTACAAAACATAAAGTAACTGTTAAGTCAACAACAGTTAACAGGAATCGATCAACTAACATGTAACTACAATGGACCAACAAGTATTAAGTGATTCACCAAAACAAGAGAAACGTGAACATCAATCGAACAAGTCAGCAAAAGAAACAGAATCATAAATCGAACATGTATGATCGAACAGAATCCGTACAGAAATCGATGAAATACCAACAAAAATAACACATTACCTTGTAAACGTTTAAAGGTTAGAGGAATCGTAAGTGGAAGATCAGAGGATCGCAAGTTCGCAATTGTTCGAACGTGATTACGTGAAAGAAACTGAAGAGCCGTTCATTAAAACCTAATTAAAAAAGACTTGAAAAAAGACCAGCCTTTTACCGGGTTGGACCGAGTTGGGCCGAGTTGGGCCGAGTTGGGCCGAGTTGGACCGATTTTTACCGGGTTTTATAAATCTTTGAACGAATTTAGCCTTCACCGAGTAATATGACCGAGTATCTCCTAACCGACCCAGTAGATGACCGAGTACCGGTTACCCACCGATTACTCGGCCGAGTAAAACGGGTTTTACAACACTGCTTTTAAGACTATTAGTATACATGTAAAGTATTGTGAATATATATCCTAGAATAGTTTGTTAGTTATTGTTAAGGTAGATATACTTTCTATGTAATCTCTCTCCCTATATAAAGGGATCTTGTGAATAATGAAAGACATCAAATATTCAACCATAAACACTTTTATGGTATCAGAACCTCTCACCAAAAAAACCCTAGCAAGCCTCCCTACGAACGGCGGCCAACCCTATTCGACAGCATGCCTGCTTCTTCGAGTACCACCAAACCTTCATCGAGTGCCACCAAAAATTCCAGCCTTCATCCCGTTTACACCGTTACAAACATACAAAACAAGGTTCGAATTCTTGATGGCACCACGGTTTCGTACTTGTCATGGGTCAAACTATTTACTCTTCATGCTAGAGGTTACAAGGTACTCGACCACATCGACGGCACGCCGCCGCCAGCCGAGACCGATGAACAGTATGATACATGGACCGAAATTGATGCAATCGTTCTACAATGGATCTACGGAACCTTGTCTAACGATCTTCTTATTCGGGTCCTCGATGCTACCGCAACTGCTCGCGTCGCGTGGATTAAAATTCGTGACATCTTTCTCAGCAACAAGGGCTCACGAGCCGCTGCTCTTGAACACGAATTCACAAATCTCACGTTAGCATCATGCTCTTCCATGGAAGAGTATTGCCAGAAGCTAAAAGATCTCGCCGGACAACTTAATGACGTAGATAACCCGGTAAAAGAAACCCGGTTAGTGTTACAATTGGTTCGTGGTCTCCCGTCAGAGTTTGATACCGTTGCTTCGTTTATCAATCAAAGCTCTCCATCATGGGATACGGCCTACATCATGCTGCAATTGGAACAACATAGGCAGTCGGCACGACAAAACTCCATACAATCGGGCATGGTGGCCCCCACTGTTCCGAAAAATTCCACAAATGCGCCCAATCAACACAATGATAATCGATCGTATAGCGGGGGCCGTGGAAGGGGTAGATCGCAACACAGGGGGGACGCAATTTCAGCTCGGGCCGTGGCCGCTCCATTATGCAGATGCCACCCAATGCGTATCCACCTTGGGCCTGGTGGGCTCCTCTGCCTTGCCCTTATCCCACCCAACCGAACTAATGGCCCACTAATCCGTGGCCCAATCCCGCACAGAATGCCAAGCCCACTGCCTCGGCAAACGTGGCCTGCCAAAGCCCAACAGGGCCCGATCCCTAGGCTGCAGCCCCCAACACCGAACCAGCCCAAGACTACAATGCATTAAGCCCAACGGATCTTGGAGCAGCGTTCTCATCCATGCACGTAGGCTATCCCGACCCTTCGTGGTACATGGATACCGGGGCGACCTCTCACATGACCAATGATGAAGGTAAAATTCGCACACCGTTAAAACCCTCTAATATTCGTGATGTTTATGTAGGAAACGGGACAAATATACCGATTAACGGGTCCGGAAATGCCACTCACCCCAATTACCATCTCCATAATATCCTACATACCCCAAAGATTATTAAAAACTTAGTGTCCGTCCGTAAATTTGCCCGTACTAATAATGTTTCCGTTGAATTTGACCCTTATGGTTTTTTTGTGAAGGACTTCAAGGATGGGAAGATTCTTTCTCGCCACAATAGTACGGGGGACCTCTACCCGTTCACCGTACCCGAAGCTTCCGCATCCGCCTTCACCGCCATCTCCACACCAGATCAATGGCACAACCGTCTCGGTCACCCGGGCACTACTATCTTAGATTTCCTTCGTAAAAGTTTTTTAATTTCGTGTAATAAAGTCAAACCTTCTACGGTTTGCAATTCGTGTCAATTGTCGAAAAACAAAAGATTACCTTTTTATGATTCAAATTCATTTATATTTGCACAATTTGATATTATCCATTGTGATCTATGGACATCCCCGATCCATAGCAATTCCGGTAATAAATATTATATGGTTCTTATCGACAATTTTACACAATATGTTTGGGTTTATCCCCTTAAATACAAATCGGACACTTTTACAAATTTTAAGAAATTTCACAAACTTATACTCACACAATTTAACCGTAAAATTAAAACCTTTCAATGTGACCTCGGGGGCGAATTCGACAATAACGAATTCAAAACGTTTGCATCCAACAACGGACTCCTCTTCCGTTTCTCATGCCCTCAAACGTCCCCCCAAAACGGCAAGTCGGAGCGTATGATTCGTCGCCTCAATGACATCATACGCACTCTACTTACCCACGCCCATCTTCCTCCGAAGTTTTGGGTAGAGGCACTTCACACCGCCACCTACCTCCATAACATTCTCCCCACCAAACGCCTAAAATCCCTAGCCCCCACCTACACCTTATTCCTCCGCCACCCCACATATGACCACCTCCGTGTCTTTGGGTGTGCGTGTTACCCTAACACCTCCGTCACCCAACCCCACAAACTCCACACCCGCTCCATCCGCTGCATTTTCCTCGGCTACCCCACCAGTTTCCGAGGATATAGATGCTTAGACCCCACAACCGGGAAGGTCATCATATCAAGGCACGTTGTCTTTGATGAAACATCATTTCCATATAATGATGCTTTTACAAACTCTTATGAGTTTCTTGATGACCAGACCCTTCCCCCACAATTCCATACACCCATTAACCAACCCACCCAAACCCAACCACACCCGCCTCCAACACATACACCGCCACCATCCCCCACACAACCCGCAACACCACCCGCTGCCCAACCACCACCTACGGCCCAAACCCCACCCGCTGCCCAACCACTACCTACTGCCCATACTCCCTTACCACCCACTGCCCAACAACCCGCCCCACACCCTCAATCGACCAACACCCACCATATGACTACCCGTGCCAAAGACGGGATAGTTAAAACCCGCACCCGACTTAACCTTCACACCACCACCAAACCTCCCATTTCACCCGTCCCTTCCACCTATACCAAGGCTTTCCAGGACCCGAATTGGCTCAATGCGATGAAAGATGAATACAATGCATTGATCACCAACGATACATGGGAATTGGTGCCCCGCCCCACGGACCGTCCCGTTATTAGATGCATGTAGCTCTTCCGCCACAAATTCCATTCGGATGGGTCCCTTCAACGGTACAAGGCACGATTGGTTGTTAACGGTATATCACAAACGGTTGGTATTGATTGCGATGACACATTTAGCCCGGTGGTAAAACCGGCCACTATACGTACAGTCTTATGTCTCGCCGTATCACGATCTTGGCCTATACACCAACTAGATGTGAAAAATGCCTTCTTGCACGGGGAATTACTAGAAACGGTTTTTATGCACCAACCCCCGGGCTTTGTCGATAAAAGTCAACCACAACATGTATGCAAATTACGAAAATCTCTATACGGGCTCAAACAAGCACCGCGGGCATGGTACAATAGGTTTGCCAACTTCATCACCAAAAACGGGTTTCGAAGTAGCATTTGTGACAATTCACTGTTTATATTCAAAAAGGGCACCGAAACCGCTTACTTATTATTATATGTCGACGATATTATTCTCACGGCATCGGACCCCGGCCTTTTAAACTCCATTATCAAGACATTGTCTCGAGAATTTGCCATGACCGATCTTGGAAATCTACATCATTTTCTTGGCATTTCCGTTAAGCGTGACGAGAAAGGGTTGTTTTTATCTCAATCGCAATATGCTCAAGACATACTTAACCGAGCATCCATGACATCATGCAACCCATGCAACACTCCCGTTGATACGTCCTCGAAACTACTCGCAACCGCCGGTACCCCGCTCCCCGACGGTACCCTTTATAGAAGTCTAGCCGGTGCTTTACAATACCTCACATTTACTCGGCCCGACATTTCAAATGCGGTACAACAAATATGTCTATTCATGCATGCCCCTCGTGACACTCACTTCAATTTCATGAAACGGATTTTGCGCTACATAAAAGGCACGTTAGACTACGGGGTTCGCATCATCGCCTCGCCCAGTCATACTCTAACTGCTTACTCAGATGCGGACTGGGAGGGTGCCCTGACTCCAGAAGATCGACCTCGGGATATTGCGTATACTTGGGTGATAATTTAATCTCGTGGTCATCTAAATGACAATCAACCATCTCACGCTCAAGTGCCGAAGCCGAGTACCGCGGTGTCGCCAATGCGGTGGCCGAAACAAGCTGGTTAAGAAACTTATTGTTAGAACTTCATGCTCCACTTAACAAAGCAACTATTGTCTATTGCGATAATGTTTCGGCTGTGTACTTATCCGGGAACCCCGTCCAACATCAATGAACAAAGCATGTTGAGATTGACATTCATTTTGTGAGGGAAAAGGTCAAAATCGGACATATTCGTGTTTTACATGTTCCTGTTGCCTACCAATATGCCGATATTTTTACGAAAGGACTACCTCGACAACTATTCGAATCGTTTCGTACCAGTTTAAGCGTACGTCGTCCTCCCGCTCCAAATGAGGGGGACTATTAGTATATATGTAACGTATTGTGAATATATATCCTAGAATAGTTTGTTAGTTATTGTTAAGGTAGATATACTTTCTATGTAATCTCTCCCTATATAAAGGGATCTTGGGAATAATGAAAGGCATCAAATATTCAACCATAAACACTTTTAAAGACAATTTAGGAATGCATTTTTATGAAAATGTGTAATTAAAAGTAGAAACCTATAAAGTAAAAGTTGTCGCATAACTTTGAAATTGTTTATGGGACAAACAAAAAGAGAAAGATGAATATTAAGTACATTTTTTATGATGGTTTTACTTTGCCTAGAACAATATCTTAAACGTTTAGTTATCAGTAGTCACACATTCTAATAATCGAGCCGAATCATTCAAAAGTAAACTAAACTGAGAACTGAAAAAATTCTTTTGGCCAAATTAAGGACCGAACTGATGATGTTCGGAACCGAACCAAGAACTACTTGGATTCTAACTGAACGGAGAATCGAGAAAGTTTCTTCGATTTATTTCAGGTTTTTCACGGAATTGGACCTAACCGGATCGATAACCGAACCGATATAACTCGTTTCAGCCCCATTCGGTCTGGCCCAGTTCGATTCCCGGATTCCCGCTAGTTATTGGTCTAGTTTGCCCATATCTAGTTATCGGAAAAAGAAAAAGATAAAATTTATTTAGTGCCAATAATAAAATTTCTAAGATAAAAAAGAAAACAAAAGTTAAAAGATCTATTATAAATTGATTAATTTTGAAAGACAATTGGGGTAGCAACTAGCAAGCAACATTCTCTTGTTTTATTCACGGGTCTCGACTCTTGCGTTGGGGGCGTTGGAAGTAAAAATCTGGCAGCAGATCCGAAGCACGATCAAAGTTAGCAATACACTCCACCCCACCTTGCACGTGCTTTCTTTTCTTTCTCATTTTCTTTTCTTTCAAGGTTTGCACAAACAATAATAATATGACTATTTTATTTGTGCCTCAATTGCATTTGTTTTTACGTTTTAGTACTAAATTATCACAGAATAATGGTAGAGAGGTGTTCAAAATCATATATCCGAATATTCAAAATTTAGAATAGTTGATTTCAATATCCAAATCCGTATTTTGGATATTCAATATCCGAAAAACTCCAATTTATCCAAAAACAAATTCAAAAATACCAACACATGATCTACTTTTTCTTTATAAATAGTTAAACATGTAGAATGCAATGAAGTTTACTTTATACTGTGAAAAATGAAATATATTTGTTGAACTAATTATTATTATTTTTTTAAATTTAGGCTAAAAAGAGTAGTTGGTGCTAATATGAATTATTATGTCGATGACATCACTTAACCCAAGTAGTTTTTTTTTTTCTTTAAGAAAATTATATAGTTGTGCTTTATATGGATAAATGTTTAATAAAGATGTATAAAATATACAATGTAAAGAATCTAAAAAGATGAAATGCTATAAATAGAAAAGCAATGAATGTAGGGCGAATAAGTGCACATGACAATGGAAAACACACACACGAGATGTTATCATTCTCAGAGTATGATCAAACACATAAAAGGCTCAATGTAAAGGACCCTTAACTAAAAAAGGGAATTTTATAACCATCATCTTACTGTACAAGATGCTTTCATATGAAAAAGTATACTCATAATATAACTTTTTGGTATACACTTTCTCCCATCACAAAAATATCAAAATAAACTAATAAAGATCACATAGACACATCGTTGTATCAAATAATTTGCTTTCAAACTATAAGCTGACAAATTTTTTTGGGAAAATGAATTGCTTTTAATCTTTCCCAAGTTCCACTTATTATCATATGCCATTCTTGTTATTTACTCTAATTTGAATTTATCTTCTTTTTCTTTTGAAACATTTAATAATATGAAAAACAGGGTGTAAATATTTAAAATCCAACATTACCATATTTAGAAGTTTGAACAGCAGTTATTAGGGGTGCTTATCGGGCCAAAATCGAACCGAACCAAACCGAACCGATAGAACCGATAACCGATAACGATGAATTTTCAAAACCGAACCGATAACATGTTATCGGTTTCAGTTCGGTTTCGGTTCGGTCTGGTTTCGGTTCGGTTATTTTAGGCCAAATGTTCATCCTTTTCCGAAACCGAACCGAACCGAACCGATAACATGTTATCGGTTTCGGTTCGGTTTCGGTCGGTTTTCGGTTCGGTTCGGTTTTTTCGGTCCAAATGCTCACCCCTAGCAGTTACCGCTGAAAATTAGTTGTTTAAAATAACTTAAATTGCTAGTAGCTCATAAAAAAATCTTATTTCTCTAAATTTTTATCTCAAAAAAAATTCTTATTTATCCACTAACTACCAAGGATTCCACCACTAATTATCCACTAACTATTTTTTCTTCTCTCCAAATGAACTTTATATTTTTAATCAAAATTATTACAAATGATCTCATCACTAATTATCTCTTTATAACTTGTACCAAAGAAAAATGACATTTTTTATGGAACGGAAGGAATAATAAATAAGAGCATACGGTGTAGTGGCGAGAGGGGTGGTCCGCCGGACGCCACCTCGGCGCGCCGGCCACGCCACGACACCGCTCGCCACGCGAGCGGGCTCTTGCGCCGGACGACCCACGAAGCCAGCGGACCAATCACGGCGTGCCACGTGTACTAGCCGTTGGCAACGGCTAGTTTCCAGAATTTTTAATTTTTTTTTTTTTTTTTAAATAAACCTATTATAAATAACCCATTTACCATTACATTTTTTCACACCATCTCTTACACTTTCACTCTCTAAAACTCTCTACAATTTCTTACCATTTCACTCTTAAAAATTCTCCAAAATGTCTCAACCACCGTACCCCGATTGGATGAACGGTATTTTCGGAATGGGAGGTTCCGGCTCATCGCCGTCCAATCCTTCAACCCCTTCGTCCCAACAATCGGTATCGTCCACCCAAAACACCGTGATGCCGACATTTTCCCAAGACCAATTCAACCACTTTATGCTTCAACGACAATTTCAAAACCTACAACAACTACAATTTCAACAAAACCAACCCCCTCCTCAAATGTGGTCACAACACCAATGGTCACAACCACAATCTTCACAACCACAACAACCCCCTCAAGACACCGACGCCGCTGAAAAGGCGAGACGAAAGGGAAAAAAGTCGCCGCCGTTAACTTAAGTCGGAAGGTCATGCGTTGGGACGCCGCGGAAGAAGTTTTATTGGCGGAGTGTTGGGTTTGCGTTTCCGAGGACCGCGAAAAGGGCGCTAACACCGCCGGAAGTGCCGCACCGCCGGACCTTGGCGAGGCTATGATGGCCGAGTTTAGGCGGAAAAGTGAAGCCGCTCAATCCGCTTACGCAAGGGCAAAGGCGCGGGATGACCGGTTCGAGCGGTTGGAAGAATTGCGATTCCTAAGCACTAACACCCGCGGTTTGGGGCGCGAAGATAAGGCGCGAATCATCAAAGAAAAAAAGGCGATCCGCGAAAAATACCCCGTCGACGAAGATGACTTTGACGTGGACGATGATGACGAGTAGTTTTTTTTTTTTTTCGGTATTTTTTTTTTATTTTTCGGTATTTTTTTTTATTTTCGGTAATTTTTTTTTTATTTTTTAGGTATTTTTATTTTGTATTTTGTAATATTTATTTTAATGAAGTATTATGTTTTTAAAAAAAGAAAAATGAAAAAAAGGGTGGTGGGGCCCAAATGGCTTAAGTGATGGTAGAGGGGGTATTTGGGGGTTTTGAATGTGAAATGTGAAATGGTGATGTGGCGCATAGGTGGCGCAGAGGTGGCGAAGTGGCTTAAGCCACCACACCTATCACTCTAAACCTACATTTCAGACTTTTAAATTCTTTGTCTACATTTTTTAGGCCTTGTTTCTAGTAATTAAAATACAGTATTTCCACATGTGCATTCAATTTTGCCAAAAAAATTGGCTAAAAAGAATGGAACTCTACCCAGTTCTAAGAAAGGATTGGATTTTATGGCAGGCTGCAAGGAGTTTTCCATAAGGGGTTGATTTTGGTATCACACTTTTTAATGCATATATCACATCTAATGTTTAACATACTTGTGCAATTAGCTGCAATATTTGTACTGTATGATATAACCATTAAAAGTTATGGTACCAAAATCAATTTTCTTTTCCAAAAGAAAATGCTATCCATAATACGGGTGCAATGGCACCGCCGGTTGGCACCGTAAGTTGTCCGCCGGTTGTGCCGCTGTTGGCACGCCCCGCCACTTTGTCCGCCGGTTGGGTGCTCGCCACTTTGGAGACGGGATGTAAGCCTTACGCCGGTTTGGTGGGTGGGCCCAAAAGGGTATTTTGTGTGTGTGTTTTGTAATGGTAGGTCTCAAAAAATTAAAGGGAATTGGTATTGTTGGCATAAGTACGTCAGTTTAGTGTCGGTTGGAGAGTGAGGTGACGTGACGCTGATTTGACAACAACTGACGTTACAGTTTGCCAAACCCGTTGGGAATGGTCTAATATGCCCCACAAAATTACAGTCACTTTGCTGTTGTAGCATTATTGCCGGCCAGATATGTGTGTGTGTGTGAGAGAGAGAGAGAGAGAGAGAGAAAAAATGTGATAGTTATGTTGCAGAAGAAGAAACTTCTAACGGTGAAGTACACACGAGAGTGCTTCATCTACAAAAAGTATGAGGAATTTTATGGTCCTATATATGAAGACAGATATATAAAACCTATCTATAAATTGTAGTAATAATAACAGAATACAAAATTAGCAGTAGTAGCTACAGAATAATTAGGAACAAATTAAGATGTCTTTCTTATCATTAAGTCACTTTTTGCTTAATTAATTAATTAGTTAATTTCAAGGAATTTGATCTATCAAATTATTGCTTTAATGGAATCCATTGGTACCTTCCTTCCATCGGAACGTCTTTCACAATATCATAGTTGTACCTGTTCGATCAACAGCAAAAAACCAAAAATTAGCTAAAATTCAAAAATGTTTGTTTCTAGTTTGTACTATACAATGCGCACGTTAGCCGCGTAATTAACTACTTACTTTTCAGCAAATCGTTTCTGTTCGTGCTTTTCCGCTTCGGAGAAGAATTCTTCTAGCTCCGCCGCAGACGGAATCTGCACCACTACCGGCGACGGTTTACGGCGAGATGTAACCTCATTTGGCACTGCTACCTTCTTCTTCTTCTCAGGAGTTGACGAAGATAACGAGTCCATTTCTTTTGATTCCAAGCAAGCTACACTTGTCTTAGATGTTTCTCTACTGTGAATTAACAAACATGAACACAAAAATTAATGATGTGAAGTATTATATACACACTAAATCATGAATAGATATTAATTAAATTACCTGAAACCGTCGTTATTGGAGATGGAGATTACGGTTTCGGGAAGACGCTCGGTCTGAGATTAAACATCGATCAAATTATTAATTATCAGTTACTAATAATTAAGATCTACAAGAGGTCACGGAAATAAATTTATTACTCCAGATTGAATTAGAGCAACAAAGCGATAATTTACGAGAATTTTGAATTTCAAACCTTCAGATCTGTGGCGGAATTGTCATTAATAGAGCACATAAACGACGAAACATGATCAGAAGTACGAAATACGGCCGTAGAAACAACATTCTCCTGGAAATTCACGTCAACATCACGTCGGGACTGATATAGAAGATGATAAACATTCTTCTGATCTTCAGAACCAACTCTTCTTCTCTTACCGGTGCCGTTTCTATGGCCGGAGCTCGTAACATCTGAAATCTTAGCATCTCTACTCCGGCGCACGCTACCATGCGAATTTGAAACCTCCATTGCCGGAACCTCGTCCGTACTTCCGTATCCACTGGTTCCGGTTTCCTCGATCATAAATCACTCTAATATAATTCTGTAAAACCTTGTGATATATCAAACTGAAAAATGGGGCCTCTTTCTCTCTCCCGTTAATGGAGTAAAAGAAGCTACTTGAGAATAGCTAAAAGGGAAGAAAGAGTGGAGATAAAGGTAAGGGTGGATATAATCGGACGGTGCGCAATTAATGAGTTCCTAATTTTAAGTTCGAATAGAATAATAGAGTTGTATTCTAAGAAGTCCAAAGGATTTGTCTAGTCTCAAGGGACAAATCCTAGCCATTGAATCAAGATAGACAAGATCAAATCCCCCACCTCCAACCACCTCCGGCCGCCGGCCGCCGCCGCCGGCCGCCGGTGGCCGGCGCCGGCGGCCGGCGGTGGTGGTGGTGGCTGACAGTGAAGGGGCTGGTGCTAATGGGGGTGGTGGTGGTATTGATGTATCGAAGCACATGTGCTTCACTAAATACAACATATTACTTCGAAGCACATGTGCTTCACTAAATACAACATATTACTTCGAAGCACATGTGCTTCAGGTCACGAAGCACATGTGCTTCAAGTCACTAAAAACATGAGTTTCTAACACACACAGGGGAGCATACGAAGCACATGTGCTTGACGTTATGAAGCACATGTGCTTCACTACACGGAAAAAAATCAAAACAAGTGACGAACACATCATTATGAAGCACATGTGCTTCATAAAGCCAAGCACATGTGCTTCATAAAGCCAATGCTTCATAAAGCCAAGCACATGTGTTTTTGTTCCTGAACACATGTAACTTACAAACAAGTCATTTGTGTTTGAATCACGAAGCACATGTGCTTGACGTTATGAAGCACATGTGCTTCACTACACGAAAAAAAAAATCAAAACAAGTGACGAACATATCATTATGAAGCACATGTGCTTCATAAAGCCAAGCACATGTGCTTCATAAAGCCAAGCACATGTGTTTTTGTTCATGAATACATGTAACTTACAAGCAAGTCATTTGTGTTTGAATCACGAAGCACATGTGCTTGACGTTATGAAGCACATGTGCTTCCCTACACGGAAAAAAAATCAAAACAAGTGACGAACACATCATTATGAAGCACATGTGCTTCATAAAGCCAAACACATGTGTTTTTGTTCATGAACACATGTAACTTACAAGCAAGTCATTTGTGTTTGAATCACGAAGCACATGTGCTTGACGTTATGAAGCACATGTGCTTCACCACACGGAAAAAAAATCAAAACAAGTGACGAACACATCATTATGAAGCACATGTGCTTCATAAAGCCAAGCACATGTGCTTCATAAAGCCAATGCTTCATAAAGCCAAGCACGTGTGTTTTTGTTCCTGAACACATGTAACTTACAAACAAGTCATTTGTGTTTGAATCACGAAGCACATGTGCTTGACGTTATGAAGCACATGTGCTTCACTACACGGAAAAATAATCAAAACAAGTCACGAAGCACATGTGCTTCCAGTCACGACTACCACCACCGGTCACCACCGCCGCGCGGCCACCTCCGGCCGCCGTCCGCCGCCCGCCGCCCATCTCCGCCGTCCGCCGCCGTCCGCCGTCGTCCGCCGCCGGCGGCCGGCCGCCGGCGGCCGCCGGAGAAGCACATGTGCTTGTAGTGGTGGTGGTGGTTTTGAATATTGATCTTGACCATTAATTTTTCTTGATCCAAGGGCTAATAAATGTCCCTTGGGACTAGATAAAATTAATGAACTACCTTGAAAATTTCACTAGAATAATATTGTTGTATAAAATTTAAGCACCATACAATGAAAAGAGTAATGGTATTTAGGCCTACCATTTAGACCTACTCATAGGCCTACTCATTAGATGAAGACACGTGTCAAAATCAAGGGATAATATTAAGAGAGAGAATTAGTAGATTACACATGTCATCCTATCAAGTGGGTAGACCTATGAGTAGGTCGAAACGTATATGTATATATCTTTGTTCATAAAAGATAATTTAAAGTTATTTGTAGGCATGTCAAATCAGGTTGTTGGGTTGGATTTAACACTATTTGGGTCGAGCCTAATGGGTTTAAAGTAAAACAAAAATTAATTTGAAACCCAGCCCTATAAAGAATCAGATGATTAGATTCATGTTAGTCGGTTTCAAGTTTGTCGGGTCAAGCAAGCCGAGTTAGTTTATAAGGTAAATTTAAACAAATGCTTATAAGTTATGCATTTGCATTATACATGGAGAATGGGAACATTCTAGCCGCCTCTTCAAAGAACAAACCTCAAATATATACATATACGTTTCAATGGTCAATAAAATGATCACCAAATTTACATTTCAACATATAAAAAGTTTATGTTACCAGTACTTTGATTAAATTACAATGGAAAAAAGCTTTTAAAATTTAACCGGGTCTAATCGGGTCAACTCGAAAACCGATAAAGGTAAACAATCTTAACCAGATACCCGACCTGATGCTAACGTCGGATTTGTCGGGTCGGGTTAAATAACTCGATGCTAACATAAGACTCGAAAACACCCGACCCGACTAACATAATCAGGTTTTAGTCGGGTCGAGTTGACCCTTTTGATACGAAGGTAGTAGTTTATTAATGTCAAATCACATAAGACTGCTCCCAACCGGTAGATCAGTTGATCTCGCCCCCCAAATTGCGTTATCACCCCATTGACACGGGTAGATCACTTTGGCCGCCACTTTGATTGCCGTGAGTTTGGGGACGGGAGGAGGGAAGGGATGAATTGGGTAGGTGGGGCCTACAGTGGTATTTTGTATGTGTATATTTTGTAATTGTGAGTCCCAAAAAAATGAAGGGAAGATGTATTGTTGGAATGAGTACGTCAGTTTAGTGTCAGTTGGAGTGTGAGCTGACATGATGCTGATTTGTCAAAAAAGTGTCAATTTTAACAACCATTAGAAGTGGTCTAAGTTATACAAATATCGGATCACTAAATGCATGTTAACTTATTCCCTATGATATAATGAAGAAAAACCTATCTTTGAATCCTTATACGAATTTAAAGATGAAGGTATTAATTTGAACATTTTATGCGAGATTGGTGTTTGAGTTTTTTTCAAAGAAAACTTAAATGTTTGAGAGATGGTGATTGGAATTTTCAGGTGAGACAACAATGAAGAGAAATTATGGGGATCAATGGTAGATATATTTTTATTAAACACAACTAACGTATTTACACGAGTTTAATGAGACCAATAGCATGCCATATGTCATTCATTTTACAAATAGAAATCTTTCTTAAAACAACATTATTCTAAAATATACTCTGGTGAAAAAATTATACACCAAATGAACATTTTAAATTACAAAGATGATACTTGAGATCTATATCAAATTTCACTTATGACCATTTATTTTAAAAACGATACTCATAGTTTTTTTAATCTTTATCCTAACTTTTGTTAAATTCATCAGTTAAAAATCACACTGTTAGTCCTTTGAAATTACGTTGGGTAGTAACTTTTCTATGAAAATATTTAACGAACGATAGACTAAATGACTATATGCGCAAACAATTTTAAAAATAAAAATAAAAAAATACTATCAATGTAATGTTTAAAGTAAATAACTATACAAAAAATTTAGTAAATAGCTGGATTATAATTTAAAGTCTCCTGAAAGTAGTTTTTAAATGTCATGGGTTGCTCAAAGAATAGATTTATTTTACAAGAATACATAAATCAAATGGACAATTCTGTCTCTAAGCATAATTTTGTTCTGACATAAAAAATGTTAAATTTAAAGATAAAAATATCTACTTCCTTTTAATTTCTGTAAAAGAATAAATTCTTTACTTGATCAAATTCACCACCATTTTAAATTAATATCACATCACTCTCTTAATGCACAGTTGCTATATTATTACAATATAATGTATTTTAAATAATATCTCAAGGAGAACAGGAAAGAATTTGTCAGGATCGATTAACTATAGAGAAGTTAATAAACACTTTAGATCTAATTGAATATAGAAGTTGCAGCGGATCAACACTATATCAATGTAATTAAGAACAATGAACTGTAAATAATATGCAAAAGTATTAAGAACACAGTTTCACAAAAAGCTTCAATGTATATTATTGAGTTAACAATACACACGTACGTTTACAATTCGTAAGGAACTATTTATAATAGTCCTTGAAGCTAAACTATTTACCCTAGTTATTCTAGGACTTTGATTTACATTCGAATAATAAAGATATACATTGATTTACATTCTATAACTATCTCTACGAAGATCTCGGACTTGATATGCTCCATAAACGCGTATCAGTAGTAAAACCAATCACCAGTAGTAAATATGCACCATCAGTAGTAAACTTGGTGATCAGTAGTAAGTCCAATATCAACGTCAGTAGTAACTACTATTGATCAGTAGTATCTTCAATAAGCTTTGATCAGTAGTAACTAAGTTATAGTATACACCAGTATCAACTTCATCAGTAGTATCATGTTCTGCCCCATCAGTACTAAGTTGATGATCAGTACTAACTGCAGCATCAGTATCAAGTTGATCTGTGTTTTGCTCCAACAATCTCCCCCTAAACTTATTGATTATCTTTTCATCAATCAAGTTTCTTTTGTTCTTCTTGTTCCCTTCTTCTTTTCTCAAGGGTTCTTTGATTCTATTGAAGCCTTTGTTCAATAATATATTTGATGTTCCTTTTTGTAAAGTAATTCAGTTTGTTTTGGAACATAACAGCATCATAAGGTTTCATCAAAGTGTTTATGAATATCTGATACATAGTCTTCTCAGAGTGTGGATATTCTTTTTCATATAAGTACAGCTCACATACTTTGCCTGATTTCTCAAAGAAATACATATTGGCAGTAGGAATGACATTCCAAGCATATACATTTCCTGGATCTGTAAATTGTTCTGGATAATTATCTGGATAAAATGCAGCATCTATCAATTTTGTTAAGTATCCAGCACCAGACTCTTTCCATGATTTCTTTGTCATTCTAGGTTTTCCAATAATCAGAAGCTTGATTACATCACTTCTAGAGCATGATCTGATTAATGGTAACCATCCAGTGAATCTCTGCACAACTTTGTCTTCCCTTATGACCTCTATAACATTGTTCTGTATTACTCTCAAGTTAATAATTGGATTGTTCTGTAATGGAGCAATAGGCATTTCAAGAACTGGTACAATTTGTTTTGATTTCTTCTTTGAGCTTTGTTCTTGATCAACAGTTTTTCTTTTCTTTGATTGGGGAGTTGAGGTATCACCAATAGTTGAAACACTACCAGCTTTGATTAAATTTGGACTGATTGGGATTAAAGTTTTGGCTTTCTTTGTTTCTTCAGCTTCTTGTTCAGCCAAGTCTTTCTTCTTAGCAGTGCAGTATTTTTCAATTATAGTTATCATCTTCATTCTACCAAAAGATTTTGCACTGTGCCCTTTCGTCTTGAGAAAGTCTATCATAAGTGTCTTTTGTTCAAAGATATCATCTGGTAGATCACCTTTTGTTCTTTTACATTCAGCTACAAGATCTTCAAGACATTTTAGATGTTCTTCTTCTACTTTTCTGAGCCTTTTGAATTCTGCTTCTTGGGCTTCTATCTGAACATCTTTGATTTGAGCAGGTATTTGAACAGGAGTTTCATTTTGAACTTTCTTTTTATTTTCTACTAATGCTTGATACATTTCCACTTTCTCCAAAAATTTTCTATGTTTTATTCTCCATCTGGATTGCTTTTCTGCTCTGACATGATTTATCTTGTTTACCATGTGATGTCCTAATGCTCTATTTGGATAATCATCATCATATACTTCTTTTCCTTTTCCAATGTGAGCAGATGGTGGAGGTGGAATGTATTTCATATCTGGTATACCCATCATCAGAAGTTTTGGATAAAACAGATGTAGTTGACCTTCTGGTAAGATTTTAGGGTGTGGAGGAAGTGTACATTCATCTACCTCAAACCAATTCACATTATCATCAATGTCAGGTATGATAAGTGGTTGATCAGGTGTTGGTGGTTTGGAGATGATGACATGTCTTTCTCTTTCAATCAGCTCTGGGAATTGTAGTTCTTCCTCTTCAGTAGTAACTAGAGTAGTTACTACTGGTGTGACTTCAGGAGTTACTACTGATAGGGCATCAGTAGTATTTGCTGTTTTTATTTCCTCTTCTTGACTTACTACTGCTATTATATCAGTAGTAGGAGTTACTACTGGTATTTCTTTTTCAACTTGTTCTTCCATTGTAGCAGTAGTAATTGGTTCATCTTCTGTAACCATCATTTCTGGGCCTTCATCAACTTCTGTTTATTTTAAATTTAAGAAAGAGGATGCTGCTGCTGCAATAGATTCATCAATCATGGTTTGTATGTTATCCTTCTCCCTCTTAGTGAGCTCAACTGGTGGAGCCTCACTATCATCAATCTTCTTCTTTAATTTTCTGATGAGTTTAGTTTGTTGATGAAGCCTTTGCTCATAGAATCTCATTCTTTTGTTGATGGTGTTCATATGTCTTTTCATTGCAGCCATTGTTTTCCCTTGATTAGTTAGATACTTGAGACAATCTTGTACAGTGGATTCAAGATAATCCACTTTATCCGTCAATTGGTTGATTTTAATACTGCCATCACTCCATCTAGCAAGATCATCGGGCTCACTAACAGGTACATTGGCTTTGAGGTTTTCCATCCTATCCATCAATTCAAAAGATCCGCCCTCATCACTTCTTGGTGATTCATTGGGTCTTTTAGACATCCTCTTCTTCCTAGAAGAAGCAGAGATGCCCCCCCTTGTGGTTTCTTGGCACCGGGGTCCTTTGAGTAACTCCTCAAATGAGTCATCACTCAAAGTTGCCGAGGTCTGGGTCCTAATTATGTTTTCACTGTCCTGTGCACCCACCTTTGGGGCATCAGTAGTGAAAGCCCTCGCCTCATGTCCTCTCTCCTCCTTGGAGGACAACTCTTGGAGCCTGGGGTTTGACTCAATGTGTCCCCTGGTGTCCTTTAAAGATTTCTTTCTTTTGTAAATAGTGGAAATATTTTGGGTTTTGTCTGGCAGGTCTTCCACAGAGTGAAGAGTAGCACTCTGCAGATTTATATCAAGTTCCTGGGACACATTCAGGACTTCTGTTTGGGCTGGTGATTGAGTGGCTAGTTGGGGTGGTGTTTGGGCTGTATTTGGGGGTGATGGAGTGGGTTGAGGTTCAACTTGGGGTGTAGCAATGGTTGAACCCTCTCCAATAAGAGTTTGATCTTTGATCATGTTAGGAAACAAAGGGGTTTCCTTGCCCGAAAATTTAAATTGTTTTCTCATATTTGAGAAAACTTTCTTGTTCAACTCAGGTAGTATGAAAATGTTTTTAGGAGTTGACAAGTTTTGTAATTCACAATTTATGATATGTTGTAGAAATCTGGGATACATTAAAAATTTAGAAGAACTAAGATTTCCCAACATACCTTCAAAAATCATTTGAGAAAAATTAAATACTTGGTCTGTGGATAAACAGACAACAGCAGAGGCTATTGCCTTATTAAACTCATTCCAAGTACTTCTTTTTGGAGAAATACAATGCTGAATAGTATGTACTAAGAATTTCCATTGTGGGGAGAGAAGACCCTTTTGAAAGGTTACTATATTCAGTCTTCCCTCATAACCCATTTTTTGTAAAATTTCAGCAATGTATTCCTTAGGAAGAGTAGACATACCTGAATCGTCATGAAGTTGTAGATGGTGTCTGATTGATTGTTCTGTGACTGTGATATGCTTTCCATCTACTTTTGATTTGATCATTGATATGGTTGTTCCTTCTGTTTGTTCAGCATTGGTCCAGAAATCCACCAAGTGCTGTTGATATGATTTTGGTTTTACAGTTAAAGCAAACTGTATATAAGAATTTTTCAAGAATTTGACGATCGGACGAAAATCTTTTGTGCCGTCGGGATTCTTTAGAAAGGCACACATATTGTGAAATTCGGAATATTTGAGATCGGTTTGAACATTCAAAGATTTTAGAGTTGCCATTTTTGTTGAATTTTGAGAAGAACATGAATGAATTTTGTTTATTGACGAAGAGTTTTTGATCGTAAGCTAGGGTTTATCGAGAGGATTTAGAAAATCGAAGTGAAGATAATGCTAAACTAATCGACTGCCGCCTTTTATATCTTTCGATTTAACCTGCAAAACTACTAAAATGCCCTTCGAATCATAACATAACGGTTATTTTCATGGGGGTTAGTTTGGTAATTGTGTTTCTGAAAGGCCAGTAGTAAACAAGATATCAGTAGTAAAACTTCAGTAGTATCTTCTAACATCAGTAGTGACTAAGGATTTTGACATCAGTAGTAACTATGGACATCAGTAGTAACCACTAACACACAAGACCAGTAGTATATGTGAATACCAGTAGTACTGACTTACCAGTAGTATTTGTGTAAACCTAATACACACCAGTAGTATTTAACTATCAGTAGTATTTTGTGCACATGCCTACACCAGTAATACAGATATGCCAGTAATAAAACACTTAAGTAAATAAATAATATTTTACAACCATTAACTTTACACATGATTTTAAGTGAGATTTTAATTTATCAAAATCATTCCAATACTGCTAACCAAGAAGTTGAATCTTCCTACATCAAATGCTTTTGTAAAAAGATCTGCTAATTGATCATCAGTATGGATTTTAACTACTTTGATTAATTTCTTTTCATTACAATCTCTTATAAAGTGAAATCTTATTTCAATGTGTTTAGTTTTTGAGTGTTTTACTGGATTGTTCACATTACTAATAGCACTTTGATTATCAATAAAAATAGGAGTTTTAAGGATAGAGATACCAAAGTCTAGAAGCTGGTTTTGAATCCATAGTACTTGAGCACAGCAAGCAGATGCAGCTACATATTCTGCTTCAGCAGTTGATGTTGATACATTTGTTTGCTTCTTACATTGCCATGACACCAGTCTTGATCCAAAGAATTGACATCCACCAGTAGTGGACTTTCTATCTTGACATTCACCTCCATAGTCACTATCTGTGTAGGCTATGAGTTCAAAGGGTGAATCATGTGGATACCATAGACCTAGTGATGGTTTGCCTTTCAAGTATCTGAATATTCTTTTAACAGCCTGCAAGTGTAGTTCTTTGGGTCTTGCTTGATATCTTGCACACACACAAACACTATACATAATGTCGGGTCTTGATGCAGTTAAGTACATCAAAGGACCTATCATTGATCTATATAAGTGTTCATCTACATCCTCCCCCTCAACATCAGGATGTAGGTGTTTGTGTGTTTCTATTGGTGTACTAGCACTTTTACTGTCTTTCAGATCAAACTTTTCCAAGAAGTCTTTGACATATTTTGATTGATTTATCAAAATACCATCAGTTCTTTGATTGACTTGGAGTCCAAGGAAGAAGTTCATTGGACCCATAGAGCTCATCTTGAATTTAATCTGCATCAGTTCTTCAAATTCTTTGCATAATAAATCATTGGTTGAGCCAAAGATGATATCATCTACATAAATTTGTACCAGTAGTATATCATCTTTGACTTTCTTTGTGAACAAAGTTTTATCAATGGCTCCTCTTTTAAAGTTGTTCTTCAATAGGTATGATGATAATGTGTCATACCATGCTCTTGGTGCCTGATGTAGGCCATATAGAGCTTTATCTAGTTTGAACACATAGTCACCATGTTTTTGATCTTCAAAACCTGGAGGTTGGCAAACATAGACCTTTTCTTCAATCTTCCCATATAGGAATGCACTCTTCACATCCATTTGATAGACTTTGAACTTTTTGAATGAAGCATATGCTAGAAATATTCTTATGGCTTCAATTCTAGCAACAGGAGCATATACCTCATCATAGTCTATTCCTTCTTCTTGAGTGTATCCTTGGGCTACAAGTCTGGCTTTGTTCTTGATCACTATACCTCTTTAATCTTTCTTGTTTCTGAAGATCCATCTTGTTCCAATGGCTCTTTTTCCTTTGGGTAGAGGTACAAGTGTCCAAACAGCTTGTAACTTAAATTGAAGGAGTTCTTCTTGCATTGCCTCAATCCAGTTTGAGTCCTTCATTGCTTGTTGGATTTTCTTTGGTTCATCCTGAGACAGAAAGCATTCAAACATACATTCATTAGCAATTAAACATATGTTACACATATTTGCAGTTAAGCTTTTATTTAATTTGCTTCTTGTTTGTAGTGGTGAGTTAACATCACTTAGAACGAGGTCTAGTGGATGGTTCTTCTGAGTCCTTGTGGTTGTGGCTTTATCAACTACTAGTTGATTTTCAAGATTGGACTCATTTGTCTCAGGTAGTTGTTCTTCTTGAGATCCTTCATTGTCATTGATGTTTGGTTCATCATCATCTTGGTCAGAGTTACTAGTGCTATTGTCTTCATTGAGATCAGTAGTATTGAAGTTGTTACTGGTATCAGTAGTATCTTGAGAATCTAGGTTAATGTTGGGACCAGTAGTATTTTGCGTACTATTACTGGTATCAGTAGTATTTGAATTACTACTGTCCTCATTCTCAGAGTTACTGCTGGTTCCAGAACTTGAGTTATTACTGACATAAGTATTAACTATTGGAGCAGTATTAACTACAATGTATCTCATTTCCTCTTGACCAGTATTAACTGATGATGTTCCTTCCTTTTGATTGTGACAATTTGAATTACCTGCATTGAAATTCATGTTAGAATTAAAGGATTTGGTTAGATTGTCTATGTCAAATAGCCAATCTGGACCATTTCCTTGTTCATTAGGTACATTTTCATTAAAGGATACATTGATGCTTTCTTCAATTATCCTTAGTCTTTTGTTGAATACTCTGTATGATTTGCTTTGAGTAGAGTATCCCACAAAGATTCCATCATCAGATTTGCAGTCAAACTTACCAATTTGTTCTCTTGTAATCAAAATAGTACAAGGACAACCAAATGATTTTAGAAAACTTATGGAAGGTTTTCTTTTATTAAAAAGTTCATATGGAGTTTTAAAATGTGGCTTCACTATTAATACTCTGTTTTGAACATAACAAGCAGTATTAACAGCTTCTGCCCAAAAAGTAATTGGTAATTTTGAGTCTGCAAGCATTGATCTTGCTGCTTCAATGATGGTTCTATTTCTTCTTTCAGCTACACCATTTTGTTGTGGAGTTCTAGGTGAGCTGTATTGCCTGTCAATACCTTTAAGATCACAAAAGTTAATTAAGTTAGCATTTTTAAATTCTGTGCCATTATCACATCTTATGGCTTTAACTTTTTGATCAGATGTGTTCTCCAGTTTGACAATTAAGTTCTTTATGAGTTCACTTGTTTCATCTTTTGTCCTGAGAAAGAAAACCCATGTATATCTGGAAAAGTCATCAGTAATAACAAGACAATATTGTTTCTTTCCAATACTCATTACATTTGTAGGTCCAAAAAGGTCCATATGTAAGAGCTGTAAAGGAACAGAAATAGAGTTCACAGTTTTGGACTTATGAGAAGTCTTGTGTTGTTTACCTTTTAGGCATGCAACACAATGATGATCACACATGAATTGTTTTTGAGGTAGTCCAATGACCAGATTTCTTTTTACTAAATTGTTCATGTTTTTGAAATTTGTGTGACACATCCTTCTATGCCATAGTTCTGATTCAGTGGTGTTTGCCTTGGATATAAAACAGTTGACCTCATTTGTAGAAATGAGTTCTCCCCCTATATCTAGGCAATACACATTGTTTCTCCTTGGAGTTCTTAAAACAACATATTTTTCATCTAAAATAAAATCAGGAGAAAGAATGATGCACTCAATGTCTGTGAAAATTTATTCTTTTTATCACAAACTTGAGACACACTGACAAGATTGTATTTTAGTTCAGCTACATAAAATACATCATCAAAGGTAATTTTGCCATTAGTAACAGTACCTTTACCTGTAATCTTACCTCCTTGGGGATTCTCACCAAATGCCACATATCCTCCATCAAATGACTTGAAATCTTTAAGAATTTGCAGATTTCCAGTCATGTGCCTTGAGCATCCACTATCAATATGCCATGTTCTTCCTTCTTCTGGGATCTGAATGCTCTGCACAAGTGAGTAAAGGATTAGTTAAGTTTGGGAACCCAAGCTTTATATGTCTTGGGTTCATCCTTTGAAAAATAAGCTTTGGGGGATTTAACTTTAAACCTTTTTGGTACCCATACTTGTTTAGTACTGGTGTTTTGTTTTACTACTGCCCTTTTGAAATTATTACTTGTGTGATAATTTCCTACTGATCTTGGTTTATACCCATGATTTTTAGCTTTTGAGTGTTTTACTACTGATGGACCAGTAGTATTTTGGTACTTACCATTTTTAGATTGACCAGTAGTGTTTTTAGGGTTGACACCAGTAGTATTTTTGAAAGTTGTTTTGTGAGCAGTAGTATTTTTGTAATTTGGGTTTTTACCAGTAGTATTCTTGTACTGGTACCATACAGCATTATAATTAGGGTTAACACCAGTAGTAAAGTTGTTAAAGTTTTTACTGGTGTTGGAAAATTTAAAATATTGTTTATTTTGACTGGATTTTCCATTGTTCTTGAAGTAATTGCTGTTCTTTGGGCTTCCAACTCTTCTGTTTTGCACAAATCTTGGTGCACTTCTTCCAAATCTTGGAGTTTCAGCAATTGGAGTTTTAATTTTATTTACTACTGAAGGACCAGTAGTATCTTTTAACTTTTGAGTTTTTGCATTTTCTTTTAAAATTTTAAATTCCTTTAACTCTTTGCAGTTTATTGGATTGAAGTGACAATCCTTTGCTAAATGGTTCATTTTGTTGCATATAACACATCTTAATTTCTTATTTTTAGCACCTTCAGGTATTCTTTGGTCTAAGAGTTGTTTTTTATTTCTTTCATTTCCCCTTGTTAAAATTTTTGGTACATTTTCTGCATTATATTTAGGAGATTCATTTGGACTTTGAGCTGTGTGAAAACTTGTATCAATTGATTTTGGAGATTCAGTTTGAGAGATTGTAAATTCAATTGATTGATCATCATCAGAAGAATCATTTGATTCAGATGTTTCATTATGTGATTCAGTTTGATTTTCAGTTTTTAATTCATTAATGATTCTTTCTGAACTGTTTTTAAGTGGTGGAATGATTTTATATGGAGGTGGTACAGCATGATATCCCACCCCATGAACAACTTTTTCTGTAGTTTGATTATTAGTTAATTCATCAAGAATTTTAGTACTTCTTTCAAACTTTTTAATTGTTAATTTATTTTGTTCAATTTCAAGTTGACATTCTTCTAATTTACTTGTTAATTCTTTATTTTTTAGTTCATAAAATTCTTTCTCATCCACAGCCTGCAGCAATTCTTCCTTTATCCTTTGATCAATCATCTGGTACACCTTTATTTGATGTTCTTGATCAGTAATCACACCATCAAATTCATGATTTCTTCTCACTGCTTTTGCTAGATCTTCATTAATTTAGTGTTTTCTTTTTCTAAGTTTTTAACAATTTTAGCACATTCAGAAGTACAAGGTTTAGGTTTTACCGCAGTTTTGTTGTCAGTAAAGGCCATGAGAGCTTGATTTTGAGCATGCTCTTCTGCTTGGAAGCTCCAGTCATATCCTTGTCCTTGTTGTGATACAAGGGCAGTTGATTTTGATCTTTTGTCTGGCTGAGGACATTCTTTTGCAAAGTGACCAAGGTTGTTACAGTTGTAATATTTGACTTTAGTTTTGTCAAATCCAGCTTTGTCACCTTTGTTGAAGTTGAGGCTTGTCCTACCAGTTCTCTTTAAGAATCTTTTTGTCCTTAGGCTCAGCATAGCCATCTGCCATTTAAGATCCATCTCCTCAAGATCATCTGGGTTCAATTGTTCCAAGTCATCACTAATCAATGCAGTATGCACATGACTAGTGAAGAAGGATTCTCTTGCAGCATCCTCAGAATCTGCAGCCTTTCCTGTGAAGGTTTCCTGACCTTGACCTGTACTAGAGACAAATGCAGCATTATTAGAAGAAATAGAAGGGTTCTTTTGGTTTACCTCAGTTTCAAATACTCTGAGATCATTGTAGAGTTCATCCAACTCTTTTTCTTCTAGAGCATCTCTTTGTCTATATACCACTGTATACATGGCCCATTCTTCACTAAGAGATCTTAGGAACTTCATGTTGACATCTTCTTGATCCATCTTAACCCCAACCTGGTTAAGTTCACCAATTGGCTTGTTGAATCTGTCAAACACTTGAGTGAGTGTTTCATTGGGTTTTCCTTTGAAGTTTTCAAAGTCTTGTTTGAGAACAGACTTCATGTTTCTCTTGGTGCTCTTTGTCCCAACGAATCTCTTCTCCAGTGCTTCCCATAGCACCTTTGCATCATCATACTCAACAAAGAGATGTTGATAATCGTTAGGAATGGCCAGTAGGAGAGTGCTTAGAGCTTGGAGTTCGATTCCCTTGTCCTTCTTTTCTTTTTCGCACTTAAGTTTGTCTGCCTCAGTTGCAGAGCTGCTTGCTTGACCAGGACCAGTTTTGTTTCCTTCAAGGACAACTTCCCACATAGAATAATCTGTAATAAGCATGTATTGCTTAATACGATTCTTCCACATCCCAAAGTTGTTGGGAGTGAGTATAGGAATTTTGTTGGCCTGAGTGCTTTCATTATTATCAGTCATGATTAATAATGTGTGTTTTAAAGATTAAAACTTTTTGTTGTTCTTAACAAATCGTAGATCTAGAACCAATTAGCTCTGATACCACTTGTCAGGATCGATTAACTATAGAGAAGTTAATAAACACTTTAGATCTAATTGAATATAGAAGTTGCAGCGGATCAACACTATATCAATGTAATTAAGAACAATGAACTGTAAATAATATGCAAAAGTATTAAGAACACAGTTTCACAAAAAGCTTCAATGTATATTATTGAGTTAACAATACACACGTACGTTTACAATTCGTAAGGAACTATTTATAATAGTCCTTGAAGCTAAACTATTTACCCTAGTTATTCTAGGACTTTGATTTACATTCGAATAATAAAGATATACATTGATTTACATTCTATAACTATCTCTACGAAGATCTCGGACTTGATATGCTCCATAAACGCGTATCAGTAGTAAAACCAATCACCAGTAGTAAATATGCACCATCAGTAGTAAACTTGGTGATCAGTAGTAAGTCCAATATCAACGTCAGTAGTAACTACTATTGATCAATAGTATCTTCAATAAGCTTTGATCAGTAGTAACTAAGTTATAGTATACACCAGTATCAACTTCATCAGTAGTATCATGTTCTGCCCCATCAGTACTAAGTTGATGATCAGTACTAACTGCAGCATCAGTATCAAGTTGATCTATGTTTTGCTCCAACAGAATTCAATATTAATAATGGTCCATCCAGTATAATCAGGAATGAGAGGCAAATGTTTGGTTCATGGTGGTCCCTCAACATTACTTTCAAACAAGTTTTTATATGGTAATGTAATTTCTAAACGTTTTATTATTTAAATTTAATTATATTTTGAATATGTAATAAACGGAGCATATTAATTATACCCATGTGGTAATTTAATTATATTTTGATGGCCAGCCTAGCTGGTCTGAGGCACTGGGTTTATACCCATGTGGGCTGCAGGTCGTGAGTTCGAATCCCTCTGGGAGCGTTGCATTTGCGTAATTTAACTCATACCTCACACGGGCACATATGGGGAATTTTCCTTGGAAATCCCTTTGGGGGCTGGATTTGCCCGCTTATGCGGTGCTCGAACTCGGGGTGCTCGCTGAAAAATTACGAGTAGGTTTCCGTTATTTCATTTGCCGTTTCCAAAAAAAAAACCTAGGCTTCGTTATGAATCTACTCTGAGTTTGTAATATAACTAGTAGTTGGTGACCCGTACGATGTTGCGGATATTTTTATACGACACTCAAAAGATTATTTACATCAGTAAATATTTTAGTTGTACAATATCATGCAACATTTGTTATTCTGATGATCGCATTCAATTTATTTTTACTTTAGTTATTATGTACGTAACTCGCATATGATTTGAAACATATATGATAGAATTCGAAACCTTATATTATTCAACTACTATGAGTTTTGTAAAGTGTTTTTAAACCAAATGTAAATTTTGAAAATTAGGCGTGTGATCCATGTATAGATAAATACACAAATGAGTACTTTAATCTTCCTGTAGTATAAAAGGCGTTTCGTGCTAATATAACTAAACTTCCATTTGACATGCCCTAATTCTAACTACACTTTTGCATGCAGGTTAAAGAAAATGTTAAATTACTTTTTGTGTTTTTAAAAGAATTTAATTAGAGAAGTTAATACATGGCGATGGGATCATGGGATTGCTTTTGAAGTTGCTAGGATACACTATTATAGGTGGTGATTTTGACATGTTTACTTATAAACGGGTCGATTTGGGTCTCTTTTATCTGAAATAACCAAAGTAGGTTTTTAGCTAAAAGAATGGGCCAAACCGGATGGAAGTCCATCAAAGTCAAACAAAGACAACCTGACCCGCCAATTACGCCAATCCAGCCACCTGTTCTTCCTCCTCTTTTTAAATGTTAAATTTTGTGTGTTGTAGTTGTAGAACCCAGACATTGTTGCAAATCAAAAGCATCAACTTGAAATCAACGTTGGTGAGTTTTTACAATATACTTGGTTTGTAAATTTGTTTTATTTTTGGTTTGCATAATAGGTTGTTAACGGATTAAGATATTTATACGGTTGTTGCAATATCGAATTTGCTTGGTTTTGTTGGACACAACTATGTTGTATCATTCTATGCCTTTAAGCCTTGATTTTTTTTTTTTTTGTTTGATGACATTATGGCATGGGGAAGTTTAGAATTTTTAAAAATGTGTTGTGAAATGTTTGTTTTGTTGTTAGAAGTACACTTTTAGAACTATTAGAAGTAAAAATATTGTTTATGTTTATTATCTAATGCACACTTTTGTTTCATATTATGATTTTGTTTTACGCAAGTTTATTTTCGCCTTCAGTTATTGAATTTTTGTTACTTATAGTTCGTCAAATATTATTTATTACCTTATGCATTTCAGGTTTTGTTTTGAAAACTTTTATAAGTCACCCGTGATTTATCACGGGTTATAGGCTAGTAATATTTTTAGAAAATGTAAACCGAATATTTAACTTCAAAGTTTATGGGGGGTAATTTGTATTTTCTTGAAACTTAAAGTACAGGATAGTAAACTGTCATTTCAATAGGGGTGCTTATCGGGTCAAAACGAACCGAATCGAACCGATAACGATGAATTTTCAAAACCGAAACCGAACCGATAACATGTTATTGGTTTCGGTTCGGTTCGGGTTCGGTTCGGTCCGGTTTCGATTCGGTTATTTTAGGCCAAATGTTCATCTTTTTCCGAAAACGAAACCGAACCGATAACCGATAACGATGAATTTTCAAAACCGAAATCGAACCAATAACATGTTATCGGTTTCGGTTCGGTTCGGTTTCGGTCGGTTTTCGGTTCGCTTCAGTTTTTTCGGTCCAAATGCTCACCCTTAAAGAGGAATTCAAGTCAGTAATGAGAATCCGGTGAGAGTTCCTTACATTTCAATAACATTTATAAAATTAGGGAAAAAAAAGTGACAGACATCAAAGACAGAGGAAAGAAACCTTACAAATCAAACGGAACTTGACATTGCAAAAGTTTTCACCTATAGCCATTAAATATTGAAAAACCACCTAATAGGACAAAAGAATACTATTCATTTCTTTGGTAAATGTATTATAGGAAATGCTTGGTATATTTTACGGCAATTAAGAAAATCAAGTAAAGAGTTTTATTAAAACAATTTAATTTTAGAATTGTCTTGCATTTACAATTTAGGTAAAATGTTTGATTTAAAACATGAAAATAAATAGACATCTAAAAAACACTATTTTTTTTTTAATATCAAATGTATTTTAGCATTCTATAATTAACAATAGTTTTTTTAAGTTTGTAAAACAAAGCTGAAATAACTATTTATTAAACGAAATTAATATATATTCGTATGTTGAAATAAACAATATACACAAACGAACAAACTTGAATTTAAGTGAACCATAGATAGTTCCTCATCTTATATATGATTCGCTTGCAGGGCGGATGTAACACCACAATCTAGAGCCATTTTTTTTTTTAAATAAATAAACATACGGAATCGATTTAAGAAACCATAAATCCTAAATTATTACACAACATAAAAACTTTACATATTAACTAAATATTTAAAACATTTTAAGGTGTTACTAAAACAGGCTCGACCCGGTATACAAAATCAGAGTGCGGTCATACTTCCAAAACCCGACTCTAAACAAGCTTAATCCACAACCTGAAAAGAGTCAACAAATGAGGGATTAGCACAAAGCTAAGTGAATAGAAATAAACATCAATCTGCATAACCACAACAAATTAGAAATCAAGAGAAATCAATAGGGAAAACCCGTCCAAACTTCCACAAGCAATTGGACGTTATAAGAGGATCGGCGGTCGGGCGAGGACCTTCAACTGTTGTCGGCCAACAACAGTCAACCGATGGCTTCTTTACTAGAGGCACGGTGATCCCTCCTTACATAACGAATACGAAGGAGTCCGATCGCCCCCACCAAGAGTAACGAAGCGTAGCCGAAAACCACCATAGCTAACCTCTAAAAACATGTGCACATACTACCATTAACCACTAGACCAAGTATAAACTTGTAAAAAGAATTGCAGCCAAGAATCTGTTCCTGACAAAGTTCGCGTCGCGAACTAAGAGTTCGCGAATCGGGAACTACATCACGACCAAACCCCAATTTCTCTGACTCGAGTTCGCGATCGCGACCACAAGTTCGCGACGCGAACTCCCTCAGATACCAAATTCCTGCACTTTTTCTCAAAACTCTACCATTCCCTAATTTTGTACATCACACAAGAAAGAAGGTTAAGTCCACTCACCTTAGCTTCCTTTTTCGTGCCGAGCTCAATGATCTTATATCACTGAGGCTCCTTCCCTTTTCCTGTACAAAATGAATACCGAATTAGTTACCCGAAATCACCAAATGTTTAATAAATAATACAAGCTTAAGGCCACATCTTGCAACCACAACTTACAACCAAATACTTGTATTTTTACACATAACAACTACTAAGGTCTAAACTTCATCAAGTCAATTCATTATGCCAATTGGTCAAATTGCACCTTAGGCCCAAACGGGTCAAAACAAGAACCATGAGTCGGGCATTCACACAACATTATCCAATGAGTTAGACTACATGATCAACATCAAAATTACACAACCAACATACTTCTTGCATCCAATTGCAAGTATTACCAATTTTGACTTTATTTAAGTCAATTGCACAATTAAGCAACCAAACGGGTCAAGACACGAAACCAACACACTTGAGCTTACAATTCATTCAACTAACACATTTCTAACATGAAATTGATAATTAAAGTTTACAAGCCATACAAGACTAAAAGTCAATTCCCAGGTTTGACTAAAGTCAATAATCTATAATTTAACTAGTTTATGGCTAAATTCCCATCTAGCCAAACACTACCATCTTTTATGCATTTTCATAACAAGTAACTAGAAGTTCTTCATAACTAACAATCATCATTTAACAAACATAATTAGCCTAACACAACATTAAGAACATCAAAATACACAATTCATCAAATTAGGGAAAAAGCCATCTTCTTCCCAAATCCACCATTGATGGAGCTTTATGAAAGCTTCACCAAATGAGTTATAACTAACAACAATTCATACAATACTTGCAAGAACTCAATTAGACACCAAATCATGCATCAATTTCGAATTTCCAACAAGATTCAACAAGAACTTCATGAAAACCCACTAGCTCAAGAACCCTAGTTAAAGAAGGAAGGAAACTTACTTAATCTTGCTCCTAATCACGAAATCACAGCAGGAATCAAAGGATTTTAGCACCAAATCTTCAATTTTGAGAGAAAAGCTTCAAGAGAGAGTGTGTGTGTGTGTGTGTGTGTGTGTGTGTGTCGTGACTGAGAGAGAGACAAGAGGGAAGGGAAAGTTAATTGACATCTGTCTCTAACACAACACGTACCCCCACCCCCAAACACAGATAATTTCAGTTAAACACAGTACAGGATATTAGGTTCACAGATAATTAATTTAGACCTAACTAACTCCAATTTTAACAACGAAGATATTTTTAGAACCCTGGTTCAGAAATAAACCCAAATATGTAAAAATCAATTTAACATTTAAATATCTCAGTTTTATTAATTTTTAACCCCATGGTTAAAAATACAATTAATTCAAATAAATCAAATAAAATCATATAAAATAATCAAATAATAAACACAAAGATATTACTTACCAAAAGTAATAAAATATTTAGGGTCGGGTCTCGGGATGTTACAGCGGAACTAGAAAATTCCACTAGTGGTAGTATCCTTGTAGTGATATAAAGAATTTTTTTGAAATATATAGAGTTGAAAAGAAAAATTTTGAAATATACGGGCTGAGAAAAAAAACACTTGTAATCTAGAGGCTAAGAAAGGAAAAAAAAAAAGTTGATTTATAAAAGTAAGAAAGACAAGATTGGAACTCTAGACCTCCTCTATAGATGCACAAGGTGTTAGCCAGTTGTGCTAGCCAACATACATGTACTATTATGACTTTTCGGATATATATTAATGTATTCAAAATACAATAACAAAAAAAAATTCCGAAATTTTACCGTACCGAAATTTTTCGAGTAGTAGCACGTGCCACCATATGCTACATACTACATCCGCCCCTGTTCGCTTGTAATTCTATAGTCGATTGAGACAACGCATTTTCTAATAGGGTCATGAAACTAATATTAATTTTTTTTGTTTTATACATAAAATTAGAGGTAATTAACGTAATATATATCTTTTTCAAAAAGAGAACTTGTGCGACTTGACTTTCCCAAAATAAATCATATAACTTGATGTTTTTATGTGATTGTGTGACTCAATGTGATAAGTAGATGTTTTTTGTGCCCAACACTTGTCAAATCTTTTGTAAAGTTTACGGTTTAATTTGATAAGATTTGAAAGTGTCTTTTTTAAGAATTTTGTTTTCACCTGCAGGAAATAGTTGGAATGTATCATATAAAAAACTATATATATTTATTATTATGTGGTGAGGTGGTGAAATATTTATTTCCGAAAATAGCGAATTTCAATCTTGAATGTTGTTGGACACATCAACCTTGTGTTAAGTTGGACCACTCACATTTATCATTTTATTTATGGTGTTGAAATTTTAGTTGATACACTAAAAGTTGTTACTATCACTACGTCTACAATTCCCCTACCATCTTCATGGAATTAATATCAATGCCAAATGTTGTAAAATCCATTGATTAAAACTTTTGCCAATATAATTATATGTATTTTACTAGCATTTTATAAGGCTTTCATCTTTGTTTTGCTAGACTCTTGTAAGTAAATGTTGGTTAAAGAAAAACTTTGCGGATTCGCAACAAAGGAAACTACAACCACTAGTAGCTCAGTTAGTTAGAGTCTTTCCTATTAGTAGGAATGTCACATGTTCGAGTCTATGCCTCTGCCAATTTTTTTTAAACACAAATATTTTACAAATTAAAAAGAGTTTTGTCTTAATTTTAATTCTTGTTAAATTATAAAGTTTCCAAATACTTTGTATACAAATAAAGATAATAAGAAAATTGATATCAATTCAGAAGGGCTTAAATATTTAAATGGACCATAACTTGTAAATGAAGAATAATAATTATAATGACCTTTTCTACTAGAGTCTTTGAGAACAATTCATCCAAAGTCAACCATATTATTATACTCGATAACATTTATGGTTCATTTTCACTTCCAAATCATTACAAAAATGAAACTACTCATTAAAAACAATAATGGAGATTACGAAATATGAATAATTTTGTTGCTTTCCCCAAAAACTCATAATTGGTAAAGATGTTCGTCAACAAAAATCAAATTTAAGGGCTACCGGTAAGGCAAGTGAAGCATGGCAAGAGTTAATTAACTGTATCGATAAATTAAGTACTCATTACTATGCGTATGGTACATATATATTCCCATATCATTCACAAATAAATTAATTGAGTAAGCCAAAAGAAAGAAATGGGCAAGGTTTGAAGAATGGAATCTTGCATGTGGGTATGCATGAAATGAAATCCACATGTATTTTAGGGGCATTGGATTCCTATAGGAATGGGATTGACGATGACGTGGGTTGGGCCAGATCGATCGGTGGGTTTTAACTTCTAACTTACATCATTTTCTTGTGCGTCAACCCCCTCAAATCAAGGGTACCTCTCAACATTCAACATTGTATATATATATTTTGATGGTATGATGAATGTACAAGAAAACTATTAAAATTCACTTGATTACTAAGCAGGTTACATATTAACGGAGGAAGAAAAAAAAAAAAAAAAAAACAAAGGATGTTACAAAATTTACAAATATAACATAACTTATACGAAACTAGCAGGGTACCCGTGCAATGCGGCGGCGGGTACCCAGAAATCATATTTCGTGGCGAGTAAGTGTTGTTCGTTTACACGGTAATAATTGTTGCTAGAAATAAATAATTAAACGGAAATGTGGATTTTGGTAAGAGTTGATGATTTACAGCGTCGTATATTTAATGTTATTGGGTAAAATGGTTGTCGAGTAACAGACTTTTGTTATTAAGTGTGGGTGGTGTTACCAAAGTGTAATGTATAGCAAGTGGTTAACACATAGTGATAAGTTAGGAGAGGTCTTGGGTTCGAATCTTATTAGCCACGATTTTCCTTTTTTTAAGGTAGAGAACTAACTAATAAAAGTGGAAAAGTGCTTAAAATCAAGTTTAAGGAGCTCTTTAAACTTGCCTAATGAGGTAGGCCTAAATGTAAGATTTGGTGTAAAATTACAATCATATAATTAGCGGCTATATTTTTTTTATCCAATAAATGCTTTCCGGATAAATGGTATGTTTGGAGTACTGCTCTACAAGTATATGCCATTTTCTTTGTGTTGAATGCATGGTAGTATTTACAGTTTAATGAGTACTAGCAGGTTACCCGCGCAATGCAGCGGTGGGTACCCCCGTGACTAAATATAACGGCGATCAAGTAGTGGGTAGTGACGACGGTAGTGATAGTGGCTGCTGGTTGTGGCCATGCGGATGGTGGGTGATGTTAATTTGAATTTTGTAAAGATTAATAAAGATATCTCATAAGTTTCCTTAAATCCGAAATTGGAGTTTTTTTAAATATGGACCGCTTTAGCTATGTTGAATATCTTATAAGTTTTCTTAAATCCGAAATTGGCATTTTTTAAAATATGGGCTTTTTAGTTATGTTGAAGTGAGGTTATATATATTAGTTGTTGGGATAAAGCAAAATATCAAGTAGATCAATTGGTTAACACACAGTCCGTACTCGTAAAAGCTCTTGGGTTCAAATCCTGTAAGCAATATTTTTTATATTTGTGGTGTTTAAGATGCTACCCAAAATAAAAATAAGATTAAGTTTAAGTTTTTTTTTTTTTTTTTTTTTGAAACATCTTTCATTAAACAAAAGCACAAGGCTAAACCAACAAAAAATCAAACATTACAAGGCAAAATAAGCCACTCTACCCAACTCAAATTAAACTTTTTATTACGATTACTAAGCCAAAAAAACGAAATTTCTTTAATCGCGTCCACCAAGAGGTTCCTCCGGGTATCTCCATTCTTGAACGTCACCGCGTTTCTATATCTCCAAATAATCCAAATTGTAGTTAAGCAAACCACTTCAACTATACATTTAACCCGGGAATTTAACCCATTGGCATCCATTGTGTACATTAAATCCTCCAAACTAGCCACATGAATATCAAGAACTTGCAACCACCTACTAATCGAAAGCCACACCTCTTTTGCTACATCACACGACCAAAAGATTAAGTTTAAGTTTAAGGACTTCTATACTTAGTAGTTCTAAACCCTTTAATAAGGAGTAAGATAAGATATCATAAATGTTTTCTAAGGTAAATTCTAGACGACAAAAATATAATTTGTAAAATACATAAGTCCTTTAACAACTTATTTTTATATAATTAAGTACTCTTATATAACGATTCCTTATTTACATAACTTTCTTAAGAAATCATTAAAATAAAAAGTCAAAATGGGTATTGGATAAATTTATCAAATAAATTTTTTTTTTATATAATAGCTTATTTAGTGTGTTGTTTATTATTTTTCAAAATCTCTGAAAAACTTTTAATTTGTGTTTATTGATTAGAGGTTTTCTGTTTCACAATGTCTGATTTTTTTTCGGAAATAATATCTAAAAAACAACATACCAACCTTTTATATTAGTGCCCAAAAGGTTATAAGGCTTTAAATTGTTTAGTCAAAGAACAAGGAAACATTGAAGAGGAAATGGCACCCACAATGTCAAGGGGTTGGAGGCATCCAGTCGGATTGGGCAGAATTTAACTAGAGAAAACGTGAGGGTGAGAAAAGAAGGGTGAATAAAATCAAAGTAAATTTTCTAGTATGATGTTGACATTTTCGACAGAACACTTGGTCGTTGTAATCTCATCGCAAATATGACTCCGAAGAAGCGCTAATAAGTCGACTCAAGTAAAGACTCCAAGCAGAAGGAAATGAAGACTTTTATTCGGGAATAATGGAGTAATTTTACGTTAATTCTCTTGAAGATGTGAAGTACTTTAAAGAGTTTTGAATGTCAAGACCTAGGTCAACGTCTTGACATGCTCTCGACAACACCACAATTTTGGACAGATTACGGACTGATCTTAAGTGGTTAAGGTCAAGCATTAAGACATGAGTGAACTCTGAAACCAACGTACGTATATCTTAAGGTTTTGTTACATCAGCACACTATCAACTAACACTCCATTTCCACTGACACACTCATGCCAATCATGTTCATTCTCTTTGGTTTTTAAGGCCCCCCCAATTATAATTTATACACATAAAATACTAATACCCTATTAAAATACCCCTTGGCTCCACCTCCCCTCGTCTTTTATGCCTCTTCTGATATCCAAAGTAAACAACCGAAGACACCCCACCGAAGGGGCATGCCAATGATGAATTAAAACTGAAGCAACTGAAAGGGGCCAACAGACGTAGCGTTGCCCCCCTCCAAGTTAGAAGAGTAATGATATTGTTTCCTACCATTTGTTCCTACTTACACCCCTTGATGTATGTTAATTTTCCGAATCTAGTTATATGGACTGATCTTTTTCTGTTTAAAAGAGGGTCTTTTCTTAATCCTTAGATCAAGAAATGTGTCAAAATCAAGGAATGATATTAGGAGTACGAATTAGTGAATTACATATGTAATCTTATCAAGTGGGTAGAAACATGGGTAAAAGCAAACACTAGTATCATTTCTCAAGTTTATGAAATGTAGACTATTAACGGGTTATTACAAAATCTTTTTAAATTAACAAACAAATACCCCTAATCGGCTAAGCAACCATTTTCATGTATTTTGAGTAGTTGTCGACATGTCGTGAGCTTTAAATTTGAAGTTTGTCGTTTGATATTAATGGTATTTGGAAATACTCTTAAACCATCATGAAATATGGGTATCTCTTGTCCGGTTAAAAATGGTTAATGGGTCGAAGTAGAAACCATAATAACAACCTAGAACAAGATGACAAGATTTGTCTTAACTCGTAAGAGGCAAGACTCCAAAGGAACTTTTATTTATATCTAAAATTTTAATATGTAAATAAAGATTTCTGGAAAATAATAGCATGCAAACCCACATAAACTCCAACCGGCTTAAGATTAAAAATATAAGTTTTGATAACTGGATCAACTTATAATTATAATTATAATTGTGACTACAGCTGATTTAAGGATTTTTTTTCTTTTTTCTTTTTTCTTTTCATACAGTATATTTTTATTGATAGTAAACATCAGTTTTCACCATAGTTGAAAATTGAGATAATGAATTATTGACAACACTAAAAAGATCAAGTCCAACTCAAAACATGAACTTAAATAACCACAACCATATTTTAAAGCTATGCTGATGAAAAAATTAAGCCAACCAAGAAGCCCATAAAAGCGAAAATAATCTGGCCCAAGAGCCAAGACTTCCACCGTGAAGTATTCAAATTGAAAAATAAGAAATTTTATGCTTATTTGAATGTCCATCATAATCATTTTATGTCATCTATTAAATGAAATCTTTATATTTTCAGGGTGGTCCAATGAGTTTTTATGCCCCGTACGAAGTAGGCTACTAATGCCCCAAATATGAACTTAATTATGCACACAAATGAGATATGTAACATAAACGTACCTATGTTGATTTATATAGTTCAAAATTGATCTACAAATGGCAAGTTTTTTATTGTAACACATTTGACTTATATGACCGGTTTCTTTTTCAGTTAAATCCTTGAGATGAAAACATATGACCCGTTGGAGAAAAAAACATAACCAAATCGATCAATTTAAAAGTACATTAAGTTTATTCAATCTAAAATCATACCCGTATGAAAAAGCTAATTGACCTGCACCTATATTGACTCAATTGTGGCAGTTGACAACATTATATTTCTCAAAGATAATGAAGTTGTAATGTGCATAATCGATGTAACAATGAAGCTTGCATCTAATTTAAATACAAAATTAGAAAAAAAACGAGTGAAGTAAGAAGCATGCATTTGATTTTGAGTCGAAATTTACACTAGTTGATGTGTTCTTAGATTAGTACAGTCCTTGAATATCTCCTGTTGATAGACCACACTTATTTTTTGCACATTGGTTTGAAAACAAAGAACCTTATTGATTTACACTTAAAAAAAACAAGATACCATAAATTCAGTATGGTGATTCATACAAATACCATAAATAATTCTTTCAATATTGTTAATTCAACAAATACTGATAATCATGATGAGTTTCAATCGAACACAAATGCTATGAAATGAGAGAAAAAACTGAATTTCCATCAAAAATTAAAAGTGAATATAGCAGTATAAAAAATAAATGGTCCAAAAACTGACCCATAAACAAAGTAAAAAAGAACTAGACAAAAACCTTTAAAATAAATTTGTTGGAGAAGATCACAGATCAACTTATTACTGATGCTGCAGTTAGTACTGATCATAGTTATTACTGATGAAGACTATGGTTGTTACTGATGGGGCAGAAACCATTTACTACTGATGAGTTGATACTGGTGAAGACTATAACTTAGTTACTACTGATCAAGAACATATTGAAGATACTACTGATCTTAGTAGTTACTACTGACGTTGGTTTTGGACTTACTACTGGTCACCAGAGTTACTACTGATGATGCATATTTACTACTGGTGATTGGTATTACTACTGGTACACGTTTTAGAAGCATATCAGAGTCCGAAATCTTCGTAGAGTTAGTTATAGAATGTAATTCAATGTATATCTTTTATTATTCGATGTAAATCAAGTCCTAGAATAACTAGGGTAAATAGTTAGGCTTCAAGGACTATTATAAATAGTTCCTTACGAATTGTAAACGTACGTGTGTATTGTTAATCAATAATATACATTGAAGCTTTTTGTGAAATTGTGTTCTTAATATTTTCGCATATTGTTCTTACAGTTCATCGTTCTTAATTATATTGATATAGTGTTAATCCGCTGTAACTTCTATAATCAATTAGATCTAAAGGTGTTTATTAACTCTTCATAGTTAATCGATCCTGACAAGTGGTATCAGAGCTTATTGGTTCTAGATCTACGACTTTTAAGAACAACAAAAAGTTTTAATTTTTTAAAACACACTAATTGTTAATCATGACTGATAACAATGAAAGTACTCAAGCTAATAAAATCCCTATACTCACTCCCAATAACTTTGGGATGTGGAAGAATCGTATTAAGCAATACATGCTTATTACTGATTACTCCATGTGGGAAGTCGTTGTCGAAGGAAACAAAACTGTTCCTGGTCAAGCAACAAGTTCTGCAACTGAAGCAGACAAACTCAAGTGTGAAAAGGAGAAGAAAGACAGAGGAATCGAACTTAAAGCTCTAAGCACTCTTCTTCTGGCCATTCCTAATGACTATCAACATCTCTTTGTTGAATATGATGATGCAAAGGTGTTGTGGCAGGCACTGGAAAAGAGATTTGTTGGCACTAAAAGCACCAAAAGAAACATGAAGTCTGTACTGAAGCAGGACTTTGAAAACTTCAAAGGCCAAAAGAATGAATCTCTATCTCAAACCTTTGATAGATTCAACAAACTCATTGGTGAATTGAATCAAGTTGGTGTGAAACCTGACAATGATGATGTCAACAGAAAATTTCTCAGATCTCTTGGAGAAGAATGGTCTATGTACACAGTCATATATAGACAAGGTGATGCTCTGGAAGAAAAGGAGCTGGATGAATTGTACAATGAGCTTAGAATGTTTGAATCTGAGGTAAGTTCTAAAACTCCTAATTTGTCTTCAAACAATGCTGCTTTTGTGTCTAGCACAGGAACAGGTCAGGAAACTGCAAAGGCTGCAGATTGTGAAGATGCTGCAAGAGCATCCTTCTTCACTAGTCATGTGCATACTGCACTAATTAGTGATGATTTGGAACAACTGAATCCTGATGATCTTGAAGAGATGGATCTTAAATGGCAGATGGCTATGCTGAGCCTTAGAACCAAAAGGTTCTTGAAGAGGACTGGAAGAACAAACCTAAACTTCAACAAAGGTGACAAGGCTGGATTTGACAAGACTAAAGTCAAATGTTACAACTGTAACAACCTTGGACACTTTGCTAAAGAATGTCCTCAGCCAGACAAAAGATCAAACTCAACTGCTCTTGTTTCACAACAAGGACAAGGTTATGACTGGAGTTTTCAAGCAGAGGAGCATGCACAGAATCAAGCTCTCATGGCTTTCACTGACTCTCCTACTAAGGTACCTTCTAAATCTTGCACTCCTGAATGTGTTAAAGCTTACAAAGATTTAGAAAAACTAAATAAAGAAACACTTGCAGAGATGATTCTAAATAGAAACAGAAGAATTGAATATAATGGTTGTATAGCTGATCTTGAAAATCAAATTAAAATTTATAAAATAACTGATCAAAAGATAAAAGAAGAATTGCTACAAACCACTTATGAAAAAGAACATCTTGAATTAAAATTAAAAGAAACTTTGATCAAACTAGAAGAATTTCAAATGGAATTAGAACAAAACAAATTAACCATTAAAAAGTTTGAAAGAAGCTCTCAAATTGTCAATGAACTAACAAGTAATCAATCAACTGAAAAAGTTGTGCATGGAGTGGGATATCATGCTGTACCACCTCCATATAAATTCATTCCTCCACTTAAAGATAGTTCAGAAAGAATCATCAATGAATTAAAAAATCAAAATCAAACTGAATCTAATAATGAAACCCCTGAATCAAATGATTTTTCTGATGATGATCGAACTACAAACTCAATTGAATTTAAAATTTTTCAAAATGAATCTACAAACTCAATTGATACAAGTTTTCACACAGCACAAAGTCAAGAGGACTCTCCTAAATATAATGCTGAAAATATACCAAAAATTTTAAGACGGGGAAATGAAAGAAACAGGAATCAACTCTTAGAACAAAGAAAGTCTATAAGTGCTAAGAACAATAAATTAAAATGTGTTATTTGTAACAAAGTAAACCATTTAGCAAAGGATTGTCACTTCAATCCAATCAACTGCAAAGAGTTCAAAGAGTTCAAAAATTCTAAAGAAAAGACAAAAACACAAAGATCAAAACATACTACTATTCCTTCAATAGTAAATAAAACAAAATTTCAAAAACCTGAAACACCAAAATTTGGGAGAAATGCACCAAGGTTTGTGCAAAATAAAAGAGTTGGAAGCCCTAAGAACAGCAATTATTTCAAAAATAATGGAAAAACAAATCAAAATAAGCAATATTTTAACTTTTCCAACACCAGTAGAAACTTTAACAGGTTTACTACTGATCCTAAACCTAATTACAATACTGTTAGATATAAGTACCAAAACACTACTGGTGAAAACCCTAATTTTAAAAATACTACTGCTGCCAAACCAAAATTTAAAAACACTACTGGTCATTCTAAACATGGTAAATACCCAAATACTACTGGTCCATCAGTAGTAAAGTATTCAAAAGCTAAAAACAATGGGTATAGACCAAGATCAGTAGTAAACTCTGAAAAATCCAAGAGGGCAGTAGTAAAACAGAACACCAGTACTAAAAAGGTATGGGTACCAAAAATGTTTAAAGTTAACTGTTCTAAATCTGATTTCTCAAAAGATGAACCCAAGACATATAAAGCTTGGGTTCCCAAACTTAACTGATCCTTTACTTACTTGTGCAGAGCATTCAGATCCCTGAAGAAGGTAGAGCATGGCACATTGATAGTGGATGCTCAAGGCACATGACTGGAAATCTGCAAATTCTTAAAGATTTCAAGTCATTTGATGGAGGATATGTGGCCTTTGGTGAGAACCCAAAGGGAGGTAAGATTTCAGGCAAAGGTACAGTTACTAATGGTAAGATTACTTTTGATGATGTATTTTATGTAGCTGAGCTAAAATACAATCTTGTCAGTGTGTCTCAAGTATGTGATAAAAAGAACCAGATTCTTTTTACAGATATTGAGTGCATCATTCTTTCTCCTGACTTTGTTTTAGATGAAAAATATGTAGTTTTGAGAACTCCAAGGAGAAACAATGTGTATTGCCTGGATATAGGGGGAGAACTCATTTCTTCAAATGAGGTCAACTGTTTTATATCCAAGGCAAACACTACTGAATCAGAACTTTGGCATAGAAGGATGTGTCACACAAACTTTAAAAACATGAACAATTTAGTAAGAAAGAATTTGGTAATTGGACTACCACAAAAACAATTCATGTGTGATCATCACTGTGTTGCATGCCTAAAAGGTAAACAACATAAGTCTTCTCATAAGTCCAAAATGATAAACTCTATTTCTGTTCCTTTACAACTCTTACATATGGACCTCTTTGGACCTACAAATGTAATGAGTATTGGAAAGAAACAATATTGTCTTGTTATTACTGATAACTTTTCCAGATATACATGGGTTTTCTTTCTCAAGACAAAAGATGAAACAAGTGAACTCATCAAGAACTTAATTGTTAAACTGGAGAACACATCTGATCAAAAAGTTAAAGCCATAAGATGTGACAATGGCACAGAATTCAAGAATACTAATTTAATTGACTTTTGTGATCTTAAAGGCATTGACAGGCAATACAGCTCACCTAGAACTCCTCAAAAAAATGGTGTAGCTGAAAGAAGAAATAGAACCATCATTGAAGCAGCAAGACCAATGTTAGCAGATTCAAAGCTACCAATCACGTTTTGCGCTGAAGCTGTTAATACTGCCTGTTATGTACAAAACAGAGTATTAATAGTTAAGCCACATTATAAAACACCATATGAACTTTTTAATAAAAGAAAACCTTCCATAAGTTTTTTAAAATCATTTGGGTGTCCTTGTACTATTCTGATTACAAGAGAACAAATTGGTAAATTTGACTGCAAAGCTGATGATGGAATATTTGTGGGATACTCTACTCAAAGTAAATCATACAGAGTGTTCAACAAAAGATTAAGGATAATTGAAGAAAGCATCAATGTATCCTTTAATGAGAATGGTCCAGATTGGCTATTTAACATAGACAATCTAACCAAATCCTTTAACACTAACATGGATTTTAATGCAGGTGATTCAAATTGTCACACTCAAAAAAGAGGAACATCATCTTTCAATACCGGTCAAGAAGAAATGAGATACATAGTAGTTGATACTGTTCCCATAGTTAATACCGAGGACAGTAATAACTCAAATTCTGGAAGCAGTAGTGATTCAGACAATGAGGACATTACTAATTCAAATACTACTGAGACCAGTAATAGTACTCAAAATACTACTGGTCCTAGCAATTACCTAAATTCTCTAAACACTACTGATCTCAGTAATAACCTAAACACTACTGATCCCAGTAGTAACTATGAACCAGCTAATGATGATGAACCAAACATCAATGACAATGAAGAACCTCAAGAGGAACAATCTCCTGAGCCAAATGAGTCCAATCTTGAAAACCAACTATGTGTTGATAAAGTTCATGGCACTAGAACTGAAAAGAATCATCCTCTGGATCAAGTCCTTAGTGATGTGAACTCAAGCATGCAGACAAGAAGCAAATTACATAAAAGTTTATCTGCTAACATGTGTAATATAAGTTTAATTGCTAATGAATGTATGTTTGAATGCTTTCTGTCTTAGGATGAACCAAAGAAGATTCAACAACCAATGAAGGATTCAAACTGGATTGAGGCAATGCAAGAAGAACTCCTTCAATTCAAACTACAAAGCTGTTTGGACACTTGTACCTCTACCTAAAGGAAAAAGAGCCATTGGAACAAGGTGGATCTTTAGAAACAAGAAAGATGAAAGAGGTATAGTGATCAAGAACAAAGCCAGACTTGTAGCCCAGGGATACACTCAAGAAGAAGGAATAGACTATGATGAAGTATATGCCCCTGTTGCTAGAATTGAAGCAATTAGAATATTCCTAGCATATTCTTCATACAAGAAGTTTAAAGTCTATCAAATGGATGTAAAGAGTGCCTTCCTATATGGGAAAATTGAAGAAGAAGTATATGTCTGCCAACCTCCAGGTTTTGAAGATCCAAAACATGGTGATTATGTATTCAAACTAGACAAAGCTCTATATGGCCTACATCAGGCACCAAGAGCATGGTATGATACATTATCATCATACTTACTGAAGAATGATTTCAAAAGAGGAGCAATTGACAAAACTCTGTTTACAAGAAAAGTAAAAAATGATATACTACTGGTGCAAATCTATGTAGATGATATCATCTTTGGATCAACAAATGATTCATTATGTAAAGAGTTTGAAAATCTCAAGCAAATTAAGTTTAAAATGAGCTCCATGGGTCCAATGAACTTCTTCCTTGGACTCCAAGTCAATCAAAGAACAGATGGTATTTTGATAAACCAATCAAAATATGTTAAAGACATCTTGGAGAAGTTTGATATGAAAGACTGCAAAAGTGCAAGTACACCAATGGAAACACACAAACACCTACATCCTGATGCTGAGGGGGAGGGGGAGGATGTAGATGAACACTTATATAGATCAATGATAGGCTCTTTGATGTACTTAACTGCATCAAGACCTGACATTATGTATAGTGTTTGTGTGTGTGCAAGATATCAAGCAAGACCTAAAGAACTACACTTGCAGGCTGTCAAAAGAATAATCAGATACTTGAAAGGCAAACCATCACTTGGTCTATGGTATCCACATGATTCACCCTTTGAACTCATAGCCTACACAGATAGTGACTATGGAGGTGAATGTCAAGATAGAAAGTCCACTTCTGGTGGATGTCAATTCTTTGGATCAAGACTAGTGTCATGGCAATGCAAGAAACAAAAAAATGTATCAACATCAACTGCTGAAGCAGAGTATGTAGCTGCATCTGCTTGTTGTGCTCAAGTACTCTGGATACAAAACCAGCTTCTAGACTTTGGTATCTCTATCCTTAAAACTCCCATTTTTATTGATAATCAAAGTGCTATTAGTATTGTGAACAATCCAGTAAAACACTCTAAAACCAAACACATTGAAATAAGATTTCATTTTATAAGAGATTGCAATGAAAAGAAGTTAATCAAAGTAGTTAAAATTCATACTGATGATCAATTAGCAGATCTTTTTACAAAAGCATTTGATGTAGGAAGATTCAGCTTCTTGGTTAGCAGTATTGGAATGATTTTAATAAATTAATTTCTCACTCAAAATTATGTGTAAAGTTTTGTTTGTAAAAAGTTATCTATTTAAGTGTTTTACTACTGGTAGGTCAGCTTTACTGGTATGTAGGCTTGTGCACAAAATACTACTGGTAGGTCAATACTACTGGTATGTATTAGGTTTACATAAACACTATTGGTAAGTCAGTACTACTGGTATTCACATATACTACTGGTCTTGTGTGCTAATGGTTTCTACTGATGTCAATAGTTACTACTGATGTCAAAATCCTTAGTTACTACTGATGTTCTTAGATACTACTGACGTTTTATTACTGGCATCTAAATTACTACTGGTCTTTCAACTATCATATTACCAAACTAACCCTCATGAAATTAGCCGTTGTGTTATGATTCGAAGGACAATTTAGTATTTTTGCAGGATAAATCGTAAGATATAAATATCTGAAGGCGATTAGTATAGCATTATCCTCTCATCGATTTGCTAAATCCTCTCGATAAACCCTAACTCACGATCATAAACCCTGCATCAGTAACAACTTTCTTGCCTGTTTCTCTCAAATCAAACGATCAAAACTTCTCAAAATACAGAAACGATGGCAACTCTACAATCTCTTGATGTTCAAACAGATCTTAAATACTCAGAGTTTCACAATATGTGTGCATTCTTAAAGAATCCAGACGGAACAAAAGACTTTCGTCCAATCGTAAACTTCTTAAAAAAATCTTACATTAAGTTTGCTTTAACTGTAAATCCAAAAGCATACCAACAACACTTGGTGGATTTCTGGACAAATGCTGAACGAACTGAAGGGTCAACCATGTCCATGATCAAATCCACGGTGGATGGCAAAACTGTGACTATAACAGAACAATCTATCAGACACCATCTGCAACTACATGATGATGCAGGTATGTTTTCTCTACCTAAGGAATACATTGTTAAAATTTTAAGTAAAATGGGATATGAGAGAAGACTTGACATAGTCACTTTTCAAAAAGGTCTTCTCTCCCCACAATGGAAATTTCTTGTACATAACATTCAACATTGTATTTCTCCTAAAAGAAGTACCTGGAATGAGTTTAACAAATCAATAGCATCTGCTGTTGTTTGTTTATGCACAGACCAAGTATTTAATTTTTCAAATATGATTTTTGAAGGTATGTTGGGAAATCTTAGTACTTCAAAATTTTTAATGTATCCCAGATTTCTTCAACATATCTTAAACTGTGAATTACAAAACTTGTCAACTCCTAAAAATATTTTTATAATTCCTAAGTTGAACAAGAAAGTTTTCTCTAATATGAGAAAACAGTTTAAATTTTCGGGCAAGGAAACCCCTTTGTTTCCTAACATGATCAAAGATCACTCACTTATTGGAGAAGGTTCAATCCAAGTTACAACCCAAATTGAACCTCAACCCACTCCATCACCCCCAAATGCAGCCCAAACACCACCCCAAATAGTCACTCAATCACCCACACAAATAGAAGTCATGAATGTGTCCCAGGAACTTGATATGAATCTGCAGAGTGCTACTCTTCACTCTGTGGAAGACCTACCAATGTAACCAAAAATATTTCCACTATATATAAAAGGAAGAAATCTTCCTTCAAGGACACCAGGGGACAAATTGAGTCAAACCCCAGGCTCCAAGAGTTGTCCTCCAAGGAGGAGAGATGACATGAGGCGAGGGCTTTCACTACTGATGCCCCAAAGGTGGGTGCACATGACAGTGAAAACATCACTAAGACCCAGACCTCGGCAACTCTAAGTGATGACTCTTTTGAGGAATTACTTAGAGGACCCCGGTGCCAAGAAACCAAAAGGGGGGGGGGGCACTACTGCTTCTTCTAGGAAGAAGAGAGTGTCCAAACAACCCATTTCATCACCTAGAAGTGATGAGGGTAGACCTGAAACTGTTGAATTGACGGAAAGGATGGAAAACCTTAAAGCCAATGTACTTGTTAGTGAGCCCGATGATCTTGCTAGATGGAGTGAGAGAAGTATTAAACAAACTCAACTGACGGATAGGTTGGGATACCTTGAATCCACTGTACAAGACTGCCTTAAATATCTCACCAATCAGGGAAAAACAATGACAGTAATGAAGAAGCATATTAATACCATCAACAAAAGAATGAGATTCTATGAGCACAGACTTCATCAACAAACCAAGATAATAAGGAGACTGAAGAAGAAGATTGAAAATAGTGAGGCTCCACCAGTTGAGCTCACTAAGGGGGAGAAGGACAACATTCAAACCATGATTGATGAATCAATTGCAGCAGCAGCAACTTCTCTCCTCAATCTCAAAGAAACAACAATTGATGAAGGCCCAGAAAGAATGAATGTTGATGATGAGCCTACTACTACTGCTCCTATGAAAGAACAAGCTCAACAAGAAATATCAGTAGTAACTCCTACTACTGATATCATAGCAGTAGTAAATCCACAAGAGGAAATCATTGCACTAAACACTACTGATGCCCTATCAGTAGTAACTCCTGAAGTCACACCAGTAGTAACTACCTTGGTTACTACTGAAGAGGAAGATCTAAAGCTCCCAGAGCTAATTGAAAGAGAACGTTTTGAAATCATCACCAAACCACCTACACCTGATCAACCACTTATCATACCTGACATTGATGATAATGTGAACTGGTTTGAAGTTGATGAGTGCTCACTTCCTCCACATCTAAAAATTCTTCAACAAAATGATCTTACATTATTTTCTCCTTCAATAATAATCAGAGGTGTGCCAGATATGAAATATATTCCACGTCCACCTTCAGCTTATAATAGAAAGGGTAAAGAAATTTATGATGAAGATTACCCTAACAGAGCACTAGGTCACTACATGGTGAACAAAATCAATCTTGTTAGAGCTGATAAACAATCAAGGTGGAAGGTAAAACATAAGAGATACTTAGAGAAAGTAGCTAAGTATCAAGCTCTGGAAGAGAAGAAAAAGAAGGATAAAAATGAAATACCTGTTCAAGTACCTGTTCAAAGAGAAGATGTTCAGACAGAAGCTCAAAAAGCAGAATTCAAGAGACTTAGAAAAGTTGAAGAAGAACATATAAAGTGTCTTGAAGATTTGGTATCTGAATGCAAAAGAACAAAAAGTGAATTAACAGATGATGTATTTGAACAGAAGACCAATATGATTGAATTTTTAAAAACAAAAGGGCACAATGCAAAGTCCTTTGGCAGAATGAAGATGATGACTATTATTGAAAAATATTGTGCTGCCAAGAAGAAAGATTTGGCTGAACAAGAAGCAAAAGAAGAAAAGAAATCAAAAGCCTTAATTCCAATCAGTCCAAGTTTATTTAAAGCTGGTAGTATATCAACTACTGGTGAATCCTCAACTCCCCAAACAAAGAAAAGAAAGGCTGTTACCCAAGAACAGAGTACTAAAAAGAAATCAAAAACAGAACAAATCATTCCTGTTCTTGAAGTACCTGTTGCTCCCTTGCAGAACAATCCAATCATCAATTGGAGAGTTATGCCTAACAATGTTATAGAGATTGTAAGGGAAGACAAAGCTGTACAAAGATTTACTGGATGGTTACCATTGATTGGATCCTGCTCAAGAAGTGATGTTATTAAACTTCTGATCATTGGAAAACCAAGGATGTCAAAGAAATCATGGAAAGAATCTGGTGCTGGATATTTAACAAGAATGATTGATGCTGCATTTTATCCAGACAACTACCCAGAACAATTTACAAATCCAGATAATGTATATGCTTGGAATGTGATCCCAACTGCAAATATGTACTTCTTTGAAAAATCACACAAAATATGTGAGCTATACTTGTATGAAAAAGAATATCCACATTCTGAAAAGACTATGTATCAGATATTCACTAACACAATGATGAAGCCGTATGATGCTGTAATGTTCCAGAACAAATTGACTTATTTCACAAAGAGAAACAGCAAATACATCATTGAGCAAAGAAGACAACATAATCAAAGAACCCTAGAGAAAAGAAAGAGGGAAGAAGAAGAACAAAAGAAACTTATGTGATTGAAAGAGAATCAATAAGTTTAGGGGGAGATTGTTGGAGCAGATCACAGATCAACTTATTACTGATGCTGCAGTTAGTACTGATCATAGTTATTACTGATGAAGACTATGGTTGTTACTGATGGGGCAGAAACCATTTACTACTGATGAGTTGATACTGGTGAAGACTATAACTTAGTTACTACTGATCAAGAACGTATTGAAGATACTACTGATCTTAGTAGTTACTACTGACGTTGGTTTTGGACTTACTACTGGTCACCAAAGTTACTACTGATGATGCATATTTACTACTGGTGATTGGTATTACTACTGGTACACGTTTTGGAAGCATATCAGAGTCCGAGATCTTCGTAGAGTTAGTTATAGAATGTAATTCAATGTATATCTTTTATTATTCGATGTAAATCAAAGTCATAGAATAACTAGGGTAAATAGTTAGGCTTCAAGGACTATTATAAATAGTTCCTTACGAATTGTAAACGTACGTGTGTGTTGTTAATCAATAATATACATTGAAGCTTTTTGTGAAACTGTGTTCTTAATATTTTCGCATATTGTTCTTACAGTTCATCGTTCTTAATTATATTGATATAGTGTTAATCCGCTGTAACTTCTATAATCAATTAGATCTAAAGGTGTTTATTAACTCTTCATAGTTAATCGATCCTGACAGAATTTAACTCCCAAAATACAGCGTTTTTGGGCCTGAAAGTTCCGTAAACCACCTATAGTTGTTTACCACTCAATGCAAAATTCAACATGACGAAGTTACGTGTATTTGAGGCTACTTCATTTGGGCATGTATCACTTTCAAAAATGTATTTGAGTTCTAGAAACAAGAACTCAGATTTAAAGGATGCTAATGGGTAAAGTATTCTAACAATTGCAGCGGAAAACAGGGCAACCATCATAAATTTGATCCCTTTCAACAGAAAAACTCGTAAAAAATAAAGAAAAAACAATCATTATTCCAAGTCAAAAGCAAAGAATAAGGATCAGAAATCTTATTATGCTTAATATATATATATATGCGGACATGGTGTACGTATTCAGTTTTAGTAGTAACGCAAATCTTATTCTTATACAATTAAATGATATTCTAGCTAGCTATATTGCGCGCTGATTGACATACAAATGAATGGAAAACGAAAAAAACAATAATTCAAGGCCATTTGGTGAACTCGAAGACTTTAAGAACGATATCCCAACCAGTTGGGATTTGCCATATGAAAAGGAGCACATTTAACACGTTTAACGCAATATGAAGGTTTCTCGCGGTTTCATTTCCTTTCTGCATCGGTGGTACTAGTGCAGCAGCCGCAGCCCATAGCACCGTTATTGCTGTTCCAAAAGTTAATAATCATTTATTTATTATTTAATAATGATAATAACAAAATTAGTACACAATTACAAAAAAAAAATAAAAATAAATAAGTTACCTGCACCGGCATATAAATGGGGCCCAGGGAATAGTTTCCCTGTCCTGAGATAGGTGTTGAGTCCACCGCCAATGGACTCAAAGACACCAAATCCGAGCAATATTGAACCTGCATTGAAGTGTTTTTCCCTATATTGCCCCTTGATCAACTCCTTTCTCTCCTGTTGTAAATTAAGTTTAAAGTTAATAACTTATGATTAAGGTGTGACAGTTAGGGTGTAAGTGACTTGAGCTGTTCGCGAGCTACTCAAGCTCGACTCGTTAAAAGATCGAGTTAAACGAGCTCGATCCGAGCTTCAGACTAAGAGATCATGTAAACGTAATATACATTAGTTATTGGTTTATATTATACATGAGTTTTTTCTAATGTATGCTCTAAGGGCATACACTGGTGTGCGTTTAATTAATATAAAATTTCTATTTAAAAGAAAATCGTATTTAATACATATTTTATAATAGTATAAATTAAAGTTTATTAATGTTATTCAGGAAATATTTAGGAATTAACTGTTTCATTAAATGAATCATAATGTATGCCCCTTAGGGCATAACTTATTACTATATGGGTTTTCCTAATTCGTGCTCCATGGGATACGATAACGAACGTTTAATAAACCAAAATTTCCTTAATTGGAGTAAAACGATATTTATGAGTCACTAATATTTTCTATTATATCGATTTTACTCTTACTATAATTGAAAATGATAGTTTTTGATGAATTAAATGCATGGGCGTAAAAGACATTTAAGATCACAATGATGTGCCCCAAGAGATTTTGTAATGTGTGCGCCGGAGGCGTATCATAATAATGTTAAATGGCTTTTATACCCCTGCATTTAATCCATCAAAAACTATCATTTTCAATTACAATAAGGGTAAAATCGATATAACAGAAAAATATTAATGACTCATAAATATCATTTTACTCTAATTAAAGAACTTTTGGTTTATTAAACGTTCGTTATCATATGCCCATAGGGCACACATTAGCAAAATCCATAAAATAATTATATATTTAATGTATTCCAGCAACAGTAGTCTATGATTCAAAGCGCCTTGTTCCATCCGGCGCGAATCCCCTCCATCACTAAGGCGCGCTCCGGCTTTCGAGCCTCCGCTTCAAGGTTTGATAATGCTACAGTTAACACTATTGGAAGATTTGGGCTACCTCCTCTCTTTCCGATCTCATTCAGATAATAAGCCAGTCCGGTTTATTAGATAGCTTAAATGAGCCTAATCAAGCAGAGCTCGAGCTAGAAATCCAAATGAGCCGAGGCCGAGCTTTACACAGAAGACTCAAACACGAGCCGAGGTCTCTAATATAAAACGAGCTAAGCTCGGGCTCGTCTTGTCTCACTTACACCCCTAAAGTGACAATGCAAGCAGAATGAATAAACCGGCCTCACCTCGGATAGTGTTTGAATCTTGGTTTCAAGTGGGGAAGGCGGTTGAACTGCAACTTCTGCACCAACGGCAACAGGAGTTTCTTGTTTTTGTTGTTTTTTTAAGTCGTTAATTTCATCTTGTATTGTTCGAACCCTTCTCCATTGCCATCCCAAATAGCCAGCGTATAGTGTGTAAGTGAATAAACCACCCATCACAATTGGATGAATCAAGGCCAATGATCTCCCCTCCAATATCCCAAATTCACCACCAGCAGCAAATGCAACATCCTTTTTCGTTACAAAACAAACAAACAATAAAACACTACAAGTTTAATACCGAAACAACACAAGTCCAAAAACCCGAGTCTAGACTCGGCCCAATGAGTTCATTTTCAATCTGCCCATCGATTTCGGGTGTTTTTTTCGTCCGTACATTTCATTATCATGTTTGTTTGGCTTGTAGGAATGCGATCGGTTTTATTCTGAAAAGCGCATTTACTGTATAACCAAAATATTTTATCTTTGTTGACAATAATTCTAGAACATGTTAAAATAGAAACGTGGACAATAAAATGTTATTGGTTTTTTTTGATTTACAAATGCTAAATATATTAGGGAAAAGAAGAAATTACATTCTATTTCATTTCAATATGTTTGGTTAGACGGAATAAAATCATTGAGTAAATGGAAACGGTAAATTTAATAAGTTACCTGTGGGTTTAAAATGAAGGGTAATGCGAATGCTGAGAGAGGGAGTGAAGCCGATTTCAAGTGGTTAAGGTAGTTAATCTTGCCATGATTAGTGAGGTTTAATTTAGCCGATTCCCCTAATGGAACCACCAATGATGATGATGGTGATGGTGGTGATGATGATGATGATGGTTTAGATGGGGGCATTGTAGCAGAAATTTGAAGACAAGCGAGTGTGGCTGCCATACTCTCTATCTTCCTCCTGTTGTTTTCTTTTAATTTGGCATCCAAACAAGAGGGAGATAGAGGAAAAAGATATAGTCTAAACAATGACTGAGTGAACGTAAATGTGAGAATTTTTAAGATAGATAGGATGATGCCAGCCAACCTGTCATAATGGTAGGTTGTGATTTGGTTTATCTGGGAACAATATCTTATCCTACAAAAGAAACACTCTCAACTCTCAAGTAAATTGTCACGTTGGTGTTTAATAATTTTAGTAATTCCTCCTTTTCAAAATAAGTGATGCATTTTAAATTTTATGGCTTTTAAGGTAAAAGATTATAATAATTGTTAAATTAGATTAATTGAATGGTTAGTGGGGAATAAGTTCCACACATTTTGAATAAAGGGTGATTTTCCTACCACAACTTTTAAGGAATGTACCACATCCAATACTTAATATACTTGTACAGTTAGCTGTAAAATCTATACTATGTGGTATAACCATTAAAAGTTGTGTTAGCAATACCAATTCTCTTTTGAATAAAATGGGCTCAAAAGTAAAAAAATATGGGTAAATGTGTCATTTCACTTTGTTAAAGTATATAGTTAGTGAGTGCTGGACCCACTATTTTTTACCAAATAAGGTAATTTTTCAAAGTATATCACTTATTTTGAATCACCAAAAAATAAAAGAATATATCACTTATTTTGAATCGGAGAAAGTATACAAATTTGTCTATGTAAAGATGTAAAATACATATTATATACACTTTCTTAAGTTCATATGTAAAGATATAAAAAAATACATGTATTTTCATCTTGTTCTTGCTTTTCTACCTTTAGAGATTTTTAATTAGGGTATGGATTAATAGAAAAGGGTCCTTATTTAAAGAAGTTGAAGAATCAATGCATTTTCGTAAAATATACATATATGATATATGTATACATATACATACATATATGTATACATATACATACATATATGTATATATACATACATATTCATACCATAGATATACATATGTTCATATTTATACCCTATATATATATGTATATATACACATGCAATTTACATATTTTGCATTTTCAGTCGTAACTTGCATTTTCAATCGGAACTTGCATTTTCATTTACGAAAATACATATGCATACCGTATATATATGTGTATATATATATACATATATAGGTTACAAAATATGAACATATGTATATCTATAGTATGAATATATATGTATATATACATATATGTATGTATATGTATACATATATGTATATTTTATGAAAATGCATTGCTTCTTCAACTTCTTCAAATAAAGATGCTTCTTTTTTTATCCTTAAAGTGCTAATAAGAATGTAATTATAGTTAATGTGAAAATTTGGGCACATTAAACTTTTTCTTATCACCACCCGATAAATGGGTTGGATTATGCAGTTCAGGCCGGTACATAAATAACAAAAATAACAAAGGGCTTATAGCCAGCGTCAACTGATTTTATGATGTCCTATATGATTATGAGTTAAAGTCCAAGTTACTTCTATTAATCTAAAAACCCATAACGAGAAAGGAAAAAGTTTTATAAACGGGAGCTGATTCGTACAAAGCTCTTTTTAGTAATGTAGAGCAATTTTATAGAAAATGACAATCATACCCTTCTTCCCTTTTACCAATAATTTACCCCTTCCATTCAAATCCTTTCTTCCCAAATTTATATTCCCTTGTCGATGATATACATCATTATTATCATAAAGAGCTTAAACAGAAAATAGTGATCGGAGCCGGAGCAAGAAATGGAAATTCTGGTTTATCGCAACCACGTCATCAAGCACGTGCACGCCTCCTAGTTTACCTACGTCCTTTCTCTCACCATCAGAGATATCTCCGACCACGGCACAGTCGATTCGAACGGCAAATGGATTCGGTCAACTATAATCACCGGAACATAACCTAAAGCTACCGATTCCACCAACATCGGACTCTGTAACACCTCAATTTTTAAAATACCTTTTAAAACACATTTTTAAATAAAAATATTACAAAGTCCAATATCCCGAAATACGATTTGACCAAAAAAACATTAAAAGTTTATCAGGGTATTAAAACGGTGTTACAATATAATATCATAACCATAGGATAACGGGATCTACCTATAAGCTCCCGAGCTAAACATCTCTAGGTCACCTCTATCGCGACCTTCTAATCCTTCAATCTCGAACCTGAATACATAGCCAAAAACAAAGTAGTACATGAGACAAAATAGTCTCGTGAGATACATGGGTTTTTGACCAGGCATTTATATAAATAGTCACACATATTATATTATATATATATATATATATATATATATATATATATATATATATATATATATATATATATATATATATATATATATATATATATATATATATATATATATATATATATATATATATATATATATATATATATATATATATATATATATATATATAGCGAAGGGCTAGTTACAGAACCCATTTTAGGCTACAGAACCCGTAAAACTCAATCTAAACCATTGAATTTCAAAATGAAATGATTATGGAAGATACATGAAGTGATTTAATGAGGAACCCCCATGCATGTATGTTATTCATGCACAAAAACATATATGTTTTTGTACGTGTATGTTTTCATGTATGTATACATAAGTGTAATTTTTGCATTATATGAACATATATGTTTTTCAGTAATTTTGATATTATTCTTAAAGTATATGTTTGATCTGGGTTAAATGTCATTATTTTGCATATTTTTTTACTAAATTCAAATATTTTTAGATGGGTTCTGCTTGGTTCTACGCAAAAAATGGGTTCTGCAAATAGTCCGCCCTTATATATATATATATATATATATATATATATATATATATATATATATATATATATATATATATATATATATATATGTGTATATATATATATATATATATATATATATATATATATATATATATATAAGTGAGTTCCATTGAGAATTAATATATTAGGTGAGAATGTGAGAATAGATCTCAGCCTCTCATCTCCTTCCAGCCCTCACGCGCGCGGTGTGTAATTAAGTCCAACTTTCCTCACGCGCGCGGTGGCATTTTTGTAATTAAGTCCAACTTTTATGTCCCACACGCGGTGGCATTTTTGTAATTAAGTCCAAGTTTCTTTAATCATCGATGATTAAACTGGGAGTAGTGTTTAATCATCAATTATTAAACTTTTGAGATTGTTTTTAATCATCGATGATTAATCTTGACTATATGATTAATCATCGATGATTAAAGAAAGTTGGACTTAATTACAAAAATGCCACCGCGTGTGGGACAGAAAAGCTGGACTTAATTACAAAAATGCCACCGCGCGCGTGAGGAAATTTGGACTTAATTACAAAAATATCACCGCGCGCGTGAGGGCTGGAAGGAGATGAGAGGCTGAGATCTATTCTCACATTCTCACCTAATATATATATATATATATATATATATATATATATATATATATATATATATATATATATATATATATATATATATATATATATATATATATATATACTTACTTTAGTTACCTCCGCGGTAATCCTAACACATCAAATCATACATTGGTTACCTCCTTGGTAACCATGTCACTTTCATTCATAGCATATTCGACCTATCAAGTTGATTAAAAATGCCTCCAATCCAACGAGATCCCATTTTTGTCCTACTAACCGGAATGCCTCCGATTCAGTAGAACCCCCATAGTCACCGTGTCCAAGCAAGGTGGCCCATCTTATCTTACTAATCGGAATTCCTCAAATCTAGTAAGATACAACAACTTGTTGGATGATCGGAATGCCTCCAATCCATCCGCTTAAAGATACCATGATAACCAGAACGCCTCTGATCTATCACGTACCTGTCCTATTTCAATCTACCCGTCATAACCATTACATGTGACTTTATGTCGTATCTATCATCAATGTCATAAGGTCATCATACAATCTATTAGGGGTGTCAAATTTGTATCGAACAAAACCAACCAGCATGCTACCAACCATACCAATAATAGTTGGTAGCCAATATGTTGGTAGCCAACATGTTTGGTTGGTAGTACCGTACCAATTGTGTAATCATGGTACGGTAATGGTACAAATTTTTAAATACCGCGGTATACCGTACCAACCAAGATATATATATATATATTATATGAGTCCTAGTTAAATATAATGTACCAAACTACCAACCTATTTTCTCAAGACTCTAATTACAACAAGATAGCTACATCTTTTGTTACTTTATTGTACTATATTATGTTTATATAGCACGTAATATATTATAACATTTTGCTTATTTCGTTTCCGTGTTCGAAAAACTTGTTAATATGTTTAACTAGTCGATAATGATAAAATTTCATTGTTACTCTGTTATTAATTTTTTTAATTTCATATAAGTTTGTAATGTTGGTATATACCATTACTAATTTGTACCAACCACGATTGTTGGTAGCCAAACAAATTGGTACCAAGTAAACTTGGTATGAAATTGGTAGCAAAATCAGTGTACCAATTATAGTTGGTACGGTACACGGTATGAAGAAAATATGCATGGTACCGTACCATATTCACCCCTACAATCTATCCACATACTAATCTTAACTAGTATTCACATAATCAAATCAACTAGTTTCATCATTAGTAATTACGTTTATAAAAAGAATATACTCCTTTTTCATCATATCAATAATTATTTATTAATCACTTTTCATTATCATGATCTCTTTCAAAATCATCAATTATTCTAGACATACTTAGATGGTCTACTATTTACCATTTTCTCATCTTTTCGATCATATCTTTATTAAAATCATTTATTCCCAAAGGCTCATAAAAAATCATAGTTTTCAAAATCATTTGCTATGTACCCAGTTAAGAAAGTCTCATGTACTCACATTAGCCAAGCTAACTCCAAATTGTGTCCATTGACAGAATCCTTGCTTTCCAACTTGTGCAATCTCACCAATCTTTAGGTTTTCTTGACCTACCATCAATATCATCACAAAATCTAGTTATTATCCATAACTAGTTACTAATAACTTCATAACAACCTTCTTAACCACCAAGTTCATCCAACTTGGTGGAACCCAAAACCTAGTTCAAGATTTCCATCAACAAAACCAAAATCTAACAAGAACACAAGGTTCTTAAGCTTACAAAGAGTGTTCTACACTCATCTTAGTCATCTTCCCTAAAGATAACTTGGTAGGTTACCCAAACCACCATTTTTCCCCAAATAAAGTTCATAACTAGCTAGAGAATCATCAAATCCATGTTATGAACACATTTTCCTTGACAATATGTTGTAGATCTAAGTTATATGAACCTAATTTCATCACCCATTACAAACCCTCCAATTAGGGTTTACATACTTCACCATTTTCACCCAAAAACATCATCCATAACTAAAAGGAGTAGAGATTTACCATTTATCTTCAACAAGGAAGCAAAATTACCAGATTTGAAGTGCAAAATCAGCTCCAAACATTCCTTTCCACTCAAAATGAGTATAAACTTTCTAGAGAGAGAGTGAGAGGTGAAAAATGGGTTAAGAAACCCTAAATCCCGACATTTATGTGTGTTCAGCTATCCCTTACGCGACGCCACGACCCTCGAGCCGCGACCAGCCTTCCCCGCGTCCGAAATCCGGACTCCGTGCATGCTCCCGCCGTGAGGGGATCCTGCTCGCGCCGTGAGAGGCCCATGCTCGCATTCCGTGACCAACCCTCGCATTTCGTGAGAGGCTTCTACCCGATTCTTATCTTCCCATGGGATGCTGTTCGTGCCGTGAGAGACCCCTGCTCACGCCGTGAGTGTCTGGAACTCAGCATCTTCCTCATTTTTCCATGTACAACCATACCTTTGACCCGGTATCGACTTAAACGACGGATTTCACATAGCAAACGGTGTCCAAATGACACGAAACCAGTTCCCACGTATTTTAAACGATTTATCCTTATTTATCATATTTTCTCCATAATTTATTCGATACAAAATTTCGGGTCGTTACAGACTCCACGGAGCCCACCCTAACGAACACAAACAAAACACCGATCAGACAATTTCCCACTGATAACCAGCAAAACAGTGTCGCTTTAAGTAAAATCTTCATTCATTCCCGTACTTCTGCAGTATTTTCGGTGATGATATATATTACTGATTGAGAAGTTAGAAATCGGTTCCATTGAAACGTCGACTAACGTTCTTCAGATGAACCTCCATTTTCCTTCGGAAAAACATGAAAATATCCCGACGACCGTCAATGGGCGACTTAGAGACTGAACGTTTTCTGGTGAAATGTAAGGTGGAACAAACCTAAGGTCGAAATGCATTAAATTTGAGCAAAGTCGTTAACAGACATTTATTTTTCCCCAAAACAAATGTTTTTTTTCTTTTTTCAATTTAGGCAAACACAAAATATGTCCATTGATTTAGAAACTTCGATAATTCCGAATTTCCGATCAGTTCTTTAGCTAAATCCCTGACAATTTTAGACTTCAATAAATGGTTTTCTTCTTCCATTTGTAAAATCGGTTTCTCAAGATCTGAATATCAAATTGAGTATGAGATGATTGAGATTGATGAACAGAGGTAAACCTAATGCTAAGTTACGTTGATCTGTGAAGGGTTATAATGGTTGTGTTCGAGATTGATGAACAAGATCATATCGATGGGGAACGTAAGTTTTGGGAGGAAAGGTTTTAATTGGGGGAGATAAAATGTTAGTAAAAGGGAATAAGGGTATGATTGTCCTTTTATATAAAATTGCTCTATATTACTAAAAAGAGCTATGTACGAATCAGCTCCCTTTATAAACTGGGGTTATGGTGTAATGATAATATTAGATATTTGATTGGATTGTGTATAATCGACTTTCCAAGAAAGTATTTTGACCCTTGTTGTCTAAGGCCCTGTTTGATTACCATTCAATTTTTGGACCCGGTCCGAAAGCTACAGACCCGGTCTGATCGGAGTGTTTGATTTCATAAGATTTTTCTGACTCGGTCCAACATCCAGACCCAGTCCAACCCAACACGATGTTTCAGTCCGATTGAAAAACAGAGCAGACTCAGTCTGTTTTTTCTTCTTTCCCTACTCCTTTGACGCATCAGAGATCCATAGACGGTACGGTCCTCATTCCTTCACCGGTTATCAAAGTCAACTTCTTCTTTCTTCCTCCACCGAGGCCACGCCACACTCCGCCGTTTTTCTCAGATAACACTATCAATTTATGTTGATGTGTAAGTAATTTTGTTTTAGGGTTAATGTTTGGTTACGAGTTCTTCGATTTGTGCACAATTTCTTCCAGATTCTTCTGTTGGATTTTGGTGGGTTCTAAATCGCAACGGAAACGTGTAGGGATTTACTACGCACCATGCGACTGATTAACCACTTGGGTCGACCACCTAGTACACGAGTTCGAACCTTTCCGACCAAGAACATGAACTTGTTCTTGACCGGTTTAAACTAACTAGCTGATTTAATCCCTAAATGCGGAACTGGGATTGAACCTAATCCTTAAATCCTAAAGGATTGGGATGTTGGAAAACTAGATTAGGTTAACAAGAAAGAAACCTTGTACGAAGAACTCGAACACACACACATACTTGTGTGTGTTCGTCGACTACTACCAAGAACCCTAGGGTTCTTGGTTCGACTTCGAACAAGAGGAGAAGAAGAAGATGTGTTCCATGAAACATACCTTAGGTTAATGCCTAAGATAAATCCACTGATGATGAACACGACGAATGATCTTCTAGTTGATCACTTGCAACGATCTTGGATCTTCGAAACTCGAAGAACACGAAGAACGAACGAAGAACACGAAGAACACAAGCTTGTGTTCTTGTGTTTGTGGCTTCGGCCGAAATAGGGAGAGGAGAGGGAGAGATTTCGTGATTAAGGTGTAAGGAACCAACATCTAGGGTTTAGCATAAGCCTTCTATTTATAATAGAAGATATTACACTTAAAACGCTTCTAGTTTAATTAAGATTAACTTCTTAATTAAACTTCCTTTTTACACTTCCATCCCTTATAGTTTTAACTAGTTTATTATCATTGCACTTAACTATCAAATATCTAGTATTAACACACTATAATTTCGGTACCCATATACACGAAATTATACACTTGTATTTATACTTTTAATAGTTAATTATATAATAGCCTTTATATAATTTATACAATAATATTATCCAATTACTATATGATTTAATAGATTTAAATCATATCATGGATAACCTTTAATTAACACATTGTATATTTACTCAACTAGTAAATGTACAACTACTTGTATTAATTAGTTAGTTAAACTAATCTAGTAATAAGTTAAACTTAACTTAATACTTAACTGATTCATAATGACTATTATGAATCATTCCTCTTCATAGTATCGTTGCATAACTTGCTCGTATTACATGCACTCACCGGTGTGACCCTTACGTGTTTCGTAGGCATGGATGTATCATTATAGGTTGACCAACTGTGCACATAATTCCTTCAGACTCCCACTTGTGCAAGTTTGTAACCTTTGTCTTAATGATACGAGCTACAGTGGCCTTCTAGATGGGCATGTAGGTAACCAACCCCATAAAAACAGCTTATGTAACCCTTGGTATAGTTTTATGAAAAACTCTTAATAGCGTCTCCTAGTAAAGAACACAATGTCTTTACTTCTTGGGTAACGTTGTTAGGCTTATCCCTTGCAGCACGATATTTGTGATAACGAATACGAGCGTGGTAGAAATTATCAACTCCTGATTCGAAATCATTTCATGACTTCTTGATTCAAACTGTTGTGATAAACGACAAAGAACAAATCAGTTCGTTTGGGCATGGCCATGCACTTTCCAGTTATCTCATCACGTCAAAGGACCTATAAATATCTCTCCTAAAAAGGAGGTGCAATTACCATCTTGTTATATTTCGATTTAAAATACAACTTCCTTTGTGCCCAGTATCGCCTCGTATGACAAACGTATTTCAGAATTGTCTAAGTTGAACCAAAGCACATTAGTCATTGTATCTTAAACCAAAATACCTCAGGCTTAAGGACAATCCTAGTAAACAATACTTTTGAACTTTTCAACCACGAAGTATTGTCACGGTGGTCAATCCAATATTCGTTGAGCCTCCTACAGAATATCACCGATATTTGGTTTACACAAAACTTGTGTAGCGATCTTCGAAGAACTTCGAATCTACCACCAAATACCGCGATGACGTTAATGTCCCATCGAGGTTCCCACCTAGATGAGTAGTCACGGATTTTATATCTTTTGAATAAAATAGACTTTTATTCATGGATGTTGTAAAACATACAAAGTCTGAATAAAAATGATACTAACTCATGTACTATTCCTCACTGGACATAGATACTGAATTATTACTGGATCATTACTTATTCCTTTCGTTTGTGTCGATTACTTAATGATTCAACCTTAATTGTAACTTTATCACTAAAACAATCATTTCTATTAAACTAAAGACATAAGACGAGTATTTAGGAATACTATTACTTTTGCCTTTGCTAGATATTGTTCTTGCAACAATCTAGAACATATTCTAGTCTTGCCTCTTTTGTAATTCGGTAAACATAGGAGGATTGGAAATTAACTCCTTAGTTTCTTGAATTCATAAATTTATCCTTGTAACTAAAGCTACTTTTAGTTACTTGATTTGTAGATATCTTTACTAGTTAAAGAAATTTCCTTAAATGATTGTGTTATCCACTGAAGTGTTTAACAACCTATTAGATATGCAATAATCAATCACAAGACTTGTGATAACGCTATTTGGTTTGCAATAATCTAATCGATCATTTATTATTTCTCTTAACTCTTTGGCTAACGACTTGGTAAAACCTTGTTGTTAATGTCTTACTAACTTACTGAATTCACTAACATCTTTAATGAATTACGTTAGTCTTAGCTCCCACTTACTTTTATGGAACTTAAGAATCTCTTAAACTACTTTGACCTAGTCAATAACTTGTAGTTTAATCTTTTAAGAATTCTATAAATAATTAAGATCATCCTTTGGATTTGCGAATATCCAACATTCCTGTTTAGGGAATTATGATCTTTATTGATTACTGTATCTAAACAAGTATGAAACACTTGAAATGATACTATCAATTCTTAAACATATTAGTATTCTTTTAAGAATTTTATTTAATGCCAAAGTCATTACTTGGATTTGTTAAATATCCATTATTCCTATTAGGGAATTTTGACTTGATTAAATATTGTATTTATTACAAGTATAAAAGACTTGCAATAATACCATTTAATTCTTAAATACTTTAATATAGTTATGTCCCTTTTTAAGAGTCATTTAATGTCTAAGTCATTTTACTTGGATTATGCGAATATCCAATTATTCCTATTAGGGAATTATGACTTCATTAAATCCTTTACTACAAGTATGAAAGACTTGTAATAATACTCTTTAAAGTCTATCTTGATTATATCCAATATAATCATACTATATTAATACTAATACTTTAAAACGTTCTATCATAAGTAATGACTATTACTTAAGATGTTTTAACTAAGTTCAATAACTATTGAACTTTATGCTTCCATAAAACTTTTAAATACTTTCATTAGAAAAACTTTCTAATTACTAGCATCTAAATACCTTGAGCTATCAAGACATTATTTATACAACAATCAAACAAATATATAAAACATGAAATATAAGTAAATCAAAACTTGACTTACAATCTAGTCATAAACCTTGACTAGTGTAATTATCACACATGCACACAATATAATTCAACCATGGATTCGAAATTTATTTAAAACCAAAATAAAACTTGTTTTAACATAAAATAAAATTATCTAAAAACAATAAACTAAAATTGTTTAAAAACGAATCCACCAAAAAAAACTAAATTATAAAACTTGGTGCTCGTGGGATCATCACCATCTCATGCCGGTCACTATCACTTTCCATCTCCTCCTGCAATAAACGATTGCAAAAGTTAGATTACTCGTAATGTACTTTACAAGTATCTTAAAGTGATTTAAGAAGTGTGGTTGGGTTACCTAAGGAACTTGCGTTTCCTCCACTACCATTTGTACCCTTTGAACAATTTCTTTTCCAATGCCCAGCCTCACCACACTTGAAGCACTGGTTTTCGGTCCTCGCAGTGTTAGGCTTAACCTTCTTGACCTTTTATTTGACACCTTTACCATTTGGCACTCCTTGGTTAGGATAGGTTTTACCCTTTCCTTTACCACCATGCCTATCCTCATCGCTGCCATCAGTTATGCGACCCCTTTTAGAATTGGTCTCAATATTCAACTCAACAGCCTCCAACATAGATTGTAGCTCGGGAATGGAATTATCCATATTACGTTTGCTATAGTTGGCTACAAAGGACTTGTAGTCATCAGACAATGAGTTGAGTATCATGTCAATTGCGAACTGCAATGGCATGTGGTGACCAAGTCTAGTAAGGTGATCAACGTGCACTTTCATTCTCATGACGTGTGCACCTACTGATGCTCCCTCGGCCATCTTGCAAGAAGCGAACGCCTTACAAGCATAAAACGCTTGTCCTGGTTCGTTTTCTTCATCCTTGGCAGGGGTTTTCAACACGTTTCTCTCTCGGTCAATCCTTTCCCTCTCTTGTCTGAGCATGATCTTAAAATCACGCTTCCAATTGAGGAAATTTGACCCAGTCTTTTCTTTCTTTCCTAGAAAGAAACGTCGCGAGAGTTTGTTGTAGGTTATCGTTGTGTTTGTTGCTGCCATCTACAAATCAAACACAGTTTAATTAGTAATCATCAATAAACATTCTCTAAAATATATTATAAACCCATAATTAATATTTTAGGCCTAGGATCCATATATCACATTCTCGCCGCAAGGTTTGGGCACTTCCCGACGAGCCATGCTATTTCTGGTAGGTAACTTCCTTACCGATCGTATCAAGACTTGACACGATTCCTAGGGGTCGTAGAATCTTTAGACTTATAACTTATTACAACTTTGTACAATCTAATTGTACATTTCTAAGTTAGTAATAAAGTCTAGTATGTTTATTCTACTCAAGTACTTTTTGGGCCGGGACTCCCGATTATCACCAAAGTAGATCAGACCATCTAAGACAGTGCGATGCTCTGCGCCGGGACTCCCGATTATCACAGAACCTTACGCACCCTAACACTCGCAATGATTTGAATCCATATCTAAGGTTCTTTATCCTTACAATATGAATATCGTTTAACAAGTGAGGTGTTCCATTAGGTGGATAGTACTTCGATCTAAGATTTTCTTGGGTTTGTTTAAGTCTTAAACTAAACTTAAACTTTTATTCCAATCTTAATCCTTGTTTAAAAATGTGTGACTTGTGAAATGAATGGTTCTCCAAGACACCTTCTTTAAACATAAGAACTATTCTTTAAAACTTATAGTTTCAAGAATTCACACGATTTTACATGTATACCTAAAACGAGGTGTACAAAACATTTTACTAGGTTTTGTGAGAAACTTTATTTCTAATAAAACTTACTTGTTTTATATTACTTGAAAAACTTATAAACTTATGTTAAACTTTTAAAACTTTTACGATTCATGAACTTGAAACATAAACTTAGTTTAACACACCCAGTTTTTCATATGTCTAATAATGAAATTAAACATTTATTTCTTACTTATTAAATTCGACCATAACTTATGCCTTAACGACACACTTATAAACTTTGTGATTTTCTTGTGTAGCTCCCACTAGCTTCAACAACCATGATGAAACTTAAGCTAACAATCACCGGTTTATACTTGGTGAAACTAATAAACCTATTATATAAAAACTATATATAATAATTCTTTAGTTTGTTTAAACCTTTCTTATATTTAACTTGAACTAGTTAAATATAGGTTCTTGTTATTTATACTTGATCATTAATCTAGTATATTACATAACTTGTAAAATACTTATGTTATACTTGTATAATTATCTAGTTATAATAATTTATAACTTTTATACATCTTAATATATATATATATATATATATATATATATATATATATATATATATATATATATATATATATATATATAACTTTGTATATTTCTAGTTAATCATATAATTTCAACTTGTACAATTTCTAGTTATAATGAAATCATAACTTTGTACTTTCTAGTTTTAATTATATTATAACTTATACAATAACTAATTATAATATTATCTTTCAAAGATCAAAACAACATTACCTTTTTTAATTGTTCCATTTTAACTTGTATTTAATGTATATGTTCGTGTATATATGTATATTTATAATAACAAACTTGTAACATTCTAATAAGAACATTACATCTAGCTTACATATGTACATTTTAACTTGAACTAATTAAAATGTGTATAAACTTATTACTTCTTTTAAAATTCAATTTTATTTAATTATTCTAAAAATTTCCGAAAATTTTAAATACATATACATAAACAATTAAATGCATCTTGTTAATTTTAGAACTTAAAAATTAACATCTTCTTTATCAATTCCCTAAATTAATAAGATGAACCCTAATCTTGCTTTTGATCAATCAAAACTAGGGTTTTGACTTTCTTGATCAAAGACATTATTTTAATTAAAAGACTAATTTTAATCAATCCTTTTAAACAATAAACTTTGTTTAAATTCTAAGATAGATTATAACTTTTAATAAATTTATTTAAACTCTTTAATTTAAACCTTATAGACAATAAACTTTGTCTAAATTACTAGGTTTAAAGAACTAGCTTTAATAAATCTATCAAAATAATAATTAAACCTATTAGACATAAACTTGTCTAATTAACTAGGTTTTAGATTATTATCCTAATTAATACTTTTAAACAATTAAACTTAAACTAGTTTAATGTTTAAGGGTTCTTTAGGGTTTTCGAAAATCTTAACACTAAGAAACTTTTTCACCAATTAAACTAGGCTAGTTTAACATACTTGGTGTCCAAGTTTCCTCCTAGATTTCGAAATCTCTAAGGGATTAGGAAAGAATCCTTTTGATCAATTAAACAAAACTTGTTTAACATACTTGATCCTAGGGTTTTCCTAAGTCACGAAAATTCAAGGGATTATGGAAAGAATCCTTTAGATCAATTAAACATATCTTGTTTAATATATTGATCCTAGGGTTCTTTCTAGGGTTTTTCAAAAATTACTAGGGTTTTCTAGAAACCTTTTTGACCAATTAAACTTAGACTAGTTTAATGTTCTTGGTCCTAGGGTTTCTTCCCTTTTTCGAAAAATATGAAGAAGAAAGAAGAAAAAAAACTTGAAACAAAAAAAACTTGTAAATTAAAGTAAACAAACAACCTTTGTTAATCTAGTCTAGATTTCTAAACCAACGCTCTGATACCACTGTAGGGATTTACTACGCACCATGCGACTGATCAACCACTTGGGTCGACCACCTAGTACACGAGTTCGAACCTTGCTGACCAAGAACATGAACTTGTTCTTGACCGGTTTAAACTAACTAGCTGATTTAATCCCTAAATGCGGAACTGGATTAAACCTAATCCTTAAATCCTAAAGGATTGGGATGTTGGAAAACTAGATTAGGTTAACAAGAAAGAAACCTTGTACGAAGAACTCGAACACACACACATACTTGTGTGTGTTCGTCGACTACTACCAAGAACCCTAGGGTTCTTGGTTCGACTTCGAACAAGAGGAGAAGAAGAAGATGTGTTCCATGAAACATACCTTAGGTTAATGCTTAAGATAAGTCCACTGATGATGAACACGACGAACGATCTTCTAGTTGATCACTTGCAACGAACTTGGATCTTCGAAACTCGAAGAACACAAAGAACGAACGAAGAACTCGAAGAACACAAGCTTGTGTTCTTGTGTTTGTGGCTTCGGCCGAAATAGGGAGAGGAGAGGGAGAGATTTCGTGATTAAGGTGTAACGAACCAACATCTAGGGTTTAGCATAAGCCTTCTATTTATAATAGAAGATGTTACACTTAAAACCCTTCTAGTTTAATTAAGATTAACTTCTTAATTAAACTTCCTTTTTACACTTCCATCCCTTATAGTTTTAACTAGTTTATTATCATTGCACTTAACTATCAAATATCTAGTATTAACACACTATAATTTCGGTACCCATATACACGAAATTATACACTTGTATTTATACTTTTAATAGTTAATTATATAATAGCCTTTATATAATTTATACAATAATATTATCCAATTACTATATGATTTAATAGCTTTAAATCATATCATGGATAATCTATAACTAACACATTGTAAATTTACTTAACTAGTAAATGTACAACTACTTGTATTAATTAGTTAGTTAAACTAATCTAGTAATAAGTTAAACTTAACTTAATACTTAACTGATTCATAATGACTATTATGAATCATTCCTCTTCGTAGTATCGTTGCATAACTTGTTCGTATTACATGCACTCACCGGTGTGACCCTTAAGTGTTTCGTAGGCATGGATGTATCATCATAGGTTGACCAACTGTGCACATAATTCCTTCAAAACGTATATTTAAAAATAAATTTAACCACCAAGATCCACCAATAACTGAATCTCTAAACGCAAATCGTGCAACAAAGAAGAAAGAGAGAACATCATACCCTCGAAGACACCCGCAACATAATGATGAACACTTTGATGGATGATTGTCACGTAATCGTTCCCCTCTATCGATTGATCCACACCGAGTAAGCGATTCCTTCCGAGTTGCTAACCCGACACCGAAATCCTCAAGAACTTTTCTTAGTATTTTCGGTAACCAAACACTTGTATTTTAGAGATAAAACGATTTTTGCATTAGCCTTAAACAACCTCCCACATCTCTCTTATATAGATAAGAGAGCATGTGGAGGTGGGTGGAAAAGCTCTACATGCATTGGACCAAAAAGTGGTCCAATAGAATTAAAGCAAGCATGTGGAGAAAGTAGTGGCTTTCCTTTACATGCATTGGACCATTAAATGGTCCAATGAAACAAAAGCTTCTTTTATTTCTCCCAACATCTTTAATTATCTCTACTCTTTTAAGTGTTATCCGAAAGGAATTCCCCCGGCGTGTGACCCGATAGGCTCGCGCATCATCGGCCATGATACCCGTCCATGTGTGTCGGTGGGCACTAAATTCTGACAGTATAATCACTTATGATTAAGCTGTCACGGGTCTGGCAGTTTAATCACCTATGATTAAGCTGCCACGAATCTGACCGTTCATTCACCTATGATTAAGCTATTACGAATCTAACACTTTAATCACCTATGATTAAGGATACGATTCTGACAGTTTAATCACTATGATTAAAGTCACGAATTCTAACAAACTCCCACTTGCACACGACACGACGTGTTATTGGTATCACAAACAAAGAGCTGCCCTAGCTAGGCATCTTTGTCCCCAAGTCAGCACGAGGTACGTCATCCTCGACAACTACCAATCATATAAATGATGGTTCCTTTAGGAAGTGATCGTATCATCCTATTGTACGCGATATCCTTGTGAACACGAGACATGGATTAATGTCGTCATTCTCCAGATCGTTCACGATTATGTTTCTCGATCTTTTATTTAGTGGTGACCAAAATGAGTTGTAATTGAACCATTTTCAATCTAACTCGAGCATGGCCATGCTTTTGGGTGTGAGCTCTAAATCATCGAGGGGCCCATGGATATCTCTCTTCATTGAGGTACAAATCCTTTTGACTACATAGTCCCTACACATAAGTTATCCTTACCCAACTAAGCCCCTTATAACAGCCATTTACGAACCGCGTTAGAGCATTAATCTAAGTAAAGTAAACTTATGCTTTGGAATCTCATGAATCTCTGGTCTAACGATGAAATGATATTATCATCCCTAGATACTTGTGACATTTTCCATGAAGTAAACTCGGGTGTGGGTGTCCAGTCACTTGAAACCCATTTCAAGTACAGGTAAGTGTTGCATCCATTGTGATCAACTACTTACCTCAGTATTCGTTCATTACTTACCTCCCTTTAAGTATGACTGACTGTGAAGATTTAGATTAAATTTGGGAAGTGTTTAAACATGCAAAGATGGAACTCAATAAAGATTTTGAAAGTAACTGCAACATGCATATGTATATACATATTTATACATCAATACTATCAAAATTACAATATTGCTTTTGGTTCCCAAAATAAACATCAAATTCAAACTAAAACAGTACTCAAGCTAAATCACTGGCTAATCTCACACCTATTCCTCTAGTGTGAGAATCATGCACAGCCTGTGACAACGGCTTAGTAAACGGATCGGCAAGGTTCTCTTCCGATACTACTCTGCTGATGATAACATCACCACTTTCAACATTATCTCGGATAACGTGGTATTTACGAGCAATATGCCTCGTTCTTTTGTGAGCTCTAGCTTCCTTAGCCAATGCTACCGCACCCTTATTGTCACAATATATGTCAATGGGGTCGGCAATGCTAGGAACTACTACCAAGTCATTGATGAATTTCCTCATCCACACAGCTTCTTTTGTAGCTTCACTCGCTGCAATGTATTCTGATTATGTCGTGGAATCAGCAACTGTGTCTTGCTTGGAGCTCCTCCAACTCACAGCGCCACCACTCAATAGGAATTCATAACCTGATTGCGATCGGAAATCATCCATATCAGTTTGGAAGCTTGCGTCTGTGTATCCAACTACACGCAACTCTTCCATACCACCATATACCAAGAACATATCCTTCGTTCTTCGAAGATATTTCATGATGTTCTTGACGGCTATCCAATGAGCTTCTCTAGGGTTTGATTGATATCTACATGTCACGCTCAGCGCACATGATACATCAGGTCTGGTGCATAGCATGGCGTACATGATAGATCCAACTGCCGAGGCATAAGGTATCTTCTTCATTACGTCACGTTCCTTATCAGAACTTGGACACTGAGCCTTGCTCAAAGTCACTCCATGCAACATTGATATATTTCATTTCTTAGAGTCCTCCATTCTAAACCGCTTTAGAACTTTGTCAATGTATGCACTTTTACTCAAACCGAGAAGCCTTTTAGATCTATCTCGATAGATCTTAATTCCCAAGATGTACGATGCATTTCCTAAGTCCTTCATGGAAAAACATTTTCCAAGAAATGTCTTGACATCGCTCAAAATTGGAATGTCATTCCTAATGAGTAAGATGCCATCAACATATAGGACTAGGAATACAATCGCGCTCCCACTAGCCCTAACGTATACACAAGGTTCATCTTTGCTTTTGGGAAATCCAAATTCCTTGATTTTCTCATCAAAGCAAAATATTCCAACTTCGAGATGCTTGCTTCAGTCCATAAATGGACTTCTTAAGCTGACAAACTTTATTGGGATACTTTGGATGTACAAAACCCTCAGGTTTTTTCATATATACCTCTTCAAAAAGCTTCCCGTTAAGGAAGACGGTTTTGACATCCATTTGCCAAATTTCATAATCATGAAAGGCGGCAATTGCCATAAGTATCCTTATAGATTTCAACATAGCCACTGGGGAAAAAGTTTCATCATAGTCAACACCATGGGTTTGAGTGAAGCCTTTAGCAACCAATCGTGCTTTGAAAGTATCAATCTGTCCATCCATGCCGGTCTTTACTTTATAGACCCATTTACACCCCACAAGCTTACAGCTAGGTGTAGGAACAACCAGTTCCCATACTTGGTTGTCCTTCATGGATTGCATCTCGACTTCCATTGCATCTCTCCATTTGTCAGACTCTGGGCCTGCCATCACTTCCTGGTAGGTAGAGGGTTCATCATGATCCCCTAGTAACTCGCTGCCCTCAGATATGAGAAACCCATATCTCTCTGGCTCAGTGCGAGTTCTACCAGATCTATGAAGAGACAATGGTGGAACGTCAGTTTCTACCGCATCCTCTTGATCGGTACCAACTCATGAGGTTGTGTGCTAGTTCCAACATCAGGTAGTTCATCGGATATATCTTGAGTCTCCTCAAGATCTATATGCTTTCCACTAGGTTCATTGGATAAAAGTTCTCTTTCAAGAAAGACTACCCTTCGAGCAACAAATACCTTGTTCTCGGTAGGTTTGTAAAACAAATATCCAAGTCCCGCTTTAGGATATCCAATAAAATAACACTTTTCTGAACGGGGTTCTAATTTGTCATCGGCCTCCCGCTTTACGTAGGCTTGACAACCCCAAACTCTAAGATAGGATAGTGGAGGTTTACTCCCATGCCATATCTCAAAAGGTGTCTTTTCTACCTTCTTTGTAGGTACGAGATTAAGAAGCTTACATGCCGTTTTTAGAGCATATCCCCAAAAACTTATGGGTATTTGGGTTCTTGCCATCATTGATCGAACCATGTCAAGTAATGTTCGATTCCTCCTCTCGGCAACTCCATTTAATTGTGGAGTCCTAGGAGGTGTTAATTGTGAGACAATCCCACAATTCTTAAAATGGTCAATAAACTCTAGATTAAGATACTCTCCGCCTCTATCAGATCGAAGTATCTTGATTGATTTGCCCAATTGGTTTTCAACTTCGTTTTGGAATGTCTTGAATACCTCAATGGTTTTTGACTTATGTTTAATCAAGTAAACATATCCATACCTAATATAGTCATCTATGTAGGTTATGAAGTATCTACAATTATTCCTTGTAAGGTGTTTAAATGGACCACACACATCGGTGTGTATAATGTCTAATAAACCCTTAGCCCTCTCACTAACACCGGTGAACGGAGCTTTAGTCATCTTTCCCAATAAGCAAGATTCACATACATCATTTGAACTATGTTTAAACGATTCCAAGTACCCAATTCCTTGGAGCTTGGAGATGCGAGTCTTGTTTATATGGACAAGACGACTATGCCATAAGGATAATTTATCCAAACTATCTTTGGATGTAGAACCAATTTGCATGATTGATCTTTTGTTACTAACATGTGCATCTATCTCATATATGCCATTAACCGAGAATGCTTTAAAATAACAATCACCATTTTTATGACAAGAAATTGTGCCATCATCATTAAAAGCAAACTTAAAACCGTCAATGTATAAAGCAAAATATGAAATAATATTTCTTGCCACAAGTGGAGAATAACGAACATGTTTTAACAAAATAGAGAAACTAGATCTAAAGGACAATAACACATTTCCTTTGGATTCAACTGGGACAACTTCTCTGTTTCCCATGATGAGATCTTGTTCTCCAACCACCAACCTCTCACTTTCCCGTAGCACCTGCATTGTATTACAAATATGAGTGCCACAACCGGTATCTAAAACCCAGTTTTGCGAAGTAAAGGTTTGGTATAGTTCAATCATGTACATACCTTGTTTTGAGGTACCTCCAACTCCTTTAGCCTTTAGCTTGTTGAGTTCCTCAAGGTATGTTGGGCAACTACGGCGGAAATGCCCCTTTTTCCCGTAATAGAAGCAGTCCGCATCTTCCGGTGTCATAGCTTGAGGAACCTTTCCTTTTGCCATCTTGGCCGAAGTAGGCTTAGGCTTGGGCGCACAAACCTTGCCTTTTCCCTTACCTTGAGGGGGTAGGGGTGGACTTCTTCTTCTTGGAGACCTTTCCTTCCCGAATTGCAAGGACAGAATGTGTTGGGTTGGGCTTTCTTTTGGTCATGGTAGACTCGACAGTCTTCAACATACCATGAAGCTCCATGATGGACTTGTCCATCCCATGCATATTGTAACACCGCAAAAATTAGGAAGCGTTTTTTTTTTTTAAATGCCCGGAGGCGATTAGGTTATTCTCTAGGTCAGTTTAGTTTATCTTAGTTTAGTTTAGTTTACAAACAAGGTCCCACAATAAACTCCAAAACATTAATATTTAAACGGTGTCACTTAACGACAAGGCTCGATTTACAAAACATAACCAATTGAGCTTGGTCACTCATTCCGTCCAAAGCACCGATCAACCTGAAAAGATTCAACGAGAGAGGGATTAGCACAAAGCTAAGTGAATGAATAAAATCTACAAATTATGTAAAGCCCAACAAGCTAGCATAGACATCTCTACGATCTAAAAGTCACATAATCACGTATCACTATTTGTCCAAGAAGATCGGGGTCCTGCCGGAGCCTTAAACCATGGTCGGCCAAAACCACGGTAACCGATAGCGTTTCGTGACCAACACCCGGGCAACTCCCTCCCCTTGACCATGCAACAAATACAGGTAAGGTCGGATACCCTTTAGTCGACACCCATTGCCCAGCGCACTGACTTCTCGGAACCCGGTTGCCCACTTACCGAGTAGTTGCTACCAATCAAGCAAAGTCACTTCACATTGTGCACATAACCTATTTGACTCAACTCTAGCAAATAGGTGCTAAACTAGCAAGCAAGTTAAGCAAAACGACAAAACTGTTCAACCCAGAAATCGCGTCGCTATCTAGAAGATAGCGACGCTATCTCCAACAAAATCGCGTCGCTATTTCCTGTCCTTCGCTATTTCGGTGTTCTGTTTTCGACACTTTCCCGGACCTTATCAAGATAGCGTCGCTATCTAAAGATAGCGCCGCTATCTTCCCAGATCAGCCAAAATCCTGCATTTTCACAAGTATGCAATATACCGAACCAATTGTAACCAAACACAAGTTGGAGGTTAAATCCACTCACCGAAACCTTCCACCTGTCGAACTCAGAGGTCTAATGTTTCTGAGTCACGATCCCGATTCATGTACACCAAAGGAATACCGAATTAGTATATAATTCCACCAAATTATAAACAATGTTAAATATACATTTAACACTAACACTTGTACTAACTAAATAGCCAAACACTTAAACCATCATATGAACATGTCATAACCATCTACACTTACACAACAAGTCAACTAGTCATTTTGCAAGTATTACACCCAAACGGGTCAAACCGGATTATTAAACAATAATACTTCCTACAACTATAATCATATCGTCAACTCGCCATTCACCAAATGTTACCAATAACATTACTAATCACATAATTCTAACAAATACTTACACTTTCACAATCCAAGTTATTTTAAATCATTTTACCACTAAATGGCCCAAACGGGTCAAAATCACATAATTGCCAACATGCCCAATTATTACCTCTTTAATCCTACAATGAACTTTACCATGACATTAAACCACATTTGGCAATTCATAATCATATAACAATTCATCAAGTTCAAGTCACCAACAATCCATGCATTTTACTTCCAATTTACTAGTTAACCATTTTTAACTAAAAACATCCAAACACAACTACAAATGCTATAATCTACCATTTAGCAAATCATAACTAATTAATCAATCTAACAAGTTCATAACTATCACAACCCAACTATTTTACTTCAAAATCATAAGTTATAACTTTTGACCCAAATCATCCAAACGCTAGCTATCAAATCTCACCAAATCTCAACATAATTCAAAACTAACAATTTTGACTCACACTATCACAACTAACATATCCAACATGTCATTTATCATAACTAGACATAAATTTCATAATTCACAATCTTACTAGCAAGTCATAACTAGTTACCCAATCCTACAAGATTAACACTTCCTACATATTAATTTAACACACATGAACATTAAAACCCAAATTAAGTCAAGTTAGAAGCATAAACCAAAACCACACAATTGATACACACACACACACACACGAACACACACACACACACACCCACATGTACATTATGCTAAAAAGGTTGTACCTTATGCTAAAATACTTGTACATAAGCAACAATACATACCAAACTTTGCATAAACACCTAACATACCATTTAACACCATAATCACCAACCAAATCTCAAGAACACATAAACCCTAATTTATCAACTATCATGGAATCGAAAATAAACACATATAGGTTGAAGCTTACCTCAAGAGCTTTCCAAAAACGTGTTCGGATTAAAGATTGGACAAGAAACTAGCTATGGATCTTCAAGATAAGCTCAAGAACACAAATGGGTTTCTAGAGAGATGTTAGAGAGAGAGGAGGGAGACGTGAGGGAGAGAGATAGAATGAAGAGGATGGGGCATATCCCCATCTAGGGGCCGGTCAAGGGATGGGGTGGGACCCACTTGACTTTTTTTCACTTTTAAACAAATACAATACAAAAATCCCTTTCGTAGTTAATTTATTTAAAATACCAAACGGGCTCCAATTTTAAAAACGAAAGTATTTCTGGAGACGATATAAAAAGGGGAATCCAAAAATATAAAAATCACATTTTCATTTAAACATTTCAGAAAACAGATATTTTAATCCCTTGATTAAAATATCACAAAAGGACAAAAGGTCAAACAATTCATTTAACACTTAATCAATTTATTCCACATATGGTCAAATAGATATTTTCAAATATCAAAATATACCTAAAACAACTAGGCCAGTTTTAGGATGTAACACATATGATAGTTCATTACAAACTGTTCATATGATGTAGGAAGTGGCCTGAGGATAAAATCCACGGCCAATTCCTTCACAATAGAGAAGCATAACTTCTCCAAGCGTTCCACGTTTGCTTTCATACGCAACACGTGAGCGCTCACATCCCCGCCTTCGAGGATTTTGCAATCAAGCACATTCTTGAGGCACTCGTACCGCTCTAGCTATGCTTGTTGTTGGAACATGTCCCGCAACTGTACAATAAGCTCATAAGCGTTCAAATGATCCATTTGCTTTTTCAAATCAGGAGTCATTGTGCTCAACATTAAACATGAAATGTCCTCAGTTTCTTTCATGAGACGTTCATGTGCATTGTGTGCTGCTTGAATTGCATCCTCCCCTGGTTCATCGGGAAGAGGTCCTTCAGTTACGTGCATCTTTCCTTCATGGCGGAGAACAATTTTCAATTGTCTCACACAATCAAGGAAATTTGCACCATTGAGTTTCTCCTTTTCAAGGAAAACTCTTAAAGAAACATTGGTGGTGGTGGTGGGGTTTGAAGATGCCATCTATTAAAATAGAAAAGTAGTTTTAGTTAGTTTGATGGGTCCTTGTAAATATATGACCCAAAACTTTTATATTTAACAAGGGCTAAGAATCCGTATCTCACAATACATTATGACGGGTATGCCACGGATCATAATGTAAAGCTATTTTCGGCGGTATCCATTGTACCGGTTCATAGTCGACACTCTAACCTCTTAGCTTCTTGCGGGATCACTTGACAACCATTGTGTCAATTGGCATGTTTGATCCCTACATGCACTAACCTCAAACCAAACTTTAAATGACTCGGTTTCACTCGACAATCATTTAAAATCTAGTTTGAAGTTTGTAAATCGAACATCTAGATCCACGATAAGCCCATAAGTAAATTGGCTCGGTTTCGCTCGACAACCAACTTAAATAAGGAACTTATACTCACCCTCATCTTGGTTCACAAGGCACGGCTCGGTTTCGCTCGACAACAGACCTTGCTCCACAAGACTTAAGTGGTGACATTCCAATGGATAGTGCAAGATTTACATTTTGTGAGAAATCAAATAAATCATCCAACATGATACGCGGTGAAACATTTTAACTATAATGGTTCAGCTAATGCATGACGACCAATGCTCGACACTGTCTATTCAAAATCGGCTCGGCTAATGCTCGACAACCAACTTTGTCTAGCAAGATTTGGGTAGCGTCATCATTTGAATAATAGAAATGATATGCTCAAAACGGGTTTTTGTTTTCTTTTAAAATTTTGATTAATTACTTTTGTGACAAAAATATTTTTCACCTTTTAATTAATCTATAGCGAGTGATTTAATTAAACCATTTTTAATTAATTAATTAATTAATTTAACATTGCGAAAATCTAACAACCAAGCAAATAAATAATCATCACACGCATACAAGAAAAATTCGTAACCATGCCCAAACCCTATGTGTGTTTCCCGTGAGCCAACCGGGAAAAAACAAGGTCAACTATGGACAAATAATGACCTTCCATGTGAGCTCCCACTAAATCTGTCGTCTCCATTAGACTTCATCGAATCCAAGGTTGCCTAGACATCACTTCATGATTCCATTCGGTTGTATCTTGATTTTCATTTTACAAGTACATAGAAAACAGAGAAATGGAAAACACGCCACGAAATCCTACTAACTAGTACAATTACAAATGAAAAACAATGGCATGCAAGTCATAATTAATAAATATTACATACCAAAATTATTAAATTATTAATTACAAACCATTGTGACAAAGTCACAAAATGAATAACAAATTTAATCATGTATGATTACACAAGACACAAATTCAGTCAGTTTAATCACTGATGATTAAGCTGTCACAGAATCTGACAGTTTAATCACTTATGATTAAGCTGTCACGAAACTGACTGTTTAAGCATCAATGATTAACCAGTGACGAATTTCAACAAATCACACATGATTAACATCCAAACACACGACGAAGGTCAAGGGCATAATGGTTACCAATCTACTAGCTACCACAAACATGAAAGCTAAAATGGTGTGCCAACAGCCATTCATAAAAATATTTTGACAAAGATTCGAAATCAAACACTCAAGGCACAAAGAATCTTTGCATATAATAAATTACATACATCAACACAAATATATGCATGCATGCATTTCATGCCAAAATCATGACAAGTATATAAGTGTGTGAGTCAATATATTATGGGTCTAGCAAGGCTAAAACCCGAAATCTAAAAAATGGCAAAACCAATCCTCAAATTGTTTTTCAAGCCCGAAAATGTGCACGATTCGGTTAGAGTAGGCTCTGATACCACTGTTGGATTTTGGTGGGTTCTAAAACGCAACGGAAACATATATTTAAAAATAAATTTAACCACCAAGATCCACCAATGACCGAATCTCTAAACGCAAATCGTGCAACAAAGAAGAAAGAGAGAACATCATACCCTCGAAGACACCCGCAATATAATGATGAACTCTTTGATGGATGATGGTCACGTAATCGTTCCCCTCTATCGATTGATCCACACCAAGTAAGCGATTCCTTCCGAGTTGCTAACCCGACACCAAAATCCTCAAGAACTTTTCTTAGTATTTTCGGTAACCAAACACTTGTATTTTAGAGATAAAATGATTTTTGCATTAGCCTTAAACAACCTCCCACATCTCTCTTATATAGATAAGAGAGCATGTGGAGGTGGGTGGAAAAGCTCTACATGCATTGGACCAAAAAGTGGTCCAATAGAATTAAAGCAAGCATGTGGAGAAAGTAGTGGCTTTCCTTTACATGCATTGGACCATTAAATGGTCCAATGAAATAAAAGCTTCTTTTATTTCTCCCAACATCTTTAATTATCTCTACTCTTTTAAGTGTTATCCGAAAGGAATTCCCCCGGCGTGTGACCCGATAGGCTCGCGCATCATTGGCCATGATACCCGTCCATGTGTGTCGATGGGCACTAAATTCTGACAGTATAATCACTAATGATTAAGCTGTCACGGGTCTGGCAGTTTAATCACCTATGATTAAGCTACCACGAATCTGACAGTTCAATCACCTATGATTAAGCTGTTACGAATCTAACACTTTAATCACCTATGATTAAGGTTACGATTCTGACAGTTTAATCATCTATGATTAAAGTCATGAATTCTAACATCTTCACGTTTCATTATCAGTTGAGGTGTGGTAAGAGTTCTAATTGCTTCATGTAGTATCGCATATAACAGAGGGTAAAAAGAAAAACTGATGATGTTGTGATTATGGTTATTATCCCTAAATTGGGTCTTCGTTTTTCTTTATCCAAAAAGAAAAAGAAATAATGAATCGAAGATAGCAAAAATTCTGATGATGTTGTGATTATGGTTATTGGGTTTTATTTAATTTGTGATTTTTGATGGTTAAAGATAGGGTAAATTACAGTTTTTGCCCCTGACCTATGGCTGATTCGGGGTTTTGTCCCTAATATTTTTTTTGTCGGTTTTTTTGTCCTTTAAGTTTTTAAAATTCTAGAATTTTGTCCTTCCGTCCAATTTTGGCCGTTAACTGACGCTTTTTTTGTCCATTTTACCAAATTACCCATGTTCTATCCTTCTTCCTTCAATAAACCCTAATCCCCCAAATTGATAACCCTAAATACTAAATCAGCAAGCTACAGCGATCGATTCATCACAAGAATCTATTTACCAAAAATGTGGAAAACTTACATCAAGTTGTCTCTGAACAGTCCTCGGTCTCTTTTTTGGGCGCCGGGAAGGTTTAGATCCAGTCAATGAAAATATATCTTCTTCGATTTCGTCACGCGAAAGTGCAATCGAGAATTTTTGCTTCTTTGACGACATTAGATTGTTGTGATCGTTAATTTTCATTTCTAATGCTACTTTATTAGGATTATTTCCGTGAGAAGTTTTATTCTCCGGCAATGGTGATGAACCGATCTTAGATAAACCTCCGTTAGATTGCTTGTGGTTCATCGGCGGCCTTCTAGGTCTTAGATTCCATGTCTTCGGCAACGATTCTTCTTCTTCTTCAGCTGCTGACGCCGGAACACCATTGTCTACTGGTGTCGACGAGTGGTTTTGGTTTTCCTCCGGTACGACCATATTACATGGTCTTTTATGGTTACCCTAAATACAAATTCTGCTAAATCAGCTTGCTGATGAAGATGAAGATGAACAGCTTGTTGACGAAGATTGATTGTGATTCTTGGCGATGGGTGGTAAAGATGACGGTGGTGATGGGCGTTGAAGGTTGAAAATGGTGGCCGGATTAATAAGAGGGAAGAAGATGAAGAACATGAAGAGGGAGGAAAAAAGATGAAAATACCCTTAATTTTTTTGCGTTTTTAGTCACTTAACGGAAGATTTTGGACGGAAGGACAAATTTCCAGAATTTTAAAAACTTAAAGGACAAAAAACCGACAAAAAAACATTAGGGACAAAAACCCCGAATCGGTCATAGATCAGGGACAAAAACTGTAATTTACCCTTAAAGATATGAACTTTGAAAATGTAGACATTATCAGTTGAGGTGTGGTATGGGTTCCAATCATTTAACATATTTAACTAGTTCTATAATCAAACACATGAACTCAATCCGATTTTCTGACTCAATCCGATTCTGACTCAATCCGATTCCGATTCAATCTGATTCTAACTCAATCCGACTAATCAAACGGGACCTAAGTTACATGAAACTCTACTGTTATGAAACAATAAAAAACTCTCTGTTTCAACACACAAAAGACGGTAAATAATAAAGAGAATTTAATATTTTTCGTCATTTTCAAATGTGACTAAACGCAAGTATTATAGTTAGAAAGCAGGTGTGTCGGTTAGAATCCCAATAGTGATAATTCTTGGCCAACAGTTGGAGTGAGTTAGTTTTGGCGTGAAAACTAGTAATTTAATTTGGTTCGGAAAACATGTAATTCATTTGGTTCTGATCAAATATACCAACAACGGGCGCTACCCCTTGATTTTGCAAGGGGCACAACCCGAGTTTTTTACTAAAATGGTGTTTTGAAAATAAATATTTACCAAATAATTATGATTTGATAAATATTTACCTAATAGGTGTTTCTATTACTTTTGTACTCTTTTTCCATCTTTTGAGTTTTTTTTTCTAGTTTTTTCCTTTCATTTTTTCCAAATTTTATATTTTTTACATGTTATGCATATAACTATAAAGTCCAACGTCCCTTTAAATCGAAGTAATCAAATTTAATTTCTTCCAGACTTGAATCTTTAGCGTTATATACTTCTTTCGTTTCAAAATAAGTGATACAAATTAGAGTTCACAATTTTTGAGACAAAATATGATAATGATAGTTAATTAGATTAAAAGAAGGTTTAAAAGAAGGAAAGTGTATCACTTATTTTGAAACGGAGGAAGTATATTAAAAGAATGTTTTTTTGAAATCTAGAAAGTAATGTCATAATGACACATCATACCTTATGCCATGTATGAGGCCACTTGGCACATAAATGCCAAGTCATTAGTGCCACCTAAAAGTCCACATGCACTTTTAAGCCACCTCACTTTTAATTACTTTTATAAGAGTCAATTCCTATATTTTACTAAATGTAAATGTAAATACGTTTAATGATAACCGCCCACCACGTAAAAACCTTCCTATATGTAAATCTAAATGCAATGCAATATTAAGGTTGTAACTGTCCACATATACAATGTTAAATGTAAATACGTGTAGATCTTTTCTATTTCCTATTATACGATATATCACTTGCTGATAATTTTTTGATAATTGCTATTGTTAAAACAGACGATTACATTAAGTTTTAATTTATGATATTCAATGTCAACTAAAATTGAATAAATTGACTTTTAGTGTCCTTTATAAGAGTCAATTCCTATACTTACTAAATGTAAATACGTTTACTGATAACCGACCACCACATAAAATACTTTCTTATATGTAAATGTAAATGCAATGCAATATTAAGGTAATAACCGTCCACATAAACAATGCTAAATGTAAATACGTATAGATCTATTCTATTTTTTTGTTATACGATAGATCACTTGGTTATATTTTTTGATGATTGCTATTGTTAACACAGACGCTTACGTTAAGTTTTAATTTATGATAATCATTGTTAATGAAAATTGTATAAATTTATTTTTATAACCTGTATTTTATTAGAGGTTCGCACGATGGCATCTTAAGTAATTCAAGTATTTATTATTCATTTAATGTACTTAAATATGAATAGTTTGAATAACAATGAGGTTTTCAAATATTTAATTTATAGTTTTAACACGAATTTTGTTTCTTGAAAAAGATTTCAACTTGACAAAAGTGCAAGAGCAATGGTAGTTGGAATTATGATTTTCTGTAACATTGTGCAACTATTGTTATGTATATATTATCGATCATTTACCAAAGAAATAGTGAAAGCTTATGTCAATATCACTTTTTATATGTGTTATTGTGTGCGATATAAGGAATAAATGAACAGCGGAAACAGGTAAACCAATTTTCTTAAAAGTGTGTCGCCTTCTCGAATGAGTATGGACGGTTTGCTAAACATAACCCTTATCAATCAGTGTATTTTGGTTGTATTTAATCCAAATGGGTAAAATAGAAAAACATGTCTATTGTAAAACGGGCCAAATAGGTTGAAAGTCGCTCAACGCTTGTTTTAAATGCCTATAACCTACTTAAATGTTTTATTCAAAGATTTCATTATGATTTAAAAATAGCAAAAATATGTTGGCGAGTTAAGTTAACCTGGTCCAGCCCGTTTTGACTCGTGTTAGAAAATTCCCTTTTGAGATATTCGTTCTTAATTTTTTTATACTTTCATAATTATACATAAGATTTTACTTTAATATAGGAAAATTCAGTTTACCAAAAATTAGTCAAACAAATGGTAATGCCTTCAGTTTACAGTGTAACATTTTTTATATTCACGAGAACAAATCAAAAGTAGACTACAAAAAAATTGTGACATTACATATGACTAACTTTTATATAGTGCCTCATTTATGTTGCTTAAGTAATTAATTTTTAACTGATTAATCGGAGTTAACCTACAATAGTACAATTTAAAGAATTGACTCTTGAATGCAATTTTTAATATAAATAAAAGTTTTTTCAAACATCTGTAAGTTTGGCACGTTTGTTATTTTGTTTTGTTGTTCATTTTATTATATGTGTTGTTATTTTGTTGACCATATGTGTAATCTGATCGTATGAGCAAAAGAACACGACCTATGGAGGTAATTGATGAGGTCAAATTTAGTTTATTCATTTTTAATTAAATTTTCTAAGTTTCATATTTTTTTCCCCTAAAATTCAGGACATTTTAAATAGGTGAATATGCATGTTTCGTTCTCGGTCTATTCGGGTCATAGTCAAGCTTTTAATCCACCTGATTTACCGATGCATTTGAAATTAAATCGTTCTTTAGGCAATTTGAGAAAGAAAAAACCTTTTCAATATTAAAGTTATTATTGTCAGCACATGTTTCTATATATTTTCTACTTATATGTGTGAACAATTTTATAAGCCGTCCGTGATTTATCAGGGGTTATAATCTAGTATACTATTAAACAACAAGTATTGTGAAAACATATAATTAAATGTCGAATAATCTTCAACCACTTAGGATGAAAATTAAATTCTCACTTGCACCTTAATTGCTATTGAATTAGTAAAATGAAGTGATTTAACTATTTCTGGTGTGAATTCGATAAATTGAAGACGGAGATCTTTGCACTGCTTTTAGTAGGATTTTAATTCTCAAGTGTTTTGTTAATGGAAGCACAATATGAAGATATTTCAACTGCTTTTAATAGGTCTTCGAAGTACAGTTTGGTTGAAAAGTGATACAAAAATTACAAAAACACCTATTAAGTAAATATTTTTCAAATCACATTTATTTGGTAATTATTTATTTTCAAAACATCATTCTTGTAAAAAAAACTCGGCACAACCCCTTAACCCTTGTCATCGAAAGCACATTAACTCAACTAGTCGGTACTCCACATTTCCCCTACTTGTATCTAAACTTAATATAAAATAATATTGAACTCTCGTAAATCATAATTGCATAAAATAGTTTATTACACTAAAATCTTCAAACAAACAAAAATTAAACTCATTCTGCACACAATCAAGTTTCCAATCTATTTCAAATTAACACAAACTACAACATGAATCAAATACATGTTTTATTCTTGGGGTTGCTAACGGTATCTTGCTTAGGTAGCAGTAGTAGCACCAACTTTGCCATGTAGATTTAGTTTTTTTATTTTTTTCTTACCTTTTAATTCGAAAACGTGTTTCATATCAATTTGAGGGTTTGACAGATAATGAGCATTCAGATAATCCAATACATACAATAATAAGTTTTAGTAGTACATCACAACTTCAAGAGTTCATTTTAAAATACTACACATTAATCATAAAACGTGTATAACAGATACAATATCTTTTATTTGATCAATTAGATTATTTCAAATTCTGTGTGTTTTAATCGGTTTGTGTTCGGTTTTCAATTAGTCCCAGATCGTTTCTGATTTTACCTGCATAATTTAATGATTTTTATAATGACCAAGCGATTAAGTTATTTTGTTTCCTCAAACTTTGTTATAAGTTGTTACTTTGCCTAATATTAGGACCGGGAATCAATCACACAAGAAAATAAATTAATATTCGCAATTTGGTCATTTGAAGCTCAGTATTAGTATTAACATGTGAACTTGTTACCTATGTTAAATTGTAATGTTATGAATATATCAATTTATAGATAATTAAATATAATATATATATATATATATATTTCACGAATCAAATATACATACTACTTAATTAGTGACATATACGTTTATTCATTATTGTTGATTTGTTTCCATCACCTTTTGTTTCCATTCTCCAATACAAACCAAAGTAACATTATTAAAACCGTGAATATTGTCGTCTTACTTGAAGAATGATTAGGCTTGGTTGTTTACATGTTGATAAAGGAACACATTCTCTTGCGCAAGGTACAAGCATTTTCAGCGGATGTGTTAAACAGGAAATACACATGCTGTCCACCTTCATCCTCAATAATCTCTATTTCTCCACTCCACCCATTTTTACCCAAAATATCCTTATAATACCATCCCCTATCCTTCAAAATATCTTTCTCGCCTACAAAAACCAACACCCTGGAGCATTTGAGATCCGACACTTTCGGGTCCATATCCGGGTTAATAAACGGGTCATCCAACCCACTTGTTCCCGGGTAGGCAAGCATCCATATATCACCTACTAAATCCCTCCATGGATGCTCGGATGATTCCGACCCGACCACATCTTTTCCCCAAAAATATGGGTGGAGCAGGATAACACCTTGAAGATTTATACCCATACCCGGATTTTCCGACCCGACCCGAATTGCCATGTGGTGGGCGATATTGGCACCAGCACTGTCGCCGGCGAAGAACACATTTTTAAGATCCGGGTATTCATTTAGCCATGTCTCGGGTCCATCGCCGTTAACGTGTCCGGCAACCCACTTGATTGCTTCCCATGAATCCTCATAGCAGGCGGGGACTGGATGCTCCGGCGCCGTTCGGTAGTCGACCGACACTACGACAACGTTGGATTCCGATGCTACGAGGTTTAAGAAGTTATGGTAGACCGGGGACGCGGCGGTTTCGATGATGAACCCTCCGCCGTGGTAATAGATTAGAAGAGGGAGTTTTTTGTCGCCGGAATTTGAGGTTTTGGGGATGTAAAGACGAGCAGAGAGGTTGATTTCAGGTGAGATAATGACGTCTTTGGATTGAACGCCGGACGAAGGATCAAGGCCGGCAGGAACGACGGCGGTTCCGGCGAGTTTCTGGAATCGGCCGTCTTTGTAAACTCGAATGAAGCCGGGGATTTCTTTGATAATTTGATCCGGTGATGAGTCCATTCTGAAGAAAATTTGAGAAAATGGAATGGTAATTGTTGGTTAGGGTTTTGAAAAGCATATAAAGGAATCACAATCACAAGTCCGGCCAAGTGTACAAGTGTGGAACCACCAAACGGCCAAATTAGAGTTGAATCAAATTTTGAGTCGTCGTTATTAACCATCACTATAACCTATTATGGAGTATGGACTATTTAACTATTTTTTTAATAACATAAATAAACAAATTACATTAAATTAACGATACATAATTTTTAGATTATAATAGAAGAGTTATGTTTGGCGAATTTTTAAAAAAAAATGATGCACTTTTTTAAAAAATTTTCATAAATAATGCAGTTTTTTGTTAGTTTTCACAAATAAGGTTTATGTACTCCTAGAGTCTAGAATTAAGCTTAAATAGGACTCTCGTAGTCCGGAATTGTCTTTACCTCGTACCAGTTGCAGAAAAGATGGCAGAAAAAATACAGAAAAGTACATGGGGACTCCTAGAGTCCGGAATTGCTACGAAAAGGGACTCCCGGAGTCCAGAATTCCGTTCCAGTAGACTCCCCGAGTCCGGAGTTGGGTTGGGTCATTTTTTCCATCCGAACGGCTATATGGAATAAAGAGACGTATCTTCATTCGACTTAAATTTCTTGGTTAGTGCTTTTAAAATTATAGAATACAATAAAATTAAGAATAATAATTATATACAGTAATAATTAATAAGAATCTAAATAACTACCACACATATAATAATTAGTAAAACTATCATATGCAAGGACGAAATCTAAAATTCTATACAACAAGTGGACGATTTATGTAATTTACTCTTTGCGAAACATTAATATGAGCAAAAAAATTCTTATTACATAGTTGCATATGAGAAATAAATAAAAGTGTGTGATATTTTAAGTCTTTGTTCTTCAGTCAAAGGTCATTTTTTCATTTCATGTAAAAAGCATGAAAAATAGAGTCATTCTAGAGTCTTTGTCCACCGTTCGGATGGAAAAAAACCCAACCCAATTCTGGACTCGGGAGTCCACTGGAACGGAATTCCGGATTCCGGAGTCCCTTTTCGCAGCAATTCCGGACTCTAGGAGTCCCCATGTACTTTTATGTACTTTTTTGCCACGTTTTCTGTAACTGGTACGAGGTAAAAGACAATTCCGCACTCCGGGAGTCCTATTTAAGCTTAATTCCGGACTCTAGGAGTCCATAAATCTTATTTTTGAAACAAAAAAAACTCCATTATTTGTGAAAATTTTAAAAAAAAAATTGCATCATTTTGAAAAAAATTATGTTCTGGCCTTCTAGGTAGTGCACCTTTAAAACAAAGTCCCAACGGATAAATCCGAACAATTGGATCAAAGAACGCAATATAACTTTGATGTAGTTATGAAATTAAAGGGTGATCAAATGAAATAGAATAATTCTAATTTTAATGTCTTCCGAATATGAGTTCAAATTCTATTACTAGTATTAAATTTAGTGTACTATCTAGTCAGATCTTTCAAAAACAGCTAATCTAGATGTGTAAATTAAGTATTTATTTTTTATATTTTGTTTGTCTTTTGATACATAGAAACCTATTAATCCTTCTAGTTTTATGCTTTTGTTTTTGTTCATCTTGACAAAATTGAAAAAGATGCGACTTATGTATGCATCAAGCGTTAAAATTCGATCTTTGTTGAATTTAGACGTATTATTTCTTAGAAGACAAATATTCAAACATGATTGCTCTTCTTTGAACTCAAACCCATACTTTATGAACGGCAAAAAAACAATATTCAATAAAAAATTAGCGAGAAGTTAGAATATACAAAGTACACCAAAACTCCAAAACACAAGAACATCTAAAATATAAATAACACTACTTGAAACAGCAATGAAACAATTACTAGAAAATACCAAAACCAAAGTGCCTTTGGTCATTTGATGGCTAGCGATAAGGTGTTTGTTCTTCATCATTATAATCAGAGTTCCAATTCCAGCGGTGAACATCGGTGATATTTAGGACGGGAAAAAAAGTAATTAATGCCAAAAAACAGCCTAAAAGCTGCTATTTTGAAGATTTTATTACTTTTAGACAAGGGGGTTAACAAAAACCTAATAGCTTGACACGATTCGGAATGGAATTGTACACGTCCTCATTGGTATACTTAGGCTATGCGATATGGTCACTCAACCACGAGGTGGTTGCCTATGTGGCAGAGCTCTCACGGTGTGGTAGGAAGGGGAACACCCACCCCCCCCCCCCCCCCAGCCCCAACGGTGTGGTTCCATGTGGTTGCTTCTCGTTGTATGAAGGGGATCACGACCCTAATGGACCACATCCAAAATGCCTAACTTTTTATTCTTTTGGTGGGCCTCTTTCACATGTAAATGTATGTAGTGGGTATTTCCTGTTAAATCACTCGGGTATGTTTTCGGTGTCATCGTTAAGACATGCTTTTGATGATATGTCACTTAAAAAAGAGCCGTTAAATCATTTTCTATGGATCAAGCAAATTCCCACCAAAATATGCATTAATGCTTGGAAAATTGCCCACCGTAGAATGACTACAAAAATCAATTTAGAAAGAAGAGATGAAAAAATCAATTTTCTAAAAATATTAGATAAATAAAATAAACATGTAAATTTTGTATATGTGTTGTAGAACAAAACAATTATAACTTAGTTGAAAAATCGTTTTTTTTTTTTAAGTTTTCTAGTTTTTTTTATGATATTTATTTGTATTTTTCTATATTATTTACATTTGTACACAATATACATGATTATTGCATTATAAATACTCAATATTTTTGTCATCAAGTTTAACCGTCTGGCAAATCCAATCCGACCAGTTCAACATATTTAGAATATTGATAGTTTTAATGCAAAAAACCGATTATTAAAACATAGAAAATGATAATGACAACCCCAATGGCTGTCAATAAAAAGACAAAATAGATATAAAACCACCCCTCTAAATTTTAGGATCACTACCTTGTCAATGAATATACAAGCCTTTCATATATGTTAGAGACATCCCGACTGTCACTAACAAAACCCAACATTAATATCATCAACTATCTTTGTAATTTTCCTATAACTTTTAAGTCCGTCTCAGGAAGTTCTTTATATGATTCCGCCCTACATTTTAATTAATTCTTAACCATGGGCTCAAGTATGGACTCTAGCTCGACATCAATAGTGATACAATGGGCTTAACATATTTTTTGTTAACTCAAGAAAAGGGAGACCCACATAATATCCACGTACATATTTGTCCATCTCATTTAAATTAATATACCTTCACTTCATTTTTATTGGACATCTTCTTGAAATCAGTCTCTCTATCTACAAGTAGAGGTATGATTATTTTCATTATAACACCCTATATACCTAATTTGAAAGTATTAAGTATCATTATTATTATTGTTATATTTACAGACATAGTGTTTCATTCTCGTACCAAACACATTTAAGACATAGTGTTTCATGCTCGTACAAAACACATTCAAGACATAGTGTGGCATGTTTATTCTCTACTACTAGGAAACAATAAATATATCGATAATCAAACTAATAGGTTTTGACTTCCATTATTTTTGGTCAATTGTAGGTATACCATGCAACAAGTAGAGAATAAACATGGAGGCCCATTTTATCACATGTTGCGTGCTCCAAGACAGCCCTAAACATTGACCTGACTTAATCCCCTGTTTCCACTTGAACTCCATCCTAACCGTTCATCAGGACGGCTTTAATTATCAACGGTCAACCTCGTTTCCAGATTTGCATTTCGGATTACTTTCGTAATCAAGATCTATCATCATTGGTCCCCACTGAAAGTAGCTTTCACCAAGTCTTTCTTAACTACGGTAGATCACCGTTCCATCAACGACTATAAACAATCCACGTCATCAACACAGCTAACGAAGGGGATTCTCCAGATCCAAATCACCTCCATTCTTTATGACCTTATCTAGTTCATCCCCTTACCTTTGTTAACTTGTCAAGTATTGAACTTCTCTTTAGTAAAAAATTATTCAACGATACTATTGTCTATTGGTTTTAGCCTCTTAGGCAAAGTCAATTGATTCATGGTAAACTAGTTTCAAAATAAATTAAAAGGGCGAAACGACATTTCATAGTTATGAAACATCTACCTTTTAAGTTAATAGAAGTTAAGTTTATAAAAAAAAAGTAAGTTCAGATTTTTTGTGAGAGATAATATTACTAGTATGTACAAGAATTCCTACTGTTGAAACAAACTCTTATCATATAATTCCGATTTTCCTACACAAAAATAAATACGGCAAACATATCAAATCCCTACAATTTATCATAAGGTTTTATTGATGTCTGCATTGCCATTAAAATGAGATTGAATAGAATTTATATGATTATAAACGATGAAACGCAAACAAGATATATAAAATAACACAATTATTTTCGTTCACTTCTTACTTCGAACATAGATGTTTAACCTTCTCTTATCTACTTTCATTAAATCTAAACACAATCTATCAACCTAGCCTAATGAGACCTGGATGTTTGGCCAGACTAAGAGTTGGCACTCGTTGTGCATCTCAAAGAAAAGCTTCTTTACTCGTCAGTAGCCTAATCCATTGGCACGCCCTCTTTGGGGGGGGGGGGGGGGGGGGGGGAGGAGGAGAGTTCGGTAATTTTTTAATATATTTTTTTAGTGATGATGAGTTAGTGATGAGTTGTTTGGACAATCTTGTCAATAACTCGTCGTTAGGGAAAAATGTGTTTTGGCGCTACCGATGAGTTTAGAAACATGTCACGGTCGTGAGAGGCTAAGTGAGCCAAAAAATCCAATTAGCTTAGTTGTACAATTGTACTTTGTGTACGTATTTGAACGACAATTTACATTAGGAATTCACATATTTTGTCAAACATAACCATTGTGACATCTTTACACTTTAAGTCAATAGAGAAAACAAATGTAAATATAAAGAAAGATTAAGGGGGTGAAGTGTAAATTAAACATGTTTGATTTAAATCTTTTGCAAGGGTTGTTTGACCTCTCCTTTTCTCCCCTCCCAAAACAACCAACCCTGGTTTGTCTCCTGCACATCCTTCCCAGGTCTCCCCACTTCCTAATCTCATCCTCTCGCCGCCGCAATCCACAACCAACGAACCACTTCAAATCTCATACCAAATTACAAACAATTAATCTCAACAAATTAAGATGCAGCCATCCACCGGCAACGGAAGCACCACCGGCACCGGAACCGGAAACGGCCCCGAATTGACGGCGCAACAGCAACAACAGCAGCAGCAGTGGTTGATGCAGCAATACCAGCATCAGCAATGGTTGGCGATGCAGCAGTATCCGGCGGCGGCGGCTATGCATCATCCGGCTATGATGTATCAGCAACCGGCGGCGGCGTATATGCCGTATCATTATCAGCAACAAGGGCAGTATCAACAGCAGCAAGGTCAACAACATCAAGGAAGTAATCAGATTCAGAGCTCGAGTGAAGATAATAAAACGATATGGGTTGGTGATCTGCAAAACTGGATGGATGAGACTTATTTACAGTCCTGCTTTTCGCAGATCGGCGAGGTTAGCCTGTTTAATTTCAATTCTTAATTTTTCTGTAATAAACGCTTCAATTAGGGTTGAGTTTAGGTTAAATTAGTTAGATCTGACGAAAACAGAATTACCGAGGACCTTGTATATTAGCATTATGAACTGTTGTTGATTGCAATTGGAATCAACAAATTATAATTCATAATTAAGTGAATAAATCGCTATTATAATTTAATCTTCAGGTACAATCTATAAAACTCATACGCAACAAACAAACTGGTCAATCAGAACGATACGGTTTCATCGAATTTGTTTCTCACTCAGCAGCTGAGAAAGTTCTTCAAAGCTACAACGGTTCAATGATGCCAAACACAGATCAAGCATTCCGGTTAAACTGGGCTAGTTTCAGCACAGGGGAAAAACGTGGAGAAATTGGTTCAGATTTATCCATATTTGTAGGAGATTTAGCTCCAGATGTTACTGATTCAATTTTGCAGGAAACTTTTGCAAACAGATATCCGTCTGTTAAAGGTGCAAAAGTAGTTTTTGATACAAATACCGGTTGTTCAAAAGGTTATGGATTTGTTAGGTTTAGTGATGAAAATGAGAGAACACGAGCTATGAATGAAATGAATGGTCAGTATTGTTCTAGTAGGCCTATGCGTATCGGTGTTGCAACTCCTAAAAAGCCGTCTATGCAACAACAGTATGGTCAACAACCACAATATGGTGGTCAACAACAACAGTTTTCATCACAAGGTGTGTTAGATTATTAGTATTTGTTGATTCATATAAAATTGTTTGTTTTTTGAAGTAAATAAACGTTAGAATATTTGTGTATATTTTTAGCTGTGATATTAGCTGGTGGAAATGGTTCATTTGGAGCTAATTCTGATGAAGATTCTTCAAATACAACAGTGAGTTGTTTGTTTCTTTTTGTTAAAACAGTAATTAGCATATTAAGCTAACACGTTGACTTTTTCTTTTTTTGTAGATATTTGTGGGTGGACTTGACTCAGAAGTCAATGATGACGATTTAAGGCAAACCTTTATTCAATGTGGCGAGATTTTATCGGTTAAAATACCAGTTGGAAAAGGATGCGGTTTTGTCAGATTTGCAAACAGGTAACTATCAATTACAAATTTACAACATATTTGACTTTAATAGTAGTTTATAGTTAAAACCGGTTAATGAATTTTAATTATTTTTTAATTTTTTTGTACCGTGTAGAAGCAGCGCAGAGGATGCAATTCAGAACATGCACGGGACTGTAATTGGAAAGCAAACAGTTCGTATCTCATGGGGTAAAACGCCAGCTGGCAGACCGGTACGCGTTCTCTAATTTCTTGTAATTCATCCTTTTCAATAAATTAATTAGTGATTTTAAACTGTTTGACATTTGACAGAGAATGGACTATAATGGAAACTATCAGCAAAAGGGCGGTTATGGTGGTGGTGGTTATGGGATGCAACAGAACCAGGATTATGGTGGTGATGCATCAGCTTATGGATCGAATGGGTATGGAAATCATGAGCAGCCTGTAAGCTAATTAATGATTATTCTGAAAACTAATACTAGTTATGTTTGTGTTCGTTATGAGATGTTAAAGACTTGCATATTATATTTTTTTCTACCCTATAAATGTAACTGGAAGTTTATTCAGAGTCTTGAAAAAGTTTTGGGGATAATTTGTGATCTTGTTTTAGAGATGTTACTTTTCTTTTATGTCAATATATCATAACCTCAATATCCATTTCCCAACTGTTGGCACGGCTCATCGGTTGGAAAATGTTGGTTTTTCTTTTCTCCTAGCTGATGAGTAGAGAAGTGCTAAGGGTGGGCCAAAGGGGTATTTTAATAAGGTATTGTGTATGTATATTATAATGACTAGCAGGGTACCCGCGCAATGCGGCGGCGGGTACCCAGAAACCATATTTCGTGGCGAACAAGTGTTGTTCGTTTACATGGTAATAATTGTTGCTAGAAATAAATAATTAAACGGAAATGTGGATTTTGGTAAGAGTTGATGATTTACAGCGTCGTATATTTAATGTTATTGGGTAAAATGGTTTTCGAGTAACAGACTTTTGTTATTAAGTGTGGGTGGTGTTAGCAAAGTGTAATGTATAGCAAGTGGTTAACACATAGTGATAAGTTAGGAGAGGTTTTGGGTTCGGATCCTATTAGCCGAATGTCAGTTGCAGTGTGAGCTGAGGTGACACTAAACTGAAGGTGTCGGTTGGCACCGGTCTAAAGCTGAGTATGAGTCGGTTAAGTTCCGAAACTTCTTGGCGATAATTAGAAACCCCTCTGAACAACAAATTATATTAGAGCATCTCCAATAGAAGCTTTTTCCAAAGCTTTCATTTAAGGGGTTATGACCTAGCAAAAAGCTTTTCCTTCAAGATTTTATTATTGGATAAGTCATTCACTACACACACAAAAAGCTTTATCTAAACTAAATGTATTGGAGTAAAGACTTTTTTAAAAGCTTATTTATCAAAATTAGGTGGAAAATTTAGGTGGCATTTTTAGTAAGTCTTTGCAAAAACATATCAAAATTAGTTTCTTACTTTCTAGTAGGTAGCCTAGAGCAAAAGAGAGTACAAGAAAGTTTGGTGGAGGCATGGAGCAAGGGTTGCACATTCACTTTAACCAATTTAAAGTTACATTTTTTAGCCTACTCGAAATTCAGGAACACAACAGACTTTACATTGTTACATACAGCATCTTTTTAGGGTTTGTTGGGTTGAACATTTCTGGATCTCCGTAGAGTAGTAACACAATGTCGAAACGTTTTTTCAAGGTCTTGAAATGTGGAATTAAGCTCATGCCGAGTTTGAGAATATTGATTCCCCACCATCTATGAACAAATTTCCAAGTTTTTTTTATTTTTATTGATAAGGATCTTGCACTTAATGAAGATGTTAGATGTGTGTTTTAATTTCAACATCATCATCACATATTGAGCATTAATAGATTTGTGATCAATATTCAATACTTATTTTTGTCTAGACTCTAGAATGATACGAGTAGGAAGATTTTGCAATTCTCCACGCCTAAGATATTGATTTTTGATGGTAATGTATTGTTCCATGTAGGCATGTGAAAACTACACCAATACCCTACGAACCGTACTTGACCGAACATAATTGAACCGAGTTATGTGGTTCGAATCTCGATTCTAATTTCCACGCAAAATCAGTACCGGTCCGTTCCGAGCAGTTCAGTCCAAAAACTATAGAAATTTGAAAAAAGTCGAAGAAACTCTCTATGTCCAGTTTGACTCGTTTCTAAGTGTCATCAGTTCGGACTTTTGTCAGGCTGAAACTAATTTCTCGGTTTTGTTCGGTTCCAAGAAGGTTAGTTTGGTTTATGGTCCGTGCAAATACCTAATTTCATGAGATGCGGTCGAAGTTTGCCCCCAGGGGTTAGGGGAATTCAAGCTGGAATTGCATATTAAATATTTTCTTAAGCTAAGAATTAAGCCGGGTAAATTGACGATTTTCTTAATTTTTCACAAACCATAGGACAAAAAATCTATATATATACATAAAAATTGAGTTCCAAAATAAAGTTACATTTAATTCTCATTATTTAATTATCATATATTAAAGTTTAGGTAGATAAATAGACATTGATAAAAACCCCCATATATTAAACATTTCATACCAAAAGTTTTAAATTAATGCTATGAATATTTTAAAGGTAAAAAAATCGATATAATTAAGTTAATAAATGGTAGAAGTTCAAACATTTGCCGTTACCTTTTAGTTTACTATATAAACATATGTTTCGAATTTCACAATCACAATTTCACTAACAATATACTTATTGATTTGTCTTCAATATAAACAAGTTGTCAACATTCCTTATAATATGAATCAAAATTGTCTTCAATGTAAAGAAGTTGTCAAACGTTCGCATCTAATTTGACTACCATGAATGTAACATTTGGTAATTTGTTTTTTAGAATGATTTGTTTTGATTTAGTTATTGTTTTATGATTGGTTAGGTTTTGTGAATCATTTGTGTTCCTATGTTGTTGCATTGGTTTAGTTTTAGAAGTTGATTATGATTTTTTATCGGTGGTTTATGTTTTTTGGATTTTTTATTGATTATGATAAGACTGAGTTTCATGTTTGTCTTCTATATAAACAAGTTGTCAACATTCCTTACAATATGAATGTAGCATTTAGTACTATATATACATAAAAATTGAATTCCAATATGAAGTTGCATTTAATTCTCATTATTTAATTATCATATATTAAAGTTTAGGTAGATAAATAGACATTGATAAAAACCCCCCATATATTAAACATTTCATACCAAAAGTTTTTAATTAATGCTATGAATATTTTAAAGGTAAAAAAATCGATATAATTAAGTTAATAAATGGTAGAAGTTCAAACATTTTCCGTTACCTTTTAGTTTACTATATAAACATACTAGCCTATAACCCGTGATGAATCACGGGCGGCTTATAAAATATATTTTTTTCATTTTTGTTATTAAATTTGTATAACCATTTGAATATTTATTAGTATTAAACTAATTTATTGTAAATGTAAAAGATAATAGTCAAATAACAAAATATTTGATAACTATGAATATGATGCAATGTACAACAAAGAATAAAACATTTATTGATAACTAATAATTTACAACGTAAAGTTTAAAAGACCACAACAGAAAATGTATAAAACGTAAAAGTTTATAACGGATGATGGGATAATAGAATACATATATTTTCAATTGCATTAGGAACGTGCCTCAGACTTTGCTCAACATCCTATTTTTGCTATAATTGATATCGACTAACATGAAAGTATATCATCACCAGTTTTAAACAACACAGTTAAACCGCTTTGGTTAGGTTCCCTCTAAATATGCTTTCCCAAACACCCCTATGACCAGTTGGTGAAATAGTGATACACAGCCGCCATATGCATTAAGCTTTTCCTGCAAAAAAGCCAAACATTCTTAGATAATCGTGTTTTTTTTTTGTAACTTTTGGCACTGGTGAAAACGGGTCAAGTTGGTTTGCAACACATTAGATAAATCTCATGGTTTACCTAAATTTTGAACTTCAGCAAATTTATAAACTCTTCAGCTTTAACAGCGGCAACTTAGAGTAATTGAACTTGCATCAAGAGCCACATTAATGGTATCTAAAATAGTACCTATAATAATAGTAATCAAATAATACAATAAGGAATTGTAGACAAATATTATATATCTTAGAGAATCAAATCTTGTAATACATCTCATTTACTTTTAGATGGATACACTTATATAATTTATTATTAAGTTATACGAATTAAATTAATCATGATTCAAAACACACATAGGGGGTCAGCTACAACTCCAAAAGCCAAAAAGGCGTCCATCTCCATCTCTTTAACTACAACTTTTATTTAGCTTCGAATTGCTTCTTTCCATCTCTCTCATGGAGACACAAATCATGATTCCATCTCCGGTGGTCAGCACCGGCACTACTCCGTACACCACCGCACCTTCTAGCCCTCACCGAATTCCGGCCAATTTCTTCTACAGCGCACCCACCAGCCCCATCCACACCCTCGCCTTCCAACAAGATGACGATTTCGCATTTGATTTCACCGGACAAATTCAACCTCCGGCCTCCATCTCCGCCGCCGACGAGCTCTTCCATGGCGGTAAAATCAAGCCGTTGTTAGATCCTCCTAAATCACCAGCTTCACTCTTCACACAACCATCTTCACTTTGTAAGAACAAAGATTTTGATCCTTTCACCGAAGCATTTTATCAAGCACCTGGTGAGCAAACCCAATACACTGATCAAAACCCACCAAAACGAGGAAGAAAAACAACCACCACAACTAGAACCACTCACAAAGCATCACGATCATTATCGTTCAGAATCTCCGATATTTTATCCGAAGATGAAAACAATCAGAAGAACACACTGACATGGTACAATAAATGGAACCTTAAGAACCTGCTACTGTTTCGGAGTGCGTCGGAGGGCAGTGCGAGGAGAAACAAAGTTCCGGTGATCAACAAATACTCGAGAATAAGAAAAGGAGCTGATGCTGATGATGATAATGGTGTTAAGAATTGCAGCTTCCGAAGTACGGACAGTTGCAGTTCAGTTGTGGGGTCGAGTAGGAGGAAAGTATCGGCGCATGAAATGCATTACACGGCGAACAGGGCGGTGGCGGAGGAGATGAGGAGGAAGACTTACTTGCCGTACAAATCAGGGTTGTTAGGTTGCTTGGGCTTTCATAACAATGGCGTTACTGTTCATGAGATTTCGAGAGGGATTACTTCTGTCATGAAACAACGATGAGGTTGATTTCGAGATTGAATCTACTGAAAATTCTCTTTCTTTTTGTTGCAAATTTTCTTGAAAAGAACTAATGTAATTTATCTACGTGTATATTAAAAGTTATCACACGATATAAAAATTTACAATTCTTATGCAAAATTGGAAATATGTCTTCATCGAACTTATATCTTAGACTGCTGCCAACGATAGGTGCAGTTATAACGCCAGTTGCACGCCGGTACTGCACACCGTTGACACGGCCGTTGCAGTTTTTCCGTCGGTTTGGCACCCGAGAGTTTGGAGACGAGAGGCAAGGCTTCCGCCGGGTTGTTGGGTGGGTCCAAAGAGGTATTTTGTGTGTGTGTTTTGTAATGGTGGGTCCCAAAAAATTAAAGGGAAGTGATATTATTGGCATGGGTACGTCAGTTTAGTGTCGGTTGGAAGATGAGCTGACGTAGCATTGATTTGACAACAACTGACGGTATCAGTGACCGTCACCATTGGGAGCAGTCTTAGACACCAAATCTTTTAAAAGAAAACCCACCAAGACGATCCTCCATGACTAATTCATCTATACCAACTCATTTATTGTTTTACCTAGATGATTGTTAATTAAGGTTATTAGACATAATTAATTAAAGAGTTTGAGTTGCTGTAACTTGAAAGTACATACGATGATTAAACTATAACTTTTAGGGATTTTCATTTTCATTTTTATTTTCATTTGATAATAATTAAATTTTATCTGTGTTAATATTAATTATAAGAATATTATGTATGAAAAAATATTTGATATTATCTTCTAATTAATAATTATTTTCCAACTAGATAATCAGAAGTTTGAATTTGACTAGAATTGAGTTTTTATTACGTAGTTACCAATCAGTATCACTAAATATTCGAACGTACCCCCTAAAATTTTAGACCTCGTCACAAGAAATCTTTGTGTTAAAACTTTATAAGGTACGAAGTAAAAATCTTGGAGGTGGCCTGGGATTAAGTTTGGAAACAGCCATGAAGATACTTTAGTAAAACAACATAAATCTGAGCCAAAACTTAACTCTCCTCAATACCCAATTAACTTGAACCGGGAAAAACCACATTTATCTACCCATTTACCCGTATACATTTCACTTATATGATTTAAACCTTTTTCAAATATGTAATTCAAGTATTAATGAAATTTATAAGATGTTGCCTATGACCTATATATTATGGGTTCAACTGTTTAAGTACAAGTGAGTAGGTTATGTGATGTTAAAGAAAGTACTTGGTAATATGTGATTAGATGATAATTAAAATGTAACCAATAAGTCTAGATCAACTGATCATCAAAAATAACATTAGGGGTTTTTCTTTAAAAAGTCTTGAGTTCTAGACTTATTAGAGACATTCATTGGAGATAAAAAAAATAGTGGGGTTTATTCCCCATTTAAGATGCTCAAGTATATTACAATAAGGATTAATCTAAGTGTTCTCTCCAAGTTACATTTACAAGGGTTGTTTGATGTGAACAAAATAATTATATGTTGAGAATGATTAAAATGTTATATATAAAACTTGTTTTGAATGTGTGAAACTATTTGATAGGTATTCAGACTGCTTAATGATTCAACATATGTTTTAAAGTAGAATGATTCAACAATTTAGTGATGTCTCATTCAGCATAATCTTCATTTAGATTCGTTAAACAAACACACTCAATGTCGAATGATTTAGCATTCAACGTTGAATGGATTTATTAAGTCATAAACTTATACAGACATTCTAAGTATCTAATATTTACAATTTAAACCACTCGATTATTGTTACGATATTAATTAACCTAGCAAAATCCTTATGAACTATTTAAAGTTTTATGTACGAATTATTTTAGTTTCCTAAAGTGTTACATTTAAGCTTTCACCTAAGCTTTCTTTCTTACCCACTTTTGAAGGCAGCATGTTCATTAATAATGATATTACAAGTAAGAGCAATTATCTGAAATGTTACTCATAACACTATTGATTTGTACTAAGAAATGATTAGAGTATTGTTAATAAAGGTAAGGTTTGGTGGTGGTGATGATGATCATCATATAAGCTAATGTAAATGCAACCTGTCGTTCTTTAGGACTCGTGCACTTTGTAGTAGAAAGACGCCTATAAAAATTTATTAAAAAAATAAAAAAGAAAAGATATAAAGAAAATAATTTTTTAAATATCATTAAAAAACATGTATATCACACGGGTAAACAAAATTGAATACGTATATTATTATTTTTAATTTATCAATATTTTTTTTATAGAACAATATGGTCCACTAAAAAAATTCAATTTTGACGTATTATAGGTATAGTAGGCATTTGATTGTCGAAGACTTTACATACCATCAAACTTCAAATTATATGGACGAAGAGAATAATGTTGAAAGATGTAGTTTAATGACACTATTATAGTTGGAAAGAAAATGGTCCCTAAGAGCTCGAGGTTCATGACCAAAGGCTATGCTAGCTAGCATTAAAAACAATTAAACTTTTATATGGACTCAAGTACTCAACCAAGTGACCAACACATCAATTGGAAATATATAAAGAAATTAAAGATGATATATAGAAAGTTGATAGCAGGATCAAGTGAAGAGTTTGCAATGATTGAGTCATTCGAATAAAGTGGAATTGATAACTTTGTATAGGCTTTAACGTACTAGGCGTTTGTAATTTTTACTCGGAGATTGATATTGTTTCATACTAAATCTTCTTACTTCATTTTAAATTCATTTGATCAATATAAATTTTTAAATCAAATGATGTGATTAGATTAAAAAATTAATGAATTACATATGTTAATTATTTTATGACTTGAAGGATTAAGGAAGAAGAATACTACTTCCGTATAAGAATAAATGATACATTTTAAGAAACATGGTTTTTGAGGCAAAACATTAAAAGATAATTAAAAATAGATTAAAGTGGCTAATTAGTAGAGAATGAGTCTCACTTATTTTGAATAAAGTGATATTAATAATGTTTAAAAGTAAAAGTAAGGGTAAAAAGTTAATTTCACTTTATTAAAATAGTTAGTGGAAAAGATGTCCCACTTTTTTACCAAATAAGATAAGTTTTAGTAGTATATCACTTGTTTTGTTCCACCTCCAAATACAAAGTGTATCACTTATTTTGATACGTAGTACAAATTTTCATTTTTATGATGAAACAACACCAATGAACAAATAAATTAATATGGTCCGTAAAATTGAAATTAATCTTTTACAACACCAAAAAAAGGTACATATCTTGAAAACAAAGTGAAACAGAAAATGTTAGAGCATTTTGTTGGGTATGAAAACAATCCTAAAAGTACAAAATATAAAGAAATAACACATTAGTTTTTATGTTTATTAATTCTAGAGTTGTATTCTCAAAGGTTTTGCATAGTTCAAAGGGATAAATCTTAGTCATTGGATCAAGATGGTTAAGATCAAATCCCCCACCTACAGCCACCGCCGGCCACCGCCTCCGGCCACCGCCCGCCACCGACGACCACCTCCGATCGCCGCCCGCCGGCCGGCTGACAGTGAAGGTGCTGGTAGTAATGGAGGTGGTGGTGGTATTGATGTATTGAAACACATGTGCTTCACTAAAACATAACATATTACTTCGAAGCACATGTGCTTCCGGTCACGAAACACATGTGTTTCAAGTCACTAAAACATGAGTTTCTAAACACACAGGGGAGCATACGAAGCGCATGTGCTTCATTACTTGAAACACATGTGCTTGGCTGTACATATACACTCATTTGTTTTCAAAAGACCTGTTATTAGTGAAGCACATGTGCTTATAGCTTACAAACACATGTGCTTCATTACTTGAAACACATGTGTTTGGATGTACATATACACTCCTTTATTTTCAAAAGACATGTTATTAGTGAAGCACATGTGCTTCTAGCTTACAAACACATGCGCTTCCTTACTTGAAACACATGTGTTTGGCTGTACATATACACTCCTTTATTTTCAAAACAACTGTTATTAGTGAAACACATGTGCTTCTAGTAACGAAACACATGTGTTTCAAGTCATGAAATACATGTGCTTGGATGTACATATACACTCATTTATTTTCAAAACACATGTGTTTCAAAAGGTGAAACACATGTGCTTCCCGTCACGACCACCACCACCGGTCACCACTCTGGCCTCCGTCCGCCCCCGCCGGCCGACGGAGGTGGGTGGGGTATTGATGTATTGAAGCACATGTGTTTGTAGTTTTTTTTTAACGGCACATGTGTTTGTAGTGGTGGTGGTGGTTTGAATCTTACTCTTGACCATTGACTTTTTCTTGATCCAAGGGTTAATAATTGTCCCTTGGGACTAGATAAAATTAATGTAATACCTTGAAGAAACCACATTAATTCTATTCATATATCTATGAAGATTGATATTTTTTTAGTTACGATTTACATAATTAGTCATTTTGTCTGACCTAAAAGATAACGAGCTAAAAGAGCCCAAATTAATGGACCAAACTAGGTTTGTGTAAATTAACCAAGAAATCGATCGCAACCGCACATAATTAAATCGTATTGAACTAGGTTATATCGGTTTGGTTTTTGGTTCTAATTTTCAGGAAAAATCACTTCTTTGATCGGTTCGGTCCGGTTGTGAGCGGTTCGATTTGGTCCAAAACCAAGAAAAATCTTAAAAGAAATCGAATAAATTTCCTTGGTTCTTGAGCCAGTTCAGTTCCGAGCATCATCGTTTCGGTCCGCGGTCCAGTCATAACAATTTTCTCAGTTCAATTTGATTTTCAGCGATTGGGTTCGATTTGATTCTTGAACCGTACAAATATCTAGACCAAAACATGTTCAGTATGTCATATTTTTTATTTTGTTTACCTTAACAATTCCAGTCCATATTACCACAACTTCGATATACAATTAATCATTTCTCCTACTAATCTTTGCAAATTTCATGAACTAAAGTTCTTGAACTTTAATATACACTATAACTCTATAAGCTTGGTGTGGCATGATCTATTGACGCCAATTTTCGGTACGCTTCATTGAAAAGAGGTTGGTTGAAACCCGAAACTTAAAAAAAAAAAAAAAAAAAAAAATTCATTTCAGCAACTATCATCGTAACTTCCGCTTGTTTTTTGTGGATACTCCATGTAACAATTTTGTAAATCCAAGAAAACTTAGCTTTCCATCGGAATGCCGTATCCATTCACTTAGAACAACATGCAACGGAACCGAAGGCCCAAGCCCAAGTTCCTGAAAAATTGTAACATTTATCAATTTTTTTCAAAATATATATATATTTTTTTAATTATGTAGCATTTGTAGATGTGGACTTACAGAAGCAAGTTCTTCGATAATGATGGCCCTGTTACCGTCTATATCGAAAATTTCATAAGCACAACGAGCATGTTGTTCCCAACGATCAAATGTTTCAAGCTGATGCACATTGACTATAGCCGCACAGAATTCGTCAAAGTCCATTTGTAGGTCAACCAACTGCATATAACCGATTTGAATCGAAACATGTAAAAACATCTTTTAGACAATGAATAAGCAACGTTACAAGAAAAATCATTGGCAAATGTACACAGAAAGGTAGTTAATTAACAAAATAGATAAAAATAGATTTTTTTTTTCAAACACGCTTGTGTCTTCCTAAATTAGATCATACGACTTGTTTCTTATTGTATGACTGTGTGACTCCATAAAAATAATATTAAGTGTCTCAACTGACAATTGTACTTTTTACTCAATTGACGACTGTTTATTTCGTCTTTTTCAAAAAAGAGAAAAACATTTATCGACAAACTAAAAAATATAAAAAAGAGTATTTTTCTAGATTTTTGAAGAAATCTTGTCCTTTTCAAAATAAGACAAAAGGTCGCACAAAATATTATTGTCTATTCTTGCTCGAACAAAGAAAAACTGTCAAAATTTATATAAGACAAAACTACTCATAAGTCATATAAAATCAACTTAAATTGCACAAAAAAAACATTTACTACCAAAAATGTAACACTTTTCATATTAATCGTGGAGTCGTATCGTATATTTTTGAAAGGAGGTTTTTTTTAAAGAAATCATCCTTTCTAATTTTTACGTGCACTCTCTAAAAAGCGAGAAAGTGGTAAAGTTACTGGGTTTTGGATTTTACCGACTCTGTTTAAGGAAAAAATGTCACAAATGTATCATTACATTCTTTTAAGTCATTATATACGAGATGACACTTTTACTCATATTTTTTGAATTAGTGACACCTTTGTCAGGATCGATTAACTATAAACAAGTTAATAAACACCTTAGATCTAATTGATGATAGAAGTTGCAGCGGATCAACACTATATCAATAATTAAGAACGATAAACTGTAAGAACAATATGTAATAATAATAAGAACACAGTTTCACAAAAAGCTTCAATGTATATTATTGATTAACAATACACACGTACGTTTACAATTCGTAAGGAACTATATATAATAGTCCTTGAATCTAAACTATTTACCCTAGTTATTCTAGGATACGATTTACATCTAATTATAAACGATATACATTGATTTACATTCTATAACTATCTCTTCGAAGATCTTGGACTTGATATGTTCCATAAACGCGTATCAGTAGTAAAACCAATCACCAGTAGTAAATAAGTAACATCAGTAGTAAACTTGGTGATCAGTAGTAAGTCCAGAAACCAACGTCAGTAGTAACTACAATGATCAGTAGTATCTTCAATCTTTGTATGATCAGTAGTAACTAAGTTATAGAGAACACCAGCATCAACTTCATCAGTAGTAAATGTTTCTGCCCCATCAGTAATAAACATACTTATCACTAACTGCAGCATCAGTACTAAGTTGATCTGTGATTTGCTCTAACAATCTCCCCCTAAACTTATTGATTATCTTTTAATCAATCAAGTTTCTTATTTACTTCTTCTTTTTCTTTTCTTCCAACAACTTTGCTCTTTTCTTATCACCTTCTAAAGTCTGTTGGTTCCTTTTATTCCTTTGTGCAATGATATATTTGCTGATTCTTTTAACAAATTCATTCAATTTGTTTTGGAGCATCACAGCATCATGTGGTTTAATAAAATTCATGCACCATAGTTGATAGAGAGTCTTCTCAGAATGAGGATACTCTTTCTCATAAAGGAATAAGTCACATTTCTTACTTGTATATTCAAAGAAGTACATGTTGACAGTTGGTAGCACATTCCAAGCTTGAACATTTTCTGAATCTGTATACTTCTCTGGATAATTTTCTGGATAGAAAGCAGCATCAATCATTTCAGTAAGATAACCTGCAGCTGAATTCTTCCAGTTCTTCTTAGTCATTCTTGGTTTACCAATGATCAACATCTTAATAATGTCACTTCTGGTTAGGGACATGACCAAAGGTTTCCAAGCTCTGAATCTTTGAGTGACCTTATCTTCTCTTATAATCTCAATCATATCATCTATGTACCTCCAGTTGATGATTGGATTATTTTGTAGGGGAGCAATGGGGAGATCATGAACTTGAACCATTTGTAATTTTTTATTTGGTTGATCAAGTTCTGAAGCAATTGTCTTTCTTTTCTTTGATGTTTGAGAGGATACACCAGATGATTCTCCAGATATTGTTTTTCTTTCTTTCATTTCTTTGGAGTCTATCTGTTCAAGTTTAGTGGTGTACTTCTCATTACTATCTTGCTCAGTAAGATCCTTCTTCTTCTCTACACAGTACTTTTCAATTAAATTGATCAGCTTCATTCTTCCAAATGCCTTTGTGTTATACCCTTTTGATTTTAAGAATGTGATCATTTCTTTCTTTTTCTCTGCAAATTGTTCTGGCATATCAGCCTTTTGCTCTTTGCATTCTTGTACTTGTGCTTCAAGAAGTTCTATTGTTTCATGTTCAAGTTGCCTAAATTTTTTCAGTTCTCTTCTTTGTAATTCCTTTCTTGTTTCAGCAACTTGTTTAGATTTGATCTTCTGTTGAAATTGTGGCAGTTTTGATATATCTGCTATATCTGCCAATTTGATTTCTGTGAAAGGTTGTCTCAATATTCTAGCCCTTTCTGCTAATCTTTTGTTTTCATTTGCTAGAGAGACTTCAACCTTCTTTAAATATTTTGCTCTCTTTACCTTCCACCTATCCTGTTTGGCTGATTTGGCATAATTGATTTTGTTGACAATTTCATGACCTTGTGCTCTGTTGGGTTGGTCTTCATCAGCAACTTCTTTTCCCTTTCCTATGTAATTGTCTTTCTTCATATTTGGTTCAGATTCAATAACAAATTTTGGACCATAGTAGTGTATCTGAGATATGGGAAGTATTTTAGGATGTGGAGGCAGGGAGCATTCATCAACTTCTAACCAGTTGATATTTTAGGATGTGGAGGCAGGGAGCATTCATCAACTTCTAACCAGTTGATATCATCATCAATATCTTTTACCACCATTTGTGTTGTTGTTGTTCTTTTTGGAGATGGTGGAAGTATCACTGTAGGCTCTAGTAGTGGTGGCAGCTCAATAATGTCATCAGTAGTAACTAAGGTAGTTACTACTGGTATGTCTTCAGAGATTACTACTGATAGGTCATCAGTAGTGTTTGCTGCCTTTTCTTCATTTACTACTGCTGTTATATCAGTAGTAGGAGTTACTACTGGTATGTCTTTTTCAGCTTGTTCTTTAGTAGGAGCAGTAGTAATTGGCTCTTCTTCTGTAATCATCATCTCTGGGCCTTCATCAACTTCTGTTTCTTTTAAATTCAAGAGGGAGGAAGCTGCTGCTGCAATGGATTCATCAATCATTGTCTGTATGTTATCCTTCTCCCCCTTAGTGAGCTCAACTGGAGGAGCCTCACTATCATCAATCCTCTTTTTCAATTTTCTGATAAGCTTTGATTGTTGATGAAGCCTAAGTTCATATTGTCTCATTCTTTTGTTGATGATATTGACATTTCTTTTCATAGCAGCCATAGTTTTTCCTTGATTTGTTTGATAATAAAGACAATCTTGTACAGTGGATTCCAAGGAATCCACTTTAGCCGTCAATTGTTGGATTTTAATACTGCCCTCACTCCATCTAGCAAGATCATCGGGCTTACTAACAGGTACATTGGTTTTAAGGTTTTCCTTCCTTTCCATCAATTCCACAGATCTGCCCTCATCACTGCTTGGTGATTCATTGGGTCTTTTAGACATTCTCTTCTTCCTAGAAGAAGCAGAGATGCCCCCCCTTGTGGTTTCTTGGCACCGGGGTCCTTTGAGTAATTCCTCAAAAGAGTCATCACTCAAAGTTGCCGAGGTTTGGGTCCTAATGATGTTTTCACTGTCCTGTGCACCCACCTTTGGGGCATCAGTAGTGAAAGCCCTCCCCTCATGTCCTCTCTCCTCCTTGGAGGACAACTCTTTGAGCCTGGGGTGTGACTCGATTGGTCCCCTGGTGTCCTTTAAAGATTTCTTTCTTTTATAGATTGAGGAAATGTGTTTGGTTTTATCCGGTAGGTCTTCCACAGAGTGAAGAGTAGCACTCTGCAGATTTATATCAAGTTCCTGGGACACATTCAGGACTTCTAAGTGAGATGGTGATTGAGTGGCTATATGGGGTGGTGTTTGGGCTGTATTTGGGGGTGATGGAGTGGGTTGAGGTTCAACTTGGGTTGTAGCAATGGTTGAACCTTCTCCAATATTGGGTTGATCTTTGATCATGTTTGGAAACAAAGGGGTTTCCTTCCCTGAAAATTTAAATTGTTTTCTCATATTTGAGAAAACTTTCTTGTTCAACTCAGGTAATACAAAAATGTTTTTAGGAGTTGACAAGTTTTGTAATTCACAGTTTATGATATGTTGTAGAAATCTGGGATACATTAAAAATTTAGAAGAACTAAGATTTCCCAACATACCATCAAAAATCATATTAGAAAAATTGAATACTTGGTCTGTGCATAAACATACAACAGCAGATGCTATTGCCTTGTTAAACTCATTCCAAGTACTTCTTTTAGGAGAAATACAATGCTGAATGGTATGAACCAGAAATTTCCATTGTGGGGATAGAAGGCCTTTTTGAAAAGTTACAATATTAAGTCTGCCTTCATACCCCATTTTATTTAAAGTATCAGCAATGTATTCCTTAGGAAGAGTATACATACCTGAATCATCATGAAGTTGTAGATGATGTCTGATTGATTGTTCAGATACAGTGATGTACTTTCCATCTACTTTTGATTTTATCATTGATGATGTGGTTCCTTCTGTTCGCTCAGCATTGGTCCAGAAATCCACCAAGTGCTGTTGATATGCCTTCGGCTTTACAGTTAAGGCAAACTGTATATACGAATTTCTCAAGAATTTTACGATTGGACGGAAATCTTTTGTTCCGTCGGGATTTTTTAAAAATGCAACCATGTTGTGAAATTCTGAGTATTTGAGATCGGTTTGCACATCGAGAGCTTGTAAAGTTGCCATTGTTGTTGAGATTTTGCAAGAATTTTGTTAAAGATGAAGAGTTTTTGATCGTAAACTAGGGTTTATCGAGAGGTGTTTAGAGAATCGAAGTGAAGATAATGCTAAATTAATCATCTGCCGCCTTTTATATCTTTCGATTAAACCTGCAAAATTACGAAAATAGCCTTCGAATCATAACATAACGGTTATTTTCATGGGGGTTAGTTTGGTAATTGTGTTTATGAAAGACCAGTAGTAAATAAGATATCAGTAGTAAAACGTCAGTAGTATCTACTAACATCAGTAATGACTAAGGATTTTGACATCAGTAGTAATTATAGACATCAGTAGTAACCATTACCACACAAGACCAGTAGTATATGTAAATACCAGTAGTACTGTCTTACCAGTAGTATCCGTGTAAACCTAAAATACACCAGTAGTAATGAACTATCAGTAGTATTTTGTGCATACACTTTCACACCAGTAGTACAGCAATACCAGTAGTAAAACACTTAAAAATAATTTATAACACTAAATTTACACATGATTTTAAGAGAGATTTTAAGTTATTAAAATCATTCCAATACTGCTAACCAAGAAGTTGAATCTTCCTACATCAAATGCTTTTGTAAAAAGATCAGCTAATTGATCATCAGTATGGATTTTAACTACTTTGATTAATTTCTTTTCATTACAATCTCTTATAAAGTGAAATCTTATTTCAATGTGTTTAGTTTTTGAATGTTTTACTGGATTATTCACAATACTAATAGCACTTTGATTATCAATAAAAATAGGAGTTTTAAGGATAGAGATACCAAAGTCTAGAAGTTGATTTTGAATCCATAGAACTTGAGCACAGCAAGCAGATGCAGCTACATATTCTGCTTCAGCAGTAGATGTTGATACATTTGTTTGCTTCTTACATTGCCATGACACTAGTCTTGATCCAAAGAATTGACATCCACCAGTAGTGGACTTTCTATCTTGACATTCACCTCCATAGTCACTATCTGTATAGGCTATTAGTTCAAAGGGTGAGTCATGTGGATACCATAGACCTAGTGATGGTTTGCCTTTCAAGTATCTGAATATTCTTTTAACAGCCTGCAAGTGTAGTTCTTTGGGTCTTGCTTGATATCTTGCACACACACAAACACTATACATAATGTCAGGTCTTGATGCAGTTAAGTACATCAAAGATCCTATCATTGATCTATATAAGTGTTCATCTACATCCTCCCCCTCAACATCAGGATGTAGGTGTTTGTGTGTTTCCATTGGTGTACTAGCACTTTTACTGTCTTTCAAGTCAAACTTTTCCAAGATGTCTTTAACATATTTTGATTGATTTATCAGAATACCATCAGTTCTTTGACTGACTTGGAGTCCAAGGAAGAAGTTCATTGGACCCATGGAGCTCATCTTGAATTTTATCTGCATCAGCTCTTCAAATTCTTTGCATAGTAAATCATTGGTTGAGCCAAAGATGATATCATCTACATAAATTTGTACCAGTAGGATATCATCTTTAACTTTCTTTGTGAATAGAGTTTTATCAATGGCTCCTCTTTTGAAATTGTTCTTTAATAAATATGATGATAGTGTGTCATACCATGCTCTTGGTGCCTGATGTAGGCCATAAAGAGCTTTATCAAGTTTGAACACATAATCACCATGTTTTGGATCTTCAAATCCTGGAGGTTGGCAAACATAAACTTCTTCTTCAATCTTCCCATACAGGAAAGCACTCTTCACATCCATTTGATAGACTTTAAACCTTTTGAATGAAGCATATGCTAGGAATATTCTTATTGCTTCAATTCTGGCAACAGGAGCATATACTTCATCATAGTCTATACCTTCTTCTTGAGTGTATCCTTGGGCTACAAGTCTGGCTTTGTTCTTGATCACTATGCCTCTTTCATCTTTCTTATTTCTAAAGATCCATCTGGTTCCAATGGCTCTTTTTCCTTTAGGTAGAGGTACAAGTGTCCAAACAGCTTGTAATTTAAATTGAAGGAGTTCTTCTTGCATTGCTTCAATCCAGTTTGAGTCCTTCATTGCTTGTTGGATCTTCTTTGGTTCATCCTGAGACAGAAAGCATTCATACATACATTCATTAGCAATTAGGCTTATATTACACATATTTGCAGTTAAACTTTTGTTTAATTTGCTTCTTGTTTGAAGTGGTGAGTTAACATCACTTAGAACAAGGTCTAATGGATGGTTCTTTTGAGTCCTTGTTGTTGTAGCTTTATCAACCACTAGTTGATTTTCAAGGTTGGACTCATTTGCCTCAGGTAGTTGTTCTTCTTGAGATCCTTCATTGTCATTAGTATTTGGTTCATCATTATCTTGGTCAGAGTTACTACTGCTATCATCTTCATTGAGATCAGTAGTATTGAAGTTGTTACTGGTATCAGTAGTATCTTGAGAATCTAGGTTATTGTTGGGACCAGTAGTATTTTCAGTACTATTACTGGTACCAGTAGTATTGGAATTACTACTGACCTCATTCTCAGAGTTACTACTGCTTTCAATATTTGAGTTCTTACTGACATCAGTATTAACTATGGGAGCAGTATCAACAACTATGTATCTCATCTTTTCTTGACCAGTATAAACAGATGATGTTCCTTCTTTTTGATTAAGACAATTTGAATTACCTGCATTGAAATTCATATTAGAATTAAAGGATTTGGTTAGATTGTCTATGTCAAATAGCCAATCTGGACCATTTCCTTGTTCATTAGGTACATTTTCATTAAAGGATACATTGATGCTTTCTTCAATTATCCTTAGTCTTTTGTTGAATACTCTGTATGATTTACTTTGAGTAGAGTATCCCACAAATATTCCATCATCAGCTTTGCAGTCAAACTTACCAATTTGTTCTCTTATAATCAGAATAGTACAAGGACAACCAAATGATTTTAAGAAACTTATAGAAGGTTTTCTTTTATTAAAAAGTTCATATGGTGTTTTAAAATGTGGCTTCACTATTAATACTCTGTTCTGAACATAACAAGCAGTATTAACAGCTTCTGCCCAAAAAGTGATTGGTAATTTTGAGTCTGCTAGCATTGATCTTGCTGCTTCAATGATGGTTCTATTCCTTCTTTCAGCTACACCATTTTGTTGTGGAGTTCTAGGTGAGCTGTATTGCCTGTCAATACCTTTAAGATCACAAAAGTTAATTAGGTTAGCATTTTTAAATTCTGTGCCATTATCACATCTTATGGCTTTCACTTTTTGATCAGATGTGTTTTCCAGTTTGACAATTAAGTTCTTTATGAGTTCACTTGTTTCATCCTTTGTCCTGAGAAAGAAAACCCATGTATATCTGGAAAAGTCATCAGTAATAACAAGACAATATTGTTTCTTTCCAATACTCATTACATTTGTAGGTCCAAAAAGGTCCATATGTAAGAGCTGTAAAGGAACAGAAATAGAGTTCACAGTTTTGGACTTATGAGAAGTCTTGTGTTGTTTACCTTTTAGGCATGCAACACAGTGATGATCACACATGAATTGTTTTTGAGGTAGTCCAATGACCAAATTTCTTTTTACTAAATTATTCATGTTTTTAAAATTTGTGTGACACATCCTTCTATGCCAAAGTTCTGATTCAGTGGTGTTTGCCTTGGATATAAAACAGTTGACCTCATTTGTAGAAATGAGTTCTCCCCCTATATCCAGGCAATACACATTGTTTCTCCTTGGAGTTCTTAAAACAACATATTTTTCATCTAAAATAAACTCAGGAGAAAGAATGATGCACTCAATGTCTGTGAACAGAATCTTGTTCTTTTTATCACAAACTTGAGACACACTGACAAGATTGTATTTTAGTTCAGCTACATAAAATACATCATCAAAGGTAATTTTTCCATTAGTAACAGTACCTTTACCTGTAATCTTACCTCCCTGGGGATTCTCACCAAATGCCACATATCCTCCATCAAATAACTTGAAATCTTTAAGAATTTGCAGATTTCCAGTCATGTGCCTTGAGCATCCACTATCAATATGCCATGTTCTTCCTTCTTCTGGGATTTGAATGCTCTGCACAAGTGAGTAAAGGATTAGTTAAGTTTGGGAACCCAAGCTTTATATGTCTTGGGTTCATCCTTTGAGAAATGAGCTTTTGGGGATTTAACTTTAAAGACTTTTGGTACCCATACTTGTTTATTACTGGTATTTTGTTTTACTACTGTCCTTTTGTAGTTATTACTGGTGTAAGAATTTCCTACTGATCTTGGTTTATACCCATTGTTTTTAGCTTTTAAATACTTTACTACTGATGGACCAGTAGTATTTGGGTACTTACCATGTTTAGAATGACCAGTAGTGTTTTTAGAGTTAACACCAGTAGTGTTTTTGAAATTTGTTTTGGGAGCAGTAGTATTTTTGAAATTAGGGTTATTACCAGTAGTATTCTTGTACTGGTACCATACAGCATTATAATTAGGGTTAACACCAGTAGTAAATTTGTTAGAGTTTCTACTGGTGTTGGAAAATTTAAAATATTGTTTATTTTGATTGGATTTTCCATTATTCTTGAAGTAATTGCTGTTCTTTGGGCTTCCAGCTCTTCTGTTTTGAACAAACCTTGGTTTACTTCTTCCAAATCTTGGATCTTCAACAATTGGATTTTTAATTTTATTTACTACTGAAAGACCAGTAGTAACTTTTAACTTTTGAGTTTTAGCATTTTCTTTAAGAACTTTAAATTCTTTTAACTCTTTGCAGTTTATTGGATTGTAGTGACAATCCTTTGCTAAATGGTTCATTTTATTGCATATAACACATCTTAGTTTCTTATTTTTAGCACCTTCAGGAATTCTTTGGTCTAAGAGTTGTGTTTTATTTCTTTCATTCCCCCTTGTTAAAATTTTTGGTACATTATCTGCATTATATTTGGGAGATTCATTTGGACTTTGAGCTGTGTGAAAACTTGTATCAATTGATTTTGGTGATTCACTTTGAGATATAGTAAATTCAATTGATTGTTCATCATCAGAAGAATTATTTGATTCAGATGTTTCATTAGATGATTCAGTTTGATTTTCAGTTTTTAATTCATTAATGATTCTTTCTGAACTGTTTTTAAGAGGTGGGATGATTTTATATGGAGGTGGTACAGCATGATATCCCACCCCATGAACAACCTTTTCTGTAGTTTGATTATTAGTTAATTCATCAAGAATTTTAGTGCTTCTTTCAAACTTTTTAATTGTTAATTTATTTTGTTCAATTTCAAGCTGACATTCTTCTATTTTACTTGTTAGTTCTTTATTTTTTGTTTCATAAAACTCTTTCTCATCCACAGCTTGAAGCAATTCTTCCTTGATACGATGATCAATCATCTTGTACACCTTTATTTGATGTTCTTGATCAGCAATCACCCCATCAAACTCATGATTTCTTCTGATTGCTTTTGCTAAATCTTCATTTAATTTATTGTTTTCTTTTTCTAGATTTTTAATAATTTTAGCACATTCAGAAGTACAAGGTTTAGATTTTACCTCAGTTTTGTTGTCAGTAAAGGCCATGAGAGCTTGATTTTGAGCATGCTCTTCTGCTTGGAAGCTCCAGTCATATCCTTGTCCAATAGATTAGTGTCGTTATATTTCTTGTTTTCGTGATTCACCTGGCTTTGCAAAATCGGATAAGCCGAAGTCGATGGCTTTTAATTGAGAACTGTCATCCTTTGCTTTGAACAGGAAGTTCTAATCAGAAGAAGTAGAGAAAACAATAAGAACACTATGACAAATTAGTTAAACCGAAATTTATAGGGTGAGGGTGCGAGTTCGAGTTGGTAGGTTGACGGGTTGGAATCAGTCAACCTAAACCCGACTTGTTTAAAATTTTGGGTCAGAAAAGCCAACTTAAACCCGGATATATCTAAACCATGGTAACCCATACCTGACTTGTCTGATCCATATAGCTTAAGAGGTTGGTGGGTTAAATGGATGAGCGGGTCAGAACTCAGAACCAAGTTAGCGGATCGGAAATAAAAAATAGACCCAAAAACAATTGTAATCGTGAGGAGCTGAGATTTAGAGATATTTTAGGCAAGGGGATTGTATACTATTTATATCATTTTTAAAATAAAAATAAAAAAACTTTATAAAACTAAACATGTTGTAAATGGGTTGGACGGGTCAACCTATTTTTGACCCGAACCAATAGATCACCCCAAATATGATTATTTCCGTGCTGGGTTGCAAGTCGTGTATGGAATTGTCGCCCTATAAATAGAAATTTAGACATATATACAGTAACAGAGGAACAGTTCATACAATCACACCTCGGGTTTAAGATCTCGATGAACGACGCCTTGAAGATGACAAAATGCTACCGCATTCAGTATTTGTACCACTACATTCTTCGCCTCATCTTCGCCGAATTTCCCACCCCTGCATCATCAAATCTAAGTGATATACATGAAAACAAAAATGAAATTATAAGTGAAAAAGAAGAGTTTGGCACCTTAAAAGTATTTGATTAAGAAGCTCGCCTCCTTCGCATAATCTATAAAAATATACACATAGATTTGTAAAATATTTAATTTTGTTACTACATATGTATATACATAAGCAAATGACTTGTATAAAATATATAATTTTCTTCTGACAAGTTTACCCTCACACCTCAAGGGCGTCTTACTTGGTTATTTCTTGTGATGTGAGGGTAAGCTAGTAAAAAAGAAAATATTTGTGTAGAAATCACTTTCTATATATATATGAATATAAAGCTTACTCCATGACTATGTAGACATTATCGTTGTCTTCAAAAGCCTCATAGAATTGTATGAGGTTAGCATGTCCTGCCAACGCTTGCAATATCCTCACCTCTCTTCTCACATCCTCGATTGCAATTGCTGTCGTCATCTACCAAAATTCATGGTTTTCAATTCTTGGTGATAGATCAATCGTTAAAAAAAAATGCAATTTTGCATATATACTAAAACAAAAAAACAACAGCAATACTTAACCCTTTCAAACGAACGATATGGAAGATGTGAAATGTAGACAAGCATATCTCTATCCAATAAAGAGACCGCTTTTAGGGACACCTCTATCATATATAGTGTTAAGTTAAGTATTGCACATATTGTGCATGTTTAATCCTCCAACGAGTGCAACAAATTCACATATATAAGTCATACCAGTGTATGTACACAAATTAAGCCCAGCAAACATGATTTCCGGATAGAAACATATTACATTGATACTATAATTAATTCAGTTAGTTAACCAAACAAACATGGTTAAAATATTAGATCTTATGCTTTTTTTCACATGCTAACGAAATGAAAATGAATGATAATTAACATGGACTTGCAGTTCCGAATCTACGTATATATTATATATAGCTATAATTAAAAAGAAAATGATAATAACAGTCAATAAGAAGAAATAATGAGGAAATAGTTTATTAGTAAATTTCAGCTGTGATTGAAAATATATAAGCTATAAAAATATAACTTTTTTCAACTTAAAAAAAATGCTAGGGATGGTAATTCATGTTGCTTTTTAAAAACGTATCACCTTTCCGAAACATTGCATGCCCGAAGGCATGCTGAGTAATAGTTGCGGGACGATCAAAACGACGACGTGGGGTACGAAACTCGAGGGCATGGGAAACATAAGCGGATTCTCGGGGTCGTCCGCATGCGCATTAAATGCGAAACGGCGCAGAAGCACGTAGCGAGGTTTTACCCAATGGATTATAAGGGTGCAGGAGGTAGTTTTGTCCGGAGGATATTAGCAGGGCGCGGACCGAAGGACGAATCCTCAGATGTCCCGCCAAAACTCTTCGTCCATAAATAAGGTACCTTCGGATTGGTAAAACGGACAAGATACACAACCCTCACTTCGCAATTACTCTCATATTGATTACTCCCATCGTTCATACCAACTTACCACTCTTGCATTCAATACAGTTCACCCCTCACTTCCCTTATGAACATATACTGACTTAAGCTTCGGAGTGTCTTCACGAGGTGATCCTCGTGAGGCTTCTGACATAGGCTTTCCTTCGTGTTTGAATCGCAGGTTTTCCGACGGAACGAAGGACGGTTCGTTCTACGGAGGTTTTGGGATTCAACATTTGGCGCCATCCGTGGGACCTAGAACAAAATGGTCCTCGAATCGACGTCGAAAGGCGGAAATCATACCCCCCAAACACACCAAGACGATTCTACCCCTTTTCCTGCATCCGCTATAGTGAACACGACGTTATGCCCACCCCCTTCAAACTCCGCGAAGGATGACCCCTCAAGAGAGGAGATCGAGGAGTTCAATCTTTTCTGTAAGTTTCGAAAGCTACGAAATTTGGAGAAAAGCAGGAAGAAGACGGTGGAGGGCATGAGCGGAACTAGAAGAACTTTAACCTACTCCAGTGAAGAATCTACCCAAGGGGAGTCTGCAGAAGAAATCTACAAGGAGAGAACCCCTTCTGCACGAGCTAATAGCCAGGAGTCAGAGAAAGGCAAACGAACCCCGGAGCGAAGGAGTGAGCGAACTCCAGAGCGAAGGAGGAAACGAACTCCAGAACGAAGAAGGGAACGAACCCCGGAGCGAAGAGGGGTACGAACCTCGGAACGGCGAAGGGAGCGAATTCCAGAAAGGCGGAGTACGCAAAGTCCGGTAGAAAAAGGAAGACAGTCCTCAGACAAAAGAAGAGAGGAATCTCCCCCACAACACTCCTCGCTTTCTCGAAGTTTCAGATCTCCGTTCACCGACGATATCAACGAGATGCCGATCCCTGTAGGCCTTAAAGGACCTCGGGTCAAGTCCTATGACGGAACGGGAGATCCAGATGACCATGTAGCAAGTTTCCGTTGGGCCATCAAAATGATACCCATGGACCAAAAATTATGGTGTTTATTCTTCGCATGAACGTTAGAAGGGTCAGCTCGGTATTGGTTATCTAGCTTACCCCAGAGAAGCATCACTAGCTTCGAAGAACTCGTCGCTCAGTTCAGCCATAGTTTCATACAGCAAAAGAAATACCAACAGAGATCTCAATCCATCATGGCTTGTAGACAGAGGGAGGGTGAGTCAAACAAATCGTATTTTAAAAGATTCAACGAACAAAGCAGGAAGATGCCTGTTCGTGAAGACTCACTTATAATAGCAGCTTTCACGTACGGCCTTCGAGAAGGAGAGTTGTTCAGGGAACTATCTAAAAGAGATTTCGTCAAAGCGGACGATATGATCAACGCTGTAAACAAAGTATTGAAACAAGAAGAAGAGAGCGCGGAGAAGTTACGATTCGAGGCTCAAGAGAAGAAAAGCGGTCAAGTTTCTAACCTGCACCGAGGCAACGACCGAGGAAGATTCTTGGGGAAGCCCCCGCAGGTTGGAAGGGCACCGTACGGACCGAAAGGAGGGGAGGGAAGATACCGAGGAGACAGGTACAATGCCCATAAGCAAGAGGTCTTTATCACCGGAGAGGATAAGCGGTTCAATGACGGGAAGGTAATAAGAAAAAGGTATCCTCGAGATCCTAATGCCTATTGCGAATTTCACAAAATTATGGGCCACACGACAGCAACCTGCGAAAGTTATAAGAGGGAGAAGGAGGCAAAAGGCAAAGAAAAAGCGGACCTGCATATGGCGGAAGTTCCCAAAGCGGGAGGTGTAGCGTACAATACGGAGATTTTCGCTTTGGAAGAGGAAGGAACGACGCAGCCTCTCCGGGGGAAAAGAAAAGGGGGAGCAGTGGAGTTTGGAAGGTCAGAACCAACTCCGGAGGGATATGTCGGAACGGAGCCTTTGGTCATATTTGGAATCATAGCAAAGACCATGGTCCGGCGGATATATGTCGATACGGGGAATTCCGCGAACATCATGTATGACCACTGTTTTGACAAATTACCTCTAGATGTTAAGGCGTTAATAAGACCCGCGAGTTCCCCGGTCATCGGTTTTTCCGGTCAATCGGTGTGGCCGGAAGGGAAAATACATCTCCCCCTAAGGCTAACAGACTGGGAGAATCAGCATGGAAAAACCATATTAGCAGAGTTTATCGTTATAAAGGCCCCTTCGAGATACAATGCTATCTTAGGAAGAACAGGGATGTGGCAATTACAAGCCGTCCCGTCCACGGTACATGGGTTGTTAAAATTCCTATCGGAAGACGGAGTGGTGACTGTCCGGAGCATGCCTATGCCCCCGTTAGAATGTAGTTCTGCAACTCATCAAGATAGTTGGACGGAGCAGGAGGAGGCTCAGGTTATCATTAATCCTGACTACCCGCAGGCGACAGTACGGATCGGTAGAGATTTACCAACGCGCCTCCGGAGAGATCTGGAGTCATTGCTGAGGAACTATCGAAAAGTCTTCGCATGGGAGCCGAAAGATATGAGTGGGGTTTCGAGGGAGGTCACCGAACATCGGCTCAACGTCAATCCAAGTTTCCCTCCGGTCAAGCAAACGAAAAGAGGAATGGCGCCAGTACGAAACGAGGTGGTTAATACAGAAGTGGCAGACTTGGTACTGGCAGGAGTCCTGCGAAGCGCACAATATCCCGAATGGATATCAAATCCAGTTCTGGTTAAAAAGTCTGACGGAACCATGCGAATGTGTGTTGATTTTAAAGACTTAAACAAGGCGTGCCCAAAAGACAGCTACCCACTTCCGGAAATCGAACAAAAAGTGGAGTCGCTGGGAGGATACAGGTGGAAATCCTTCCTTGACGCGTACAAAGGATATCACCAAGTACAGATGGCGAAGGAAGACGAAGAGAAGACAGCTTTCCATACGGCAAGAGGGACGTTTTGCTATGTCAAGATGCCTTTCGGCTTGCGAAATGCCGGAGCCACGTATCAGCGTCTCGTAGACAAAGCGTTTGATAAACAAATTGGGAGAAACTTGGAAGTATATGTTGATGACATGGTTATAAAGAGCAAGCAGGACACAGATTTGATACGAGACGTAGAGGAGACGCTGCAAAGGTTGTTGCAAATCAACATGAAGCTCAATCCCAAAAAATGTTCTTTCGGAGTAAGCGAAGGAAAGTTCCTCGGTCATGTAGTAACAGTCGAAGGAATCCAAGCCAATCCGGAGAAAGTGGAAAGCCTGATGAACATGAGCACTCCTAAGACGGTTAAGGATGTTCAGAGCCTGAATGGAAAGTTAGCCAGCCTGGGGCGTTTTCTAGCCAAATCCGCGGAGAAGTCTGTTCCCTTCTTCAGGGCACTTCATGGGTGCACGAAGGGAGGAAAAGTGGAGTGGACGGAAGAAGCGAACAAAGCTTTCACCAGCTTGAAGCAACACTTAAGAACCCTCCCGACGATGGCAAGTCCGATAGGGGGAGAACCTTTGATAGTGTATCTCTCAACTAATCGTGAAGCCGTTAGTGCGGTGCTCATCGCCGAACGGGAAAAGATTCAAGTACCGGTGTATTTCATCAGCAGGGCACTTCAGGGAGCGGAATTAAATTATTCAACTGTGGAAAAGCTCATTCTGGCATTGATATACGCTGTCCGGAGATTAAAAAGATACTTCCAAGCTCACCCTGTTACCGTATTGACAAACCAACCTGTCAAGAATATTCTCCTTCAGCCGGAACGATCTGGGCGAATGACAAAATGGGCGATCGAGCTGGGCGAATACGACATAGCCTTTAAGCCCAGGGTAAGCATTAAGGGGCAAGCTCTTGCGGATTTCTTGGTAGAAATGCCTGATGAAGAAGCGGTGATGAGTGTGGAGGAGGAGCTTCGTCCGGGTAGCGTGAACGTTTGGAGGATGCATACGGATGGAGCTGCAGGAGCGGACGGATGCGGAGCAGGCATCGTAATTTCGGGACCGAACGAAGAGCGTATAACATACGCTCTTCGCTTTGATTTCAAATGCTCCAACAACGAGTCAGAATATGAAGCACTTCTGGCCGGTCTGAACCTAGCAAATAGTTTGGGAATACGAGCTTTGGAGGTATACACCGATTCTATGCTGGTTGTTAACCAAGTGAACGGTGATTACGAAGCAAAGGAAGAGCACATGAAAAGGTATCTGGCAAAGGTGAAGGAAACAATACGAAAGTTCGAAGTAATCAAAGTCACCCAAGTACCAAGAACCAGGAACAAGGAGGCGGATGCGTTGAGTAAAATGGCATCGATGTTATATGGCCACTTAACCAAAAAGGTCCTTGTAGAGATACTCCCTAAACGGAGTATAGAAGAAACGAAGGAAGAGTTGGCAGAAATAGACTATGGAAATGATTGTTGGATGACGCCAATTCTGCGGTATATCGAGTGCGATGCTCTCCCGGAAGACCCTCGTGAAGCCAGGAAAGTAAGGATCAACGCAGGAAAGTATACTATCAAAGAAGGAAGGTTGTATAGAAAGGGCTACTCCACACCTTGGTTGAAATGTTTAAACCAGGCGGAAGGTGAAGCAGCTATCACGGAGGTGCACGAAGGCCTCTGTGGCTCTCATACCGGAGCGAGAGTTCTTACCCAGAAACTGTTCCGTTTAGGGTATTTCTGGCCTAAAATTTCCAAAGACGTGGAAGAATACGTCAGGAAATGTCCGAGCTGCCAAGTCTACTCTAATATACCGATTGCGTCACCTGCTAACCTTACAAGCATCCATAGTCCATGGCCATTCTGCCAATGGGGTATTGATATAGTCGGGCCGTTCCCAAAAGCTCCCGGAGGTTTAAAGTTCCTGGTCGTCGCGGTGGATTATTTTACGAAGTGGGTTGAGGCAGAACCAATGGCGTGCATCTCAGGAGCAAACATAGTGAAATTTGTCTGGAGGCAGATCATTTGCCGGTTCGGCCTCCCCCATACGATCATCAGTGATAATGGCAAGCAGTTCGCCAGTAATCCGTTTAAAGGCTGGTGTGAAAGGTCGAGCATTCGTCAAAATTTCACTTCGGTGGCTCATCCCCAGTCCAATGGTCAAACGGAGGTTACGAACAGAACGATCGTCAAGGGGATCAAGAAGCGCCTAGACAAGTCGAGGGGGAGATGGGTTGATGAGCTACAGAGCGTGTTATGGTCGTATCGAACGACGCAAAGGACCGCAACAAAGGAAACGCCATACAACCTAACATACGGATCCGAAGCAATCATCCCTATAGAAATGATCATACCTTCTCCACGCGTAGAAGCCTTCCGTTTGGATGGTAATGAAGAAGCGTTAAGACACAATTTAGACATTGTGGATGAAAGAAGGGAGGAAGCTGCAGATCGACAATCCATGTACAAGGCCCTAACAGAGTCGTATTACAACAAAAGGGTCCGTCACATGAGCTGTAGCGTCGGAGATTTGGTGCTCCGGAAAAATGAAGCTAGTCTTCGTCACCCTTTGGGTAAGCTAGCTCCCAATTGGGAAGGTCCGTACCGTGTAAAGGAAGCTCGACGAAACGGCTCGTACGTATTAGAAACCATGGCAGGAACGCAAATCCCGCGAACGTGGAATATGAGGAATCTACGTAAATTTCATTTTTAACGTTCAGTCGTAGTAATCGAGTTGTAATCCTATGAGTTTTGTTTTTGGGGAATCGTCCCCAGAGATCATATGTACGGCAACTCAAATAATGATATTAGCCTTTCGAGAAAGGATTCGTAAAAAATTGATGCAATTTTTCCCTTTCAGTATTTCATATTTTCTATCTTACGACTAAGAAAAAATATAGAGATTAAACAACGACCAGATAAAAACGCTCATAGCTATGAGAAGGGTTATGAAAACCGAAAGGTTATCATGACCCTGCGACCGGACGAAAACCGGATTAACGAACGAAATCGAAGTTTTTTCCTTCTTAACTATGTGGGGGACGCCCTACTAAGTAAGAAGATACGAAGTAACAGCATTGTACGCAAACAAATACAAAACAGAAAAGAACATTATATTTCAAATAAGCATACTGTTACAAAATAGGGAGTACACTCCCATTACAAAAAAAAAGCAAGCAAATAAAACAACCCTAGCATCTAAGGATTAAGATTACGACCAGAGCTCTCCCCAACGTCCTCCGGACCGGAGGGTAGGCCATTCACCAAACGTTTCACCTCGTCTAAGCTAGCGTTGCCCTCCTCCAACGAACGCATCAAATCGTAGTCGGGCGCAACCAACTGCTGGAAGAGAGTCATGATGTTGTTTTCTGCATCTGGGTGGTGGTGAATTAACGGGCGCGAACCAAGCAAGTCCTGGTACTCCTTATGAGTATCCAAGCAACCCTGGTAGCGACCTAAGTTCATGCTCTCCTCCTGCAGAGCCACGTTCCGGTTAACAAAATCATCGGACGACAGAAACACCTGAATCATTCCGGAGATACCCTTCTGCATCACCCACAAGAAATTTTCACGATCCGCATCAGCAGACCTTTTCTGAATCCCAGCTTCGGATTTCAACGCTTCATAATCAGACACCATCTTAGCAAGTTTATTCTCTGCCTCACGAAATTGCAAATCCTTCTCAACCGCAGCACCTTCAAGCTCAGCAATCCTAGCTCCGGAGGAATTCTGTTGCTCCTCTAACTCTTCAACACGTTTTTTCAACCGCGCATTCTCTATAGAAATACGATCGAGTGACTCTGACAGCTGGTTCTTACTCTCAGCTTCTTTGGCATAAAGGGCTTTACATTCCGTCATCAGGCCCTCCAAACGATCAAAATCCAAATTCCGCTCAGCAATCACTCGTTCACGACGAGCTTGGTCTTCTTGGAGTGTCGATAGCATTTCAACAGCGCTCAACAAGTTGCCCTTCATTTTTGCAAAAATATCAGGTTCAGAAACCCTCTCTGGGACTGCAACGGGGGAAGGGGTTGAGGTGACAGTAGGAACAACAGGAGTTGATGGTTCGGTGACAACAACATTAAACTTGGGTGGAACATTAAAGGAACTGCCCCGGATGACCGGAGCCTGAGCCTTGGTAGCGGAAGAATCTCTCAAAGGATCAGAACCGGTAGGTAGAGCGCCTCCTGCTTCGAGAGATATAAAAACACGTAAGCATATAAACTAAGAAGAATATACGAAAAATAACGACGCACACACACCAGTGAACGGAGGGTTCGGAAGTGAAGCATGGCTCTTGGTAGGACGGGGAACGTGTAAGCTTCGGGTAGATGATGGTCCGGTACTGGCACCAAGTAAGCGACTGCTAAATCGGGCTAAAGCGGATGACCCAAATGATATGGGAGGAAGTCTGGAAACAGGTACGGAGATAGGCTGCAGGGCGTCCACATCAATCACGGGGGATACAGTTGACGTAGGTCCCTCGCCGGAAGCAGTAACATCATCCGATAAATCTGAAACAAAGCAATAATAGCTCAATATCGTTAACTATAGAAGGGACAGTATATACTGCTTACCTTCTATGAGCACCCTTCGACGTTTCGGAGAGGAAGATTGCACGTCTTCGGCGACATTCTTAGGACGAACAACTTTCTCCACGGAGCTAGGAGGGTTTGCAGACCGCTTCCTACGAACCCTTAGGGAGCTCGATTGGGGTTCCGGAGACACTACGTCTTCAATCGCAAGATCGCCACTAGCAGGAGGATCGATCCCTTGTACAACCACATGTCCTCCGGATTCCTGGAAAGTTCCAGATGGTTCGCGAGTAGCTTCGGAGCTAATACTCTCCGTAGAAGGAGGAAGAAACGGGGTTATTGGACCATTGATCACAGAAATAGCACCCTTCGGAGGCTTGCTTTTATCCATCTCCAGACGTTCCAACAAGGATACAGGGTGACCGTCGATTTGCCAAACGGGGCGGATGTTCTGGCTAAGGTAAAACGGGCTTAAATCAGCCATACCCAAAAACACCTCGTCCGGATCTTCCCAGACAAGCCTGGCAGAGGACAAACCCCCGATACAGCTCTTCTCCTCGAGTGTGAGTTCTGGGAGAGGATCGGAAGGTCTTTTTGTAACCACCCCCCAGGGTAAAACAACGTTGTTAAGGGCGGATCTTTTTACAAAAAGGAACCCGAATTTCCAATCGTGGATAGAATCTTTCAAACCCGAGACACAATCCACCTGCCCTTGACGGTGAGCAAAGGTGGCCCAATCAGATCGACCTGCTACAATATACAGATATCGGAATAGTTTCACAGAAAGAGGAATCCCAAGAGCGCGACATAGCATAATAAAGCCAATAACCTTCCGGAGGGCATTGGGCGCGAGTTGTGCGATATGAAGGCCGAGATCTTGCAAAAGGGTAAGAATGAAGCTATCGACGGGGAAGCGAAGACCGCCATAAAGAAATTGAAGGTATACGGGTTCGTAACCCTCGGGAGCGGACTTTATGGTGTCATCCTCACCCGGGATACGGAGATCGAATCGAGGATCAATATGAAACTCCGAGATGATTTGAGGAAGGTCGGAGGGTTTTAGAGAACAAGAAGTGTTCATAGCAGTTCGCACAGATCGAGCGGATTTATCAGATTTTTCTTTTTGCTTGTCTTTCCTCATAACGCCAACAAAAAGCAAAAGGGGGAAGGAAGCAGAGTAAAGTGAGAAGGAGTGAAGGGAGCGGAGATGAAGAAAGAGGATTATATATAAGAACGGAAGGTCAAAAGGCGTGGTGTACACCAAGGATAGTCTAACGGTTGGAACGTCACCTCAACAAACGGTAATTTTTTCAAAAGTTTTTCTTCTCCCCTAACGGTAACTTTTTATAAAGTAATCCGTGACGACGATCAAGGGTTCTAGTTAAAACAAGGTAACTACGGTTAAGCCTCATTTCAACTAGAGGGACTTAATAACGTATCACCTTTCCGAAACATTGCATGCCCGAAGGCATGCTGAGTAATAGTTGCGGGACGATCAAAACGACGACGTGGGGTACGAAACTCGAGGGCATGGGAAACATAAGCGGATTCTCGGGGTCGTCCGCATGCGCATTAAATGCGAAACGGCGCAGAAGCACGTAGCGAGGTTTTACCCAATGGATTATAAGGGTGCAGGAGGTAGTTTTGTCCGGAGGATATTAGCAGGGCGCGGACCGAAGGACGAATCCTCAGATGTCCCGCCAAAACTCTTCGTCCATAAATAAGGTACCTTCGGATTGGTAAAACGGACAAGATACACAACCCTCACTTCGCAATTACTCTCATATTGATTACTCCCATCGTTCATACCAACTTACCACTCTTGCATTCAATACAGTTCACCCCTCACTTCCCTTATGAACATATACTGACTTAAGCTTCGGAGTGTCTTCACGAGGTGATCCTCGTGAGGCTTCTGACATAGGCTTTCCTTCGTGTTTGAATCGCAGGTTTTCCGACGGAACGAAGGACGGTTCGTTCTACGGAGGTTTTGGGATTCAACACTTTTGAATTTGCATATCCGGATTGGCGTGTTGACGAAATTGTATATCCCGACTCTAATACACGTATATATTTAATCGTGTGGAAAAGTTTGACTCTTATCCAACCCATTTATTATACCGGTTAATAATGTCGGTCTGTTTATAGTCTCCATTGGAATAAAATAAATATACAAGTATTAGAGAATAAAAAGTTGTATTATCATTGTAAAATGAATAATATATTATTTGTAAAGAAAAATATAAATAAATAAAAACATCTGGATCTTAGAGGAACACGGTGATATAATAAAAAGAAAATACTTGGCAAATAAGTAAGCCGACGATAGAATCTTTTATAGTAATTATTTTTATATAATTGTTCAAACAATTAGTCATTCAAGAAAAGAATCTTTCATTATGGTTACTACCAAGGTGTTGATCTCAAACACAAGCAAGGTACAATACTACCATATTCAATATTTTCCTTAGTTTACTTAAAAAATTTACCCTTATAACATGCGATAGTTTTTAATTACTTTTTTTTTAAGAATAATTATATTTAACTATTTATTCTTATTTATAATCATATTCATTTGATGAATATATGTGTTAAAATCAGGGATAATATTATAAGAGATCATTAATAGATTAAGCATGTCATCTTATGTTATCTTATCAAGTAGGTAATACTCAAGGTTCTAGAAAGCATAAGGCGTGGCGTGCCGGCACCATCAAGCCTTAGCCAAGGCGAGTCATGGCGGGCCATGGCGTTTTTCAAGACGTGATTTAAGGCGGCAATTTTTTATATAATATATATATATACGTATATTAAATTAAATTTTTTTTACAGATTTATTGATTTATATAACAGTTCATATATAAAGCTCATAAAAAATATTATATCTAAATTTATAATTATATATTTTACCATTTTTTTTTAAAAAAATTCATTTTTCACAGCCGTCTTCAAAAAAACTCATCATAAGGCGCGGCTTATCGCGCCTTATCACGCCTTATCTCACGCCACGCCTAGCCCAGCCGCCATGGTTTGTTTCGTAACGTCGACGCCGCGCCTCACACCTTGGCGACGCCTTGGCGCCGCCATGGCGCGCCTTTTAGAACCTTGGTAATACTATTAGTAAGAATAAATAGTATGACTAAATATCATTTTCCTTTTTAGAAATACTTCAAGACTAATGTTCTGCATTTGATCTGTCTTTGGCGAGAATGTATTTAGTTATTGTTGTTGTTGTGGTATTCTTTATTAATTGATGGTTTCGGAACATCGATCATCAAGTCAAATTGTGCAATGGGCCGTCTCAAGCCGATTTGGGACCAGGGCTAAATATAAAATGGGACCCCTAGCATGCTCCGAACCATAATACATAAAAATAACAACTAAGTAAATTTTTGGGCCTTTTTAGGTTATGTTTGGGCCTTTCTAACAAGTTGTGATTTTTTTCCCTAAATATATAGATAACTACTAAAATAGGGGGACCCCTTTGGCGTTTGGGGGCCCGGGACGATCGCCCAGCTTGCCCAGCCCATTAAACCGGCCCTGATTGTGCATGGTTTTTTAAAGAGCATAACTACTTTAATTTAAGAGTAATCTTTTACTTATATAAATCGCCTTCTTTTAAAATATCAAGATGATGTAACAGTTGGTATTCAAAATATTAAAAAAGTTTAAAGATTATCGTAATGAGGACTCTTAAGTCTTACCTTGGCCTTGGGTATGACTTTGACGGCGACCTTTTGACCGGCGTGATCACCCGACTTGCACGTGGCAGAAACAGTATACCCAAAATGCCCTCGCCCGACTTCGTCCCCAACCTCGTACCGCTCCTTAAACCGTTTCGACAACCCGAACCGTTTATCCAGACCCGCCACCGCTTCCTTCCCTTCCTCCGTCACACTCAGCCTCCTCATCAGCACCGCCATTATATGCTTCGCGGGCGACGGCGGCGGAAATGGTCCGTTTAAAATCCGTTTCGGCGTTGAAGTAGCGTTTGACTGCCGTGCTGGAGATTTTTTATTGCCTAAGAAGAAGTGAACAGGGCTGAGACTGTATGACGGCGAGGTTTTTCCGCCGGCGGATGAATCATCGTCATCCTGGCGATTGTTTTTTTCCGGTGTGACGGGTAGCTCCGGGAGGTCTCGTGGCGCATATGGGTTACGTCTGGGAGGCTTGGAAGCGCATGATCCCATGATGACGGTGGCCGGTTTTTAAAGATTCCGGTAGACAGCTGGCAATCTCCGACGTTAGAGAGGGTGGGTTTGGAAATATTAATGGCTTCCATTCGTTTACGTTTCCATAATTTAATTATGAGTATGAAGTAACGAAAGCGGGTCTTTTTAATTTGTTACTCTTTTTCTTTTTTCTTTTAATATTTTCTACTTTTTTGGGTTTTGCTTTCTGTGTTATTGTTTTCTTATGATATTATATTATTTCTACCAATGAGCGGGCGAGGTATAATTTAGCTGCCAATTTGGCTGATTACGGAAATTCAGTTGCTTTTCCTTTTATAAAGTCTTATATTTTGCATGACTACTTTTATGGTTTTTCTAAAGTTAGCTAGTAGATCAATTATTGTTAATACTTTATAAACAGCGTGAAATTAACATCTAATTTAGCTTTAGGGTAATTGTTAAAATTCATACGAAATTTAGTTTAGTAGTTCCTTTACGTGGCATGTGGAAGGTTTTTCTTTTCAACGTGCAATGATAAATTATGAATTTAGTGGAAAGTGGATGTCTATGCCCAATTGCTTTCTGCTTTTGGTTTTTGTAGTCTTTGTGCGATATAATTTAGATTAATATGGGCAAATAGTTGTCAGTCCTCAGGATTTTGAAGAAATCAGATCCAATGAATTCATGTGTTTGATTTATTTTAACGGAATAAAATTAGAATCTGTGATTGTTAAAAACCTTCATCACACTAGAGAATGTGAATTTATAACTAAAGCAAAATTTTAAAATTCTTAAGCGAATAATGTAAAAGATTGCCTTATTACCCTCAAATACATTTTTTGACCATAAACATATCTCATCCTATTGAATCGCCATCGCGATGCCAATTTGTTGACATATTCCAATTAATTTAGAAATATTTTGCGAACCAAACATTACTCGATATGATCTTCATTTGTTGACTTAGACTTCCAATCCAATTTGAGACTTTATTTTCTTTTCTTTCTAAGTTACTTCCTGATGAGTGTGTGTTAATTACTTCTGATCTCCGTCCTACAAAGAAGTTTACATTTATCTTGGGCACACGTATTTTGGTGATAGTTAGTGGTGAAGTCTTTTGTAATATTTTTGATTAAAATATAAGATTATTTGGAAAGAGAAAATGCTTTTAGGAGAAAGTTAGTGGTAAAGTACATAAAATAATAGTATTTTATTATATGGTCTCTCATATTTGAGAAATGTAAACTTTTTTGTGAGACAAAATTTATAGGGGAAATGTAAATTTTTTTGTGGGACGGAGGAAGTATTTTATATAACGTGTTTATATTTAATTTCTTATGTAGTTATTGTGAATATATTTTTCTTTGCGCTAAAACTTTGTTTCATTAATAGTATTCGATATTGTGGCCCTAAAATCAATGTCAACAGATGCAATGAATGCAGCACTTTACAATCACATATACTTCGAAGGATAGCTTTGCAGTGCAAGCTCTCATCCATTCCTTTATGATCTTGTCATTTAGTAATTCGCGAAATTTTGTTTCAAATGTTATTTTACATCATTTCTTTTATAAAGGGTTTTCCCGTTATAATTATTGTTGCTAAATTAATTTTTTTTAAAAATCATTTTTTTTAGAAAAGTCAAATAATATTAACGGAAGACTACTCGCAATATTTCAACGAGCACCCTTAGGTTTGAGCTCCTTTACAGAGCAAACCCAGCCCCATAAGAATTTTCAGGGAAAAATCCCACATACTTGGCAGTTGGTACCACAAGAGGTGTTTATAAGAATCGAACTCCCGAACTCACGCCTCATATGGGAGTAAAACTCATGCATCAATTCATCTGGGCTAAACATCATTTGCAGAAAAACATTTAATAGTAACATATGTATTAGTGAGACAACGAACTAGCTAAATTTAATTATCAAAGTAGACCGAGTAATCAATGAAACACGGATGATTAATTTGGTTACACAGTAGATCGAGGTCACCTAAAATTTGATGTTGGTGTCGTAACAAAGTGGCAGACAATTGGTGTACGTTGTGGAAGAAGATGGGGACTTGTCATAATTCCAAAAAGGTTATTGGAAAGATGTCAATTTCTGTTGTGGATTTTAGGTCTTCACTTGCAACTTGCTAACATTTTGATCATGGTGTTTACTTTTTACATATAACTAATGAGGCTAGTTAATTAATAGCAAAAATGTATTTTAGTATCCTGAATTTTGTTGCCTGTGTTCACTACTACCTAAGGCCTGAACTATAAATTACTGTATTAAAACACATAAAATAACATTAAAAAACGATTTATTTCATATAGTAAATCTCAGAAGTTCAAATTGTCAAAACAATATGCAAAGCATAACAAACAATTATAGCTGAATCACAAATAATAGGTAATTAATCAATACAATCAGCATCAAAATAGTTTCTTATTTCTAGAAAAGTTTAAACCCAAAACAAGAATGCAATTTACTCATTATTCTTCTACCAATCAAAATGGGATATTAAAATCGTTCAATACCAACGAAACGATGGCATCACGAAGAATTTCATTCCAGATTGACAATGAAACCCGTTGCTTTCACCGCAAGCAAAGTAATAGGGCTTCCATTTGTTGAGCACAAACTCGAACCCTTCTCCGCCACCTTGTGATGTGTTTGCCACAAGTTTTGCCCATCGTAAGTCGCACCTCAAAAAGCTCCATAGATTTGGTAGCATGTAAATGCTATGTGGATGTGCATTGCTATCGCTAGGAGGGTCGAATTTGAACACTACAAAACCGTCAATTTCAATATCAAATCATATAAAAAAGAAAATTAATTCCGACAACATAATTTTTAATGAACACACTATACGGTACAAGTTTTATAGCTAGTTGTGAAAACATACCAAGTAATGAGTGTGGTACATGCGATAAAAATTGTAGTGTGAAAATCATCTTTAAAAGTACTCTAGGTCGATAATATTTATAATAGTTTGAGTCGTTTAAACATTTAAGTTAAAAGACAAATTATCCTGCCACTTAATAATAAATAAGGTGATATAAAAAAAAAATAGATTTATAGTAAAATTTATAATTAAAAAAAAGATCATTTTCAAATTTCCCCAAAATAGACCACGTGACCATGTGCAATTCTATACAAAATTTAACAAGTGTCATCTGGTCGCACAAAAAATGGTCCGGCAACACAAAAAAGTCCGGATTCTCACAAAATAATTCAGGTCGCACGGTCGCACAAGTTTATTTTGAGAAGAAAAAAAATATCTAATTTTTCATCTATTTTGTTAATTATCTCTAATAAAATAAGACTTCGAAAATGCATGGTTCATACCTAAAGTGTCGTTGAAGAAGAATGGGGCGTTTGTTCTAGCCCATTCGGTGTAGTTGAAACCGAATCGCCAATTATCAGAACCACCAACAATGACTCTTCTAGAACTCGGAACAGGGTTCGAGCGTCTGTATCTAAATGGCTCATTCGTATTGTTGGCCTCAAAATTCCAATTTTGGGGACCCTTTTGGAAATTCATGTTGCTCGATCCAACTGCCAATATTGCAGAAGTTACAATCACTAGAACGAGCAATGATGTGTACATCGAGGCCAATGACTTCATTACAAGTTTTCTTAAATGTACGAGAAAGGGCTTGAAATGAAACTAGCTTGGGTTGGTGATTGATGGAGTTCATAAATAACGTGTTTATATAGATGTTAATCACGAACATAATTCAACTAATTAATGGAAATTAGCCAAAATTCGGCTTAGTTGGGTTGGTGTAATGCAGAAATATTTTGGATCTTCGTAAATTCTTGTGTTCTCATTTGTATGTAGCCGAAATACAAATATATCAAAGTGGAGGAATTTCTGGTGTATGAATATTCCACTAAGGGCAGTAATTCTTCCACTAAATATTGGGTAAACATTATGTGGTAAATTCTAAAGTAGAAGATGGAATTGATCAATGACGAATATTGGAACATTGGTTCATTTTTTATTATAAAAAATAAAACATTTCGGGTTTGATTTGTTGCGTGGAAATATTTGTAATAAAGGGGTCTTTGAGCATAGAGGTGTTCAAAATGGATTTAAAAAATGAACCGGATTAGATTCGGTAAAAACTGATCCAAATTGAATTGGGTCAAAATCGGTTCGTATTGTAATTGGATTCGGGTCGAAAACTTAGAAATCGAAACCATATTCGATTGGATCGAAACCGGATTTCATCCCAAATTACTTATAAATACCTTGTTGAATAGTGAATCTGGTTTCAACGGCTATATGCCAATCCGGTTTTGAAACCGGTTTCCGTAATATGGTTTCCCCCGCCGATAACTAAACCGATCTCAATCCGAGAGTTTCGGATCCAAACCAATCTGATAGGCTTCAATCCAGTTTCGAATCCTGGTGCTTTTTTTTCAAGAAAATGATAAAGATATAGTCACAATTAGTTGTATTAAAATATTTAATTCATTGTGTGCTACTTAAAAGAATGCACATAATGTGTATTCAAAATAATACGTAACTAAGATGACGAGAATTTAATCAGCGTTACTGTGCTAAAAAATTCAATAATGGTCATTTTATTTTTAGTTATTGATTCATATTTCCAGTCTACTTGGCCCAATATATGGTCCAAGCCCAATAGAACTTTTGTTATTGATTAGGCTGATTTTGCAATCATTAAGACTTCTAGGGTACATTTTGTAGTTATGTGAAACATATAGGGTCGTTTGTAATCCAACATAATTCAAAGGTGATTTGTGTCATTTACGGTAACAAAACTTCAAATTTCAACTCACACAGACACACTCCAATTTCCACTCTCATACCACCACCGCCCATCTCTCCGGCAACCACTAGCACCACCGCCAGCACGACATGGCTCCTGCAAAACCTACCGGTCGAGCGATCTCTCAACAAGCATTCGATGAAATGGTTAAAGAAAACATAGACGATCTAGGTATGGATCCAGCGGAAGCCTTAACTGACGCCATCGAAACCCTAACTCTTCAAGGCGTAGATCTATCCGGTATCGTCACCACCACACTCCCCGGAGAAATAAGTCCTATGATCCAATCTCTCGAGAGAATCAAACAATTACAGAGTTCCGATTGGACTGACGATGCAGTTGTAAATGAAGCGGTAGGATTGTTCAATAGTTTGACTGAACTGTCGCGTGTTGAAGGATCCGGAAATGCTGCAATTGCTACGAGAAACGGTGGTGTAGAATTGATGTGTTCTATTTGTTCGATACTTAAGATTTCTGGTCATCATTCAGCACTTGTATCAGCGTTAAATGCATTAGCTGCATTTCTTCATGGTATGATTGGTTAACTCGATCTGTTTTTACCTAATACGAAGTAATTGTCTTTGCTAGTTTTATTGTGTGTATGACAGTATATCATTTCCCGATTGTGGAACTTAATTAGTATTTTATAGCATGAATCAGATGTTGAAAATGAGAACTAGTAGAAGCTATATGATCTTAGTTCTTGATGATAATGGCTCAGATTCAGATATTCAATACAGGATCATGACAATCATGAATACAATCTTTTAATGCAGATCTTCAAAGTACAGAAACTTTCAGGCAAAACGGTGGACCAAAAATGGTGGTTGATATCCTAACTGATGAAACTCAAAATGTCAATCTTCTGAACAGCTGTTTTTCTGTTGTTGCTGCATCTGCAACTGGTAATGAAGTTATCAAGGAATCTTTTGTGGAGTTACACATAGACGAATTATTGGTCACAATCATGAATAAACATCCTAAAGGAAGCATCCCCAGTTTATATGATGCTATTCGAGTGCTTTTGGCAGCTGATGATATGCGTGTAGTTGCTTCACAAGTAAGCAACTTACAGAAACATATGTTACAACTGTTTAATTCTTTATCCTAAGAATTATAAATTATAAATATGATGTATTTCTAGGTTTATGGTTATGCTCGACAATTTGCAAAAATTGGAATTACTGAAGCTCTTGTGAAGTCACTTAATGATGGGATTAAATCACCAAGTTTAGTATCAGCAACTATTGCACTAAAGGCTGTTGCAGTGAATGTGAGTGTAAAATTTTATGATATATATGCATTGTGTAGAGATACAATCCACTGTTAAATACTTGCATAAATACATAAAAATTTAAACTTTATTAGGTTATACCAACTTAATTTCTGTTATTTTTGCGTGTTTCTGGTTTCAGGATGAAATATGCAGATCGGTTGCTGAAAATGGGGGTATAGATACATTGCTTGTATGTATTGATGACTCAGGTGTACAGGGGAACAATATTGTGGCTAAAGCTTGTTGCTCCTTATTATCAAAGGTTTGAAAAATCAGTTAAACCTAAATTAAAAAAATATATTATGCATCTCAAAAACATTGTATGTTTTGATTAGTTGGCAGGAAGTGATTATAACAAGAATGCAATTGTTGAAAAAGGAGGTTTAAATAGACTCATTACACTCTCTAGCAGACTTGCTGATGATCCTTCTGTGGTTCAAGAGGTAAAAAGGGTTGAGGGATGATTTATGTAATTTAGTAAAAGATGAAGTACTTATGTGTTTTGCAATTCAGGTGATGACCATCATATGTACCCTGTGCCTGCGATCACCTGCAACTGTAAGTTTAGCCATGGAAGCTGGAGCAGGAGAGCTTGCTATACAAGCTATGAAAGAGTTCCCTCAATCATATCAGTTGCAGAAAAATTCTTGTCTCATGATCCGTAATCTTGTTGCCAGAAATCCAGAAAACAGGTTAACCATATTTTATATTTTTACTTATTTTTTAAATTATTATTTACTTATGTGTTGTGCAGGTCTATTTTGTTGAGTAATGGTATTGAAAAGATAATAAGGAATGCTAAGGAAAACCATAAAAGTTGCAGAGATGCAGCAACTGCTGCACTTAGAGATTTAGGGCTTGACAATTATAACTCATAAACTGTTTGATACAATATAATGATGTTATACAATATGATTTTGTGATGAAAATTATATGGATATTTAATGGTAAGCCTATTAAAAAACTTAGGATAGAAAAATGTTGTATTTGTTTGTTACTCGTTTGTGAGTAAATGGGTCCCACTTTTGTTTGAAAAAATCTTGGCATATGCTTTCCTTTCTCTTTCAACTCTGTCTGAAACCACCTTCTGTGCTGCCTTCAGTTCCCTTCTTATTCCAACTGTAAATACATTTATGATTTAATTATATATATGTTTCTTTTCAAAACATGAAATAAATTAAAATACAGGAATAATTTCAACGTCCTTGTAAACTTTTAATATTACTTATATATCTTTGCAAACATCATTATTACGTATATATCTTTTCAAAAACTCAAAATTCTCATATATATCATTTTACCTAATTTAATAATATTTAAATCTTTTATAATTAAAAAAGAACATAAATCTTAATTTAAGTTATTGATAAAATAGCTTAAATACCCTGACGAAAGAAAATGCAGTTATCGAGTTTGGCAAAAAATACTCTCGATGAAAGAAAAAAAGCTTTACCATTAAGGGTAATTAGGGCGTTTTACCATTAATTTAGATTAAGATTTATGTTTTATACATTTTAAATCATTTAAATATTATTAAATTGGATTAAAGGATATACGTGAGAATTTTAAGGTTTTAAAGGATAGATACGTAATAATCAAGTTTGTAAGGATATATACGTAATATTGTAAGTTTACAAAGACATGTATGAAATTATCCCTAACATATGAGATGATGGATGAATTCTGACCATCATTTGGCTGCAACTCTTGTGCCTTCTTAAAACTATCTATTGCAGGCTCTACCTCATTAAGAGACATATATGCCTATATATATATGTAAATATTTTACAATAATTAAATTAGTATTAAGAAATCATATTAATTAGTTAATTGATGACATCACCAACCTGACCTTGACGAAACCAAGCTTTTGCATTATTTTGATCATCGCGCAATGCAAATTCTGTGTCAAATAGTGCTCCTTTCGGATCTCCTAATTTCAGTTTACAAGCCTGAAAACATGAATAATTATTAATTAATTAACCACTTAACCACAAAATTATACTTATTATTTCATACACATATTATACTTACAGCACTGTTTGTGAATATTTGTGCCTTTTTCTTTCCCATAGAAATACTCTTCTCTGCACTTTTTAACCACAAATTAATTCAAATAACAAAAAATTATATATAAAAACAAAGACTGAAAAATATGAATAATAAAGAAATGTTGGTCAACCATCGTCAATTCCTTCTTTCTCCCAGCAAACATCCAAATACCGCACGGCTTTTTTATACTTTCTCAGAGCCATTTTATGATCTTGCTTCTGTATTTCCAACAAAAAAGTTGAAAACTTTATTATTAATTATATAATTTGTATTTTTATTTTTATTTTTATTTTTTAATTTTGCAATTTACCTTAAAAGCTTCATTTCCACAAGCCCTAATTGAATCAACAGCATCCAACCACCAAGAAAGTTGACTAGAAGTAGAACCATTATCAAGGTCAACGGGCCAATCAGGAAACAAATCACCATCTTTAAAAAAATTCCCAATTCCATCATCTTCACCGTCTTTAATTTCACCACAATCCACAATCACAACATCTTGAATCGGGCAATCATTATCATCAGTAGCAACATGTTCAATCGATTTCACAACTCCCATACCTTTAACCACTTTCCCAAACACAACATTTTTTCCATCTAAATGCGGGGTTCGGGTTGTTGTGATGAGAAATTGTGACCCGTTGGTGTTTGGACCCGAGTTTATCATTGATAACATTCCTTTTCTTTCGTGTTTCATTTCGAAATTTTCGTCATTGAAATGCAAACCGTATATAGATTCGCCACCGTTACATATATCACCACCTTCAATCTTGATGCTTTTAATCAACTTGTGAAAACGAACTCCCTGAAGTTAATATTGAAGATAGTATCACTGCAATTTTCAGTGAAAAGTGATTCTAGAGGTTTTTGAAACCCTAAATTTTACATGTTGTTCAATTACGATATTTAAGGTATATCTGTCTTGCATGATAAAAATGATTACAAGTAGAATTGATAACAAATTGATTCTAAAACACATTAAACGGTAGGATTCCGTTCAATTTCATTAAATTAACATTTATCAGTCGACTATTGGGCTCCGGTGATTCAATTTTCACGAGCAATAACAAATCACATCAAATTAACCGTTCTGATTTCAGAATTAAACAACAATTCATCCGAAATTATAACAAATCACATCAAATGAACCATTATTATTTCAGTATTGAGCAACAGTTCATCCACAATTTTAACAGATAATATCAAACTAACCAGCAATTAGTGGTTATAATGAAGAATGGTGATGAAATTTGACCTTATAATGAAGCGGAACGCCGGTGATAGGGCCAATACCTTTCTCTCCGGTGCAGAGTGCCCTGAAATTAGCGGCAGTTATGGGGACGATATCAGTGAACAATTCCACAATTATTCTTCCTTCTAGATCTCCTCCGATGCTAATATCCAGATAGCATCTCTCTCTCCTCATCTCTTTCTCTCTCTAAAACTGATGACGAAGATGAATGAAGCAGGAGTGTCCAATTATATGTATATGTGTATACAAGTGATGTGTATGTAAAGGTGTATGCGAAAGAGACAAAAGACGAGAAATTGAAACCCTAAAATAGAAATCATGCTAAATTTATGAATTGGATGAATTGAATAGACATGGTGACACTCTTGTCTCCTCCTGCCCCCCTTTTCATCTTTCTTCAGTTTTGTCGCTCCATTTTCAATGTTTATTCTCTTTTCCATATTTGGCATGTATTTTTACCCTCTTAACAAATATTAATTTTCTCTTGAAATAAAAATACCTAGTTATCTCTCACTTTTCTAAGATTTAAATTTCATCATTAATGTATAAACTTATTAAAGCGTAAATAAACTTAGATTTATAAGTTTAGTGAATTCATTTTGATATCACACTTTTTATTATCTACACTACAAAATATAAGTTTTATATCTAACTGTACAACCACCTAAAGTAACAGTTGTGATATAACCACTAAAAGTTATGGTATATTTATCACCACCTATAAACTTATTAAACTTATAAGCTAATAAGTCACTTAAATAAGTGTTTCCAAACAACACCTAACTTTAGATGGACTAGAAATCTTAATATTATACTCCATCCGTCCCTAAATAAAGTTCTCATTTCACCTTCAAGTTTTGTCCCTAAATAAAGTTCCCATTTCTAAAACTTAAGGGACCCACTTAATATAATAATATTATTACCAATACTTTCACCACTAACTATCTCTTAAAACACTTTCTCTCTCCAATCAAACCTTATATTTTATTCAAAAGTAATACCAAATACCTCACCACTAACTATCTCCTAAAATATTGTGCCCAACACAAATGGGAACTTTATTTAGGGACGGAGGGAGTATATTACACCGTAAAGGTAAATGAATCTTATGGAGGTTAAAATGTTTTTTATGTTAAAATCTTACACCATATTGAAAAACGACGAGTGACATTTGTATTTACTAGTTGTTCTTGACTTGTTTTCACGATATCTTGTGTTTAAATTATTTTTTGGATCAATAACTTTTGGTTTTGTTCACCAACTAGTCAACTACATAACATGTATTCATGATTAAGCATTCAAATATTCTTCCTTTGTATAATAAATGGGTAAACCAGACAAGCTAATAGGGCCAACCTGACTACCTCATAACCAACTAACCCGATTTCTTACATGGTAGGATTTCATATTGATTCTCATCGACTAATCAAATACACCTTTAGTTCTTCACCAATACATCCGACCGAATATGTATAACCATAACTACATATACAATTTACACATTTATAGTTGAATATGAAGTGATAGAACTATATGTCGATTATGGTGATAGCACATGATATCTATACTATCCTTGATAAAATAAAATAATTACTGTTGTTATAAGTTAAACTTTTTGTATGTCTATTTTTAATATTTTATAATATCCTATTTACCATTTGTGAAACACTACCCATTCAAGTAATAAATTAAATAGTACCAACTACTTGCAACTGATGACAGCTTGTTTCAATGAATAAGTGAAAATATATGTTTTGTAATAGTAACTAGTAGTTTTTAACCCCGCGTGATGCCGCGGGGGATTTTAATATAATACCAAAAGTATTATTTATTGAGCATCTAGAATATTATTGTTGTATTAGTGATGATAAAAAGAAAGACACAAATAGTCAACAAAAAATAAGTTAATAAAGAAGAAATAAAAATTTGAAGTAAGTATATTATGAAAAATTATGTATATTAATTTTAAAATAATACAGATGGTCAACAAAGTAGTCAACAAAAGTAGGAAAAATAGGGGGAAAAATGAAGGATAAAATGGTAATTCTACATTCTATGATAAATGTAATATATATTAATTTTTAATTTATAATAATATAATTACGTGTATTTTGAAGCAAATGAAATAATAGCTTAAGGAATGATGGCTAATTAAGCATATTGCTTGGTAAATACATATGACAAATCGTGTTCATATTATTGAAAAAGGAACATGGGAAGCCATTAATTTTTGTCTTAAGAATAAATATGTTTCTTTAAGAAAGTGAATATATAGAAGAATAAAAAGGAAAGGACTAAATATAGTAAAAAAGAAAGAACTAAATATATTAATGAGCTGGCAAAAAAAATTAATAAAATTTGTATGCAGTGCAGAGGATTCGAACTGAAGACGCCTTAAATCCTTACCACTTGGACGTAAAGAAATTATGGTGGTGTTTCCGCTTCATTTAAATATAAAGTAATAAAATCTGTTGGTCCAATAGGAGGGAAGAACTATTCATGCATTTGGTAAATGTATATTAGTTAATAACGTTGTTTTCTTATTGGTTTATTCGGTAAACATATTGTTATAAATATATTTTATTTTATTGACCATGTAATAAGGTAAGTATGATATTTGTTATGTTTTGGAAGAGTACACATGTTATTATAAAACTTAAAAGGGTATTTATGAAATTTAAACATTAATTTTACTGAATAACGAACAAAAAATATGACATTTCTTGGACAACTTGTTATGTTCTTAGCGAGATATTTGTTTTGAGCTTTTATTTTGTCGAATTGGGTACCAAGAAATCTATAACCTACTTGTTTTTCTAAATGTTCAATTATATTTTAGGGAATTAAGTTCTGCATCACATATTTTGATGTTTATACCACACTATATAAGTAGTAGTGCAGACTGTACAAGTATATATAAAATAAATATCGTTGTGTATAGGTCAAAATGTGTAGCGTAAAAGTTACCACCTATAGTATTATGTAGAACATGTTTGTTGGCTTTAATTCTTTGAAATTTTAAGGTATTTGAATCTAGTTTTCATGAATTTCTATGTTTAGTTTATTTTAATAGAATGAATTGAAATTCATAGTGGTTAAAAAATGTTACTAGATAAGAAAATGTTAATTTTGTCACTAGAGAGTGAGATTTCAAAATCACTTGAATGAGGAATATAGAAAATTACTTTATTACTCTCTACCATCATCGGCATTGTCCATCAACACCACCATCACCATTACCTACTACTGCTACCAATGTTTTCAAGCAAACCAAACAGAAAATTTAATTAGTTTTAATTTTTATATTTCATTTATTGGAAACCAATTAAACACCTTTTGGATTCTAACTTTTAAAGGATGTAAATTTCTTAAAAGATTCCAATTCATCCATAAACATTTTGAGAATCAAACATCAGGTTATAGTTTATCACAATCAATAATATTACTAGTATTATTTTAGTTGGGTTTTAATAATGACAACTCTTAGGGCTGTCTTTAAGTGCATAAAAGTTGTATATTATTTCATGGGGGAAATGATTCCTAAAATTCAGGAATAATCATATATTGATGTACAAGTTCTGATACGCCTCTATTGATCAACAACCCTTAGGACTGTCATTATCAAAACTCATTTTAGTTTGCTCTTATTTAAGATATAATTTTGATCTTGTTTTAATAATTTAAATATTCATTTGAATAGAAATATATGCACCATCAATCGTTTACATGTCCTTTGTTTAAACTAAATAACTATAAAGAATTGCAAGTAGCTAGCTAATTGTGGCCAATAATGAAGCTCGATCGTGACAACCTTAATAATAATATTTATGTATAAGTATAATAATAGATAAGTCACAATCATGGTGTTTAAATAAAATATGAAACCAAAGCATCGATATTCCTTTATAATTAAAATATTATTTAGATAGAGAGGTAAAGTAAACGAGCTAGCAAAAAATTGTACCACATCAATATATGTTGTTCAAGGAACAACATACATCGTTCAAATATGTTTTTCAAGTACTTGTTACATATTTAATTTGTACTCAAATATCACTTTATATTATATGCATCAAATTATTAATGGGGAGATGATTTATGCATAAACTTTTTTTCATACTTACCTAGAGTTTATGTTACTTTCTACACAAAAACCATTTTTTCTATTTTTATTTTTTGTAATAAGTAAACCAACCTCTTCAACAATCTGATGTTGACCTAGTAATAAGGATTCCTCAATTAATGACTTTTTATAGGTTACTAATTGATCATTATTTGGGTAAACATTTACTATATGATTAAAGAAATGTTTAAAAACGACCATGAGTTAGGTCTTGTATAATCATGAGCATAACTTTAGTCATCCTGAGAAGCTTTTATAATGAGAATACCCTTTAAAATAATAGTAAATGGATCTTTCTCTTCAAATCATGCAGGTTTTTCATGGGAACACAATTGACCGGGTGCTTAAGATTTTTGGGAAAAAATAATTTTCACAATTTATTTTTGAACATCATATCATGTGTAAGAATATGACAAGTAAAAGTAAAAGTATGGATACATATATGAGTGGGTAACGAAGGAAGCTTCAAACTCATACTTCTTCCGTATCACAATAAGTGATGAACTTTCTATTTAGGAATGTTTCATAATAAGTGATACACTTCAAAAGTTACCTTATTTGGTAAAAATGTGGGACACATCCTCCACTAACTATCTACTTAAATAAAGTGAAATTATTCTTATACCCTTACTTTTACTTTTAAAACTCATTAATATCACTTTATTAAAAAAAAAAAGTGAGACCCAACTTCCACTAACTATCTACTTTAATATATTTTAACCTTACTTTAATATTTTGCTTCAAAGAACGTGAAACTCCAAATGTATCACTTATTGTGATACGGAGGAAGTATTAAGCAAAGGGTGTGGTCACGGACCCCCTACCCAAGTCGGACGCCACCTCACTTCCGACCCCCGCCACCACACCGTCTGCCATGTTTAACCCCACCTCAAGTCGGCCATCTAACTTAAGCCACGAGCCAATGGGAGGAGAGAGAGTCTTTTGGGACCAACGGGAGGAGAGAGATAGTTATTTTAAGGGTATTTTGTGAGTGGGAGATATTTTGGTGGGTTACAAAGGAGTATTATTTGTTAGTGATGATAAATTGGGTATTTGGGGGTTTTAAATGTGAAATATGAAATAATGATGTGACGCATAAGTGACATAGAGGTGGCAGTCCGACTTAAGTGTAACACCCGTATTTTTAAAACATCGTTTAAATCATTTAAAATACATTTTTCCAATATTTGACATGTTGTCCAAAATACAGTTTAACAAAAACTTTAAAATCCATATCAGAGTTTACAAAAATACGGTGTCACCAAGTATATCAAAACCATAGGCAACGGGATCTACCTATGAGCTCCCGAGCTAAACATCTATAGGCCACTTCTAGTGTAACCTTCTATCACTTCAAACTTGTACCTGAGTACATAGCCACAAACAAACGTAGTACGTGAGACAAAATAGTCTCGTGAGATACATGGGTTTTAGACCCCAATATTAATAATCATTTCATAAATATATAAACATATATATATATATATATATATATATATATATATATATATATATATATATATATATATATATATATATATATATATATATATATATATATATATATATATATATATATATATATATATATATATATATATATGTATATATATATATATAATCCCACTACCGCCTAGTCACCCTATCGTGACTCTATCAATCTATGCTCTACTTGCAACCATATCTAACTATCGGGGTGCCCCCGAACTAGTTAGAAGAACAAACCTACCTAATACATAAACATATATGTACCAGAATTACGTTAACTTACTAACCGAAATCTATCGCCATTAGTAAGCTTCACATCAACTTATTAACCGAAATTCATCGCCGTTAATAAGCCTCAAGATACCGGCAAGAGGGATTCGCCCAATCTACCGATACCTGCCTTACTCGCCGGAATACGTCCAGTTAGCAAGACTACTACCGTGGATGAGTCGATGGGAATCCACCCAACTGCCCCTCATTCCACACCTCATGACCGGGGGTCCCCCGCATCATCACCTTATCTCAACATATCATAACTCGATGGTTATGTCAATCTAGCTCTCGGCTATCACGTCTTATCATCAAACAAGTTAGTTATTCAATAATAACTACATATAACTAGTTCAACATAGTATGAACGTACATGTGTGGTCCCACGGACCCGATCATAAGCAACCCACATTTACTTCTACCTCTATGACACTAGGAGGTCTATAATTGCTTATTTCATAAGATATATTCCTTATTCATCGATATCATAATATTTTTATCTTTCCATTGACTATAATACATAGTCATTACTAGTCACCTCATAATCATTTTCATATATATTCGTTCTTTACTTTTATTAGTAAGTCTTACCAATAGATATTCATTACTACAAAATCATCTCCAATTGCCTTACTAATACATATTTATTAATAAAGACTCAATATGCATTCTTTTACTCTTTGTCTTTATTATTATGGTTCACTAATAAAGATTCCATTATTACTTAGTTTATCATACTACTTCCAATATCATCAATCATATTTACCCTCAAATCCATCCATCATACTAGACATATTCTAGTATCACACCCTACATACTCTCGTACATTTCAATCACTATCTTTATCAAAATATTTATTAATAAAGACTCATAAATTATCATATGTATTATCAAAACTATTTGTTATATACTCAGTTTAAAAGTCTCATGTACTCACCTTAGCAGTGCTTTCCAGATCGCGTATGTTAACCCGAATCCTTGCTTCACAATTCGGTCAACCTTCCAAGACCTCACCAATTGCCTAATACAATAATCACAAGATTATCAACATCACATACTACTACTATTGTGTCCATCTATCTCTAGATAACACTTATTAACACATTTCCCCCAATTATGGTGATTTACCAAACCCTAGGTTAACCAACCCTTAAGATTCATACAAATCATAATCATACACTTGCTTCCTTTGATAATATACCATCTTTTAAGTGTATACAACACTTATATCACCATAACCCATAACCCCAAGAACTAGGGTTTCAAACCCATACATCAAAATACATAGATCTTAAGCTACGAAGATCAAAGAGTGAAGATATACCTTTAATCTTCAACTAGGAGTGAAATCTACCAAAGATTTGTGAAGAATCCGACCTCAATCAGTCCCCAAGCTCGAAAATCGCCAAAGAAGAAACTAGGGTTTTGATATGGCATCAAATGAGCCAAAACCCAACTTAAAGTTTCTCGACCATAGTTCACGACGCGAACTAAGTTCGCGTCGCTAACTTTCCCTTGCACGCGAACTTAGCGATCGTTACCCAAACGTGAACTACTTCACGCAAAAAAGCCCAACCTTCGGTAGACAGTTCCCGATCGTGATCTATACTTCGCGTCGCTAACTCCATGTGCAGCCAAGGCTGCACTTTTTATCCTTGTCTCGGCCCGGTTTCGTCCATAACTTTCTCATACGGTGTCCAAATGACACGAAACCAATTCCTACGTTCTCTAAACGATTTATCCTTATTTATCATAATTTTTATAAATTTATTTATAAATTTTTGGGTCGTTACAACTATCCACCCCTTAAAAGGATTCCGTACTCGGAATCACTCAAAAATTTCAAATCCACATTCTACCGAGTATTCATTCTCATTCTCCGATGGTTATTACCATCAACATTTTCCCATTTCAATTTAGCCAACCACATGTATATAAACATTCACTTAACCCTGATAGATCCGAACGGGTCAAAAGAATCAATCTTAGGCCTTTAATACCCAAACGGGTCAAGATGCCACAATTTGACCATAACGCTTCAAATCCTTTAACCGATCATTCTATTCACAAAACTATAACATGACATAACCATTACAATCATTTGATTGAATAAAAATCTAGCTTCGACCAAGTCGATATAATCCAACATTGTCTAACCCTTGACTTAAGAACAAAGTCAACTATACTTTAACATTTTCCCTTCTCGTTAAAGGTTTCATTAATCGTCCATTCCTTTACTATCATCTTTAATTTCATTATCTTAACAATAATCGTATGAACGGTTCCCAAAGTTCAACCCTAAACACCCAACGGGTCAAAGTCGCACAATACGACTATAACTCTTTTAATTATTCCATTAACCTTTTTCACGCATATACCATCGACACATTATGCCCTCAACATTCACTAATCGTTCATAACGGAAGTCAAAGCCCATCTTTGACCAAGTCAACCAATCACAAATTGGTCAACCTTGACTTTTGCGTGAAGTCAACCAAACTCTTTCGAATTAACAAATTTCATGCTCACGGGGCACCATCACTAATTTATCACTTCCGGTTCTACTCATTATTGTTCCCTTAACAATTGTCCCCGTTTTTCCACACTTTCAATTTCTCCCCAAATATGCGAGAGTCGTACATATACATAAGGTCACACCGAACTTTACCGAAACTTAACCATCATTTGGTCACTCATGCCATCGTTTAGTATTCTTTCAACAACTTTGCATCACATCGATTAGTTCTATAACTTTTATGCTCAATTATCGATATTAAATCTCCTACCGCGACACATTCCTCAATTTCATACAAGTTTATCATAACTTGATTACCAAATGATGATTTGCCCACTAGGAGTTTCTCTTTCCTCCTATTCTATGAATCGTAGGCATCTCCTACACATGCATGTCCTAAATGCAACCCGCATTTCAAACCAAATTCTCATTTACCATAACATAATAGCAATACTCATTAACCACATGGTTCTACATTCATCATATAAACACATAAACATATACACACACATAGATATACACACATATATCACGCCAATTCAATCTAAACACCTCTATTGTGCACATATACAAACATATGTATATGTCACCAATACCATCTATACATCTCTATTGTGCACATATACAAACATATGTATATGTCACACCAATACCATCTGGTATCCATCTTTTTACATCACGTAGCTTTGCTACTTTCTCACTCATTCAATCGCCCAATTATTCATCATGCATTCTAGCACCATTCACATAATATCACATTATCGTTTTCTTTCATATCTAACATGTTTCTCATTTGACATATTACTCAACGCGATCCACATGACACTACCTTTTCATCGTCATATGCCTTTGAAGGCCATCACATAATGCACATGCATTGTATCCCGCGGATAACTAATAAAATCTCGTTTCTCTTACACATTAACCTCCATTAACCGGTTCATTTTCTTATTACCAAATTTCCAAATCTTTTTGTCACTACGGGAGTAACTATCACTCTATTCCATTAACCATAACTCGCCGGTCATCCTGGTCATTCTTGAGTCAACCAATCGACTCTGGTCTACACTTGCAACCCATGACTTAGCACCCAATGGCCTAACACTCGATTTTCTACTTTCATACATCGTGGGACTTAGGACTATTCCTTTCCCGATCGTAGTCTTACACTACACTATGTCATACATTATCACGCTATTGCTATGACACTTTTACCGACAATCTTCTTCTCACCTTAGATTATCGAATCCATTAATCCGGTCACATAACTTGCTATGGCTATACGCCAACTTTTACTCAATTGTTTTCAACGATTAAATTTCGTCGTCCCCGACGCTTATTCTTTTCCACATATTTTCCATTTATAAATTCTAAGGTATCACTATACCTTAGTCATTCTTTCCTTTACCATTCGCGTATAATATTACATTACTTATCCGGATTCCCGCCGAACATCCAAATTCCATTTCCAAGGATCCTATTCCAAAAATTTTCATCCATACTAACAATTCTTATCAAGACTTAGTACTTCATTGTACTACTACACTTCTGTTAGAAATACTCACCATATCTCGTGTCTCATCCTTTATACTACATATTAGTATCAACCCTTATATCCTTACTACATGCGACACACTTGTCTATAATCCCTTCCAATACATACTCCCACGCACATCACTAACTGGGAAGACTATTCCCAAAAATAGATCCCCATGTCATACGACTCGTCTCAAATTTCTAAAAGCACCAATTCGTGCAACAACCAAACAATTAAGCCATAATCACATAATATCAATCTTCACCTAAGATCTCCGAGGTTGCATCATGAACCCCCCCCCCCCTCTAGATTTCCTTCCGGGAAGACTTCCCCTTTCAACTCACTCGCGAGTTCCTTTCACAACATATTCTACCGCACTCTCTTTCCCAAAGTTTCATACTACACGTTCCACCGTGTCAACGCCTCACCCTTTAATTATATGGATGTCAAACTCATCATATCGTTCCTTCTTCGCTTGCTACTCCCTAGCACTTGCTCAATCCTCCGAATCCACCAATCGTGACCTCCGGTTCAGAACTTCCGAATTACTCAACGGTTTTACATGCTATGAAAACCCTATACAACATCCTTCCATTTCTTCCGACTAGGTCTGGCTACCTTTTTATGTAGACACTTCCCACTATGGGATTCACCATTTGATTACTCTTCCTTCATATGGGTATTGGAATCATTCCACCTACCCTTATTTATTCAATTATTCAAAAATCTTGTTCATATCCTAATTCACAACTCTTTCCAATTTAATGGAGCTCGTCCACTTTTCAAATTCATTCCTTCTCCATACCAACGTATTCAACAAACAAGATTCAAACAGTCGACTCAACAGTCGAAAACAATACAATTAGATGAAAACATGGCATTTCTCATAGGAGTCGACCCTATCTTACCTATGCCCTACGGTCTCAAAAGACTTCACATTGCACTTTTCATAACAACTTCTATAGGTCCCCTAGGTTCAACCCTAAACTTAACATAAAGTCTCAAGGTCAACCTATCGATCTCAAGGAATCTTACATTCTTATTGCTACAGTCTAAGACTAGGATGAACATCCAACCTAATTCACTTAAACTATAGCTCTGATACCAAGTTGTAACACCCGTATTTTTAAAACATCGTTTAAATCATTTAAAATACATTTTTCCAATATTTGACATGTTGTCCAAAATACAGTTTAACAAAAACTTTAAAATCCATATCAGAGTTTACAAAAATACGGTGTCACCAAGTATATCAAAACCATAGGCAACATGATCTACCTATGAGCTCCCGAGCTAAACATCTCTAGGCCACTTCTAGTGCAACCTTCTATCACTTCAAACCTGTACCTGAGTACATAGCCACAAACAAACGTTGTAGGTGAGACAAAATAGTCTCGTGAGATACATGGGTTTTAGACCCCAATATTAATAATCATTTCATAAATATATATATATATATATAAACAATCCCACTACCGCCTAGTCACCCTATCGTGACTCTATCAATCTATGCTCTACTTGCAACCATATCTAACTATCGGGGTGCCCCCGAACTAGTTAGAAGAACAAACCTACCTAATACATAAACATATATGTACCAGAATCACATTAACTTACTAACCGAAATCCATCGCCATTAGTAAGCTTCACATCAACTTATTAACCGAAATCCATCGCCATTAATAAGCCTCAAGATACCGGCAAGAGGGATTCGCCCAATCTACCGATACCTGCCTTACTCGTCGGAATACGTCCAGTTAGCAAGACTACTGCCGTGGATGAGTCGATGGGAATCCACCCAACTGCCCCTCATTCCACACCTCATGACCGGGGGTCCCCCGCATCATCACCTTATCTCAACATATCATAACTCGATGGTTATGTCAATCTAGCTCTCGGCTATCATGTCTTATCATCAAACAAGTTAGTTATTCAATAATAACTACATATAACTAGTTCAACATAGTATGAACGTACCTGTGTGGTCCCACGGACCCGATCATAAGCAACCCAAATTTACTTCTACCTCTATGACACTAGGAGGTCTATACTTGCTTATTTCATAAGATATATTCATTATTCATCGATATCATAATACTTTTATCTTTCCATTGACTATAATACATAGTCATTACTAGTGACCTCATAATCATTTTCATATATATTCGTTCTTTACTTTTATTAGTAAGTCTTACCAATAGATATTCATTACTACAAAATCATCTCCAATTGCCTTACTAATACATATTTATTAATAAAGACTCAATATGCATTCTTTTACTCTTTGTCTTTTTTATTATGGTTCATTAATAAAGATTCCATTATTACTTAGTTTATAATACTACTTCCAATATCATCAATCATATTTACCCTCAAATCCATCCATCATACTAGACATATTCTAGTATCACACCCTACATACTCTCGTACATTTCAATCACTATCTTTATCAAAATATTTATTAATAAAGACTCATAAATTATCATATGTATTATCAAAACTATTTGCTATGTACCCAGTTTAAAAGTCTCATGTACTCACCTTAGCAGTGCTTTCCAGATCGCGTCTGTTAACCCGAATCCTTGCTTCACAATTCGGTCAACCTTCCAAGACCTCACCAATTGCCTAATACAATAATCACAAGATTATCAACATCACATACTACTACTATTGTGTCCATCTATCTCTAGATAACACTTATTAACACATTTCCCTCAATTATGGTGATTTACCAAACCCTAGGTTAACCAACCCTTAAGATTCTTACAAATCATAATCATACACTTGCTTCCTTTGATAATATACCATCTTTTAAGTGTATACAATACTTATATCACCATAACCCATAACCCCAAGAACTAGGGTTTCAAACCCATACATCAAAATACATAGATCTTAAGCTACGAAGATCAAAGAGTGAAGATATACCTTTAATCTTCAACTAGGAGTGAAATCTACCAAAGATTTGTGAAGAATCCGACCTCAATCAGTCCCCAAGCTCGAAAATCACCAAAGAAGAAACTAGGGTTTTGATATGGCATCAAATGAGCCAAAACCCGACTTAAAGTTGCTCGACCATAGTTCACGACGCGAACTAAGTTCGCGTCGCTAACTTTCCCTTGCACGCGAACTTAGCGATCGTTACCCAAACGTGAACTACTTCACGCACAAAAGCCCAACCTTCGGTAGACAGTTCCCGATCGTGATCTATACTTCGCGTCGCTAACTCCATGTGCAGCCAAGGCTGCACTTTTTCATCCTTGTCTCGGCCCGGCTTCGTCTATAACTTTCTCATACGGTGTCCAAATGACACGAAACCAATTCCTACGTTCTCTAAACGATTTATCCTTATTTATCATAATTTTTATAAATTTATTTACAAATTTTTGGGTCGTTACATTAAGTGACCACACCTACCTCTTAACAAAGATTAAACAAAAGCAAGGGTGAGTTTGACAAAGAGTGTGTGAATTAGATTTACATTGTTCTTACGATAATATTGATGTTAAAAAAAGTGGAGGAATTAAATTCAAATAACTTAAAAATTAAAACATATAACAAAATAAATTAAATAAAAACAAACAAACAAAAACACTAATGAAAATAAAAATATTACATTAAGTTAAAATAAATATTACATAATATAATTTTAAAAGGCATAGATAAAATTGAAAAGTGTGTGACATCTCATAGTTTATCTTTAGAACGTGTAATAGTTATAGTGGAATTGTAAGGATCACAAACTCTTATCCAAAAATGGTTTAGTATATATGGTTTAGGATTTTGTGTATAAAACCATAATAATGACTATTTTCAAAGTAAAAGACCATAATCGTGTGAACTTTAAGTAATAAGTGAATAAATCATTAAGCACATAGTCATCAGAAATCTGTGCTTTATTATCGAACCACGTCATTTATCTATTTACTCCATAATTATCATTAAGTTGATACATTTAGATAGTGTATCTATGAGTGTTAAAAATCCAATTAAAACAACTATTGCAACATTATCAAAGGATAATTCTTATTATCTACGATCAATCAATAGATAAAAAATCATAATCAATATTGGTTATGACGATTCCACAATAATTAATAGAATGATGAGTGGTAAAGAGAAAAAAAAAATGTTGTAAATATGGTGATGAATGAAAACCAAGTTTAGTGGGATAATTGGAGACAATGGCATAGTGACACCCATCATCGTAGGAGCTCACCACTTTATGATTCTAAAAGCTTTACTTATTATATTCCATGAAGTTTCAAACTTTATACTAAACTAAGTAATTAAAATAATAATTGATCCCGAATCCGAATTAGAGGAATAACAAACCTATCACAAAGGTGCATTAACTTCTCTAAAAGCTCTCATTCTTATTTGATCTTTTGCATAAAAATATGAATCTTTATAGGGGTTTTGCTCCTTTTGCTTTTTATCGTAAAATGTTTAACGACTACAGACAACAATTTAAAAAAAAAAAAAATTACACAACTTTTAGATCATACACCATAGTGTAATATACAATCATCTTACTACTTACTAATGCATTTAGGCCTACCTCTTTTAGTAAGTTTAAGGGGCTCCTTAATTTTAAGTTTAAGGAGATTTCTACTTTTAGTAAGTTCTTTAACTAAAAAAATAAAGTGTGACTTACAAGATTCAAACACAAGACCTCTCCTAAGTAGTCACTATATGTTAACCAATTGCTATAACTTACACTTTATTTCAAACCACCAACACTAAATGCAATAGCCTGTAATTCCGAGCATTTGACAACAACACCTTATATTTCCGGAAGTCAATTAATGTACCTTTTCGGTTTCGGTTTGTATTTCCGGGAAAAAAAATATAATAGGCTGTAATTCCAAGCATTTGACCTGCCCTTATATTTACGGAAGTTAATTAATTGAGCTTTTCGGTTTCGGTTTGTATTTCCGGAAATTAATTAATTGACCTTTCTTACCATCTTTTATTTCCGTTTTGCTTTTTATTTCTGAAAATTATCTTACCATCTTTTATTAATCCGTTTTGACCTTTCTAACCATCTTTTATTTCCGAGCTACGTTTTTATTTTCGACCACAACCTACACATAAAAACAACCTACACATAAACACGATGCTACAAATCAGGCGACGTTTTACCCATGACATATGCCCCGGTTAAATTGTTGCTTACAAGATTCGAACACAAGACCTTTTTCTAAGTACAGAATGTGTGTTAACCGATTGATCTAAATGACACTTTATTTTAGAACAAATAAACAACCAACTTTAAATAGAAAACATATTGTATCGAACTTTCCATGATCAAGGTATTTATTTGTGTGCTCACATATTCTTTAATTATAATCCTTAAGTTTGTTGAACTTGAATGTATTATTATGTTCAAGATGATAATGAATACTAATTGCAATTTTTAAAGACGGAAAAAATCATTCATTTGCGCAATTATTACCGTGTAAACGAACAACACTTGCTCGTCACGGAATATAATTTCTGGCTACCCGCCCCCGCATTGCGCGGGTACCCTGCTAGTACTAAATAGAGCGAATTACATCTAAGGTCCCTGTGGTTTACCACTTATTGCAGCCACAATCCTTAAACTTCATTAAGTACATTGGGAGTCCCTGGTGTTGCCACTTTGTTGCACCCTTAGTCCCTGAAGCAAACGGACATTAATTAAAGTCGTTAAATCCCCCATGTGCACATCACTTGATGGGTAGTATGTTAATTGTCCACACCTTCCTCATACTTGAACCCGAGTAAATTACACGGAAGGTCCCTATGGTATACTACTTATTACAATCTTAGTCCCTGAACTTCATTTATTACACCGGAAGTCCCTGCTGTATACACTTTGTTACACACATGTAAGCCTGTAAACGAACCAAACGTTCAACGAATCGTTCGCGAACCGTTCGGCCGGAGTTCGTTTATGTTCGTTCGTTTAGCTAAACAAATGAACATAAACAAGATTTTGTGTTCGTTTTGTTAAACAAACGAAAACGAACAAAGTCCCGTTCGTTCGTTTATGTTCGTGAACATCCGTCGTGTTCGTTTGTTAGTGTTCGTTTGAGTTTGTTTATGTTCGTTTGTGGCTGTTTGTGTTTGTTTCATGTTCGTTTGTGTTTGTTTATGCTTGTTTTTTGTTCGTTTGTGTTCGTTTCGTGTACGTTTGTGTTTGTTTATGTCCGTTTGTATTTGGTTCGTGTATGTTTGGGTTTGTTTATTTTCGTTTGTGTTCGTTTATGTTTGTTACCCTAGTTCATGAACCGTTCGTTAACATTAAGTTTTTTTAACAAACATAAACGAACACAAACGAACATAAAGAAACACATGTTTGTTACCCTACATGTGTGTAATAAAGTGTATACACCAGGGACTTCCGGTGTAATAAATGTAGTTTAGGGACTAAGGCTGTACTAAGTAGTATACCACAGGGACCTTCCATGTAATTTACTCGGGTTTAAATATGAGGAAGGGGTGGACAATTACCATACTACCCATCATGTGATGTGCACATGGGGGATTTAACGACTTTAATTAACGTCCGTTTACTTCAGGGACTACGGGTGCAACAAAGTGGCAACACCAGGGACTCTCAGTGTACTTAATGAAGTTTAGGGACTATGACTGCAATAAGTGGTAAACCAAATGGACCTTTTAGATGTATGTCGCTCTACTAAATAATGATTGTTGTAGATGTAATAAAAGTTCTGATGTAAAAATACCTCTATTTAAAAATGATGCCGCATTAATGATATCAATATTATATAAGGTATTATACGTGAATTTTCACGTACTATAACCTATATAAAACAGAGTTTTTTTATACAGTCAAATAGTTTGTAGGGTTTTTTATTATAAAATTTATGTCATAGACTTGATTTTTAATGGGTCACTCACGCAAACACTCATGCCCCGATGATTTTTTTTCCTAGACCCGGTGAAATTTTTCCTAACGATATTGACGAGATCTTCAGAGAAATTTTTTGCACCGAATTTAATTTTTAACCTTGACTACCAGATTGTGCAAGAGTGTATGTGTTCTATAATTACCAATTCGACTCGCTGTTTGATTAACAAAATGAAATGAGTCAATTATCTAAATAATTCAAAAACTTTGAATGGACCTGGTCATTAATAATAATAAAAAAGCTTGTTTGGTAAATTTACTCAATGAATAATTTAAATAATAGGAAATTACCAAATTATCTTAGTTTAACCTTTTTACTATAGTTATCTAATTTATAGCACTTTAACTATACTTTTCTACCCTTTAGGTTATTCATATTAAATATTACGGTTTTATATTATACAAATCAAGTACGTTGTAATGTATCGAGTATCCTTGGAGGTTGGGTTCGATGGGATCAGTGTCGACATCATCTGTTTTGCAAAGAGGACAAAGAAGATTATTATCAAATGATCTATTACTTCTATTTACTAATTTCACATTTAATTTAGATATTTATATTTATTAAATGAGTAAGAAGGTAAATAGTACGATTTAATATGAAACAACATTGTATCGCAACAAATAAAGTAAAAATGCAAGTGCTTTTAGTGTGCTCTATACAAAACTAGCAGGGTACCCGCGCAATGCGGCATCGGGTACCCAGAAACCATATTTCGTGGCGATCAAGTGTTGTTCGTTTACACGTTAATAATTGTTGCTAGAAATAAATAATTAAACGGAAATGTGGATTTTGGTAAGAGTTGATGATTTACAGCGTCGTATATTTAATGTTATTGGGTAAAATGGTTTTCGAGTAACAGACTTTTGTTATTAAGTGTGGGTGGTGTTACCAAAGTGTAATGTATAGCAAGTGGTTAACACATAGTGATAAGTTGGGAGAGGTCTTGGGTTCGAATCTTATTAGCCGCGATTTTTTTTAAGGTAGAGAACTAACTAACAAAAGTGGAAATGTCCTTAAAATCAAGTTTAAGGAGCTCCTTAAACTTGCCTAATGAGGTAGGCCTAAATGCTTTATATAGTACTCCCTCCGTCCCATTTTAAATGTCCAGTATACTATTTTAATTTGTCCCACAAAGAGTGTCATTTCCTAAATTTCAACCAATCAAAAAACATTTAAGTGGGAAAGAGAAAATTTGATTGGTGACATTATATAATTAATGCACTTTTCTTAAACTGTGTGCTTTTTTGTAGTGGACAATTAAAGTGGGACGGAGGGAGTAGTAAGATTAGTTAACCGTATGATGTACAATGATTCAAAGATAAGGACTTGCATTATTGATAGTTAATTTATGAGAAATGATATTTAGTCCTACCACTTAGACCTACTCATAGGCCTACCCACTTGATAGGTTGACATGTGTATTCCACTAATTCTCTCTCCTAATATTATCTTTTGATTTTGACACGTGTCTTCATCTAATGAGTAGGCCTATTAGTAGGTCTAGATAATAGGCCTAAATACCATTACTCTTAATTTATTTATTTTCTTCAAGGCAGTTATTGCTCTGTTATTAACTACACGTCTACACCCCATTCTGAAGGTGACTAGGCAATACCCTTTAATAAATGAATGTTATTTATAACAATTTCTAACCCCCGACAATTTTTAGTGTGATCATCAGTTTTGCAGGTAGCTTGAAGACATCATAGATGAACTCTATGGTTACAATGAGGTATTTTTGTTCCTAATAGGGATTGAATGTAGACCTACGAAGTTCATTTTTTTGGAAACCGAACCCCATCCCGCTCTTGTAGTTAATAAATATAATCGTTAATACTAAGTATTAAATAAGAGAGGTATGCTGTCAGGATCGAATAACTCGAATAAGTTATTGAATCACAGATCTACTAACAAGAGAAGTTACAGCGGATTAACACTCTTGTTATTTGATTAAGAACAATGAAAACTGTAATCGAATAAGAACAATAATAAGAACACAGTTATCACAAAAAGCTTCAATGTATATTGATTAAATCGAACAATACACACGTGCGTTTACAATTCGTAAGGAACTATATATAATAGTCCTTGAAGCCTAAATTATTAACCTAGTTATTCTAGGAAACGATTACAATTGATTTACAACAGATAAACATTCCATAACAAACTATACGAAAATCTCGAACATGATCAGCACCAAATATAGACATCAGTAGTAATGGCCATCGTCAGTAGTAAACTCGAGATCAGTAGTATTTCGTGTTTCTGCCCCATCAGTACTATTTTCTATAATTATTGATCAGTACTAACTGCAGCATCAGTACTAAAATGTTTATTTCCCAACATATGCTAATAGATCCAAATTCAGTTTCTAGTTTCTGTTTTTATTAGTATAATTTATAATTCGTAGATGAAGCTTAAGTGCCCAACATTGTGGAGGTCGGAGGAAGCAGTGCCGTAGGCTTCAAGTGCGGTCATTTCAATGACTCAGTACAAATGCACATTGTAAGTCATTAATAGAACTGTTTCTCTGAAGATGCATTATTTCTTTGTTTAATGGAAAAAAAATTAATAATTAAATGGTAATTCTTTTGAAGAGATTAAGTTTCGTTGTTATTGCTTATGAATCAATGGTGTTATTCCAGTATATCACTGGCAATCCTTCGTGAGTGCGGCACGCACCTTTTTGTTTGTTTCGGAGTCGTCAAGTCATGCATGTAGTGTATTTTTTCAAGTTTATTAAGATTGACTTGGATCATTTTTGTCTTTAGATTATGGACGATGCAAGTTTAAGTTGAGATTAGGAGTTAAAAGTCTTAGTTATTTTCATATGTGTTGTATTTTGATTCAGGGTCTTTCTAACATGTGCGCTCTAGACACATATTGAGGTGCATTAATTCACTTATAATTTCCTAATAAAGTGTTATTAAACATTAATAAAGTTTATACGTTTTATTTTGAAGAGATGTACTCAATGCATTTTTTTTTGTTTTAATAGAAAGATGGTGCTATTTAATGCACCCTAACATGTGCCTAGAGAACACATATTAAAAAAACTCTTAATGGGTTTTACCAATAACGTTATGTGCCAAACCCTCACATCAACTCAAACATTCAGATTTTTAACATGACATCAACTAACACTAAACTCAACTGGTACACACATGTAAACCTTACTATTTTTCTTAATATTTTATACATAAAGTACATTAAAAAAATAAATAATAAAATCATTACCCATAAATCTCTTCTCTCAACCCTTCGGATATCCAACCCAAAGTGCCAACTGAAGGGAAGAGAAGTGCTCGTTAGCACTACTCTTAGTAGTTAGTAAAGACTTTGCTAATTTTGAAGTCAGTTCGACTCGACTAGATACAATAATTATGTATAAATACATATTTGTTACCGAATAGTTTAGGAGTTGGCTCTAATATAATTAAAAAAGAAATTGGAAGAATGCCGAAGGAAAATGACCGAATGGCCATGGCCCATATAATCTTCAAACGGTGTATATTATCATATAACATAACTGGTCCGGCTTTTTAGTTTTAATGCGGCTAGTACTTAGTTTTCCAAAATACAAGTTCAAAATATATTTTTGAAATGTATTACATTAAAGAGAATTTTGGTAGACCTCGTTTTATAAACGTGAATGTGTGAATCAGTGACAATATGAAAACCAAAATATTGTGGGACGTAGGGAGAGGTGTTGTGGTCCTTGTATTTTAATAATAACTCAAATAAAGAATTGTAAAATTGGACCCATTGGGCTTAATAAAAGAAAAAGGGTCCAAATATGAACGACTTATAATGTTAAAGAAAAATAGCCCACTCTCTATTGAAAAGAAAAATAGCCCATTCTACATTGGAAAAGGGTTTTCTGACTACCAACCTAACATGTGTGGGAAAGTCTCTGAAATTCCAACAAGCACGAAGTATATATGGAAACTTCAAAATAGGAGAAAAATCATGGGTCTTTAGAAAGAAAAACTCCACTATATTAAATTTTATAATCATGTAAATTAATCTCTCAAGCCAACCCCAAATACACCCATACTATCCAAAGATTTAACTTATCACTTGCTACTATACACAAGAGATATGAGAAAGAAAATATCAAATACTAAGTATATATTTAACAAAACTATCTTCTTTATATGTAGTTAATTTTCCATCAACATGTTGTCTACCTACTAACTTTCTTAATCCGGTTACAAATTTCACACACTAATTAAATGGAATTTCTTTAGTTCAAATAACTAGAATAAAAGTCCGACAAAAGCTGACCTGACCCATGTCTTAATCCTCCTTTTTTTTGGGTCCTACTAAAGAAACTCTTCAATAATCTTGGAAAATGTGAAAGTAAAGAAGAAGCAGAGGAAGTGACGTCTAAGAGCGGTGCCAATGGTGACGGAAACTGACGCCGTCAGTTTCTGCCAACTCAGCGCCACGTCAGCATACAAACTAACTAACACTAAACTGACGTACCCATGCCAACAGCACTCCGTCACTTCACCAACTTTAATTAATTAACTTTCTTTTTAATTAAAATAAAAATATACAACTAATTAAAACATATAACTAATTAAATTAAATTTCATTAATTTAAAAATACATTACATAAAAAAAAAAGACATTAATTAAAAAAAATTAATTAAAAAAAATAGAAGGTGAATGTGGTGTAAAAATAGACGAAATGAGAGGATATTTATAGATGTAAAAAGTTTTATTTTTTTTAAATTTTTTTTTGAATTTTTTTAATAAATTACCATTTAATTTTAAATATTATCATTTAAAAAAAAAGAAAAAAAAAAGAAAATCATTTACTTTCTCCGTCTCTTTCTCCGTCTCAATTCCGGCGAGCCAAACCGGCGGACCCAACCGGCGGGGCCGTGCCAACGGTCGCCACAACCGGCGGGCCAACCGGCGGGCGTCGGTTGCCCCCGTTGGCACCAGTCTAAACCCCAGATTTTCCAAGAGGGTCCCATATATTTAATCAAGTGATTACATTAAATGTTTGGAAGTATGAGATTATAATACTTAATAATTAATCTTCATTATCAATAATATTTTTTTCAGTTAACAGTAAGTAAAATCTAGGTGTGAGCATTTCGATCAAAAAACCGAACCAACCGAAATTGTCGGTTCGGTTTCGGTTTTGAGAATTAATCGTTTTCGGTTTTGATTCTATCGGTTTCGGTTCGGTTTGGTTCAGTCTTCGGAAAAGGATGAACATTTTGCCTAAAAAAATCGAACCGATACCGAACCGAACCAAAATCGTTAACATGTTATCGGTTCGGTTTCGGTTTTGAAAATTTATCAATATCGGTTTCGGTTCTATCGGTTCGGTTCGGTTTTTGGATCGAGCTCACCCCTAGTAAAATCCAATGTGTTTAAAATATTGAATTGAACCGGTTAATGCTCTAAAAATAATGGAATTGGTCGGTTGTATTTGATTACAATAGTATTTAGTATTTATGTTGAATTGGTTATATAAAATGTACATAAATGTTTAAAACCTAATAAGTACAGGACAAATAATAGTTAGTTTTTCGTATTTTTTTAAAATATAAAAAGTTATATTGCTTTTTTATATTTATTGGATTTTTAATGGAATAATAGTTAGTTTTTTTGGTTGTGTAGAAAAATAATAATATTTTTTTTTAACCAACCAATATGTTATGATTTCAAATCCTGTTGGAGATATATAAGCACTCGTTTGAAATATATGTATATTGGAGTTTATTAGCAAAATGATGTTATGAAAATTAATATTTACCAAACAAGTCTAATTTGAAAACTATATACTAAACACGTGTAATTATTTGAAAGATATATGCATATTGGAGTTTATTACCAAAATGCTTCCGATGAACATTAGCATATAATAATTTCATAACACTATTTTGGTAAAATATGAAAGTTTCTAATTTATTTATGATATATTAATCCTTTCATTCAATAGATATTTATAAACATTAGTATATAATAATTTTATAATATATATAAGCTAAATAAATTTTAAAAAAAAAAACGTTGTAACAATACACTTAGTTTTATACTAAACGTCATACTTAGAGAAAAACACATTTTTATGAGAAAAATATTAAAAAGACAGTTAATAACATTTTAATTACTAATTATTAGAATAATTGAACTCTTTCAAATTTAATCATTATATTCATTAATCTTTCCAATCATTATTCTTTCCAACCAATTTACAATCATTTTGTTTTTACTATGGAGTGAATTTAGAGTAACCCTTTTTTTTCATTATTTACTTGTCAAATATGTACAACGGTCATTGTTAAAACTCAGAAAACTTTAAATTCAACACTTATTCACATTCTATATTTATTTAACTTTTTTATAAGATTATTAGTAAAAGTGATAAAACGTAATCATATTCATCATGACTTATACGAAGTATGAAAATACTAATTTTGACAGATAATCAATTAGTGGTACTAATATAAATAAATAAACATGGTTAAGATAGAAATCTTTTGTAAATCACCTAAAAATTGTCTACCAATAAGCATGGACCCCTCGTGCCATCCCTTTTTGGTTACACTTTCTTCTCATGGAACAAGATTCCATATCAACAAATTTGGACTTTAGTCTCTAGAGCACTACAAAAGAAAGAGAAAAAAAAACAGAAAATGTTTTTTTTTTTTTTTTTTTTAAATTAATTCCACAATCCCATTAAAAATTCCAACAAAAATCATACAATCACGTGAAATTTGCATCAACCAAACCACCATCTTAATTATCATGTAAATTATGTTGTTGTTCTTGTGGTTGATGATGTGACACTTCTTCCGCTTGTGGTGGCGCTTCTTCCGCCGGATTTTCCGGCGGCACGGCGGCGCCGGCAGCAGCTTCTTCATTTGACGAGACATTGCTCCCGCTGCTCTCCACCACCACCACCACCGGCACCGGCACTGTCTCCCGCCGGGGAGGAGGGCCGAGCCTGCCGTCGATACACGTGGCACATTTGGTCTCTACCCACCCTTCAAAGTCGTATTGGCCGTGACCCATTATCCTCCGACCCGAACAAAGCCTGCCTATCATTACAGCCACCACACTTAATACCATAATCACCGCTAGAGCTCCGATTACGGGTCCCACTGACCCGTGACCCGAATGAGATTTGTAGGCTTGTTCTTGGATTACCGGAGGGAATGGCGGCGGTTGTTGTTGTGCCGGATCTAACGTCGGCGTACTTGACATTGTTACAATCTCAAAATGCAAACTTGGTTTCAAGAATCTTTGTAAAAACACAATCTAAAAAAAACCCAAATTTCAAAATCTTCACATTGAAGGTGAAATTCCGAGAGAATGATGAGCTAAATCATGAAACACAAGGTGGATTTTCAAGAATCTTTCTCAAAACACAGAAAAATAAGGTGAAATCAAGAAAAACACATGAGGAAACTTGACAATGGGTTTTCAAGAATCTTTCACACAGTGTGTGTGAATTCCCAAAAAAGGGCGAATTTCAAGCTGAATGAAGAAACCCATATTGGGTTTTCAAGTGTGTAAATTTCCCAAAAAGAAGAGAGAAATGTGAGCCAAATCAAGAGAGATTCAAGAAATCTTCACATTTGTGTGTGTAAAAGTCCCTAAATAAGAGAGAAGAATCAAGAAATGCAACAATTGAATTTGCAAGAAAGTTCACATTGAATGTGTGGATTGGTGGTAGGGATGGGGTGGGGTGGAGGGGAGGTCCAATTAAAGTGAAGTGAAGTTGGGCATCTAAGGACATGTTATGGTACAGTATGAGTGGTGATATGAAGAGGGTATTTTGGGGGTGTACAAAAGTTATTTCATGATTGAAGGGGTGAAAAAGACAACATAAGGACTAATTTGAGACTTTTATGTTCTACTTTTGTTCGTAATCACATGCTGTAAAGCTTCATTTATAACCTTTTTAAGTTCCAAGGACCATAATTTAGGGGTACTACAGATCAGTCAAAGTAACTGTGATTTTGACTTTATTTCCCTGAATTATTTTCCATTTAATTCTAGTCTTTAGTGCTCTCTTGATGACATAGCCTAATCAGGTATCTTAAATAAAAGGTGCTACATAGTCCATGGTTCCCAATTTGAAACTATAACTTGTGGGTACAGGTCCAAAGAATCAAACAAAAATTATTGTGATATGATATCTCTAAGCAATAATACAACGTTATTTTAGAGGAAATATCAATCACATGTGAAGGGACGGTATTCTGTGTGGTTATTGACTCCACAACGTTCACTTTTCTAATGTGATTTGTACTCGTCCATGACTGTGGCCACTACCTCACCATAAAAGGTTAAATGCAGGGGTCCATGACCCTTCACGCCGTCGTCATATACCACATAAGATGCCCAGAAATTATCCATACTCATCAGCTTAATAAAAAAAATTGTTATACAAAGATTTGTGATGGTGAATATAAAAGGAAACAGTTTGACAAGCTTTTTGGATCTTATTATATGCACACATACTCCAATTTTCTTAATCTGTTAACCTTGTTCATATAAAGTTGTTACTTTCTGTTAGGCTACTGGGTGTGGGTCTTGTGGACCAAACCATTTTAAATTTTTCATATAATAACATGGTATATGTGTCTCAAGTTACCTAACCTAACGATTCTCTAACCATAGGTTTATAGGGTTTCTATGTAGCAAAATGTAGCCATTGGTTGGTATTAATATGATCATGTTGTTTGTGATGATCATATTCATGTGATTATCCAATTTTATATGTATTTGCGTTTTATGTTAAGTGCATGCTTATGTTTATATGATATACGTTATACGAAATGCGTAATCATATTGCTCTCCATTCCATCTTATGTCCCCTTTGTGAAACCGAGGTAGAAATATATAGTGGATAACTGTTTCGTTAGCTGCTATATGATGAAACGGGTTAATTTGGCCTAATATTTTCAATTTGTGGCATATTTACCCTTTTTGTTGTTCAAACTTATCTGAGTTCTTAGGTGCCAACTATGTTCCTAATATGACTTGTTATAGCATTATTCTTTGATTTAAACTAAAAAGTAATTATTATAGTAGTATTTTTTTTAAGAATTTTCATATACTACATCCGTATCAAAATAAGTGATACACTTTCTATTTAGAGGTGGAACAAAATAATTGATACACTTTTAAAACTTACCTTATTTGGCAAAAAAGTGGGACTCATTCTCAACTAACTATCTACTTTAATAAAGTAAAATTATTCTTTTACCCTTACTTTTACTTTTAAACATCATTAATTTCACTACATCCAAAAGAAGTGGGACTCATTACCCACTAACTATCCACTTTATACTATTTTAAATCACTTTCTAATCTTTTGCCTCAAAAACCACAATTTCTCACTTATTTTGATACGGATGTAGTATAATTTATTTAATGGAAATTGACCAATCAATTATCTTTTTTTCAAATAAAAAAGAGAGAGTGGTGGAGTTTTGTATGTTAATGTAATATCTTGAAAAGCGTATATAGGGAATCTATGTGTCCATCAGTTGGCAGTCCCTGACCTCTCACAGAAAAGGAACAACTCTATCATATTTTATTCTTTTCTCCAATTCTTTAAACCGGAAAAAAAGCAAGATTAATTTTTCTTTTAATTTTATAATTCTTATTCATTTAACGTAGATAATACAAACTATACGGAGAGTATGAGGCTGTCTCGACTCATCATAAGGCACATGATTCGTTACAATGTCTCTATCCGAATAGGCAATGAAGGACAAAGATCACGAGGTTACACCATATCATGATATCAAGGATATGAGATGCACTCCCAAATATATGTCAATGAAATCGAATGTGTGTCTTAATACCAAGCAAAAAAAATAAAAAATATAGCATGAGAAATTTGATTGTTAAGTGAGTTTTCATGGTTATAGACTTATAGTGTTGGTATATATAGGCCTTATAGTGTTGGTATATGTGGAAGAGAATTCTCCTTCGTATATTATTCTTGTACATGTCTTCCTATTACAATATGATACATTATATAGGACTACCTACAGCAAACATCCCATAAATACATAAGCTATACAAAGAATATATATCATGACTAAGGAATGTACATAATACTTTCTATGATAACCGATTTCCTCAATAATATCCACCGATACTCTTCTACACTCCCCCTCAAGGTGGAGAATGTATATTTTCCATTCTCAGCTTGTCCAGAGATCTGTGGAATATATTTTTGCATACCGCTTTAGTAAGCATATCTGCTAGTTGTTCTTCAGAGTGTACGAATGGCAGCTTGATCGTTTTTTTCTCTAGGTGATCTTTTATGAAATGTCGATCAATCTCTATGTGCTTCGTTCTATCATGTTGTACTGGATTATTTGCGATTTTAATGGAAGCTTGATTATCACAATACAGGCTCATTGGTTCATTTACTTTGATTCCAAGATCCCGTAGGATCCTTTTAATCCATAGCAGCTCGCATACGCCATGTACCATACAGCGAAACTCAGCTTCAGCACTTGACCTTGCCACCACGTTTTGTTTCTTACTTCTCCATGTAACCAAATTACCCCACACATATGTGAAGTAACCTGAGGTAGACTTCCCGTCCGACTTATCACCGGCCCAATCTCCATCTGTATATCCATGCACCCCTTGACTGTCATTTTTTCCAAAGAACAGTCCCTTTCCCGGACATGATTTTAGATACCGAAGGATTCTATATACGGCTTTCATGTGATCTTCATTTGGTGCATGCATGAACCTGCTTACGATACTTACGGCATACGCTATGTCTGGACGTGTGTGGGCTAAGTAAATCAGTTTTCCTACTAGCTTTTGGTATCGTTCTTTATTGGCGGGTACTTGACCGGTTTGTAGGGTTAAACCATGATTAACTTCAATCGGGGTTTCTGCAGGTTGACAGTCAATCATGCCTGTTTCCGCTAGGAGATCTAGGACATACTTCCGTTGGCACATAGTGATGCCTTGTGGTGATCTTGCCACTTCAATGCCCAAAAAATACCTTAACTGGCCAAGGTCTTTAAGTTCGAATTCTCCAGCAAGGACTGCCTGAAGCCTTTTAATTTCTTCGGGGTCATTGCCGGTTACTACCATGTCATCTACGTATACTATTAGAGCTGTTGTTTTTTCTTTCTTCGTTTTTACAAAGAGAGTGTGGTCTGCATCACTTTGTTTGTACCCCACAGTCTTCATAAAGTTTGAAAAACGACAAAACCAGGCTCGAGGAGATTGTTTCAATCCGTACAAGGCCTTTTTTAGTTTGCATACTTTGTTCCCACAATTTATTCCCGGAGGAGGATCCATATAGACTTCTTCTTCAATAGTGCCGTTGAGGAACGCGTTTTTTACGTCAAACTGATGCAACGGCCAATTCTTATTTGCTGCAATCGATATGAGTATTCGAATCGTATTGATTTTCGCCACCAGAGCAAATGTATCCCCATAATCTACCCCGTATTTTTGCGTATACCCTTTCGCAACCAATCTCGCTTTATACCTTTCAATCTTTCCTTCGGCATTTAGTTTTACAGTGAATATCCACCGGCATCCAACCATCTTCTTTCCTTGGGGTTTCGAGACAACTTCCTAAGTTCCACTTCGTTGTAGAGCATCCATCTCATCGTTAACTGCTTTTTTCCATCTCGAGTCTTTTAAGGCTTCGTGTATATTCTTAGGAATGACTACCGTTGACAGCTCTTCTATCATGGTTCTTTGCGGTTTTCCAAGCTTGTGGGATGACACATAATTATTGATAGGATACTTGGATCCCGTCTTGAGTTCCGGTTGGTATTGCTTCTTGGGGATTCCCCGATTTCTTCTTACGGGGTACCTAGTTTCCGCATTTTCTTCCTGTGGAACATCAACGTCAGGTGTAATAGATATGGGAGTAGATGAATTACCTTGCGATGGATTTGGATCAGTTTGCGATGGATATTGCGACGGATCCGGATCTGGAGTCGGGTCGGGCTCGACCGTTTGTGGTATTGAGGCAGGTGTACTATCTTGAGGTGGTTCTTCATCTCTTATATCTTCATCTACATTTCCGTTATCGTTACATTCCGTTTCATTTTCTTTTTCTATTTCTTCTTCTAGGGTGTTTTCATCTTTAGACATTGTTATTACCTCCCCCTGAGGGAGACACCCGGTGTTGAAGAATGAGACATTTTCGTGGAATTTTACGTCTCGAGTTACATACATCTTTTTTTCTTTGGGGTCATAGCACCTATAGCCTTTCTTGAATTCTACATATCCAAGAAAGACACATCGGGTTGCTCGTGGTTCTAGTTTTCCGGTATTGTGATGTACAAAAGCCGTACATCCAAATATACGTGGTTCGAGATTTGGGCCAATTGGAACATTTAATGTTTCGTGCAACTGTTGTAGAGGGGTTTTAAAATCAATAACTCTTGATGGAGTTCTGTTCATGATGTAGGCAGCAGCCCGAACCGCCTCACCCCAGTATTGTCTTGGTACGTCCATGTCGAATAAGGAAGCCCTTACAATCTCTAATATTTGTTTATTTCTTCGTTCCGCCAACCCGTTTTGTTGTGGTGTGTTTGCACACGACATTTGATGTCGAATTGAGTTTTCTTCACAAAACTTTTTCATCTCTTGATTGATGTATTCTCCTCCGTTATCAGATTGGAGTACCATAATGTTACTTTGGTATTGTGTTTTCACCAACCTGTATAATTCTTGAAAAGCATTACATACGTCTCCCTTATTTTTTAAGAGAGATATCCAAATCATACGAGTACATTCATCAATAAAGGTAACAAAGTAACGGAAGCCGTTAGGTGTATGTATTTTTGCAGGGCCCCAAACGTCACTATGCACAATCATAAAAGGAACATTTGCCTTTTTTTCGCTAGGCAAATATGAAATCCGATGGCTTTTAGCCATTTCACACACATCACAATTAAATTCAAATTGTCTCTCATTAAAACAAATATTCGGTTTCAGTTTTTTTAAATAAGTAAATGATAAATGCCCTAATCTTCGGTGCCATAACCAGGGCAGGGATCTCTTTCCTTGATTTGTTTCCGTATTGTGAGCAGCGGCCGGCTCCTCTTCCTCAAGATAGTACAAATTTCCCCTCCTAATACCATAGCCAATTGTCCGATCCGTCGCTATATCCTGAAACATACAATAGGATGGCCAAAACGTTACATAACATTTTAATTTTACTGTAATTTGACTAACTGATAGGAGGTTTGAAGATAAGGAAGGGACGACAAGGACAGTATCAAGAGTCATGGTCTCTGACACTTGTGAAGAGCCTTCACATGTGACGTCCGCAACTCCTCCATTTGCGGTTTTTATCGATGAATGCTTTGGAATCGATCGAGTTGAGAGATTTTGTGGATCGTTGGTCATGTGATCCGTTGCTCCTGTATCAACAATCCATGAGTTATTCGTATTTTTATTTGACGTACCATGATTTGCGAGAGGCTCGGTATGGGCTGCAATTGGTGTATGGTCATCGGGTTTTACAGTAGCCACATGGGCTTGGCCCAAATTCCTTCGTGGTTTCTTTGAGAAATCCCACCATTCCGGGTACCCTATGATTTCATAGCATCTTTGTTTCGAGTGCCCTTCTTCTCCACAGTGGGTACATGCAAGGTTTGAGTTTTTGTTGTTAGAGTACTTACCTTTTCCGGTTCGACCCCGTGTTGCAAGATTGACAACACTGTCCGGTTCATATTTCCCTTCATCCATGGTGGATCTCTGATTTTGATCCTTTCGTACGAACGCATAGCATGCTTCCAGATCAAGAGGTGGGTCTTTCCTCAGTATCTCACCCCTTGCTTGATTAAATTCCCCATCTAGGCCTGCCAAAAAAATATGCACACGAAGACGCCCTAAAAAATTGTTTAGGGTTACTACTTGAGTGACAGTGTCTTCGTGAGCCGTCAATCGGGCATCAATCTCCTGGAAGATACCAATGAGTTCGTTGTAGTATGCGGCTAGGGGCCGACCATTCTGTCGGGTGCTGAACGATCGCCGGTTTAATTCAAATAGTTGGGTTTCATCACTTCCGTCATAAAAGGTTTTCGCCACTGCATCCCAGATTTCTTTTGCTGTCTTCAATCGAATGAATCGTGGAATCAGTGTGGGGCTCATCGAATCAATGAGCCAGCTCTTGACTTTGTTATTATCCATAAGCCAATTTTCGAGTAGTTTGTCGCCGCTTTCTGGCTTCGTGGTGGTTCCGGTGAGAAACCCCAGTTTGTTACGAGCCGCAATCCGCATCTCCATCAACTGTGACCACAATTGATAGTTCGAGTCATCCAAGGTAACCCCTGTTGGGAACGGAGTTTCTTGGACGAGCATGCGGGTTTCGGGGAAGGGTACTTCTTTATCAGGCATGGTGTTCTAGGGTTTTTGAGAGTGGATACGATTCTGGTTTCGAGTTCGAAGGGTTCGAGAATTTCTTATGCGGTATGCTCTGATACCATGTGGAAGAGAATTCTCCTTCGTATATTATTCTTGTACATCTCTTCCTATTACAATATGATACATTATATAGGACTACCTACAGCAAACATCCCATAAATACATAAGCTATACAAAGAATATATATCATGACTAAGGAATGTACATAATACTTTCTATGTTAACCGATTTCCTCAATAATATCCACCGATACTCTTCTACAGTATATAGGCGGTTGTATATTTTGCAGATATTTCCAAATCCTTAAATGTTGAATCGTGTCAATTGTAGTATCTAATATTTATCGTGATTCACATTCAGTAATATTAAAGAAAATCCCAAATTTTGGGGAAAATATATCAAATTCAATCCCAAAACTGGGGATCCATATTAAAGAATTTGGGCACATTAAGATCTTTTTGTTATTAAAATTTGAAGAAAAATACTTGTTACGACTAGATAATCTTAAATATCGAATAAGAAAAAAATAACGGATTTAGCGACTTAGAGCCCGATTTGCTAGATGCATTTAGGGCATGTTTGTAACAAGGAAATGAAAACAAAGAAATGAAAACAAAGAAATGAAAACAAAAATAATTTAGAGCCCGCAAATTCAAAACACGGAGAAATTAGATTATCGGAGAAATTCTTCCTTTGTAATTTGATTTTCATCCAATTTGAACATAAATAAGAAGATAATCAGATTTCTTAAACATCAATTATCTATGTGCATGTACTGAGAAATTGTTGGAGACTTCAGAAGAAAAGGGAATAAAAAATGCGAGTTCCACATGATTGCATTTTAGGAAGTCCAAAGGATTTGTCTAGTCCCAAGGGACAAATCCTAGCCATTGGATCAAGATGGACAAGATCAAATCCCCCACCTACAACCACCGCCGGCCGCCGCCTCCGGCCACCTCCGGCCGCCGGCCGCCGCCGCCGGCCGCCGCCGATCGCCGCCGTCCGCCGCCGTCCGCCGCCGGCCGCCGCCGTCCGCCGCCGTCCGCCGCCGGTGGCCGGCGGCGGCGGCCGGCGGCCGGCGGTGGTGGTGGTGGCTGACGGTGAAGGTGCTGGTGCTAATGGGGGTGGTGGTAGTATTGATGTATCCAAGCACATGTGCTTCACCAAATACAACATATTACTTCGAAGCACATATGCTTCAGGTCACGAAGCACATGTGCTTCAAGTCACTAAAAACATGTGCTTCACGAAGCACATGTGCTTCACTACACGAAAAAAAAATATCAAAACAAGTCACGAAGCACATGTGCTTGACGTTATGAAGCACATGTGCTTCACTACACGGGAAAAAAATCAAAACAAGTCACGAAGCACATGTGCTTGACGTTATGAAGCACATGTGCTTCACTACATCAAAACAAGTCACGAAGCACATGTGCTTGACGTTATGAAGCACATGTGCTTCACTACACGGGAAAAAAATCAAATCAAGTCACGAAGCACATGGGCTTGACGTTATGAAGCACATGTGCTTCACTACACGAAAAAAAAATATCAAAACAAGTCACGAAGCACATGTGCTTGACGTTATGAAGCACATGTGCTTCACTACACGGGAAAAAAATCAAAACAAGTCACGAAGCACATGTGCTTGACGTTATGAAGCACATGTGTTTCACTACACGGGAAAAAAATCAAAACAAGTCACGAAGCACATGTGCTTGACGTTATGAAGCACATGTGCTTCACTACACGAAAAAAAAAATCAAAACAAGTCATGAAGCACATGTGCTTGACGTTATGAAGCACATGTGCTTCACTACACGAAAAAAAAATATCAAAACAAGTCACGAAGCACATGTGCTTGACGTTATGAAGCACATGTGCTTCACTACACGGGAAAAAAAATCAAAACAAGTCACGAAGCACATGTGCTTGACGTTATGAAGCACATGTGCTTCACTACACGAAAAAAAAAAATATCAAAACAAGTCACGAAGCACATGTGCTTCCAGTCATGACTACCACCACCGGTCACCACCGCCGGCGGCCACCTCCGGCCGCCGTCCGCCGCCGTCCGCCGCCGCCGACCGCCGCCCATCGCCGCCGTCCGCCGCCCATCGCCGCCGTCCGCCACCGTCCGCCGCCGCCGGCCGGCCGCCGCCGGCCGCCGTCTCCGGCCGCCGGAGAAGCACATGTGCTTGTAGTGGTGGTGGTGGTTTTGAATCTTGATCTTGACCATTAATTTTTCTTGATCCAAGGGCTAATAAATGTCCCTTGGGACTAGATAAAATTAATGGACTACCTTGAACATTTCTCTATAAACAAAATTTGAAATGTCCTCAAACCCTTGACCACTCGATTTTCCTGACGATTTAGGCGATTTTTCCCGGTGATCACCCGCTTCTCGTAGTCATCTCCTTTTCTTGAATCACAACCTCCATGTCTCCATCTCTTCGTCTCCACCACTATGTTCCTTCTCAACCCATTTCATTTCTCTATTTCATTTTATCTCTCTGAATTTATCTCTACCAAACACGTATTTAGTAATCGGGATGAAAGAAAAAGAAAGAGAGGGTATTCGTTAACAAAATAGAAAATCCAGGAGGTAAGATAACATTGGGATGATTCTTCCTAATTTATAATTTTAAATAACATTTCTTTATATAATAGTATTTATTTAAAAAAAATTATATTGCTTCCTACTAATATTCATATTTTATTCTTGTACCCATAAAATAATTGACATGTAGACCTATTAATTCTTTTTTTTCTTTTTAATTTTAACATTTAGTTTGAACACTTGCATTGATTAAATATATAGAAAAAAAAATAAAAAAAATTAGTAAAAAACACATGTCTTTCGTTTCTTGTTGACACAACCATAGGTGCGAATTTGAAAAAGAACCGACAAATCATTTGTAACTTAACAGTATTTAAACTTTAGTGTATATTTTAAAAGATTGTGAGTTTAAGTTTAGCTTAGATCCGGCAATATGTGTTAAGCTTATAAAAAACATGGAAAATACTCTTTGACGCGTTTGGTTCGCTGGAATCCTTGGGAATTTGAAGGAATTGGAATCCAATTCCTATGGATTTTTATGTTTGGTGGGACGAAATTGGAATCCTTAGTTGGAAAACATTCCATCAAACAAGGGAATGTGAATTTCATCCAAAGATAGAAGGATTTTGAAATCTCATGATTGAAAGAATGTTTAGATTACCATATTACCCTTAAACACCTTTGAACCTTAAACCAACCACCACCCGCCGACGACCACCGCCCACCATCTCCACGCGCCGACGACCACCGCCCACCACCCACCGCCACCCACCATCTCTACCCGCTGCCCACCACCACTACCGCTACCACCACCACCCGCCACCACCACCGTTGTCGCCACCAACCACCTCCACCACCACCACCTACCGACTACCACTGCCACTGATCACCGCTACAACCACCCTACACCACCACCACCTCCACCTGCCACCACCACCGCCACCCGCCGCTACGACCACCCTCCACAACCACCCGCCGCTACGACCATCCTCCACCACCACCCGTCGTCACCGCCTCCACCACCCACCCACCCACCCACCGCCTCCACCACTACCGTTGTCACCACTATCTACACGAATAAGGGCACATTCGTATTTTTACAGAATTTCATTTCCAAACAACCAAACATAATATTGAATTGAATTTCAATTCCATTTCTGTTTCCTGCCAACCAAACGGAGTACGCAATTGGATTCCAATTTCTGACAATTCCAATTCTTTCATAGATTTCAATTTTATTAGAAATATTCCAGCGAATTAAACGCTCTCTTTGTGTGTAAACTGTAAAGAAAAGAAAGACATTGTGAATATGTATGCCTTGGCTTCTGTGGCTAGTAGTCTAGTACTCCAGTACCACATTTCAATATTAAATTATACATTGCCCCGTCTTCACAATACTTGACAAATTGGCTACCTTTTGTTTTTCGGTCCACCTTTTTTCGAATTTGTACTATTTATTCGGGTCATTTTTCAACCAAAGCTCAGCTTGTCCCCTTCTGCATTGTTTCTTTGTGCTTTTCAGTCTATTCTTTTCAAAATCTCGGCACAAAAGTCAAACTCTCTCAATCCACCAACAAATAAAATGCATCTATTCAGAATCGGATTTAAGATACAAATCGTTAATGACACCATATATATAAGCACTTTCCGAAATATAAAAGTTGTTGAAAACTACATAAATCATTTCTAATAGAGACGATATATATGTAACGACCCAAAATTTGTAGATAAATAAATTGTACAAAAATATGATAAATAAGGATAAATCGTTTAAAGAACGTAGGAATTGGTTTCGTGTCGTTTGGACACCGTACGAGAAAGTTATGAGCGAAACCGGGTCGAGACAAAGATGAAAAAGTGCAGCCCTGCTGCTTAAGGAAGTTAGCGCCGCTAACTTTGGATCACGATCGGGAACTTCGATCAGGGATCTGAGCCATTGGTCGCGATGTAGTTCACGATGACTTAGCGATCGCGAATTATGGAAAACGCGAAGTTAGCGACGCGAACTACTGTTCGCGCCGTGAACTTTGGTCGTGCAGCATTAAAGTCGGGTTTGAGCTCATTTATTGCAAAGAAAAACCCTAGTTTTCTCCCTCTCGAGTTTGTGGACGATTTTGGGTGTAAACCATCATTTGGAGCTGATTTTTTCATCAAATCTTGTGATTATTCACTCCTAGTTGAAGATTTAAGACATTCGGTGAAGTATTGAAGTGGACGAATTGTGAGCAAGGAATCGGCGGAAAGAATACGGTTAAAGCATCTTTGTTACTAAGGTGAGTACGTGTGGAAATTTACTGAGTACATAGCCTATGAAATACATTTTATTACTTGTGTTATGGTCTATTTGCTTAATTGTGTAGACTAGTAGTTAGTAGTTAGTTATACCGATAGTTGTATTGAACTAACTTGTTTGATGATAGACGTGATAGCCGAGAGCTAGATTGACATAACCATCGAGTTATGATATGTTGAGACGATGTGATGATGTGGGGGACCCCCGGTCATGAGGTGTGGTGTGAGGGGTAGTTGGGTGGATTCCCATCGACTCCACCACGATAGTAGTCTTGCTAACTGGAGGTAGTCCGGTGAGTAAGGCAGGTATTGGTAGATTGGGCGAATCCCTCTTGCCAGTATCTTGAGGCTTATTAATGGCGATGGATTTCGGTTAATAAGTCAAGGTGGTTCTAGTTAGTTCGGGGGCAACCCGATAACTAGATATGATTGCTAGGAAAGCAAAGTATTAGAGTCACAATAGGGTGACTAGTTAGATGGATGATTACTTACATGTTTGTCTGTATGTCATTCGGTTATTATTATTATCATTGGGTCTAAACCCATGTAGCTCACGAGACGTTTTGTCTCACGTACTCCTTGTTTTGTTTTGCTATGTACTCAGGTTCGGGATCGAAGGCGTAGGTACGCATGGATAGAGATGCGGGACCTAGATTAGAAGAACACTAGATTGGATTTAGTCTTAGCTTGGTTATGATCTATTTTGTAACACCTACTTTTATACTCTGATTTCATACCAAGGTTTTTGTAAATCCAAATTTGAGGATGTTCTTCTATTTATAAAATGTTTTATTTTGGTCAATATTTTGTATTAAAATTTGAGGTGTTACAACTTGTATCAGAGCTATTGTTTAAGTGAATTAGGTTGGATGACCATCCTAGTCTTAGACTGTAGCATTAGGAATATAAGATTCCTTAAGATCATAGGTTGACCTTGAGACTTTATATTAAGTTTAGGGTTGAACCTAGGGGACCGATGAAATTGATATGATTATGGATATTGAGTCTTATGCGACTATTGGGTTGTACACAAGGTACTAAATGTTTAATGTCTTTTGTATAGTCTTGATTGAAAGAAATGGTGACCACGCGTAGAAGTGGTAGAGCCCCGGAGGGTCGGGAGGAGGAGATACCTCATGTTGAGGTTGTGGTTGAACAAGAAAGTCAACCGTCGATGCATCGGATGGGTGAGTCGGAGGTCGGAGCTAATAGAACTCCGGTAACCATGGCGGATCTCCAAACTATTATCGATCAAATCAAGGGAACGGTGGCCGAAGAAGTGCACCGGATTATTGGAGACCGTGAAAGGTCGGGTGGAGAACGTGAATCCGAGGCTAGATCGGATGAGAGGACCGGGGGAAGTGGCACCGGTGAAGGGAAGTCCTCCACGGGTGGCCAAAGTGATGCTAGGGCAAAGCCCGAGGTGAAAGAAGGTTGTTCGTTTAAATCCTTCATGGCTTGTAAGCCAAATGTGTATACGGGTAGTTCGGACCCGAAGGTAACCATGAGGTGGATCCGAGAGACCGAGAGGGTTATCGGTAGTAGCAAGTGCAAGGATGCCGATATGGTGACGTATGCGTCACAATTGTTAAAAGAAGATGCGACGGTTTGGTGGGATATTGTGTATGAGACCCTCGGGAGGGAGGTGATTGAGAAAATGACGTGGGATGAATTCACCACGAGATTGAAAAAGAAATTTTGTCCCGAAAGGGATTTGGAAAAGATGCACGAGAAATTCGTGACCCTTAAGAAGGGTGATATGTCGATTGAAGAGTACTCGAGAGAGTTCACGGGATTGCTCCCGTTTGTTGCTAAAACCTACTCGGATGAGAGGTTGAGGGTGGTCCGGTATGCTAGTGGGTTACCGTGGGACTACCAATTGGAGGTCAAGAGGGCGGTCACACTTGATGAGGCCATTAGTGCCGCCGGGGGTGTTGAGGAGGTGAATGATGCACGTGTTGCCGAGAGGGCCCATGTGGGCGAGAAAAGGAAAGCCGAGAGCGGCTCTAGTTCGTTCAAGAAAGGGAATTTCACTTCGAGCTTCTCTAAACAAGGAAGTGTTGGCCCGTGCAAGAAATGCGGGAAAAATCATACCGGCATATGCCGAGGAGAGTCAAAGGCTTGTTATAGTTGTGGCAAGATGGGGCACATCGCTCGGGATTATAAGGCCAAGCTGTCGGCCGATGTGGAGTGCTACTCATGCCATGAAAAAGGGTATTATAGCAACGTGTGCCCGAAGAAGGGAATGGAGTCGATGGTGTCCACGGCTCAAAAGAAAGTGGAACCGGCGAAGGTGAAGAGGCAGTCCTTCCAACTCACTCGGGAAGAGGCGAAGGAGGCACACGATGTAGTGTCAGGTACTTTATTCATTAACTCCTTGCCAACTCATATTTTGTTTGATTCGGGTTCCAATTATTCGTTTGTGTCTTATGAGTTCGGTTGTAAATTGAATGTGCCGTCCGAGATGTTAGATGAGGTTTATGAGATAGAAGTAGCCGACGGGAAAACGTCTATGGTTGAATGTATTTATAAAAATTGTGAAATAGAAATAGACGGTAGAAAGTTTAAGGTAGATTTGTTGCCCATGGGAATTAGGGCGTTTGATGTGGTTATCGGTATGGATTGGTTGGGTATGCACCAAGCCAAGATTTTGTGTGGAAAGAAAATTGTGTCGATTAGGACACCCGAGAATGAGAAAGTGTATGTGTATGGGGAGAAACGACATCACATGCCTAATGTGATTACCGCCATTAAGGCGAGGAAAAGTATATCGAAAGGTTGTGCATCGTTTATTGCATATGTGTTAGACGGCCGAAAGGAAAAGAAGTCAATGGATAATGTCAAAATTATTCGGGATTTCCCCGAGGTATTTCCCGATGACTTGCCCGGTTTACCACCGGAGAGACAAGTCGAATTTAAAATTGATTTAGTTCCGGGGGCGAAGCTGATTGCTCGTGCTCCCTATCGTTTAGCTCCCACCGAGATGCGGGAATTGATGACCCAATTGCAAGATTTGTTAGATAAAGGTTTCATTCGTCCGAGTTCGTCACCGTGGGGTGCACCGGTGTTATTTGTTAAGAAAAAAGACGGTTCGATGAGAATGTGTATCGACTACCGAGAGTTGAACAAGGTAACTATTTAGAACCGTTACCCGTTGCCGAGAATTGATGACTTATTCGACCAATTGCAAGGTGCTAGTTATTTCTCGAAGATTGATTTGAGGTCGGGTTATCACCAAGTTCGGGTGAATGAAGGCGACACCGAGAAGACGGCTTTTCGTACACGTTATGGTCATTATGAATTTCTAGTGATGCCGTTTGGTCTTACAAACGCGCCGGCTATTTTTATGGATTTGATGAACCGGGTTTGTAAACCGTTCCTTGATAAATTTTTGATCGTGTTTATTGACGACATTTTAATTTATTCGAAAACCGAAGAAGAACACGAAGGTCATTTGAGTCTTGTTCTAGACGTATTGAAACGGGAGAAGTTGTATGCAAAATTCTCGAAGTGTGAATTTTGGTTGCGGGAAGTGCAATTCTTAGGTCACGTGGTGACGTGTGATGGTATTAAGGTTGACCCGTCCAAGATTGAAGCGGTGTCAAATTGGGAGCCTCCGAGAACTCCTACCGAGGTTAGAAGTTTTCTTGGATTAGCCGGTTATTACCGAAGGTTTATACAAGACTTCTCGAGAATCGCGATTCCACTCAAGAAGTTTGTGTGGGAGAAGAAGCAAGAAGAGGCGTTTAAGTTGTTAAAAGAAAAGTTATGTAACGCGCCGATTCTTACGTTACCGGATAGTATGGAAGATTTTGTGGTTTATAGTGATGCGTCGAATCAAGGGATCGGTTGTGTGTTGATGCAAAGAGGTAAGGTAATCGCGTATGCCTCGCGACAATTGAAAAATGCGGAATTGAGGTACACGACACACGACTTGGAATTGGCGGCGATTATATTTGCATTGAAGTTGTGGAGGCATTATTTGTATGGTACTCGGTGTACGTTGTACACGGATCATAAAAGTTTACAATACGTGTTTACCCAAAAAGATCTTAATATGCGACAAAGAAGGTGGATCGAGTTGATTGCCGATTATGATTGTGAGATTGTGTATCACGCGGGAAAAGCTAATGTAGTAGCCGACGCCTTGAGCCGAAAGGTCTATGAAAAAACCGAACCGAGGAATTTTATCACGTATAGAAGTCGTCTCGAGCATCATCGAAAGAATCAAAAATGCCCAACGAGAGGTTATGGGAAAAGACGAGTTAAGACAAGAACGGTTAGGTAAGAACCAATATTTTCTCGAAAATGCACAAGGGTTGAAGACCGTAGGCGGTCGTATTTGGGTTCCTAAGTTCGGGGGTATCCGAAAAGAGTTGATGTATGATGTGCACAAGTCGAAGTATTCGATTCACCCGGAAGTACAAAGACGTACCAAGATATGAAACGGGTTTATTGGTGGCCCGGAATGAAGGCGAGGGTGGCCAAGTATATCTCTAAGTGTGCCACGTGTGCACAAGTGAAAGCCGAACATCAAGTACCGTATGGGGTAGCTCAATCATTGGTTGTACCGGCCGGGAAGTGGGAAGACATAACTATGGATTTCATAGTAGGTTTACCGAAGACGAGTAGGGGTCACGATGCCATTTGGTTCATAGTTGACCGGTTGACCAAGAGTGCGTTATTTTTAGCCATTCGAGAAACGTTGCCACTTGAGAAATTGGCTAAGTTGTATGTTGATGAGGTGGTTCGACTCCACGGGGTTCCGTTATCGATTGTGTCCGATAGAGACGCGAGGTTTACCTCGAGGTTTTGGCGATCTTTACAAGAAGAGTTGGGTACAAAGTTGCGGTTAAGCACGGCTTATCACCCACAAACAGACGGTCAAAGTGAAAGAACGATTCAAACGGTTGAAGACATGTTGAGATCGTGTGTGTTAGACTTCGGTGGTAAATGGGATGAACATTTACCGTTAGTCGAGTTCTCGTATAATAATAGTTATCACTCGACTATCAAGATGCCGCCTTATGAGGCGTTGTATGGGAGAAAGTGTAGAACTCCATCTTGTTGGTTAGAAGCGGGAGAAACGAAACTCACGGGTCCCGAGATCGTGAGAGTGACGAACGAAAAGATCGGTATTATCCAAACCAACTTGAAAGTCGCCCAAGATAGACAACGAAGTTATTCGGGTTTGAAGAAAAGGCCATACGACTTGGATGTCGGTGATATGGTCATGTTGAAAGTGTCACCTTGGAAAGGTGTGATGCGGTTTGGTAAGAGGGGAAAGTTAAGTCCAAGGTATGTTGGACCGTTTAAAATATTGAAACGGGTCGGGCTTCAAGCTTTTAAGTTGGAACTTCCACCCGAGCTTCAAGGTGTGCATGACACCTTTCACGTAAGTTATTTGAAAAAGTTTGTCGGTGAAGTCGAAAATATTATTCCGTTGCAAGAGTTGCGGGTTGACGGTCCGAACCGGTTAATCGAGGAGCCCGAGGCTATACTAGAAACAAAGACAAAGAAGCTTCGAAATAAGGAGATCAAGTTGGTGTTGGTCAAGTGGAAGCATTCACTTGGGCCGAATTTGACTTGGGAAGTCAAAGACGAGATTCGGAAGAGGTACCCGGATTTCGTGAACTATGATGAGATTCCGAGGACGGAATCTTCTTAAGGAGTAGATAGTTGTAACGACCCGAAATTTGTAGATAAATAAATTGTACAAAAATATGATAAATAAGGATAAATCGTTTAAAGAACGTAGGAATTGGTTTCGTGTCGTTTGAACACCGTACGAGAAAGTTATGGGCGAAACCGGGTCGAGACAAAGATGAAAAAGTGCAGCCCTGCTGCTTAAGGAAGTTAGCGCCGCTAACTTTGGATCACGATCGGGAACTTCGATCAGGGATCTGAGCCATTGGTCGCGATGTAGTTCACGATGACTTAGCGATCGCGAATTATGGAAAACGCGAAGTTAGCGACGCGAACTACTGTTCGCGCCGTGAACTTTGGTCGTGCAGCATTAAAGTCGGGTTTGAGCTCATTTATTGCAAAGAAAAACCCTAGTTTTCTCCCTCTCGAGTTTGTGGACGATTTTGGGTGTAAACCATCATTTGGAGCTGATTTCTTCATCAAATCTTGTGATTATTCACTCCTAGTTGAAGATTTAAGACATTCGGTGAAGTATTGAAGTGGACGAATTGTGAGCAAGGAACCGGCGGAAAGAATACGGTTAAAGTATCTTTGTTACTAAGGTGAGTACGTGTGGAAATTTACTGAGTACATAGCCTATGAAATACATTTTATTACTTGTGTTATGGTCTATTTGCTTAATTGTGTAGACTAGTAGTTAGTAGTTAGTTATACCAATAGTTGTATTGAACTAACTTGTTTGATGATAGACGTGATAGCCGAGAGCTAGATTGACATAACCATCGAGTTATGATATGTTGAGATGATGTGATGATGCGGGAGACCCCCGGTCATGAGGTGTGGTGTGAGGGGCAGTTGGGTGAATTCCCATCGACTCCACCACGATAGTAGTCTTGCTAACTGGAGGTAGTCCGGTGAGTAAGACAGGTATTGGTAGATTGGGCGAATCCCTCTTGCCAGTATCTTGAGGCTTATTAATGGCGATGGATTTCGGTTAATAAGTCAATGTGGTTCTAGTTAGTTCGGGGGCAACTCGATAACTAGATATGATTGCTAGGAAAGCAAAGTATTAGAGTCACAATAGGGTGACTAGTTAGATGGATGATTACTTACATGTTTGTTTGTATGTCATTCGGTTATTATTATTATCATTGGGTCTAAACCCATGTAGCTCACGAGACGTTTTGTCTCACGTACTCCTTGTTTTGTTTTGCTATGTACTCAGGTTCGGGATCGAAGGCGTAGGTACGCATGGATAGAGATGCGGGACCTAGATTAGAAGAACACTAGATTGGATTTAGTCTTAGCTTGGTTATGATCTATTTTGTAACACCTACTTTTATACTCTGATTTCATACCAAGGTTTTTGTAAATCCAAATTTGAGGATGTTCTTCTATTTATAAAATGTTTTATTTTGGTCAATATTTTGTATTAAAATTTGAGGTGTTACAATATATACACACATTTACAAAACTTAAAAGTTGTTAAAAATTATAAAATTATTTCTAATAGAGACGAATAGAGTAAAATGATAAATACTCAACTTGAAATCCTTAAATTGTTATTAGAAAACAATAAAAATACAAAATCTGGTTTTTATTCAGTCACTGGTTTGCCGGTTCGAATGGTTCATACTGGGGTTTTCTTTATCGGGTTTGACCGGTTTAATATGAGGTGGCCCGACTTGTTTTTGAAAACCGTTTTTATAACCGGTTGCTAATTCAACTCGTTTGATCAGCTAGTGTAGTCTGATTTTCAAAATAATGCCCAATTGGAAAGAGGTAAGCAACATGGTCCTAATATAGATGTAGGGCTGTCAAATTGTGAAACCGTTTCGTGTTTTTGGGTAGCACGACGCAAATTCATTTTTCTCAACACGAACACGACACGAAGTCATGTTTTACTTTCCTAACACGAAAACAACTCAAATAAAAAACGATAAACACAAAAACACGAGATAAATAACAAATATATCAAATTTCTTACTTAGTATATGCTTAAAAACCGACAAACACGACAAAAAAATAACATAAATTACTTCTAAATATTCACAAAATCATAACTATCGTGTCAATTTCGTGTTAATCTTTGAACACGAATACGACACGACTTCGTGTTTGTTTTACACGACACGAACATCAATTCAAATTTCGATTTCGTCCCACTTTTGTTTTGTTTCATGTATTTTTGTCGTGTTGTGTCAGGTTTTGACAACCCTATATAGATGAGAAGTGATTGGTTGTCACGTATAAAATATAAGGCTATTTGTTTTGTTGAAATTCTTAGAAATTTAAAGGAATTCGAATTCATTTCCTGTGGGTTTCTCTATTTGGTTGGACGAAATTGAAATTCATGTTGGAAAAACATTTCATCAACCATGAGAATGCAAACTTCATCTATTGAATGAGGAATTTTGAAATCCAATGAATGAAGAAATGTTGTAGATTATCATATTACTCTCAAACACCCTTTAATCCTAAAACCACCACCACCCGCTGCCGCCTCTACCTCGCCAGCCACCCACCACCACCTTCATCACTCGCCACCACCACCACTACCAACACTGATCACCACCACCATCACCATATGCCACCTACCACCGCCACTACATTAATAAGGGCAAATGTGTCATTTTACAGAATTATAATTCCATGTCATGGTAACCAAATAGAATAATGAATTGAATTTCAATATCATTTACCAACAAAAGTGTGACTTAAGTCATGGCAGGCCATGACGAACCATTATGATTTCCAAAGTGTGTCTTAAGACGTCAACTTTTTTCTATAATTTAATATATATATATACCAAGTTCACAAACTTTTGTAGATTTACTAATTTATATGGTAATTTATTTATGCAATTCACAAAATGTGTTATATCTAAATTTATAGTTATATATGTCATCATTGTTTTTCAAAAAAATCTTAATTTCATAATGCGCCACAAAAATAACTCGTGATAAGATGCGTCGTATGCCGTCTTATCACGTCTTATTTTACGCCACAACACCACTGGCATAATTTTGTAACGTGGAGGCCGTGTCTCGCGTCTTGACACTAACCCGACGTGCCTTTTAAAACACTAGTTATAAATCTTTCTTTCTTTTTTTATTTATTTCAAGTGTACCCATAATTAAATTATCTTTCTATGATTAAGTGTTTTTCTTAAATGGTTTTTTAGAATAAAGGCGCCCATATAATAACTTATTTTAATTAAATTTTTATCTCGTAAATAATTTTTGTTTTGACTAGAATATGAATAAAATCGTCCAAACTAGAATTTGTTTAAACGATTTACAAGCAAAATATATAACATTTCATCTTAAAGTTTCTTCTGTTAAACAAGTCTATTGAGGTTTTCGTAAACTAAAGACAACATACATATGACTTTATAAAACTCAAATCACTCTTTGGTCAACATGTGATCTAGAGTCAAAGCCATTATTCACAAGCATCTAGCAATACTGCATTACATCATAACCAACTAACTTAATGGTTCTCCTCGAGTGGGGTACAGAAAAAAAATTGAGGGGTGTCATTAATTGAAAAAAAAAATTCTTAGGGGTGACAACTACAATAAGAAAATAAAAATTAAAAATTCTAATACTATTTTAACACTATTCGACAAAATTTCAGGGGTTGCACTGACAATCCAGTACACCATGCCAGGTCCTCCCATGTTCACCTCAGTAGGTCCACTAGGTCCTCCCATGTTCACCTCACTACATTTCATCCTAACTTGGCCTTTTTGTCCCGTAATTACGCCAACATTTCCGAGTTTCGTCATTGATGTAGCAAAATCCTGATAAAAAAGATACGGATACATGCTATAATCGTTGACCATAGAAGCCGTACGTGGATCAGCCATCAAAGCTTGATCGGATTCAAGAAATCCAGCATTGTTCACCAAGTTCTTATAATATGCGTTATCAAACTTGTATGTAGTTACCACATCAAGCGATTTAAGGTTCGAGTTTGATTGATTGATGTTTGGACATGATGTTTTCAAGGTCGCGGCTAGAGACGAGTCGAGATTTGGGTCAGGTTGACCGGTTCCTTTGAAGTCAAATAGCCGGTTTTTAAATGTGAAGCATTGAGCCAACCCAATTGTATGTGCACCTATGAGCCATGAAAACAACATGTTGGAATTAAATATCATACCATTTGTACAATAATTGTATAATTAAATACTTAAGATATAAGTTTAATATATGAAAGGGTATATCACAACCGAACATGCACCACCATAGCAATAGATTAATTAGTACCTGATAGAGCAACGACGTCCCTCAAATCAAGGCCAACTGCGGCAAACTTAGCCGTGATGTTTTCTAGGGGCTCAAAGGGTGCGGGCAAGTTCATGTTTGCTGCTTTCATGTTTGCTGTTAGCCCGTCCCGCCGGCCCAATGCAACGGGCCAATTTGGCCCTCCTGACTACACAAAGACGGTACAACTTTAAAACGAGGAAAATGGTGTAAATGTATATGTGGACATAATGATCCATTTACCTATAACTGTTCAATCATGGTTATATTATATCTCTAATAGGTCAAACGAGTAATATAAAAATATTTATTTAAGTAGGAAGGAAACATGTCAAATAAGCGAAAGAGGTTAAACTTGAAAGTCAACATAAGGGTTTTTTTAAAGAATATGACGTATTAAATCAATTTTGGAAAATATATATACTATATCCATCTCAAAATTATTGTCCATCTTTTACCACCTAACTCTTTCTTGATAGGTGGAATTTTCAAGTGGAATATAATTCTGGGAAATATTAAAAAGAAAATGTACACAATAAAATTGTGACGGAAAGAATATTAGGTAACTATTGTAATAGTACATTTTTAGTATCAAATTTAAAGCATAAATTAGTTATAAGAATAATTATTTGAAAAGGTGTTTGGGTTAACCCAACCCATATAAAAATGACCCATTTCTACACACCCATTTTCAAATGAGAACTTTAGTTATGTTTGATAATATTGGGTCATAGATTGCAAAAGTTTTAACTTTTAGTACCAAAACTACGGCTTCTCTAGCCGCAAGAGTCAAGATATCGACACATGAAACAGTATTCGGGCAAGCCCTTTCCACATCCATTTTTATGTTGTCAATGACTTCAAACCCACGAACCGAATTACGGTTCGGGCCTGCATTCTTTTCCCCCGTAAAGGTTATAGTATCATCTAGAAGCACAGAACCGTCACAACCCTGAAACCAAACAATTCACAATCTCAAAAATGTAGTTTTAATCAAACTTCATTAAACATGAATAACTAAATCACAAATTAATTATTACATTAACAAAACAATCATGGAAATGAAGACGAAGAAGAGATGCGGCTATCCTAGTGTCGTTCTTCATAGCTTCCCAAACACCATTTTTAACGATCATGGGTAAGTTAGGACAATATTGATAATAGTCGTAATCAAGTTGGCCATTAGCTAACAGAATAGAAAAAGAAACTAAGAACACGATAATGGTATTCTTTTGATGCATAGTGTTTCAAATGGAAAATGATATATGTTTTGAGGAAAATAAGGTTTTTGTTAAGATTAATGATGGAAGTATGGTGGCTATATATAAGGTTTTTGTTAAGTTGATGTTGCATTCATGATTAGGGGCTGCTAGAGGGACATTATCATTATAGTTGTGATGACACCTAATGGCCATATTTATGATATCTGCAACTAAACAATGTATACTTTTTTAATATAGAAATGATATTGCTTTTTACTAAATTTTCCTACTCATTTGATCAACTACATCTAAAACACTTGATATCAATGGCTTAATTAGGTTTGGCTTATAGTCGAGTTGAGAGGTACGGAATGCACACTTGTTCTAGCTAACTTGATGTCGCCACCAACCATATGCGGGGGTCAAGGTGGTCGTTCCCCTTGCGAGGTCAAGGGATAGAGCCCCTTGTTGGGGTCTTGCCAAAAGACACCTTTTCCCAACAAGTGTGACTCTTATTCTGTCAGGATCGAATAACCAAACAAGTTATTATAAACCCAGATCTACTTAACACAAGAAGTTACAGCGGATTAACACTTATGTTATTAGATTAAGAACAATGTAAACTGGAATCGAATAAGAATAAAACGAAGAACACAGTTTATCACAAAAAGCTTCAATGTATTAATTCGTTCGATCAATACACGTATGTTTACAATTCATAAGAAACTATATATAATAGTCCTTGAAGCCTAACTTATTAACCTAGTTATTCTAGGAATCAATTACAATTGAATTACATAAAGATTTACATTCTATAACTAACTCTACTAAAATCTCGAACACGATCAGCTCTAAATATAAAATCAGTAGTAAACTTGATCGTCAGTAGTATTTGCCTTTAGCAGTAGTAAATCGAGATCAGTAGTAACTTCCTTCAGTAATAATCCAATCTTCAGTAGTAGATCCTTTATGTTCCAACAATCTCCCCCCTAAACTTATTAATTCATCTTGAATTAATCAAGTTTCTTCTTGTTCTTTCTTCCTTTTCTCTTCTTCAGCAGCTCGTTTCTCAAGTGTTCTTTGATTTTGTCTTTTCCTTTGAGCTATTATATACTTGTTGTTTCTTTTGATAAAGTAGTTGAGTTTTTCTCTGAACATTACTTCATCATAAGGTTTCATCATTGTGTTTGTAAATATCTGATACATAGTTTCTTCATAGTGTGGATATTCTTTTTCTAATAAGAATAACTCACAGTTCTTGCTTAATCTTTCAAAGAAGTACATTTGTACTGTGGGTAACACATTCCAAGCATATACATTTTCTGTGTTAGAAAATATTTCTGGATAGTTATCTGGATAAAATGCAGCATCAATCATTTTGGTTAAGTATCCAGCACTAGAGTTCTTCCATGTTTCCTTGCTCATTCTTGGTTTTCCAATAATCAGAACTTTGATTATATCACTTCTTGAACAAGATCAGATCATTGGCTTCCATCCAGTAAATCTCCGTACTTTTCTGTCTTCCCTTATAACTTCAATCACATTATTATCAAGAACTCTCCAATTGATGATTGGATTGTCTTCAAGGGGAGCAACAGGAACTTCAAGAACAGGAATAATTTGTTCTGTTTTTGATTTCTTTTTGTCTTTCTGTTCCCGTGGAAGAGCTTTTCTTTTCTTTATTTGGGGAGTGGAAGTTTCACCAATAGTTGATATACTACCAGTTTGAATTAATGTTGGATTTATTGGGATTAAAGCACTTGCTTTTTCTTCTTCTGCTTCTAGTTCAGCTAATTCTTTCTTCTTGGCAGTACAATATTTATCTATTATTGTAATCATCTTCATTCTGCCAAATGATTTTGCACTATGCCCTTTTGACTTCAGAAAGTCAATCATATTTTTCTTCTGTTCAAAGATGTCATCTGGTAATTCACCTTTTGTTCTTTTGCTTTCAGCTACCAGATCTTCAAGACAGTTTAGATGTTCTTCTTCAATTTTTCTATGTCTTTTAAATTCAGCTTGTTGGTCTGCTATCTGAACATCTTTTATTTGTGGAACAGGTACTTCAGCTTCTTGATTTTGTTGATTTTTCAATCTTTCTTTTTCAGCCATTTTCTTTTCTTCAAGAGCTTGATAAATAGCTACTTTCTTCCAATACCTCATATGTTTCACCTTCCATCTGGATTGTTTCTCAGATCTGACATGATTAATTTTGTTCACCATGTGGTAACCTAATGCTCTGTTGGGATAATCATCATCATAAATCTCTTTTCCCTTTCCAATACAAGCTGGAAGTATAGATGGAGGTGGAGAATATTTCATATCATGAATACCATTTATTATAATTGATGGAGAAAATAATTTGAGTTTGTCTTCTGATAGAATCTTTGGATGTGGAGGAAGAGTACATTCATCTACTTCAAACCAGTTCACATTATCATCAATGTCATGTATGATAAGTGGTTGATCAGGTGTTGGTGGTTTTGAGATGATGACATAACGTTCTCGTTCAATAAGTGCAGGAATTTCTTCTTCCTCTCCTTCAGTAGTTACCAAGGTAGTTTCTACTGGTATATCTGCTACTGGCATAATTTGTCTGTCTTCATTTACTACTGGTGAGATTGTTTCAGTAGTTACTACTGCTAGGGCATCAGTAGTAACCATAATATTTTCTTCTGTTGCGTTTACTACTGGTGTTTCTTCCTTTTCACCTTGACCAGTAGTAACAACCTCTTGATCCTTTTCCTCAGTAATAACCATAGGATCAGTAGTTTCTATCACTTCAGTAGCAACTGGAGAGATTACTTGTTCTGCTGTTTGCGATTGATTTGCAGACACAAATACATCCTCATCCATTTCTCTGTACAAGTCTTCACCAACATTTTGACTTGTTTCACCATGAACCTCTTTCAAGTTAAGGAGGGCTGCTGCTGCAATAGATTGATCAATCATCCTTTGAATTTGATCTTTCTCCCCCTTAGTGATCTCAACTTGTTGAGCCTCACTACCTGCAATCTTTCGTTGTAATTGCCTGATCAATTTTGATTGCCGTTGAAGCCTTTGTTCAAATCTCTTCTGCCTTTTGTTCAAGGTATTGATGTAGTGTTTCATGTATGTCATGGTTTCCCCTTGATTGCTAAGTAACTCCAGACAATTTTGTATAGTGGTTTTAAAATTTTCCTTCCTAGCCGTCAATTTAGTGGTTTTAATACTGCCCTCAGCCCCTTTGGGTGGATCATTGGGCTCAATAGGTACATTGGCTTTAAGGTTTTCCATCCTATCCGTCAATTCAATTTGTTCTGTTCTACCCTCATCACTTCTTGGTGATGAAATGGGTTGTTTGGACACTCTCTTCTTCCTAGAAGAAGCAGTAGTGCCCCCCTTATGGTTTCTTGGCACCGGGGTCCTCTTAGTAATGCCTCAAATTCAGAGTCATCACTTAGAGTTGCCGAGGTCTGGGTCCTATTTTTATTCTCACTAGTCTGTGCACCCACCTTTGGGGCATCAGTAGTGAGAGCCATTTCCTCGTGACCTCTCTCCTCCTGTGAGGTCAACTCTTGAAGCCTGGGGTTTGACTCAATTTGTCCCCTGGTGTCCTTTAAGGAAGATTTCTTCCTTTTATAAGTTTTTGAAATTTGTTTGGCTATGGTCTGGTCTTCCTCAGAGTGAAGAGTAGCACTCTAGGGATTAATTTCATGTACCTGGGACACTTGCAGGACATCTGTGGGTTCATTTTATTGAGTGGACTCAATGGGTTCTGTTTGGGTTGTATTTGGTGGTGGAGTGTGTAACGACCCGAAATTGTAAATAAATAAAATATGAAAAATATATGATAATTATGGATAAATCATATAAAACGCGTGGAAATTGGTTTCGTGTCGTTTGGACACCGTACGAGAAAGTTATGGACGAAACCGGGTCGAGGCAAAGTTGGAAAACTGCAGCCCTGGCTGCATAAGGAGTTCGCGACGCGAACTCGGGATAACGATCGTGAACTAGTTACAGAGAGTTTGGCCGTTTATCGCTAAGTAGTTCGCGTCTGGGTAACGATCGCTAAGTATGCGTATAGGGGGAGAGTTCGCGACGCGAACTATGTTCACGACGTGAACTCTGGACGACCAGCATTAAAGTCGGGTTTGAGCTCATTTATTGCAAAGTAAAACCCTAGTTTTCTCTCTTCAATCTTGTGAACGATTTTGGGTGTAAAGCATCATTTGGAGCTGATTTCTTCATCAAATCTTGTGATTCTTCGCTCCTAGTTGAAGATTTAAGGTATATCTTCAACCCTTTGTAGTTGTAGCTTTAGATCTATGGGTTTAGAGGCTTGGGTTTGAAACCCTAGTTCTTGGGGTTATGGAACATGGTGATATAAATGTTGTACACACTTAATAGATGGTATATTAACAAGGAAATCAAGTGTATGGTTAAGATTTGTAAGAATCTTAAGGGTTGGTTAAACCTAGGGTTTGGTAAATCACCATATTTGGGGGAATTGGATTGATGGGTGTTATCTAGAGGTAGATGAACACATTATAAGAAGATTGTGATGTTGAACATTGTATGATCATTGTTTTAGGCTTTCGGTGACATCTTGGGAAGTCGGTGAAATTGTGAAGCAAGAGTGTTGGTGTCAAGATCACGGTTGGAGCATTATATTGCTAAGGTGAGTACGTGTGGACTTTACTGAGTACATAGCCTATGAAATACATTTTATTACTTGTGTTGTGGTCTATTTGCTTATTTGTGTAGACTAGTAGTTTATAGTTAGTTATACCGATAGTTGTATTGAACTAACTTGTTTGATGATAGACGTGATAGCCGAGAGCTAGATTGACATAACCATCGAGTTATGATATGGTGAGATGATGTGATGATGCGGGGGACCCCCGGTCATGAGGTGTGGTGTGAGGGGCAGTTGGGTGGATTCCCATCGACTCCACCACGATAGTAGTCTTGCTAACTGGAGGTAGTCCGGCGAGTAAGGCAGGTATTGGTAGATTGGGCGAATCCCTCTTGCCAGTATCTTGAGGCTTATTAATGGCGATGGATTTCGGTTAATAAGTCAAGGTGGTTCTAGTTAGTTCGGGGGCAACCCGATAACTAGATATGGTTGCTAGGAAAGCAAGGTATTAGAGTCACAATAGGGTGACTAGTTAGATGGATGAGTTACTTGTTCTATGTTTACATGTCATATTATACTTACCATTATTGTCGGGTCTAAACCCATGTAGCTCACGAGACGTTTTTGTCTCACGTACTCCTTGTTTGTTTTTGCTATGTACTCAGGTTCGGGATCGAAGGTTTAGGTACGCACGGATAGAGATGCGGGACCTAGAATAGAAGAACACTAGATTGGATTTAGTCTTAGCTTGGTGATGATCTATTTTGTAACACCTACTTTTATACTCTGATTTCATACCAAGGTTTTTGTAAATCTAAATTGGGGATGTTCTTCTATTTATAAAATGTTTTATTTTGGCCAATATTTGGCATTAAATTTGAGGTGTTACAACTTGGTATCAGAGCTATAGTTTAAGTGAATTAGGTTGGATGACCATCCTAGTCTTAGACTGTAGCATTAGGAATATAAGATTCCTTAAGATCATAGGTTGACCTTGAGACTTTATATTAAGTTTAGGGTTGAACCTAGGGGACCGAAGAATTTGATATTATTTTGGGTATTGAGTCTTATGAGACTAATGGGTTGTACACAAGGTACTAAATGTTTAATGTCTTTCGTATAGTCTTGATCGAAAGAAATGGTGAACACTCGTAGAAGTGGGAAAGCCCCGGAGAACCGGGAGGAGGAAGTGCCTCCTGTCGAGAGGGTGGATGAGCAAGAAAGTCAACCATCAATGCATCGGGTTGATGAATCGGAGGTCGGAGCTAATAGAACTCCGGTGACCATGGCGGATCTCCAAACTATTATCGACCAAATCAAGGGAACGGTGGCCGAGGAAGTGCACCGAATTATTGGAGACCGTGAAAGGTCGGGTGGAGACCGTGAATCCGAAGCTAAATCGGAAGAGAGAACCGGGGGTAGTGGCACCGGGGAAGGAAAGTCCTCCACGGGTGGCCAAAGTGATGCTAGGGCTAGGCCCGTTGTGAAAGAAGGTTGTTCATTTAAATCCTTCATGGCTTGTAAGCCAAATGTGTATGCGGGTAGTTCGGACCCGAAGGTAACAATGAGGTGGATCCGAGAAACCGAGAGGGTTATCGGAAGTAGTAAGTGTAAGGATGTTGATATGGTGACGTATGCGTCACAATTGTTGAAATAAGATGCCATGGTGTGGTGGGATATTGTGTTTGAGACCCTCGGGAGGGAGGTGATTGAGAAGATGACGTGGGATGAATTCACCACGAGGTTGAAAAAGAAATTTTGTCCCGAGAGGGATATGGAGAAAATGCATGAGAAATTCTTGACCCTTAAGAAGGGTGATATGTCGATTGAAGAATACTCGAGGGAGTTCACGGGATTGCTCCCGTTTGTTGCTAAAACCTACTCGGATGAGAGGTTGAGAGTGGTTCGGTATGCAAGTGGGCTACCGTGGGATTATCAATTGGAAGTGAAGAGGGCGGTTTCACTCGATGAGGCTATTAGTGCCGCCCGGAGTGTGGAGGAAGTAAATGAGGCACGTGTTGCCGAGAGGGCCCATGTGGGCGAGAAAAGGAAGGCGGAGAGCGGCTCTAGTTCGTTCAAAAAGGGGAAGTTCACCTCGAGCTTCTCCAAACAAGGAAGTGTTGGCCCGTGCAAGAAATGCGGGAAAAATCATACCGGCATATGCCGAGGAGAGTCAAAAGCTTATTATAGTTGTGGGAAGATGGGGCACATAGCCCGGGATTGTAAGGCCAAGTTGTCGGCCGATGTGGAGTGCTATTCATGCCATGAAAAAGGGCATTATAGCAACGTATGCCCGAAGAAGGGAATTGAGTCGATGGTGTCCACGACTCAAAAGAAAGTGGAACCGGCAAAGGTGAAGGGGCGGTCCTTCCAACTCACTCGGGAGGAGGCGAAGGAGGCACACGATGTGGTGTCAGGTACTCTATTCATTAACTCTTTGCCAACTCATATTTTGTTTGATTCGGGTTCTAATTATTCGTTTGTGTCTTATGAGTTCGGTTGTAAATTGAATGTGCCGTCCGAGATGTTAGACGAGGTTTATGAAATAGAAGTAGCCGACGGGAAAACGTCTATGGTTGAATGTATTTATAGAAATTGTGAAATAGAGATAGACGGTAGAAAGTTTAAGGTGGATTTGTTGCCCATGGGAATTAGGGCGTTTGATGTGGTTATCGGTATGGATTGGTTGGGTATGCACCAAGCCAAGATTTTGTGTGGAAAGAAAATTGTGTCGATTAGAACACCCGAGAATGAGAAAGTGTATGTGTATGGGGAGAAACGACATCACATGCCTATTGTGATTACCACCATTAAGGCGAGGAAGAGTATATCGAAAGGTTGTGCATCGTTTATTGCATATGTATTAGATGGCCGAAAAGAAAAGAAGACAATGGATAGTGTAAAAATTATTCGGGAATTCCCCGAGGTATTTCCCGATGACTTGCCCGGTTTGCCACCGGAGAGACAAGTCGAGTTTAAAATTGATTTAGTGCCGGGGGCGACGCCGATTGCTCGTGCTCCATATCGTTTAGCTCCCACCGAGATGCGGGAATTGATGACCCAATTGCAAGAATTGTTAGATAAAGGTTTTATTCGTCCGAGTTCGTCACTGTGGGGTGCACCGGTGTTATTTGTTAAAAAGAAAGACGGTTCGATGAGAATGTGTATTGACTACCGAGAGTTGAATAAGGTAACTATTAAGAACCGTTACCCGTTGCCGAGGATTGACGACTTATTCGACCAATTGCAAGGTGCTAGTTATTTCTCAAAGATCGATTTGAGGTCGGGTTATCACCAGGTTCGGGTGAAAGAAGGCGATACCGAGAAGACGGCTTTCCGTACACGTTATGGTCATTATGAATTCCTAGTGATGCCGTTTGGTCTTACCAACGCACCGGCTATTTTTATGGATTTGATGAATCGGGTTTGTAAACCGTTTCTTGATAAGTTTTTGATCGTGTTTATTGACGACATTTTGATTTATTCGAAAACCGAAGAAGAACACGAAGGCCATTTGAGGCTTGTTCTAGACGTGTTGAAACGGGAGAAGTTGTATGCAAAATTTTCAAAGTGTGAATTTTGGTTGCGGGAAGTACAATTCTTAGGTCACGTGGTGACGTGTGATGGTATTAAGGTTGATCCGTCCAAAATTGAAGCGGTGTCAAATTGGGAGCCTCCGAGGACTCCTACCGAGGTTAGAAGTTTTCTTGGATTAGCCGGTTATTACCGAAGATTTATACAAGATTTCTCGAGAATCGCGATTCCACTCACGAAGTTAACAAGAAAAAGTGAGAAGTTTGTGTGGGAGAAGAAGCAAGAAGAGGCGTTTAAGTTGTTAAAAGAAAAGTTATGTAACGCGCCGATCCTTACGTTACCGGATGGTATGGAAGATTTTGTGGTTTATAGTGATGCTTCGAATCAAGGGCTCGGTTGTGTGTTGATGCAAAGAGGTAAAGTGATCGCGTATGCCTCGCGACAATTGAAGAATGCGGAATTAAGGTACACGACACACGACTTGGAATTGGCGGCGATTATTTTTGCCTTGAAATTGTGGAGGCATTATTTGTATGGTACTCGGTGTACGTTGTACACGGATCATAAGAGTTTGCAATATGTGTTCACTCAAAAAGACCTTAATATGCGACAAAGAAGGTGGATCGAGTTGATTGCCGATTATGATTGTGAGATTGTGTATCATGCGGGGAAGGCGAATGTGGTGGCCGATGCCTTGAGCCGGAAAGTTTATGAGAACCCGAACCGGGGAATTTTAACACGCATAGAAGTCGTCTCGAGCATCATTGAAAGAATCAAGAATGCCCAACGAGAGGTTATGGGAAAAGACGAGTTAAGACAAGAACGGTTAGGTAAGAACCAACATTTTCTCGAAAATGCACAAGGGTTGAAAACCGTAGGCGGTCGTATTTGGGTTCCTAAGTTCGGTGGTATCCGAAAAGAGTTGTTGTATGATGTGCACAAGTCGAAGTATTCGATTCACCCGGGAAGTACAAAGACGTACCAAGATATGAAACGGGTTTATTGGTGGCCCGGAATGAAGGCGAGAGTGGCCAAGTATATTTCTAAGTGTGCCACGTGTGCACAAGTGAAAGCCGAGCATCAAGTACCGTATGGGGTAGCTCAATCATTAGTTGTACCGGCCGGGAAGTGGGAAGATATAACTATGGATTTCATAGTAGGGTTACCGAAGACGAGTAGAGGTCACGATGCCATTTGGGTCATAGTTGACCGGTTGACCAAAAGTGCGTTATTTTTAGCAATTCGGGAAACCTTGCCACTTGAGAAGTTGGCTAAGTTGTATGTTGATGAGGTGGTTCGACTCCACGGGGTTCCGTTATCGATTGTATCCGATAGGGACGCGAGGTTTACCTCGAGATTTTGGCGATCTTTACAAGAAGAATTGGGTACAAAGTTGCGGTTGAGCACGGCTTATCATCCGCAAACCGACGGTCAAAGTGAAAGAACGATTCAAACGGTTGAAGATATGTTGAGATCGTGTGTATTAGATTTCGGTGGTAAATGGGATGAACATTTACCGTTAGTCGAGTTCTCGTACAATAATAGTTATCACTCGACTATCAAGATGCCGCCTTATGAGGCGTTGTATGGAAGAAAATGTAGAACTCCATCTTGTTGGTTGGAGGCGGGAGAGACGAAACTCACGGGTCCCGAGATCGTGAGAGTGACAAATGAAAAGATCGGTATTATTCAAACCAACATGAAAGTCGCCCAAGATAGACAACGAAGTTATTCGGGTTTGAAGAAAAGGCCATACGACTTGGATGTCGGTGATATGGTCATGTTGAAGGTGTCACCTTGGAAAGGTGTGATGCGGTTTGGTAAAAAGGGAAAGTTAAGCCCAAGGTATGTTGGACCGTTTAAAATATTGAAACGGGTCGGGCTTCAAGCTTTTAAGTTGGAACTTCCACCCGAGCTTCAAGGTGTGCATGACACCTTTCACGTGAGTTATTTGAAGAAGTTTATCGGGGAAGTTGAAAATATTATTCCATTGCAAGAGTTGCGGGTTGACGGCCCGAACCGATTGATTGAGGAGCCCGAGGCTATATTAGAAACGAAAACAAAGAAGCTTCGGAATAAGGAGATCGAGTTGGTGTTGGTCAAGTGGAAGCATTCACTTGGGCCAAATTTGACTTGGGAAGTCAAGGACGAGATTCGGAAGAGGTACCCGGATTTCGTGATATATGATGAGATTCCGAGGACGGAATCTTCTTAAGGGGTAGATAGTTGTAACGACCCGAAATTGTAAATAAATAAAATATGAAAAATATATGATAATTATGGATAAATCATATAAAACGCGTGGAAATTGGTTTCGTGTCGTTTGGACACCGTACGAGAAAGTTATGGACGAAACCGGGTCGAGGCAAAGTTGGAAAACTGCAGCCCTGGCTGCATAAGGAGTTCGCGACGCGAACTCGGGATAACGATCGTGAACTAGTTACAGAGAGTTTGGCCGTTTATCGCTAAGTAGTTCGCGTCTGGGTAACGATCGCTAAGTATGCGTATAGGGGGAGAGTTCGCGACGCGAACTATGTTCACGACGTGAACTCTGGACGACCAGCATTAAAGTCGGGTTTGAGCTCATTTATTGCAAAGTAAAACCCTAGTTTTCTCTCTTCAAGCTTGTGAACGGTTTTGGGTGTAAAGCATCATTTGGAGCTGATTTCTTCATCAAATCTTGTGATTCTTCACTCCTAGTTGAAGATTTAAGGTATATCTTCAACCCTTTGTAGTTGTAGCTTTAGATCTATGGGTTTAGAGGCTTGGGTTTGAAACCCTAGTTCTTGGGGTTATGGAACATGGTGATATAAATGTTGAACACACTTAATAGATGGTATATTAACAAGGAAATCAAGTGTATGGTTAAGATTTGTAAGAATCTTAAGGGTTGGTTAAACCTAGGGTTTGGTAAATCACCATATTTGGGGGAATTGGATTGATGGGTGTTATCTAGAGGTAGATGAACACATTATTAGTAGATTGTGATGTTGAACATTGTATGATCATTGTTTTAGGCTTTCGGTGACATCTTGGGAAGTCGGTGAAATTGTGAAGCAAGAGTGTTGGTGTCAAGATCACGGTTGGAGCATTATATTGCTAAGGTGAGTACGTGTGGACTTTACTGAGTACATAGCCTATGAAATACATTTTATTACTTGTGTTGTGGTCTATTTGCTTATTTGTGTAGACTAGTAGTTTATAGTTAGTTATACCGATAGTTGTATTGAACTAACTTGTTTGATGATAGACGTGATAGCCGAGAGCTAGATTGACATAACCATCGAGTTATGATATGGTGAGATGATGTGATGATGCGGGGGACCCCCGGTCATGAGGTGTGGTGTGAGGGGCAGTTGGGTGGATTCCCATCGACTCCACCACGATAGTAGTCTTGCTAACTGGAGGTAGTCCGGCGAGTAAGGCAGGTATTGGTAGATTGGGCGAATCCCTCTTGCCAGTATCTTGAGGCTTATTAATGGCGATAAATTTTGGTTAATAAGTCAAGGTGGTTCTAGTTAGTTCGGGGGCAACCCGATAACTAGATATGGTTGCTAGAAAAGCAAGGTATTAGAGTCACAATAGGGTGACTAGTTAGATGGATGAGTTACTTGTTCTATGTTTACATGTCATATTATACTTACCATTATTGTCGGGTCTAAACCCATGTAGCTCACGAGACGTTTTTGTCTCACGTACTCCTTGTTTGTTTTTGCTATGTACTCAGGTTCGGGATCGAAGGTTTAGGTACGCACGGATAGAGATGCGGGACCTAGAATAGAAGAACACTAGATTGGATTTAGTCTTAGCTTGGTGATGATCTATTTTGTAACACCTACTTTTATACTCTGATTTCATACCAAGGTTTTTGTAAATCTAAATTGGGGATGTTCTTCTATTTATAAAATGTTTTATTTTGGCCAATATTTGGCATTAAATTTGAGGTGTTACAGAGTGGGTTGGGGTTCAATTGGGAGATTTGAACATTATCCAGTGGGTGGTTGATCATTGATCATGTTTGAGAATAGTGGAGTGACTTTACCAGAAAATTTAAATTGTTTTCTCATGTTTGCAAAAACCTTTTTGTTTAACTCTGGTGTTACAAAAATGTTTTTGGGAGTTGTCAGATTTTGTAATTCACAATTTATGATATGAGTTAAAAACCTTGGATACATTAAAATTTTTGAGGATGACAGATTTCCAAGCATCCGCTCAAATATCATGTTTGAAAAATTGAAGACTTGTCCTGTGCTCAGACAAACAACAGCAGATGCTTTGTCTAGTTTGAACACATAGTCATCATGTTCTGGATCTTCAAAGCCTGGAGGTTGACATACATATACTTCTTCTTCTATTTTTCCATACAGGAAAGCACTTTTTACATCCATTTGGTAGACTTTGATTCTTTTGTATGAAGCATATGCTAGAAATATTCTGATTGCTTCAATTCTGGCAACTGGTGCATATACTTCATCATAATCAATCCCTTCTTGTGTGTAACCTTGGGCTACAAGCCTTGCTTTGTTTTTGATCACTATACCTCTTTCATCTTTCTTGTTTCTGAAGATCCATCTGGTTCCAATGGGTCTTTTTCCTTTTGGAAGAGGGACAAGTGTCCATACAGCTTGTAGTTTAAATTGAAGAAGTTCTTCTTGCATTGCTATGATCCAGTTTGAGTCTTTCATAACTTGTTGAATCTTCTTAGGTTCTTCCTGTGACAGAAAATATTCATACATGCATTCATTAGATATTAGACTAATATTACAAACATTTGAATTTAATGCAGAATTAAATTTGCTTCTTGTTTGCATGGATGAATTGACATCACTTAGGACTAGGTCCAAAGGATGATTCTTTTCAGTTCTGGTTCCAGGGATTTTGTCAACAGATAATTGAGAGTCTAAGTTTGATTCATTTGATTCAGAGATTTGTGCATCTATCCCTGCTTCTTCTTGATTGTTTTCATTTTGTGGGGATTCATCATTACTACTGGTGTCAGTAGTAACGTTCTCTTTATTAACTTCAGGAGTATCATTGTTGTTACTGGCATCAGTATTACTGGTATTAGTATGAAGTACATCATCATCACAACTCTGAGGTTCAGAGTTACTACTGGGATCAGTAGTATCTTCAACATTTGAGTTGTTACTGGTATCATTGAAATTCGGGTTACCATAGTTACTACTGTCCTCAGTATCAACTGTGGGAGCAGTATCAACTAAGATATATTTCATGATTTCTTGCCTTCCACTTGATGATGGTCCTACTTATTGGCTTTGATTGTTTGAATTTCCTGCATTAAGTTCATAATTGACATCAAATGATTTGGTTAGATTATCAATATTAAACAACTAATCTGGACCATTTCCTTGTTCATTCATAAGATTTTCATTAAAGGATACATTTACACTTTCTTCAATGATCCTCAGCCTTTTGTTAAATACTCTGTAAGATTTGCTTTGAGTTGAGTATCCTACAAATATTCCATCATTTGCTTTGCAATCAAATTTACCAATTTATTCTCTTGTAATTAAAATAGTACAAGGACAACCAAATGATTTTAAGAAACTTATTGAAGGTTTTCTTTTATTAAAAAGTTCATATGGTGTTTTAAAATGAGGCTTAACTATTAATACTCTGTTCTGAACATAACAAGCAGTATTAACAGCTTCAGCCCAAAAAGTTATTGGTAATTTTGAATCTGCAAGCATAGATCTGGCTGCTGCAATGATAGTTCTATTTCTTCTCTTAGCTACATCATTTTGCTGTGGAGTTCTTGGTGAGCTGTACTGCCTGTCAATACCCTTAAGATCACAAAAGTCAATTAGGTTAGTATTTTTAAATTCAGTTCCATTATCACATCTAATTGCTTTCACTTTGAGATCTCTTGAATTTTCCAGCTTTACAATCAGATTCTTGATTATTTCACTTGTTTCATCTTTGGTCCTGAGAAAGAATACCCAAGTGTATCTGGAAAAATCATCAGTAATAACAAGGCAGAATTGTTTCTTTCCAATACTCATTACATTTGTAGATCCAAAAAGGTCCATATGTAAGAGCTGCAAAGGATTAGAAATAGAATTAATTGCTTTGGTCTTATGAGAAGTCTTGTGTTGTTTACCTTTTAGGCAGGCAACACAATGATGATCACACATAAATTCTTTTTATGGTAGACCAACTACCAAATCCTTTTTAACTAAATTGTTCATATTTTTAAAATTTGTGTGACACATTCTTCTATGCCAAAGTTCTGATTCATTTGTGTTTACCTTAGATATAAAACAGTTGATCTCATTTGATGAAATGAGTTCTCCCCCTATATCCAGGCAATACACATTGTTTCTCCTTGGTGTTCTTAAAACAACATATTTTTCATCAAAAATAAAATCAGGAGAAAGAATGATGCACTCAACATCTGTAAAAAGAATTTTGTTCTTCTTATCACAGACTTGAGACACACTAACCAGATTGTAAACATAAAAGACATCATCAAAAGTAATTTTATCATTTGATACAGTACCTTTACCTGTAATCTTACCTCCCCTAGGATTTTCTCCAAAAGCAACATACCCGCCTTCAAAAGACTTGAAATCTCTAAGTATTTGAAGATTTCCAGTCATGTGTCTAGAGCATCCACTATCAATATGCCATGTTCTTCCTTTTTCAGGGATCTGGATACTCTGCACATAAAGTAAAAGGATTAGTTAATTTTGGGAACCCAAGCTTGTTTTGTCTTGGGTTCATCCATTGGAGAATAAGATTTTTTAACTGAATGAGTCTTATATGCAGTTTTGTACTTAGTACTGATGTTTTGAGTCACTACTGATCTAGGTTTATACCCGTAGTTTTTAGCTTTTGAAAATTTCACTACTGATGGACCAGTAGTGTTTGGGTAATATGAGTTTTGAGCATAATCAGTAGTGTTTCTGTAGTTATACCAGACAACATTGTAATTAGGGTTTTTACCAGTAGTAAACCTGGAATAGTTTCTATTGATGTTTGAAAACTTTGAAAATTGAGGAAAACGATTTTGAGTTCCATTGTTTTTAAAATAATTACTTCTGCTTGGACTGTTATACCTGGTATTTTGAACAAATCTTGGTGCAGTTCTTCTAAATTTATGAGTGTTAGCATATGTTGTATTGAATTCCTTTTGTTCTGGTGTTTTAGATTCCTTTACTTTTGATTCTTTAGTTTGTTTTAACTTTAAGGCTTTTTCCTTTTCTTTGTTGATTTTGAATTCTTTAAATTCTTGATTGTTAATAGGATTGAAGTGACAGCTTTTAGCTATGTGATTAACTTTGTTACAAATTAAGCATGATAATTTTGTTGATTTAGAATTTTCAGGTTTTCTTTGTTCTTTTAATTGGTTTAAATTCCTTTGATTTCCCCTTTTAAAAATTGTAGGTATATTTTCTGAGTTGTATTTTGGGGATTCAGTTTGACTTTGTGTGGTGTGAAAACTTGTTTTATCTGACTCCATTGTTTGATCATCATCAGAAGATTCATTACTGGTTTCAGATTCAGTTTGACTTTCAATTTTTAAATCATTTAAAATTCTTTCTGTACTAGACTTTAATGGAGGAATAAAATTTGTTGGAGGTGGGACTGCATGATATCCCACTCCATGAATAACTTTTTCTGTAGTTTGATTACTAGTTAACTCATTGACAATTTTAGAACTTCTTTCAAATTTTTTAATGGTTAGTTTATTCTGTTCTAGTTCCATTTGACATTCTTCAAGTTTGATCAAAGTTTCTTTTAATTTCAATTCAATATGTTCTTTTTCATAGGTGGTTTGTAGCAATTCATCTTTTATCTTTTGATCAGTTATTTTATAGATTTTAATTTGGTTTTCTAAATCAGCTATACAACCATTATATTCAATTCTTCTGTTTCTATTTAAAATCATCTCTTCTAGTGTTTCTTTATTTAGTTTTTCTAATTCTTTGTATGATTTAATGCATTCAGGAGTGCAGGATTTAGAATATACCTCAGTAGTAGAAGAATCAGTAGTAAAGGCCATGAGAGCTTGGTTCTGTGCATGTTCTTCTGCTTGGAAGCTCCAGTCATACCCTTGTCCTTCTTGAGATACTAAGGCAGTTGAGTTGGAAGTGCTGTTTTTTTTTTGTAGCTTGATCTTTGATCTTTGCTTGGACATTCTCTGGCAAAGTGACCCAGATTGCTACAGTTGTAACATTTAACCTTAGTTTTGTCAAATCCAGCTCTATCACTTTTGTTGTAAGACGGATTTTGTCTTCCAGTTCTTTTAAGAAACCTTTTGGTTCTTAAGCTTAGCATAGCCATCTGCCATTTAATGTCCATCTCTTCCAAATCATCAGGATTGAGTTGTTCTAAATCCTCACTAATCAATGCAGTATGCACATGACTAGTGAATAAAGATTATCTGGCTAAATCTTCTGTTCCTGCATTCTTCATAGCATCCTGACCTGTTCCTGTATTTGACACAAAAGCAGCATTGTTTGAAGGTAGATTTGGAGTTTTAATACTTACCTTAGATTCAAACACTCTCAGTTCATTGTAGAGTTCATCAAGTTCTTTTTCTTCTAGTGCATCTCCTTGTCTATATATCACAGTGTACATAGACCATTCTTCACTTAGAGACATGAGAAACTTTTTGTTGACATCATCTTTGTCTGGTTTATAATCAACTTGATTGAGTTCACCAATGAGTTTGTTAAACCGATCAAATACTTGAGGCAATGATTCATTCTTTTGTCCTTTGAAGTTTTCAAAGTCTTGTTTCAGAACAGACTTCATGTTTCTTTTTGTGCTCTTTGTACCGACAAACCTCTTTTCCAGAGCCTGCCATAGTTTCTTTGCATCATCATATTCAACAAAGAGATGTTGATAGTCGTTTGGAATGGCAAGCAAAAGAGTGCTTAGAGCTTTGAGTTCAATTCCTCTGTCTTTCTTTTCCTTTTCACACTTAAGTTTGTCTGCTTCAGTTAATGAACTTGATGCTTGAGTCTGAATGGTTTTGTTGCCTTCAACAACAACTTCCCACATGGAATAATCAGTAATAAGCATATACTGCTTGATTCTGTTTTTCCACATCCCAAAGTTATTGGGAGTGAGAATGGGAATTTTGTTTGCTTGAGTACTTTCATTGTTATCAGACATGATTAACAATTTTAAGATCGAAAGTATGAAACTTTTTGCTGTTCTTAATTCGTAGATCTAGAACCGTAAAGCTCTGATACCACTTGTCAGGATCGAATAACCAAACAAGTTATTATAAACCCAGATCTACTTAACACAAGAAGTTACAGCGGATTAACACTTATGTTATTAGATTAAGAACAATGTAAACTGGAATCGAATAAGAATAAAACGAAGAACACAGTTTATCACAAAAAGCTTCAATGTATTAATTCGTTCGATCAATACACGTATGTTTACAATTCATAAGGAACTATATATAATAGTCCTTGAAACCTAACTTATTAACCTAGTTATTCTAGGAATCAATTACAATTGAATTACATAAAGATTTACATTCTATAACTAACTCTACTAAAATCTCGAACACGATCAGCTCTAAATATAACATGAGTAGTAAACTTGATCGTCAGTAGTATTTGCCTTTAGCAGTACTAAATCGAGATCAGTAGTAACTTCCTTCAGTAGTAATCCAATCTTCAGTAGTAGATCCTTTATGTTCCAACATATTCCTAACAGTTTTAGCCTAATGTAACTAACTTTCGGTTAGACCGGTGCCAATGGTGACGGCAACTGACGTCGCCAGTTGCTGCCAACGCAGCGCCACGTCAGCAGACAAACTAACTAACACTAAACTGACGTACCCATGCCAACAGCACTCCGTCACTTCACCAACTTTAATTAATTTACTTTCTTTTTAATTAAAACAAAAATATAACTAAAACATAATACTTTTATTAAAATAAAAAAACATTACAATAAATTAAAAACATAAAAAAAAAGAAAAAAAATACAATAATTTAAAAACATAAATAGAGTTAATTTTCAGCAAAGTAATCCAGCGGTAACGTGAGATTTTCAGCAAAGTAGTCTGCGTACAAACGCTCACCGGCACCTTCACGATCTCGTGGCACATACCTTCTCGGCGCTCTGGGGATCGGAGCGATCTCTTCATCGTCCTCTGTATCAGATGAAAGAGCATTCACAATGGCGACCAGTTCGGCATTGTAAGAATTGGCTATTGTCAAAATAGCTTACAAATCGGAATCATATTCGGTAGAGGAATCAGAAACATTAGACATTTTGTAAGTATGGTTGGGTGGGAGATGAGAGAATTTTTGTTGTGAAAATTATAGAATGAGAATGGGGTATTTATAGAGATTTAAAAGGGAAAAAAATATATATATAATATATAACGGTCATATGACCGTTATAAAAAAAATAAAAAAAATTGAAAAATCACCGCCGCTCGCCCCTTCGCTCGTCGCCAAAGCCACTGCAACTCAACCGGCGCCACCACCGATGGCCCGTGCCAACGGTGCCGGAACCGGCAGCCAACTGGCGGTGCCCAACCGGCGGACCGTTGGCACCGGTCTTATTATATATACATATGGATTGATGTGAAAGTGATATTTCCATGATTCATGAAATATAACATGATTGTTTTTTTTTTTTTTTTTTAAATAGTTTTCTATTAAAAAACTAGCAAGAAGCTAGACAAAATCAATAATTACAAGGTAAAATAAGTCATTCTAAGCAACTAACTTTATATTTTTTTTATTACGATTACAAATCCAGTTAAACACTACTTTTTTTATAGAGTCAATTAAGATGCTCTTCCTTTTGTCACCATTATTAAACGTCACCGCATTTCTGTACCGTCAAAGAATCCAAATTACCTATCATGATTGTTTGATTATTACAAGTTACACACATCCAAAGTCTAAGAGACCCCTGCCACTTCATGATGTTGGTTAATTAATTAGCTCGGGCAACAAATTACTCAACCATCACTTCGTTTAACCACACACCTTTATAAAATCCCACTTGTATCGTTTAGGTACCAAATAGCCTCCAATAAAAGCCACTCGATCCACTAATACATTGTTTTTTTATATAATAAATATACTTTACTTGACAATGTGACGAGAAAACGCAATTCTTGAACTAAAACATAAGTTTTCCTAAAAGAAACTTAGCACGTGTGAACATAAACTATAAAATTGTTGGTGACAGAAAGATGCAATGAACATGAAACATGTAAATCCCATGAGTTTGAAGACTCTGTATAAAATAATTCTAAGTGGGAGACTGTATTTGATAGGCAATCTACTCACTCGGACGCTTTCGTATACAAATAATCTAAGGCCACTTATATCTATGAAATATCATTTAAATTTCAATTGTGCTATGATTTTATAACTCTATTCCGCATCACTGTAATTACAACATACTTTTAAAAGTGGATCGCGTTCCCACATCACCTTTCAATTATATCTTTTAATATATATCTTAAATTTAAAAAAAATAAAATTATGGTGACTTTTTATTAAAAAAAATAAAAAGAAAATAAGTTAAGTCCACTTTAAATTGTTTCTTAATTTGAAAGTCTCTTTACTACATGGATTGCAAAATCATCATTGCAAGCCATTTGCAACTAGCAATGTGGGTACCCTTTAAGTCTTACTTTTTTATAACTAGACAAACAATATTAAAAGGAAAGTATTCATCAACCAATTGACAAATAATATTATTTATTTATCCTTCATATTCTAAGAGACAGGATGAAAACTGAAATTTGGGACCATTTTTTGATTGGGGTTTTAGCCATGCAAAAAGAATAACACTAAAGAATATATTGTTTTCATATTCTATAAGAAAGTTAATATGTGATCGCAAAATACACATTATATTTATAAACTAACATATTTATTGCACTATTCATATACACGATTAGTAACATTTATACACTACAAGTTTTATAGTTTATACAGTATACAATACAAATTTTTCAGCTAATTTTACAATCATATTAATCAATAGTTGTGGTAATACAATAAAATTATTTCCTATGTAGAAACACTTATCAGTACCTTCGATATTGAAGTTTGAAGATCATAACCTCTCAACACATATTTTGTGGTACGTGCCTTCTATGTTGAAGAGAACTTAAATAAATAGATAATAGTTAAAAAGCATGATATGACATTTTATAAAAATGCAATCTTTCTGTGAGGCCAAGATAAAATTATGTAGTCAATATTGAACTTTCTATTAACTGTTTCTTTTTTCTTTTTTTCTTTGCGATTTGAGTAGTTACAGTACAACTATCCGCTTTATTAATAGCCCAAAATCATCGTAGTTTAATTCTAGTGTGTTTTTTCTTGAAAACAAAAATATAAGCAATATATACCCAATCCTTGTGCACCAAACAAGCAATGGGACATGCCCCATTCGTGACATCTTTGTCTTTTAAGATTCTTCTCACGATTATTTTGTTTGGGAAATGGGTAATTTTTCATACAGACACCCACAATTCTTCTACTTCCTCCGTATCAAAATAAGTGACACACTTTTTATTTTGTGGTGTATCAAAATAAGTGACACACTTTGAAAACTTTCCTTATTTGGTAAAAATAGTGGGACCCATATCCACTAACTATCCACTTTAATAAAATGAAATTACCCTTATACCCTTACTTTTACTTTTAAAACTCATTAATATCACTTTATTCAAGGAAAGTGGGACCCATTCTCCACTAATTATGTACTTTAATCTATTTTAACCTCTACTTTAATATTTTACCTCAAAAAACATGTAAGTCAATTTGTGTCACTTATTTTGATACGGAGGAAGTATAATATATTTCCCATTCAGGCAAACTTTTCATTACAAAATCCCAATGGAACGGAGCGGATAAAAACGGCGTTTAATATTTTGTTTTCAGCCAGAATTTTGTAAATATAAATCTTGGTAATTGTGCATTTGAACATAAAATGCATAGTAGCTTGGTGGGTAAGGCGGCTCGATTCTTTATCCATCAATTTTTTATTTGTTTATTTATTTTTAAGAAGGCCCTGGTTTAATATTTAAATTTAAAAAACTACTTATTAACCTTAATGTATCCATATTATTATATTTTTTATTAGTAAAATTTAGAACCTCTCAAGTATTTCAACTTATATAAAAATTTACCAAATCTACATTTATAACAATAATAACTGTTATTTTTATTTTATTTTATTAGATCTATCAAATTTTGTTTTAATTCGAATAAAAAAAACCACATCTTAATGTAGAAATCAAAATAATTAAAACAAGAATACATTCTTTACGTAAAAAAAAGTGTAGGTCTAAATCCCCACTGCAACGTGCGGGTATATTTTTCCTTGTTCCACACAAGAATCAAAGAAAATACTAAAAAAACAATTTTGAAACATTTTGTTGGCTATTATATTTCAATTTGACACCTTGTTTTGAAAGCTTTGTTTGTTTCTCTTTGGATTCATAGACTGCATTGTTTTCATTTTATAAAGTTATAGAAAGAGGTTATTTTATGAATTTATATTATTTACACTCGAAAGGTGGTATTAATTAGAGTAAATTACATGATTAGTTCATGTAGTTTGCCGAAAGTTTTGGATTTAATACCTAAGTCTAATAAATTACACGGATAGTCCCTGTGGTTTCAATATTATCACGTTTATAGTCCCTAACACTAAATGACGTTAAATTTAGCTATTAAGTTTTTTTTAATGACTAAAATATCCTTTTAGACCCCAGCAATAAAACCCCAATTTTCCTTCATTTTCATTTACTGAAACTCTTGTGTGTTGTACCCACCAACTAGACTGTTAACTTCAACTCAATTAAAATTTTCAAACTCTATTTTATATAAATAAATTAAAGAATTAATTATTAATTTAGACCGTCTGACTGGTTCAATTCTCATTTAAGACTGATAGACTTCAATCTTCCTAAAATACCGCGTTCGACTGGGCGACTCCATAGAGCAGCTGTAACTTTAAGTAACACTAAGTGGTGAGCAACACTAAGTGGTGAGCAACACTAACTGGAGCATCACTAAGTGTTGAGCAATAGTAACAAGGTTGAGCAGTACTAACGAGTAGTAGTAACAAGGATGAGCAGTACTAACTCGGGTACGTGACGGTGTTCTAGTGGATTAGCACAGTCGCACGGTCCCATGGTATATTTTGAGAATAACTGAAAATACAAGATTTTTCTAAAAGAACCTTGGTTTCATTTAAACTGTATTAAGAATTCACCTAAATTAAATATGAATCTGAAGTTTACCAAGTTTTCGGCGTATGGAGTGATTGGAGTCTGATGTCCAAGTCTTTTCATATTAATGAATTTTTATCACAGTTAAAAATGAAGAAACAAAGGTCTGTTGTTTTCATACAACCACAAATACACCCACCTTTTGACTTAAACATGTTAATTTTACTTGTAAGAGAGAGAAGAAATTTCATGTATGAAAATGATGGTTGTGTCACAGAGTGACTATTTCTCTCCTTTTTTTTCCTCTGTCTTTTTTCTTCTTCATTGCTAAAGTTATTTCTTCTTGATCCCCTTAAGGCAGTTAATTAACAAGTTAGAAAATACAGTTGCTGAAAGTGATGAGTTTATTTCAACTCTATGTAAATCGATCTTTAGGCTCAAGAATAGTTAGTTCTTGATCTGGAATATACAACTATAAATCATAAATTTGCGGAATTAAACGAACAGATTTGTATTGCTAAACAAGATTTCATCATCATCTTTATATACAATGATTACTAAAAGCCCCAATTCTACATATAAATATGTAGAACGGTTTTGGTTAACAGGATCAAATGACCTTGAGGCTTAGAGTACACACACATACACGTTAAAACGTGGGTTTCAAGAACGACTAATTCTATACCTCTAGGTTTCTTTATATACTAGAAAACCTAGAGATTTACAAGGAAAAGATAATACTAAATTTTTTTAAATCAATAAAGATATACTATATCTTTTACATTTATGATTATCTCCTAAATCTTTATTCAAATATTGACTTCCATATCTTCAATTTAGGTCCTTGTACTTTATAAGTTTTGACACATCAAATCTTTAATAAATATTATAGAAATATTCCTAACAATCTTCCCCTATTTGATTTGACAAAACTTATAGAATTAGTTTGGAATCTTCAAGTCTCTTCCCCTTTTTGACATAATCAAATACAAATCCGAGAAACTTGAACTTCCCCTTGAATGATCAACCCTTTTTCTTCCGCTAAAAGTGTGATATCATTCCTGTGTTCTTCAAGGCTGTATTAATTACATTGAAAACCAACTATCTTCTATTTGAAGTTGAAGTAGAAACTCAAACTATGCATCACATTCCGTCTAACTATAGTAATCATCAACGTCATAATCTTGTATGAAGGACATCTTGGTCTTCAACAGATCTTTTCGTTAAGATTCTGTTGAATTGCAGTTACATCTTTACATAACATCTTATGTAGTAAGACTTTCAACTTCTTCTTCAAATAAAATATAATCACTCTTCTTCTATAATCAACTGATGAAGATCAAATATGTAACAAATAAAATCATCTTCTTTTATCTTCATCAAGCCTTCAACCTGTGTGTGTGAATAATGTGATTCGTTTCACATTAATATCACTAGTTATTTTCATTCTCTTTTTATCAAGAATAAAAATTAACAAGTGATTAACCAAATACAATCAATAAACCGTAATATGGAATGAACATGGTGTGTGTCATGTTTTCCAAAATTTGATGTATCGGTTGTAAGGAAGAAATCAGTACTAAGTTCTTACCCATTAAGATCAGTATCAAAAATTCGAACATCAGTAGTGATTGTTGCGACGTCAGTAGTAACGTTGAATTTAGCTACGTTCCTTATTTAGTACTGATCAGTAGTAGAGTTGTCTTCGGTTAGTACTGATCAGTAACAAGTTTGAACACTGCTTTTTACTACTGATCAGTAGTAATATTCGAATACGCTAGTTTCACCATTTACTACTGATCAGTAGTATTTTTGGTGGAGCAGTAGAAAATAGCAAATAGGATCAGTAGTAGACTTGGAATTACCAGTAGCAACGTTGAAATGATGGAGCAGTAGCAATTTGTGTACTACTGGTCAGTAGTGAATGCAGAATATGTTACCAGTGGTAATTTTGATATATTGATCAGTAACAAATGTGTAGCAGTAACAAGTTTAGTACTGATCATGGAGTAGTAATGATCATGGAGACCAGTTGCAATACTTGAATATTTGTGTACATAACTGCCTTACATATCTCACCAATCAAGGAAAAACCATGACCTACATGAAGAAGCATATCAACACAATCAACAAAAGAATGAAAATGTATGAGCATAGAAACCATAGTAAGTTAGTTATACTCTTCACCAGTACATAACTGATCATGCACATATTGAAGATTACTACTGATCATTAGTAAGTTAGTTATACTCTTCACCAGTATCAACTCATCATTATCAAGTGTTTCTGCCCCATCAGTAGTAACCATAGTCTTCATCAGTATTAACCATGATCAGTACTAACTGCAGCATCAGTAATAAGTTGAACTGTGATTTGTTCTAACAGAAAGCAATCCCTATGGAAAAAAGGTTTAATAAACACAAACAGGCAATAGTTAGATGACACTATGAAGATGCATTCTTCAGATTGTAAGTGTATGAGTAACTGATACGTTCAGACTCTAATCACTTAACTACGATATCTGAACAACAGAAGAAGCAATGATCAATTCCACGTGCAGAATCAGAGAGTGATCAACTGTTTAGATGGTCATAGTAGGTTTAGCGTACACTTGACAATAACGCTGAGTCTTGAAGAAAATACTTTTCTAAGTCTAAATCTTAGTGAAGGTCATTGAAGCTAGCCCAGTACCTGAAAGACTCATGGTTATCCGAAACATCTCTTAGAGTCTGAAGCTTCGGTGATACATAAATGCACAACTATTACACAAGATCGTGTGTCGTCGACAAAGGGAGTCCTATGCAAATATTCTAGAAGATCTCGGCGATCACAAGACGACAAAAAGTACTGTCAGAATTCCGTTAGTAGTGCTCGTCGCATGAAATATCCTTAACACCAAGGGGATTCTTACATGTGGACAAATTCGTACATCTCTTAGTTGTCACGTCTTGCAAACACTATAAATAGAAGACTTGATGGACGAATTTGTGTTGCACCCAACAACGTTTTCACTCTGCTAAAGCTTCCTCATATAGCCTCTTCATAGCAGACTGAAAACAATATGTGATATTGTTTGTTCCTTGTTTCATCAATTGAATCTAAGTGAACACAGTGTCTGATCTTGTGTTTGATTATTTGTTAATCAATATTTGACTTAGATAGTATTTGTGATTATCTATATCTTTCAAGTAGTTTATTTAGGATTTGTGTTCTTTGCTATTCCGCAGCTACTTGTACTTTGTTAAATCATTATTGATTAAATAAAGAAATAGTTTATTTATTGTTAAGTGTTCATTGTTTTAATTTGATCAGTTAAAACTGTATAAATGTATTCTTCCTATCATTACATTTGTCAATCAATTAATACGGGACTAACAATAAATATTACCTTTTCCAAAATTTAGTGAGAATCGGTGATGTAGTCATGAATCAATAAAGAAACATAAATATTTAATAGTGAAATGTTGAAAACCAATTGGAACTGCAATTACGAAATTAAAGTCATCTTCATATTTTTTAATCCCATAACCCTGTCACGCGTTCAATTGAAATTTCGATTAAGTTAGTTTCAGTTCGTATTTAAATTCATACGAATAAGAGCCCATAAATTCATACTCCTAAATTTTATAGGGATAAAATTGACGGAGAATATCTTGAGTGAGGATAATGGTGTTGTTCTTGAAATGTGCAGAGCCAATTAGGAGAAGAGGGGTTATTAGTGGAGTTTTAAAAGGGTATTTTGGTCATTAATAGTATTTAGGGTAAATTACAGTTTTTGTCCCTAACCTATGGCTGATTCGGGGTTTTTGTCCTTAATGTTTTTTTGTCCCTTAAGTTTTTCAAATTCTGGAAATTTGTCCTTCCGTCCAATTTTGACCGTTAAGTGACTAAAAATGCAAAAAAAAGAGGGTATTTTCATCTTTTTTCCTCATTCTTCATGTTCTTTAAGAAACCCAAACCCTAAAATCATCATCTTCATCCCCTTTCTTCTTGAGCTTTCAGATCACCACCGACCCGACCCGTTTAGCAGCCAACTGTCCGACCCTTTATATACAATTTGTCCTCTTTCTACTTCCTAAAAACCCTAACTAAAGAAGTGTTAAGAAATATGAAGTCTTTCAAGTCGATTACCATTTGACCGCTCTGTAATTTCAATAAAACAATAATTTCTGTAGAACAGGTTGAATTCTGATTCTTTTTTTGTAAAATTCAGTTGGTTTTTCGATTCTCGTTGCGATCAATCATTTTAAGGTCATCAATTATGTCAATTTTCTTATTTTACTTCTTTTTTTTATATAAATTTAGTTGTTTAACTTGTCTGCTTAGGGTTTGATTGAATTTTACTCTTTTGCTCCGATATATGTCATCAATTATATATTTTTTACAATTTTTTTTATTGAACTGTACACATTGTTTGATGTGGTACCTCAATTTCATATTCATAGTTTAATCAAGTGCTTTTTAGTGTGTTTTTGGAAGTGAGGGCATTGATCTATGGTGAATCATGCAAAATCTTGTTTGATTTAAGTTATCATCTACAAATCTGTGCATTTTATAAATCTGAACAAATGAGTTTTGTTGATTTTGAAAGCTTTTAATGTTCCTGGAACTTTTAGCTGTTTTAAAGCTTATTTTTTTTTTAAAAAGTTCATCAATCGTACAGATCTGAATTTTGATAGGTACGGATAGTCATGAATCATATATCTATGGCTTTAGTTTAATTTATTTTTTGACAATTGCATTTCTGATGATACTTTTTAGTTAAAGATGCTTAGGTTTTTTGAATCTGGATCAAATCAAGCTGATTGGAAATGAGATCCAGAAGTTTAATTTGGGAATGAAAATGGCGGATGGTGAAGAAGGGTTTGGGGAAATTGAGGAAGATGATGCAAGGGTAATTTGGGGAAATTGACAAAAAAATCGTCAGTTAACGGTCAAAATTGGACGGAAGGACAAATATCCAGAATTTGAAAAACTTAAGGGACAAAAAAACCGACAAAAAAACATTAGGGACAAAAACCCCGAATCAGCCATAGGTCATGGACAAAAACTGTAATTTACCCTAGTATTTAACAGCTAAATTTATCCTCAGTTGATATTAGGGATTAAAAGTGTGACAACAACTAAACTATTGGGACTCTCTGTGTGTAATTTCTGAGACTTAAGGACTAAATATAAAACTTTTGCTAAACCACAGGGACCATTCATGTAATTTACTCTATTAATTATTATTTTTGAAATTATTTTTGTATACACTTCATCCAATTCAAAATAAATGAAAACGCTTTTAAAATAAATTATACACTCTGATAATTTACGTTATTAGGTAAAGATAGTGAGACATACAACTCACTAACAATCTCATTTAATATAATGAAATGATATATTTTACTCTTATTTTTACTTTTAAATGTCATAACTCACTTTATTTAAAAAAATATGAAACTCATTCTCAAATAACTAATCAATTTAATTGAATTTAACGCTTATTATAATCTTTTGACTAGAAACTTATAAATAAGAAGTATATCATTTAATTTGAATGAGAGGAAATATTTTAGTGGATTTTTTTCGAAGGTTCTTGCATTCTTTAAATTGCTCTAGGGCTTTTAGATGGGCCTACGAACTAACATATTACATGGATCTTGGGCTAAACTATATACACAACAAATACAATATAGTCTAATAATTTCATTGTCCACGGACCCAATATCACTTTGACATTCGAAGAAATGCTCACTCACTTTTGGATAAAAAATAGAAGTACTATAGTAAATTTAAATCGGAATAATTGGATTCAAGATCCTATCTCTTGTAATTTCATGTAATTTGTTTGGTGGTTGTTCAGGTTTCTTTTTGGAATAACGATTTACAAGCATATTAATTAACATTTCATCTTAAACTTTCTACTTTTAAACAAGTCCATTGAGATTTACGTTAACTAAAGACAACATACATGACTTTATAAACTCAAATCACGCTTTGGCCAACATGTGATCTAGAGTCAAACCCATTATTCTCAAGCATCATAAACAACTAACTTAACGGTTCACCTCACTACATTTCTTCCTAACTTGACCTTTTTGCCCCGTAATTACCCCAACATTACCGAGTTTCATCATTGATGTAGCAAAATCCCGATAAAAAAGATACGGATACATGCTATAATCATTGACCATAGAAGCGGTTCGTGGATCCGTCATCAAAGCTTGATCGGATTCAAGCAATCCCGCATTGTTCACCAAGTTCTTATAATATGCATTATCAAACTTGTATGTAGTCACAACATCTAGTGAATTAAGGTTTGTGTTTGATTTATCGATGTTAGGACATGAGGACTTTAAGGTTGCGGCTAGAGATGAGTCGAGATTTGGGTCAGGTTGACCCGTCCCTTTAAAGTTAAATAGCCGGTTTTTGAATGTGAAGCATTGAGCCAATCCAATTGTGTGTGCACCTATGAGCCATGAAAACAACATTATATGTGTTGAAATTAAATATTGTACCATTTGTATAATAATTGTATAATTAAATACTTAGGATATAATTTTAATATATGAAAGTGTACCTGATAGAACGACGACGTCCCTCAAATCAAGGCCAACTGCAGCAAACTTAGCCGTGATGTTATCTAGGGGCTCAAAGGGTGCTGGCAGGTTCGTGTTTGCTGCTTTCAAATTTGCTGTGAGCCCGTCTCGACGGCCCAATGCAACGGGCCAATTTGGCCCTCCTGACTACACAAAGATGGTACAACTTTAAAACGAGGAAAATGGCATAAATGTATATGATCGATCATGATTATATTATATCTCTAATGGGTTAAACGATTAAAATAAAATAAAAAGTACCTAAAAAGTTATATGTCAAATAAGTGAAATTGGTCAAACTTGAAATTCAAACACAAGAGCTTTTTTTTAAAGCATTCGACGTATTATATCGATCTTTGAAAAAAAAAATATTTATTAGGTAACTATGGTAATAGTACATTTTTAGTAATCATATTTCAAACACAAATTAGTTATAAGTAATTATATTTAAAAAGGTGTTCAAGATCAACCCAACCCATACAAAATGACGCGTTTTCACGCGCCAATTTTCCAATGAGAACGTTAGTTTTGTTTGACAAAAGTTTTTAACTTTTACTACCAAAACTACGGCTTCTCTAGCAGCAAGAGTCAAGATATCAACACATGAAACAGTATTCGGGCAAGCCCTTTCCACATCGGCTTTTATGTTGTCAATGACTTCAAACCCACGAACCGAATTACGGTTCGGGCCTGCATTCTTCTCCCCCGTAAAGGTTTTGGTATCATCTAGAAGCACAGAACCGTCACACCCCTGAAACAAAACAATTAACAATCTCAAAAATGTAGTTTAAATCAAACTACATTGAAGTAAAATAACAAAATGACAAATTAATTATTACATTAATAAAACAATCGTGGAAATGAAGACGAAGAAGAGATGCAGCTATCCTAGTGTCGTTTTTCATAGCTGCCCAAACACCATATTTAACGATCATGGGTAAGTTAGGACAATATGAATAATAGTAGTAATCAAGCTGGCCATTAGCTAACAGAATCGAAAAAGAAACTAAGAATACTATAATGGAGCTCTTTTGATGCATAGTGTTTCTAATGAAAATGATGTTTTGAGGAAAATAAGGTTTTTGTTAAGATTAATGATGGAAGTATGGTGGTTATATATAAGGTTTTTGTTAAGTTGAAGTTGCATTCATTGGATGGGCTGCTAGAGTGGCATTACCATTATAGTTGTGATGAAAACCTAATGGCCATATTTGTGATGTTTGCAACTAAACAATGTATACTTTTATGTACATCATATGGAGAAGATAAGTACACTAATGAGATCACCGTTGTCTTTTTCAATACGGGGATGATATTACTTTCTACTAAATCTTGCTACTCATTTGAGCCCTTATTGGGGTCCGCCAAAGGACACACCTTTTTCAACTGGTGTGACGCTTCCCGCTAACAGTTTTAGTTGAATGTAACTAAATTTCAGTTATTATATATATACACATGGATTGATGTGATAGTGATATTTACACGATTCATGAAATATATCATGATTGTTTGATTATCACAACTTACACACACATCCAAAGTTTAGGAGACCCCAGTCAAGCAAGGCGCTTGGGCGTCCTCAAACTCCCGCTTCATGATGACGGATAGTTCGTTAGCTCGGGCAACAAATTAGTCTCCATTACTCAACCATCACTTCAATTAGCCACACACCTTTATAAAATCCCACTTGTATTCTTTAGATACCAAATAGCCTCCATTAAAAGCCACTCAATCCACTAATACATTGTTTTTATATAGCAAATATTTTTTAATGGACAATGTGACGAGAAAACGCAATTCTTGAACTAAAACATAAGTTTTCCTAAATAAAATTAGCACGTGGGAATATAAACTATAAAATTGTTAGTGATAGGAAGATGCAATGAACATGAAACATGTCAAGTTGTCAACCCCATAAGTTTGAAGATTCTGTATAAGATAATTCTAAGTGGGAGATTGTATTTGATAGGCAATCTACTCACTGGGACACTTTGGCAGAAAAATAATATAAAGTCTTACCTTTTTTTAATGAGACAAATAATTTAAAACAAAGCATTCAACCAATTGACATATAATATTATATCTTTGTCCTTGATATTCTAAGAGACAAGAGTTGAAAACTGAAATTTGGGACCATATTCTGATTGGGGTTTCAGCCATGCAAAAAGAACAACAGTAAAGAATATATTGATTTCAATTTCTACAAGAATGTAGTTAACCACAAGTATGTGATCGGGATCCACTAACAAATTTGTAAAGATATACTTCCTCCGTATCACAATAAGTGATACATTTGGAAGATCACGGCGTTTGAGCCAAAATATTAAAGTAAGCTTAAAATTTATTAAAATATGGTTAAAATATATTAAAGTAAATAGTTAGTGGATGATGGGTCCCACTTTTCTTGAATAAAGTGACATTAATTAGTTTTAAAAGTAAAAGTAAGGGTATAAGGGTAATTTCACTTTATTAAAGTGGATAGTTAGTGGAGGTTGGGTCCCACATTTTTGCCAAATAAGGTAACTTTTGAAGTGTATCACTTATTGTGAAACACCCATAAATGGAAAGTGTATCACTTATTGTGATACGGAGGAAGTATATCATATTTATAAAATAATATACTCATTGTATTACATTATATTTAAATCATGTACCGTATATGATTAGTAACATTTACCCTTAGCAAATGTTATTTTATAGGTAATATAGAAAGTTTCATTTATACATCACAAATTATAGCTCATACACTATACAATATAAATTTCACAACTAATTGTATAAACATATTAATCAATGATTATAGTGAATGCAATAAAAATGATCACCTATATAGAAACACTTATCACTTATCAGTACATTCTATATTGAAGATCATTACCTCTCAACACATATGTTGTCATACCTTCTATGTTGAAGAGAACTTGAATAAAAAGTAAGAGACTAATCGTTAAATGTTCTTTCTATGAGGCCAATTTTTTCGCTTTCCGAGCTGACTAGTTCCGGTATGACCACTCATTTTACAGGTAGCGCGAAATTGTAGCTGCTTAGTTCTACTGCTTTTCTTGAAAACAAACACCACTTGAAATTGCATATAAGGAATATATACCCAATCCTTATGCACCAAACAAGCAATGAGACAGGCGCCATTTATGACATCTTTGTCTTCAAAGATTCTTTTTCATGATTATTTTGTTTGGGAAATGGGTCATTTTTCATACAAACACACCCACAGTTCCACAAAAGAATCAAAGAAAACACACAAAATCAAATTTCAAATTGACACCTCATTTGAAAGCTTTGTTTGTTTCTCTTTGGATTCATGGACTCTGCATTGTTTTCATAGAAAGAGGTTATTTTATGAAATTTATATTACGGAGTATTAGTTACCCCTAAGAGGGAAGTCTTTCGTATTAATTATTACTTACTTTTTAGATCATATTATATACTTCATTCGATTCAAAATAAGTGGTACACTTTTTTTATTTTTTGGTAAAAGGAAGTGGTGTCCACACCCATTAACTATAACTTTATTCAAAAGATGTATCACTTATCCCCTGTTAATTATTTAATTCAATTTAATCTAACCTTATTATAATTTTTTGTTTAAAAATTATGAAATCATTAATTTGAATCATGCGAAGTATTTTAGTGGACAAATTTCTAAGATTCTTGCATGCTTTAATTTGTTCTAGGGATTTTAGATGGGCCTAAGTGCTAACATATTACATGGATCTTAGGCTAAAATATAATACACAATTATTACAGCATATGTAGTCTAATAATTACATTGTCCATGAACCCAATAACATTTCGACATTCGAACATACCCACTCACTCGCATTCTCCCTACTTCTCTTTTGGAACAAGAATAGAAGTAAAAAGGTACATTTAAATCGGAATCATTGGATTTAGACCACTGCCAATGGTATAAGCAACTGACGCCGTCAGTTGCTGTCAACTCAGCGCCACGTCAGAAGACAAACTAACTAACACTAAACTGACGTAGTCATGCCAATAGCACTCCGTCACTTCACCAAATTTGGGCCCCACCATTTACTTTATTTTTCTATTAAAGATATACAACTAATTAAAACATATAACTAATAAAAATACATTTCATTAATTAAAAAACATTACATAAAAAAGACATTAATTAAAAAAAAGACATTAATAATAAAAAAAGACATTAATAATAAAAAACAGACATTAATAATAAAGAAAGACATTCATAAAAAAAGGCATTGAATTTTTTTGAATTATTACCATTTTTTTTATCTATTACCGTTTTTTTTTTGAATTAATTCCGTTAAAAAAAAGGTTTTTTTTATTGGGTAAAAGGTACAATGGGCCCCACCATCTCGCCTCCTCCTCCGTCCCTTCGCTCGTCTCCAAACCGGCTGCACCCAAACCGGCGCCACAACCGGCGGACCGTGCCAACGGTGCCGGTACCGGCGGAAAACCGGCGGTGCCAACCGGCGGTACCATTGGCACCGGTCTTAAGATCCTATCTCATGTATTCTCATAGTAATTCACTAATTTGTTTGGTGGTTGTTCCGGTTTCAATTTCTTTTTATTTTTTATTTTTTATTTTTTTGTCTTATCAGTAATATATTTTAGCTTTTCAGGAAAAGAAAAACTCAGTCACATTATCATTAATTCATTATCGGGCCAATCTTTTAATCTATTTAGTATTTCTCTTATTATGTACAACAAATTGGATGGTTTGTAAATTTTGGTCCCTGGCCATGGCCCCTATGCTTTTGATAAACTCAGTCACATTATCATTATCTGACCATCTTTTAATCTACTTAGTATTTCTCTTATTATTTACAACAAATTGGATGGTTTATAAGTTTTCGCCTTGGTGTTCAGAAAACTCAGTCGCATCATCATTGTTGGGCCATATTTTAATACTAGCTACATAACCCGCCCGATGGGCGGGTATGCTTCAAATATTTTTATGTAGAAAATTCCCAACAAAAGCTTAATAAATTAAAATATGACATAATAATGATGTAGATGTAATGAAGAATTGATAGAAAAAATGATACATTAAAAAATGTTACAAAAAGATTTACAAACGAAATAAGACTTCTTTGTAAACTACATTTGCTGTTGAATTAGTGTAATTCCCATCGATGTCACAACAAATTACCTTCAATCCATTCTTGCTCTTTACTCGTGATACAACCACATAAAGCTGGCCATGTGAGAATACCGGCTTTTGCAGAAATAAACCAACTTGAGACAACATCTGACCTTGACTTTTATTAATGGTCATAGCAAAGCATACCTGAACGGGGAATTGCCTCCGATTCAATTTGAATGGCATCTTGTTGTCGGAAGGGCTAATAACCATTCGCGGGATGGCGCAAATTGTACCCACCTTGCCGCCAGATATGATTTTACCCTCGATTATAAAATTTTAAAAGGATGTTTCACCTTTTAATTAATATTTAAGACGACAACCACTATATATTAAAAAATTTATGAGCGTGATTCAGTTAGAATATACCAGCACGTTTAAAATTTCCAATTACCGAAATTTAGTTGCAAAATTATTCAATTTTTATTAAGCCCATTTCATAAAAAAATGTATTGCATTTTGGACAAAAGTCTTGGGCCTTTTATCCGAGTAGCCCATCATTCAATATATTGAATCCGGCCTTTTAATAAAACAAAGCAATGTGGCGTTTGAATTGTGCAAGAACACAATCGGTCAAAAAACATAAGGCAGAGGAGGGCGACTGCTTATTACGACCGTTCAAATCGGAATTGAATCGAGGAAATGAAAATGGAAGCATACCAGAGTAATTCGTTGCAGATCGGGCAAAACCACCTCCGTTTGATTTTGTGTTCAGTGATTATTTGCGTTAATCGGAAACCCTAGACAGGTAAGATTTCATTCTTAATTAAATGGGTTTCTGAATTAGGGTTAATAATCTAGCTATAAGTGAATGTTAGTTGTTACAATGTTTAATACTGTTATCAATAATTTCATTCTAAGGTTGAAATCGGAAGCAAAATACGAATCTGATTTTACTGTACAAATCTATAATTTAAAATACTTAAAAATAGGATCTTCATTACTTTTATTAATCAAGCTGATATAGGGTACGATTCCTGTATTGTGTGATAGTTTCAATATGTACATACACTGTTAATGGTTATGTTTTTTTAGTAGGAATACACCTTCATTTTTATTTTTTGTTCTCATTTTATTAGTTAAGTGTTCATAATTTGCTTATTGAAATCAAAATTCGTAATGTGAAGTGTGTGACCTTAGTTTAGCTCATACTGAAATGGAAAACCATAGCAATTTACAGTCTAAAAGAAGAAACATATATTGCAGCATGAATAGCATACTAAACTGCTTCTAGAGGAATACTATATATAGCATACTAAACTTTGAGATATCATCGAAATATATAGCTGTGTTAAGTTATATAAATGTGTTAAAATGTTTTTAGATATATAAATTTGTTAAAATGTGTTCAGATTTATTGGTATAACAATTATAGTTAAAACAGTATATATTTTATAAATTTATAAATGCGTTAAAATAATTTTGTAACTATGAAATTTCAGTATTCGTAATACTTGATTGGTGCTACAATAACAATTTAGAAATGTTTCATTTAAAATTTCGAATATTTAGAATAATTTATAAAAGTTTTAATCTAAGTTTCATACCGCAATCAGTTATACTGTTTGACTATTAAAACCATGATTCAGCGTTGTAAAATTAAAATGCTATATACTGCATTATGTTATTATATTTGTAAAACCATAATAAACTTTTCCAATAATCAGACTAACGAATAACAGTTATACTATTTGACTATTAAAGTCATATTATTGTAATAAACTTTAAAATGTAAAACAGTTTGACTATTAAAGTCAAACTGCTATAATACTTGCCTTTAAATTTTCTTTTTTACAAACTTTTAAGAACAATAATTATGTTATGATTCACATAAAGTTATTATATTTTTTACGAAAATAAAATAAAGTTTTTACAATAATTATTTTACTATATAACATAAAATTTAATACAGTTTTTAAATAATAGTTAATTATTGAAATTGTTGTGCTGTTTGACTATCAGTATCAAACACAATTGTTAATTTGAGAGTTTGATTCTTATTAGTCAAATTGTGATAAACTGAAATTTATTGAATCAGTTTGACTTTTATTAGTCAAACTGTGTCAGTTTTAAAAAACAGTAAATAAAGTGTGCACATTTAAGTAAAAAAAAACTAAATAGTCAAATTGTGATATTGTTGAAATACAGTGTGAATCAGTTTGACTTTTATTAGTCAAACTGTTAAATTTTTAAAAAACAGTAAATAAAGTGTGAAAGTTTAAGTAAAAATAAATAAATACAGTTTTAATTAAAAACAAATTGGTCAAACTTTGTATTTCACGAATCATGTGGTTTTATTTAACTGAAAATTATACTGTTTTTATTTATTAATTTTTAAAACTTTCACAGGTCAAACTGTTTGACTATTAAAAGTCAAACTGACCAGTATGACTTTTAATAGTCAAATTGTGATATTGTTGAAATACAGTGTGAATCAGTTTGTCTATTATTAGTCAAACTGTTAAATTTTTAAAAAACAGTAAATAAAGTGTGAAAGTTTAAGTAAAAATAAATAAATACAGTTTTAATTAAAAAAAATTGGTCAAACTTTGTATTTCCCGAATCATGTGGTTTTATTTAACTGAAAATTATACTGTTTTTATTTATTATTTTTGTCTTCATCAGGTTATAATGTTTGACTATTAAAAGTCATACTGTTCAGTTTGACTTTTAATAGTCAAATTCTGACAGTTTGAAATACAGTGTGAATCAGTTTGACTTTTATTAGTCAAACTTTTAAATTTTTAAAAAACAGTAAATAAAGTGTGCAAGTTTAAGTAAAAATAAATATATACAGTTTTAATTAAAAAAAATTGGTCAAACTTTGTATTTCCCGAATCATGTGGTTATATTTAAATGAAAACTATTAAATGTTTATTTTTTAATTTTTAAAATTCATCAGGTTATACTGTTTGACTATTTAAAGTCAAAGTGTGGTAATCAATTTACAATCAAAAAAGTTTGATTCAAAATATGGTTTTCAGCATTACCTTGCAATTGAAGATGGTGGTTGACAACGTTGAGAAATGTTTACCTGCAACTGCTTCAAAGTAGAATGTGAAATTTGTAAGTCATGTTAATAGAAATAAACATTTAAACATTTATTGATTCAGTTTGACTTTTATTAGTCAAACTGTGATATTTTTAAAAAACAGTAAATAAAAGTGTGTTAAATATTTAAGAATAAAGTAAAATAAATACAGTTTTAATTAAAATAAAATTGGTCAAATATTGAACACACTGTTTTATTTAAAGTTTTAACTGTCTTTAAATAATATTTTATATTTTGACTATAAAAGTGAAACTGTAAAAAAATTGAAATTGGACAGTTTGAGTATAATTAGTCAAATTGTGGTTTGGTTAAATTTATTGATTCAGTTTCAATTTTAATAGTCAAATTGTGATATTTTTAAAAAAACAGTAAATAAAGTGGGTTAAATATTTAAGAATAAAATAAAATAAATACAGTTTTAATTAAAATACCAACAAATTTAGAATAAAAAATTAAATACAGTTTTAATTAAAATACAGTTTGACTATTAAAAGTCAAACTGGACAGTTTGACTATAATTAGTCAAATTGTGGTTCGGTCAAATTTATTGATTCAGTTTGACTTTTATTAGTCAAACTGTGATATTTTTAAAAAACAGTAAATAAAAGTGTGTTAAATATTTAAGAATAAAGTAAAATAAATACAGTTTTAATTAAAATAAATTTGATCAAATATTGAACACACTGTTTTATTTAAAGTTTTAACTGTCTTTAAATAATGTTTTATATTTTGACTATAAAAGTGAAGCTGTAAAAAAATTGAAACTGGACAGTTTGAGTATAATTAGTCAAATTGTGGTTTGGTTAAATTTATTGATTCAGTTTCAATTTTAATAGTCAAATTGTGATATTTTTAAAAAACAGTAAATAAAGTGGGTTAAATATTTAAGAATAAAATAAATACAGATTTAATTAAAATAAAATTAGTTTCAGTTAAGTGAAACTGTCAGTTGATATTATGAAAATAAAAAGAATTAGTTGCGCAAACTTTGTATTTTCCGAATAATGTGTTTATGTTGATTGAAAATTATACTGTTTTAATTTGATTTCATTGTATTCATCAGGAAACAATGTTTGACTATTTAAAGTGAAATTGTAGTAATCAATTAACAGTCAAAAAAGTTTGATTCGAGAGATGTTTTCAGAATTACCTTGCAATTGAAGATGGTGGTCGACAAGGTTCACCAATTTTTAGCTGCAACTGCATCAAAGTATAATGTGTAAGGTAAAACGTGTAACTGCAAAGCTCGAAACAAAAAAATTTTTGTACCTTCAATTGATGGATTCTGTGGATGCAGGTTTTTGAACTTATGAATATTTGCGTAATTGGGTAGCCTTATATAGGGATGGAACGAAATTTGAATTGAGGAAATTCCGGTGTTGGTAAGTCAATAATTTAAGAATTGTTAATTGATTCGGTTTATTGGGTAGCCTTAAATGTAGATATTTAATTGATTCGGAATTAAATATATACTTTGAATTTGTGAGCAGATAACTATTGACAGGAATATAATTGCCTAATATAACGGATTGAGCATAACTACTTAACAAAGAGAATCAACACCCGAGGGAAATAAGCCTGTAATTTCGGTCAGATTTGAATGCATGGAATTCGAAATTGGTGATGTTGGGTAGTTTGTGGTGGACCAATGCCGTAATTACACGTGGCATTGTCCACCAATGGGAGGGTTGCGTGATGATGAGTTGGCAAAAGATGAAAATGTGTAGATGCATATATAATAGAAGATATATTGTAGCTTTTTTCTAATGATTTACAACAAATTGGATGGTTTGTAAGTTTTGGCCCCTGGCAATGGGGATTCAGAAAATTCAGTCATATTATCATTGTGTTCCATCTTTTAATCTACTTAATATTTTTCTTATTATTTACAACAAATTGGATGGTTTATAAGTTTTGATCTATGGCCCTTGGGGAAAAAACTTAGTCATATTATCATTGTCAGGCCATCTTTTAATACTCCTCCCGTCTCACAAAAAACTTCTCATTTCATTTTTGCACAAGTTTTAAGGTGTAGTTAGTGGTGGGTTATTGGTAATAAATTTGATTAAAATATAAGATTGGTTTGGAGAAAGAAAGATTGTCAGTGGATAATAAGTGGTGGGGTCCTTGGTAATAATAGTATTTTATTATGTGGAGCCCATCAAGTGTAGCAAATGAAAAGTTTTTTATGGGATAAAAATATATGATGAAATGAGAAGTTTTTTGTGGTACGGAGGGAGTATAATTTAGTATTTTTCTTGTGATTTACTATTGAAGTAATTAGATTATTGGATCATGGCTAGTTTAGTCTTTTTAGACAAAAGTGAAAGAGTCTAGTCATGTTTGTTGTTAGTGGGTTAAGTTTAGGAGAAATTATGTGTCGTTTATCTTGACTTAATCGACTTAAAGAGGGAAATAACTATATAGGGAAAATAATATTGAGTCTGTGTGTTTTGGTCTTAATTGAAAAAACCATGGAATAATGTTTTCCCGCAACTTTATTTTTTTTCATTTTGGTATTTATGCAATTTATATTAGTTACAATTTCATATATTTATGAGATCTGACTAGAAAAGCGATTAATTTGTAATGTTATTTTTTAACAATAATTTATTTTTGTTTTAAATTTCTAACTTTATTAGTTATATATTAATATTTTTTTATTATTATTAAAAGCTTTAATTAGCCTAGTATGTATAATTGGTCCACCAAGTTATTCACTTTTGTTTGTGTAATTAAAGTTTCTACGCGGATTCAAGCAGCAAGTTCTTTGCATGTGAATTGTCTACCATATCTTGCTAATTTTTGTCTGTTTCTATACTTTAATTTCCAACAACTACAACAAATTGGATTATTTCTAAATATAAGCCGGTCCCTGGCCCTGGTCCTGGGGTCTAACTTTTGAATTCACATGGTCCATCGACATGACTTTTAGGCATTTAGTCAAGAAGGCAAGAACGGCATCTTAAATGCCCCTATGGCTCTATCCATGAATTTCTTGCTAGAGAAAAAAGACTTGCTTTTGCACTAAGTTTCCCAAAATTCAAAACAATTAAAGGTGTGTCCGGATTCTGGAATAGCTTGAAAGAAAGAAAAATGATTTTAAAATGGAAATTATAAATTACTCCTTTAGACTATGCGTAAGGGGTGACTACTGAACGCCGCGTAAGCAAGCGACAAAACCACACTAAACATATGAAAATTTCCGACCAAACTCACGTAAACAGGCGACCCTCCGCCCCCCCCCCCCCCCCCCCCCCGAAAAAAAATCCATCCGCTTTGAAAATCAGGTAACCTGCAATAGTCGCTTGGACGACCCTTGAGCCTTCCGCGATGCGTCCAGGATGAGATGCGTACCCTACGCGTCCCTTAACAATGGGAAGCAAGGGGACGCGTACGACCGCTACCCTACGAGTAGTAAGAGTGATTTTCTCTTTTAAATAAGTAAAAACATACTTTATTTAACGAGTAGTAAGAGTGATTTTCTCTTAAAATAAGTAAAAAACATACTTTACTCAAATACAAAATTTGCCTTTAGATTTTTTAGAAAAGATATAAACACTTGAAATATGCATTTCTACGGACATCGGATGATATATAACTCTTAAATCTTAGTACACTATGTCAACGTTGAAAGTTATAAAACAAAATTTGCAAAAAAACTTATAAACTCCTTTTATCAACATATACTAATTTTGCATAACACATTTTAAATGTCTACAAATAACCTCACATACTTTATTTATATGTATTCACTTTTAATATGATATACTTGTAGGGTAGTGATATTGATGTTTGATATTGTTCATGACCGAATGTCAAGGGTTCAAGCTCTTATAATAAACAAAAGTGGAGTAAATTTAGATGATGTTAAAAAATCATATAGCTATTATAAAGTTCACAATCTTTTAACATATTCATGTCCTAAATGCATAAAACAAGATCCTATTCTTTAAACATTTTTCTTTAACAAACCACAAGTTGTTTTTTTTTTTTTTTTTAAATTTGAGTTAAGAATTAATATAGTCTTGTTTTCAAAAAGAGAATTTTTGGTTAGAATGTAAAGTGTAAACAGAATCACTAGTCAACTTTATTAAACCTAAACATATTAGTATAAAAATACACAAAACTCGAAAAATTCAAATGGAGTTTAGTTTAATCATCACATGCTTGACTTGTCAAAGTATCCACACCTCCCACCTACTATAAAGCATCTAATTGCTCCCATCAACAAATGAGTAGAGCCAAGTCAATTCAAACAAAATAATTATTCAAGATTTCCCGCAGGAATTAATGCATAAACAAATGAATAACCTATTTTTACAATGATCAAATTCAACAACATGACACTAATTTAAATCTAACAAAAGTTTAATGGATGTTAAAATGAAACTAATCCTGCAAAATTTTTACTATTTGTGTCATATTGTGTTTCTAAATAGCCGAATGATATTAAATTTAGTTCTAATATATATTAAATCGTACTATTCCACCAGTTATTCTCAGATTTCTCATCTTCTTCACCCTTCATGTGGTTCCCGCCATTCGAGAGGGGTCCGTTAGGAGATCCCGATTGAGAATTGCTACATTTAGTCATCCATAATTCTTCTCCGGCAACAACCTTAGATTGATTTGTGTTTAGAGATGCTGGCTTTCGTATATGAAGTCTATATTTCTGTAATTACATGAAAAAATGAATACATTAAGTATTTTATGAAAGAGGAAATTGATTTTTTCTATGAATTGTTGATTTTGTAAAAAGTAAAGCAATTATGAAAATAAACTAACTTGCAAATGGCTCTTCACTTCGTCATTGGTGAGACCGTCTACTTGCATAAGCTCTCGAATCTGTTTAGGGGTGGCCGCTACAAAAGTTTTGTATGAATTAATTTTGATTAGAATAATGATTATTATTGTTTAAAAAACCAGTTCTTTCATTGAACTGGCCAATACCTTAAATTCGATAGAACTGATGAGCCATGACAATAATATTGGGTATTTACAATGCAATAATTATGTAAATAATGTAGATATGCCAGAAACTAGAGAAATATGAAATAACTATCATAATTTATTTTTTTAAAGTTCCAAACCTACTTTTCAACTAAATTTAATTACTTTTAAGTTCCAAAATCTATATTAAAAAGATCCATTTATTCATCTAAAATTTTCTGTATTTTGATGTCCAAATCGAGTTTTAACCACCAATCTAACAAATTGGATGAGTGCAGACGGATTTTTAAAACATTGGATAAGAGTTCTAACATGCCAAAAATTTTAGTCATAAAACACAACATAATCGAATTCTAAAACAACCAAGTTGATTTCTACATAAAAAAAACTAGCTTAATTGTCTTGTTACATAAATTTTTAAACTTTTATAGAATGAAAAAAGACATCAAGGTCTAACCTTGTGAACCTCCAAGTTGTTGTAGGGCATTGACAAATCGTCTATGCAACTCGGTTGACCAACATCGCCTTTGTTTCCTAGAAATTTGTCGTTGTGATGGCATAGTTACACCGATTTGTAAGTTTGATCGAACATTTGGTGTAGAAAATGGAATCAATCTATTCAAATTTGTTATTTCAGGGCTAAAACTTGCTCGCCCTGCTTCTTCTTCTTCTTCGTCACTCTGCAACCAAATCGGACATATAAATTCATACAAATTTAAGTTAATATCAACTTTAAACATACCATTTTGATTTTATTTTATTTGATTTTACCTTTTTAACCTTTTGGGCTGAATTTGCATTCTGATTAAGGTTCTCATTTGCATCCCAAAGATGTGTAGAGCTCAACCAATTTTTTTTATCACCATTTTCGTTTTCGTTTGAGATGATTTCAACTTTTACATCATCAAAATTGTTCTTGAGTGGTATAAATTCTTCAAGTACCGGTTTCTTTAACACCATTCTTTCCTCTTTCAAAGCAACAATTGCTGAAAATTTTACATACCACCAAAAACAATGAGAACCCATTTCATAATCATCCAAAAAAAAGTAAAATAAAAAGAAAGTACATCGTGGAACAAGATCATGATATACCATATACCCATTTAAGTATTTAACAAGATAATTAAAAACCCATTTATAAATTTAAATAAAATCATAAACCCATCTCCAAATACTACTAAATTACAATAAAAAATAATTATTTATTACCATCATTGATGAGGAGCATACATAGAGGGACTTCTTGTTTGAATGCTTCCATTTTTAGTGTTTCTGTTTCTAATCGGTTAATAAAATGATCAACTTGCAACACCTTGTCCGTTACGTTACTGATATTTGAAACATGTTCAAGAAACTGATTGATCGTTTTGGGGATGAAAATTGGTTTGAAATCCAAGCTTAGTTCATGAGACATATTTAAGCTCCCCGTGTAACAATTGGTTTTATGTGGTGTTGATTGATTTGATGATGAAAAGTGAGACATAAAGAGAGAGAAATGAAGGAATATGATATACTACGTATATATATTTGTAGAAAATTGGAAAAGAAGAAAGAAGGAATCTAGAAAATTAAAAAAGGTTAGATACTTTTCACATATATCGGCTCGTCACGTATTTATCCTCCGACACCGAGTCGTGTTCCTTTTTGTCTCCGGTTGTTACAAGAGAATCCCAAACAATAAAAGACATAAAATCTAAAGAAAGGAATCCATTGCAAAAATTAATTCTCCTCGTGTATAGTTATTTAATTTATGGAAATGAATCATAAGAGTTAGTACAGAGTTATATTGAGAACCCTAATTTAAAAAGAACTTTGAGAACTTTTTATTAATCAATTTGGGCCATTAGATTTAACATCAATGGTTAAGATTAATTATGGCATTTTCGTAAATAATACAACCTATTTTTTTAATAAAAATTAAATAAAAAGGGTACAAACGTAAATTTACTTAGAAATATATTAAATGAAAAATAGAAAATTAATTTTTTTTCCTAAAAATTCGCCTGTCATCACGATTTCACCAAATATACTATTTCTTCCTTAAATTTTGGTAAAATAGGTATTTAACTCTTTCCTATATCACGATTTCTCCCTAGATCTACATCCATTTTATTTTTAATACTCCCCAAAATGCTAGAAACCGCCACTTACTTAACCCCCCAAAATGTTCGATGCCGCCGGAGAAACTACAAAGACGTACGAATCAAAAGTTGGTGGTGATGAACGATGCAAGAGTCACTTCGGTTGCTTATTTTATTCAAAAAAAAAAAGATCGATTTAAAGGTATAGATCTATATACTTTCCGGATTTTGGGTTCTGTTGCAAGACATTAAAAGAGATCGGCGTACGGAGAAAGAGGATAGATCTGGGGTTGATGTTCGGATCATTCGACGAGATCTGGCTTTTGGCGTTCGGGTTTTCGGCTATCCATATTCTGTCGGATTTACTCCTTTTGTTTTGCAATTTGAGCTTCTCCTTCTCGAGTTGTAGTTTTTGTGTTTGAATCATGAAATCACAAATAAAAAGGTGAGAAGATCGCTCATTTTTAGTGTGCGTATGTGTTTTTTGTTTTCTTATATTGCAAAATATGATACTGCAACTTTAGTTTCTCCATTTGTGTAATAAATAAGGAAATTAAAAGAATTAAAAAAGAAGATCCGAACTTATTGAGATTTTAATAAATTTGATGATTTGAAATTACATTTTGAATACTTGTAATTTTGGATTCTTATTGTTTTCCGGTCATTTTCTAATAAAACTCCATGGTTTTATTACAAGTTAATGAACTAGAAAAATAAAAATATTGTTAATTTTTATTAATGTTTCTTTTCGTGTTACTTTTTGATTTAAATACCTAAGGTGATAGGTGATATTTGGTGGGTTTTATCTTTTAGTGTTAACTATATTTATTGAAATTGCAGATGATGAAAAGTGTTGTATTGAGTGTTGTATTTCAGCTCTCATACTGATAAAGGAAAACTAGAAGATGCACTCCGCTTTGGGACATACGTGTTTTTCATTTTTTTTTTACTTTGCATATATGTTATGTTATTGTTTGGATATGTAAATGTTATTCATGCAATTTTTATACATTGATGTTTTTTTTTTTGTTACATCTATGTAAACTCATTTTGAGTTTAGGGGTTTATACATCTATGTTCTCTTAAATACATATTCTAAACTGGTTTATAATACCGATGTACATTAATTACCGGAAAAATAACATATATGCACAACCGTCTTGACATATATGTACAACCTACATTTAACACTAATTACAAAAAAGAAAAAAAAAAACATATGTGCACAATCGCCTCGATAAAATAACGAAATAACAATAAATTTTCGAAAATAATTCCTAAATTTTAGGAAATTTTTAAAAAAAGGAAACAAATTTTTTTTGGTAAAATGTTTACCCCTGAATAATTAATATGAATTAAATTAATCAAAATTAATTTACTAAATTCTGATTGGTTAATAAGAGTTCTCAGAGTTCTTTTTGAAATTAGGGTTCTCAATATAACTCGACCCTGTAAAAATATATTGTATATCAATCAATAATCAATCTGAATATTATGAATTATTCCTCTATAATAAAAGAGTTTTTTTTTTTTTTTTTTTTTTTTTTTTTTTTTTTTTTTGATAACCCTAATGGTTGTTTTTAACATGCATAAAAAATTTATATATTTTTATTGATGAAGAAGTGTTCTTAAAATTCAAAAGGTTGGTTACATTAGTTTACAAGTTTTTAATTCATATTTTGATATTTTATTGATAACCTCTCATTATCATTTTTCATAATAAAAGTATACATATTGTTTATGCATTAAATTACCCAAAATCCTTAATCTATTATTAAAATGTTTTTATACCATAATTGTTCATATCTTTGATCTTAAAATTTGAAGATATTATGATTTTATTCAATGAAAACGCGTTGACACAATGACACGTATAGATTCTCTAAGCATACCGTCTTGAATGTCAGCTAATTTTATTGGTTAAAAAGTAAAAACTACATCTAAAACACTTAGTGGGAGCGGATGCATATATATTTATGGAGTAATGTTTGTAACATTTATTCTTACTTATAGTCTTATTTATTAGATGAAAATATATATCAAAATCAAGAGATAATATTATGAGTAAAAATTAGTAGATTTATATATCATCTTATCAATTGAGTAGGATTATGAGTAGGAATAAATAATATGATGAGTAAATATCATTTCTTAAATTTATGGGAACATGTATTTTTTTTTTTTTTTTGGAAACGGCAATTGATAACTACAGAAGCCTACTCGCAATATTCCAACGAGCACCCTGAGTTCGAGCTCCTATATAGGGCAAACTCAGCCCCCACAGGGATTTTCAGGGGAAAATCCCCCATATTTGGCACTACAAGAGGTGTATTACAGGAATCGAACTCCCGGCCTCACGCCTCATATGGTAGTAAAATTCATGCATCAGTCCAGCTGAGCTAGGCATCATTTGCGATCATGTAATTAACTTTGGAATCATTTGTATTAGTCGTTGTACTATTTTCTTGTAGGGGTGAGCCCGGTCAAAAACCGAACCGAACCGAACCGAAATCAATAGAACCGAACCGATAACGATGAGTTTTCAAAACTAAAACCGAACAGATAACATGTTATCGGTTTTGGTTCGGTTCGGGATCGGTTCGGTTTTTTAGGCCAAATGTTCATTCTTTCTGAAGACCGAATCGAACCGAAACCGATAAAAACGAAACCGAAACTATGAATTTTCAAAACCAAAACCGAACTGATAACATTCGGTTCGTTTTGCTTTCAGTCAGTTTCAGTTCGATTCAATTTTTTTGGTCCAAATGCTCACCCCTATTTGCTTGGCAGCTCAAGCCTTTCAACACTTTACTTGATGGACCGGAAAAACCAACTACAAAGCAGGCCCAAAATCTACTTTGGAACATTAAAAAAAGCCCTAGTTTCCGGCAAGCCCAAAAATACAAAGTCGTTACTCATTAGCAGTTTGATCTTCTTTAATATCCCCTGTCTCCAACATGTATTGGAAAGTTTGAGAGAGATTAGTCATTCTATTTTCTTATCATGTTTATTGCACGAAAAATGTTATATATACGAGGGTTAATATACCGGTTCGCTCGGGATTTACATATTTATATTTTAAAAACCAAGATTTTGCCACCAAGATTTAAATCTCTCTCTTAAGTCTTATACTTTCTCCGTATCAAAATAACTGACACAAATTGGCTTACACGGTTTTTTAGGTAAAAGATTAAAGTAGAGGTTAAAATAGATTAAAGTACATTTTTAGTGGATGATGGGTCCCATTTTTCTTTAATAAAGCGATATTAATGAGTTTTAAAAGTAAAAGTAAGGGTATAAGGGTAATTTTACTTTATTAAAGTGGATAGTTAGTGGATATGGGTCCCACTATTTTTACCATATAACGAAAGTTTTCAAAGTGTGTAACTTATTTTGATACACCCCAAAATGGAAAGTGTGTCACTTATTTTGATACGGAGGAAGTATATAAGTAGCGTTAGGATCACACTTATTAATGCATTATGTCTCTGTCTATTTATACATTTTTTATTTTAAATTACGCTGTTAGTCTTTTTTTTGATAAAATATTTAATGAACGTTAGGCTAAAATTTTTATGTGCAACAGTTTCCAATAACTATTTTAAATTACACTCTTAGTTTTAAATGAATTTTAAATTAAATGATAAAAAGTTTGATATTTTTTAAGTTAAATGATTTTATAATATAAAAAGCTAATCAGTATATGCTTTGTTTGTTTTAATGTAATGAAAACCTACACACAAACCAACCAATTAAAATTTGACACGTGGTTGATATTTTTTTCAACTTTTGTTGGCGTTGCCAACTTGCCAGTACTCTTACTAAACTCCGTTAGCTTTAGAACCCCGTTTCTTATTTTGTAATGAACAGTGATGATGGATGATGATTGTATATATAGAGGAATAATTCATTCATTGTTTGACACATGTAAAATAATATAGATATTCTTTTTCCTTAAACCAACCATTAACTATGACACGAGTTTTATATTTTAAAAAATAACCACAATTGGTCATCATGTACTCAATAATTATCGCGTAAGTTTTACACAAGTTGCAAGTTTTAAATTCTCCGAATTTGTAGTCTTTAACTTGACAGATTCTGGAGCCTATTCTTATGTGTCACGCCTATTCTTCAAATACTCCTAACATGTTCTCTTCTTTGGAAGTGATACAAGATTTCTTTATACTTAATACTGTACTTGTTTTTATAATTGTCTATATATAAATCAAAGTAAACCCTATTACCCTAGCACATATTGGTATTATCAAGTTAAACCTCATAAACTGTGAGAGAGAGACAATTAACCAATGCTAACGTGTTCTCGTAGAACATTGATTAATTCGGAAAGTTGTCCAAGTTCAACTCTCTAATCAAAGGCTTCTCTCAAATATGACATGAAGGGGAACTTGTCAGGATCGATTAACTATTAGAGAAGTAAATAAACACCTTTAGATCTAATTGAATATAGAAGTTGCAGCGGATCAACACTATATCAATGTAATTAAGAACAATGAACTGTAAATAATATGCGAAAGTATTAAGAACACAGTTTCACAAAAAGCTTCAATGTATATTATTGAGTTAACAATACACACGTACGTTTACAATTCGTAAGGAACTATTTATAATAGTCCTTGAAGCTAAACTATTTACCCTAGTTATTCTAGGACTTGATTTACATCGAATGATAAAAATATACATTGATTTACATTCTATAACTATCTATACGAAGATCTCGGACTTGATATGTTCCATAAACGCGTTGTCAGTAGTAAAACTAATCACCAGTAGTAAGTTTGTAACATCAGTAGTAAACTTGGTGATCAGTAGTAAGTCCAGATACATCGTCAGTAGTAACTACTAATGATCAGTAGTATCTTCAATATGCCTTGATCAGTAGTAACTAAGTTATAGTCTTCACCAGTATCAACTTCATCAGTAGAAATATGTTCTGCCCCATCAGTACTAAGTATGTCAGTACTAACTGCAGCATCAGTAATAAGTTGATCTGTGTTTTGCTCTAACAATCTCCCCCTAAACTTATTGATTATCTTTTAATCAATCAAGTTTCTTTTGCTCTTCTTGTTCTCTTCTTCTTTTCTCAAGAGTTCTTTGATTCTGTTGAAGCCTTTGTTCAATAATGTATCTGCTGTTCCTTTTTGTAAAATAATTCAGTTTGTTTTGGAACATAACAGCATCATAGGGTTTCATCAAAGTGTTTATGAATATCTGATACATAGTCTTCTCAGAATGTGGATATTCTTTTTCATATAAGTACAATTCACACACTTTGCCTGATTTCTCAAAGAAGTACATATTGGCAGTAGGAATGACATTCCAAGCATATACATTACCTGGATTTGTAAATTGTTCTAGATAATTATCTGGATAAAATGCAGCATCAATCATCTTTGTTAAATATCCAGCACCAGACTCTTTCCATGATTTCTTTGTCATTCTAGGTTTTCCAATAATCAGAAGCTTGATTACATCACTTCTTGAACATGATCTGATTAAGGGTAACCATCCAGTGAATCTCTGTACAACTTTGTCTTCCCTTATGACTTCTATAATATTGTTTTGCATTACTCTCCAGTTAATAATTGGATTGTTCTGTAAAGGAGCAACTGGCATTTCAAGAACAGGTATATTTTGTTTTGACTTCTTCTTAGAGCTTTGTTCTTGATCAACAGATTTTCTTTTCTTTGATTGGGGAGTTGAAGTATCACCAACAGTTGAAACACTACCAGCTTTGAGCAAATTTAGACTGATTGGGATTAAAGTTTTGGCTTTCTTTGATTCTTCAGCTTCTTGTTCAGCCAAGTCTTTCTTCTTAGCATTGCAGTATTTTTCAATGATAGTCATCATTTTCATTCTTCCTAATGACTTTGCACTAAGCCCTTTTGTTTTTAAATACTCAATCATGTTGGCCTTTTGTTCAAACACATCATCAGTCAAATCACTTTTAGTCTTTTTACATTCAGAAACCAAATATTCAAGGCATTGAATATGTTCTTCTTCAATCTTTCTGAGCCTTTTGAATTCTTCCTTTTGAGCCTTTATCTGAATGTCATCTGTTTGAATAGGTATTTGTGCAGGAATTTTACTTTGTACTTTCCCTTTCTTTTCCTCTATAGCTTGATACATTTCCACTTTCTCCAAAAATTTTCTGTGTTTTGTTCTCCATCTGGACTGCTTTTCTGCTCTGACATGATTTATCTTGTTTACCATGTGATGTCCTAAAGCTCTGTTTGGATAATCATCATCATATATTTCTTTTCCTTTTCCAATGTGAGCAGATGGTGGAGGTGGAATGTATTTCATATCTGGTATACCCATCATCAGAAGTTTTGGATAAAACAAATGTAGTTGACCTTCTGGTAAGATTTTAGGGTGTGGAGGAAGTGTACATTCATCTACCTCAAACCAATTCACATTATCATCAATGTCAGGTATGATAAGTGGTTGATCAGGTGTTGGTGGTTTGGAGATGATGACATGTCTTTCTCTTTCAATCAGCTCTGGAAATTGTAGTTCTTCCTCTTCAGTAGTAACCAGAGTAGTTACTACTGGTGTGACTTCAGGAGTTACTACTGATAGGGCATCAGTAGTATTTGCTGCTTTCAATTCCTCTTCTTTATTTACTACTGCTATAATGTCAGTAGTAGGAGTTACTACTGGTATTTCCTTTTCAACTTGTTCTTCCATTGATACCAATTGTGAAGATCGAATAACTCTTCATAAACGTAGATCTTTAGGCTCAAGAATAGTTAGTTCTTATCTGGAATAAGCATATACAAATAACAAAATTGCGGAATTAGTTGAATATAAATGTATAGCTAAACAAGTTTTCATCATTAAAAGCCCCAATTCTATGTATGAATACATAGAACGGTTTTTCATTAAATAGGATCAAACGACCTTGAGGCTTAGGTTTTTACACACGAAACACGTTAAAACGTGGGTTCTAAGAACATCTAATTCTATGTCATTAGGTTTCTTTATATACTAGAAAACCTAAGACTTACAAGGAAAAGATAATGCTAAATCTTTTAAACTAATAAAGATATACTATATCTTTTTACATTAATGATTATCTCCTAAATCTTTATTTGAATCTTGAACTTCATATCATCGACTTAGGTCCTTGTAGTTTAATAGTTTTGACATAATCAAATCTTTAATGAATATTAATAATAATATTCCTAACAATCTTCCCCTATTTGATTTGACAAAACTTATAAAATTAGCTAGGAATCTTCAAGTCTCTTCCCCTTTTTGACATAATCAAATCAATCCGAGAAACTTTGAACTCCCCCTTGAATGATCAACACTTTTTCTTCCCCTAAAAGTGTAATATCATTCTTGTGTTCTTCAAGACTATATTAATTACATTGAAAACCAACTATCTTCTATTTGAAGTTGAAGTAGAAACTCAAACTAAGCATCACATTCCGTCTAAATATAGTAATCAGCAACGTCATAATCTTGTATGAGGACATCTTGGCCTTCAACAGATCTTTTCGTTAAGATTCTGTTAAATTGCAGTTACAACAATACATAACATCTTATGTAGTAAGACTTTCCACTTCATCTTCAAATAAAATATAATCAATTATCTTCTGTAATCAATAGATAAAGATCAAATATGTAGCAAATAAAATTTTCCTTTATCTTCATCATGCCTTCAACCTGTGTGTGTGAATAATGTGATTCGTTTCACATTATTATCAGATACGATCAATAAACCATGGTATGGAATGAGCATGGTGTGTGTCATGCTTTTCCAAAGTATGATGTATCGGTCAAAGGAAGAAATCAGTAAAAAAAATTTCTTCAAAATTTTTTTCGGTCAGTACTGATTAATAATTGATCAGTTAACGCAGCAGTAGTAAATTCTGATTTTTTATTACTGATCAACATCAGTAATAAAAATTTGAGCATCGGATCAGTAGTAATCGAATATACTACTGATCAGTAGTGTTTGATGTGTTGGATCAGTAGTAAATCAAGAATTTTAATAAGATCAGTAATAACTTGCTACTTTTCTCATTTACTACTGACCAGTAGTAACTGAAATTAGCAAATCAGAAAGTTTGTAGTAGTGATGAGGGCAGATCTGTGGAATTGATGGAAAGGAAAGAAAACCTTAAAACCAATGTACCTGTTAGTGAGCCCGATGATCTTGCTAGATGGAGTGAGGGCAGTATTAAAATCACCCAATTGACGGAAAAGTGGATTCTCTTGAATCCACAGTACAAAATTGTCTTGAATACTTAACAAACCAAGGAAAAACGATGGCTGCAATGAAACGGCATGTAAATACCATCAACAAAAGAATGAGATTATATGAGCACAGGCTTCATCAACAAACCAAAATCATCAGAAAATTGAAGAAAAAGATTGATGATAGTGAGGCTCCACCAGTTGAGCTCACTAAGGGGGAGAAGGATAATATCCAATCAATGATTGATGAATCAATTGCAGCAGCAGCATCTTCTCTCCTAAACTTGAAGGAATCAAATGTTGATGAAGGCCCAGAGATGATGGTTACTGAAGATGAGCCTGTTACTACTGCTATAATGTCAGTAGTAGGAGTTACTACTGGTATTTCCTTTTCAACTTGTTCTTCCATTGTAGCAGTAGTAACAGGCTCATCTTCAGTAACCATCATCTCTGGGCCTTCATCAACATTTGATTCCTTCAAGTTTAGGAGAGAAGATGCTGCTACTGCAATTGATTCATCAATCATTGATTGGATATTATCCTTCTCCCCCTTAGTGAGCTCAACTGGTGGAGCCTCACTATCATCAATCTTTTTCTTCAATTTTCTGATGATTTTGGTTTGTTGATGAAGCATGTGCTCATATAATCTCATTCTTTTGTTGATGGTATTTACATGCCGTTTCATTGCAGCCATCGTTTTTCCTTGGTTTGTTAAGTATTCAAGACAATTTTGTACTGTGGATTCAAGAGAATCCACTTTTTCCGTCAATTGGGTGATTTTAATACTGCCCTCACTCCATCTAGCAAGATCATCGGGCTCACTAACAGGTACATTGGTTTTAAGGTTTTCCTTCCTTTCCATCAATTCCACAGATCTGCCCTCATCACTGCTTGGTGATTCATTGGGTCTTTTAGACATTCTCTTCTTCCTAGAAGAAGCAGAGATGTCCCCCCTTGTGGTTTCTTGGCACCGGGGTCCTTTAAGTAATTCCTCAAAAGAGTCATCACTTAAAGTTGCCGAGGTTTGGGTCTTAGTGATGTTTTCACTATCCTGTGCACCCACCTTTGGGGCATCAGTAGTGAAAGCCCTCTCCTCATGTCCTCTCTCCTCCTTGGAGGACAACTCTTTGAGCCTGGGGTGTAACTCGATTTGTCCCCTGGTGTCCTTTAAAGATAATTTCTTTCTTTTATAAATGGTGGAAATGTTTTGGGTTTTGTCTGGTAGGTCTTCCACAGAGTGAAGAGTAGCACTCTGCAGATTTAATTCAAGTTCCTGGGACACATTCAGGACTTCTAAGTTAGTGGGTGATTGAGTGGCTATATGTGGTTGTGTTTGGGCTGTATTTGGGGGTGATGGAGTGGGTTGAGGTTCAATTTGGGTTGTATCTTTGATTGAACCCTCTCCAAGTGGTGTGTGATCTTTGATCATATTAGGAAACAGAGGGGTTTCCTTGCCCGAAAACTTAAATTGTTTTCTCATATTTGAGAAAACTTTCTTGTTCAACTCTGGAATTACAAAAATATTTTTGGGAGTTGACAAGTTTTGTAATTCAATGTTTATGATATGTTGGAGAAATCTGGGATACATTAAAAATTTTGAAGAGTTAAGATTTCCCAACATACCTTCAAAAATCATGTTAGAAAAATTGAATACTTGGTCTGTGCATAGACAGATAACAGCAGATGCTATTGCCTTGTTAAACTCATTCCAAGTACTTCTTTTTGGAGAAATACAATGCTGAATAGTATGGACAAGAAATTTCCATTGTGGGGAGAGAAGACCTTTTTGAAAAGTTACTATGTTTAGTCTTCCCTCATATCCCATTTTGTTTAAAATTTCAGCAATGAATTCCTTAGGAAGAGTAGTCATACCTGAATCATCGTGTAGTTGAAGATGTTGTCGAATAGATTGTTCTGTGATGGTGATCGTTTTTCCATCCACAGTTGATTTTATCATTGGTACAGTTGCACCCTCCGTTCTTTCAGCATTGGTCCAGAAATCCACCAAGTGCTGTTGGTATGCCTTCGGTTTCACCGTTAATGCGAATCGTATGTAAGAATTTTTTAAAAAGTTTACGATTGGTCTGAAATCCTTTGTTCCGTCTGGATTGCGTAGAAAGGCACACATGTTGTGGAACTCTGAGTATTTGAGATCGGTTGGAACATTGAGGGATTGTAGAGTCGCCATTTTGTGGAATTTTGTGAAGAACAGAAGTGAATTTTGTTATTGACGAAGGGTTTTTGATCGTAAGTTAGGGTTTATTGAGAAGATTTAGCAAATCGAAGTGAGGATAATGCTAAACTAATCGACTGCCGCCTTTTATATCTTTCGATTTAACCTGCAAAACTACTAAAATATCCTTCGAATCATAACATAACGGTTATTTTCATGGGGGTTAGTTAGATAATTGTGTTTCTGAAAGACCAGTAGTAACTAAGATATCAGTAATAAAACGTCAGTAGTATCTACTAACATCAGTAGTGACTAAGGATTTTGACATCAGTAGTAACTATAGACATCAGTAGTAACCATTAACATACAAGACCAGTAGTATATGTGAATACCAGTAGTACTGACTTACCAGTAGTATTTGTGTAAACCTAATACACACCAGTAGTAATGAACTACCAGTAGTATTTTGTGCATACACTTTCATACCAGTAATGCAGACCTACCAGTAGTAAAATACTTAAAGAAAAACTTTTTACAACAAAACTTTACACATGATTTTAAGTGAGATTTTAAGTTATTAAAATCATTCCAATACTGCTAACCAAGAAGTTGAATCTTCCTACATCAAATGCTTTTGTAAAAAGATCTGCTAATTGATCATCAGTATGGATTTTAACTACTTTGATTAATTTCTTTTCATTACAATCTCTTATAAAGTGAAATCTTATTTCAATGTGTTTAGTTTTTGAGTGTTTTACTGGATTATTCACAATACTAATAGCACTTTGATTATCAATAAAAATAGGAGTTTTAAGGATAGAGATACCAAAGTCTAGAAGCTGGTTTTGAATCCATAGAACTTGAGCACAGCAAGCAGATGCAGCTACATATTCTGCTTCAGCAGTAGATGTTGATACATTTGTTTGCTTCTTACATTGCCATGACACCAGTCTTGATCCAAAGAATTGACATCCACCAGTAGTGGACTTTCTATCTTGACATTCACCTCCATAGTCACTATCTGTGTAGGCTATGAGTTCAAATGGTGAATCATGTGGATACCATAGACCTAGTGATGGTTTGCCTTTCAAGTATCTGAATATTCTTTTAACAGCCTGTAAGTGTAATTCTTTGGGTCTTGCTTGATATGTTGCACACACACAAACACTATACATAATGTCAGGTCTTGATGCAGTTAAGTACATCAAAGAGCCTATCATTGATCTATATAAGTGTTCATCTACATCCTCCCCCTCAACATCAGGATGTAGGTGTTTGTGTGTTTCCATTGGTGTACTAGCACTTTTACTGTCTTTCAAATCAAATTTTTCCAAGATGTCTTTGACATATTTTGATTGATTTATCAAAATACCATCAGTTCTTTGATTGACTTGGAGTCCAAGGAAGAAGTTCATTGGACCCATGGAGCTCATCTTGAATTTAATTTGCATCAGTTCTTCAAATTCCTTGCATAGTGAATCATTGGTTGAGCCAAAGATGATATCATCTACATAAATTTGTACCAGTAGTATATCATCTTTGACTTTCTTTGTGAACAAAGTTTTGTCAATGGCTCCTCTTTTAAAGTTGTTCTTCAATAGGTATGATGATAATGTGTCATACCATGCTCTTGGTGCCTGATGAAGGCCATATAGAGCTTTATCTAATTTGAACACATAATCACCATGTTTTGGATCTTCAAAACCTGGAGGTTGGCAAACATAGACCTCTTCTTCAATCTTCCCATATAAGAATGCACTCTTAACATCCATTTGATAGACTTTGAATTTTTTGAATGAAGCATATGCTAGAAATATTCTTATGGCTTCAATTCTAGCAACAGGAGCATATACTTCATCATAGTCTATTCCTTCTTCTTGAGTGTATCCTTGGGCTACAAGTCTGGCTTTGTTCTTGATCATTATACCTCTTTCATCTTTCTTGTTTCTGAAGATCCATCTTGTTCCAATGGCTCTTTTTCCTTTGGGTAGAGGTACAAGTGTCCAAACAGCTTGTAATTTAAATTGAAGGAGTTCTTCTTGCATTGCCTCAATCCAGTTTGAGTCCTTCATTGCTTGTTGGATCTTCTTTGGTTCATCCTGAGACAGAAAGCATTCATACATACATTCATTAGCAATTAAACTTATATTACACATATTTGCAGTTAAGCTTTTGTTTAATTTGCTTCTTGTTTGTAGTGGTGAGTTGACATCACTTAGAACAAGGTCTAATGGATGGTTCTTTTGAGTCCTTGTAGTAGTAGCTTTATCAACCACTAGTTGATTTTCAAGATTGGACTCATTTATCTCAGGTAGTTGTTCTTCTAGAGATCCTTCATTGTCATTGATATTTGGTTCATCATCTTCTTGGTCAGAGTTACTACTGCTATTATCTTCATTGAGATCAAAAGAGTTGTTGTTGTTACTGGTATCAGTAGTATCTTGAGAATCTAGGTTAATGTTAGGACCAGTAGTATTTTGAGTACTATTACTGGTATCAGTAGTATTTGAATTACTACTGTCCTTATTCTCAGAGTTACTACTGGTTCCAGAACTTGAGATATTACTGACATCAGTATTAACTATTGGAGCAGTATTAACTACAATGTATCTCATTTCCTCTTGACCAGTATTAACTGATGATGTTCCTTCCTTTTGATTGTGACAATTTGAATTACCTACATTGAAATTCATATTAGAATTAAAGGATTTGGTTAGATTGTCTATGTCAAATAGCCAATCTGGACCATTTCCTTGTTCGTTAGGTACATTTTCATTAAAGGATACATTGATGCTTTCTTCAGTTATCCTTAGTCTTTTGTTGAATACTCTATATGATTTGCTTTGAGTAGAATATCCCACAAAGATTCCATCATCAGCTTTGCAGTCAAATTTACCAATTTGTTCTCTTGTAATTAAAATAGTACAAGGACAACCAAATGATTTTAAGAAACTTATAGAAGGTTTTCTTTTATTGAAAAGTTCATATGGTGTTTTAAAATGTGGCTTCACTATTAATACTCTGTTCTGAACATAACAAGCAGTATTAACAGCTTCTGCCCAAAAAGTAATTGGTAATTTTGAGTCTGCAAGCATTGATCTTGCTGCTTCAATGATGGTTCTATTTCTTCTTTCAGCTACACCATTTTGTTGTGGAGTTCTAGGTGAGCTGTATTGCCTGTCAATACCTTTAAGATCACAAAAGTTAATTAAGTTAGCATTTTTAAATTCTGTGCCATTATCACATCTTATGCCTTTCACTTTTTGATCAGATGTGTTTTCCAGTTTGACAATTAAGTTCTTTATGAGTTCACTTGTTTCATCCTTTGTCCTGAGAAAGAAAACCCATGTATATCTGGAAAAGTCATCAGTAATAACAAGACAATATTGTTTCTTTCCAATACTCATTACATTTGTAGGTCCAAAAAGGTCCATATGTAAGAGCTGTAAAGGAACAGAAATAGAGTTCACAGTTTTGGACTTATGAGAAGTCTTGTGTTGTTTACCTTTTAGGCATGCAACACAGTGATGATCACACATGAATTGTTTTTGAGGTAGTCCAATGACCAGATTTCTTTTTACTAAATTATTCATGTTTTTAAAATTTGTGTGACACATCCTTCTGTGCCATAGTTCTGATTCAGTGGTGTTTGCCTTGGATATAAAACAGTTGACCTCATTTGTAGAAATGAGTTCTCCCCCTATATCTAGGCAATACACATTGTTTCTCCTTGGAGTTCTTAAAACAACATATTTTTCATCTAAAATAAAATCAGGAGAAAGAATGATGCACTCAATGTCTGTGAAAAGAATCTTGTTCTTTTTATCACAAACTTGAGACACACTGACAAGATTGCATTTTAGTTCAGCTACATAAAATACATCATCAAAGGTAATTTTTCCATTAGTAACAGTACCTTTACCTGTAATCTTACCTCCTTGGGGATTCTCACCAAATGCCACATATCCTCCATCAAATGACTTGAAATCTTTAAGAATTTGCAGATTTCCAGTCATGTGCCTTGAGCATCCACTATCAATATGCCATGTTCTTCCTTCTTCTGGGATCTGAATGCTCTGCACAAGTGAGTAAAGGATTAGTTAAGTTTGGGAACCCAAGCTTTACATGTCTTGGGTTCATCCTTTGAGAAATATGCTTTTGGGGATTTAACTTTAAACACTTTTGGTACCCATACTTGTTTATTACCGGTGTTTTGTTTTACTACTGCCCTTTTGGAGTTATTACTGGTGTGAGAATTTCCTACTGATCTTGGTTTATACCCATGATTTTTAGCTTTTGAATACTTTACTACTGATGGACCAGTAGTATTTGGGTACTTACCATGTTTAGAATGACCAGTAGTGTTTTTAGGGTTAACACCAGTAGTATTTTTGAAAGTTGTTTTGGGAGCAGTAGTGTTTTTGAAATTAGGGTTTTTACCAGTAGTATTCTTGTACTGGTACCATACAGCATTATAATGAGGGTTAACACCAGTAGTAAAATTGTTAAAGTTTCTACTGGTGTTGGAAAATTTAAAATATTGTTTATTTTGATTGGATTTTCCATTGTTCTTGAAGTAATTGCTGTTCTTTGGGCTTCCAACTCTTCTGTTTTGCACAAATCTTTGTGCACTTCTTCCAAATCTTGGTGTTTCAGCAATTGGAGTTTTAATTTTATTTACTACTGAAGGACCAGTAGTATCTTTTAACTTTTGAGTTTTTGCATTTTCTTTAAAAATTTTAAATTCTTTTAACTCTTTGCAGTTTATTGGATTGAAGTGACAATCCTTTGCTAAATGGTTCATTTTATTGCATATAACACATCTTAATTTCTTATTTTTAGCACCTTCAGGTATTCTTTGATCTAAGAGTTGTTTTTTGTTTCTTTCATTCCCCCTTGTTAAAATTTTTGGTACATTTTCTGCATTATATTTGGGAGATTCATTTGGACTTTGAGCTGTGTGAAAACTTGTATCAATTGATTTTGGTGATTCACTTTGAGATATTGTAAATTCAATTGATTGCTCATCATCAGAAGAATCATTTGATTCAGATGTTTCAATATTAGATTCAGTTTGATTGTCAGTTTTTAATTCATTAATGATTCTTTCTGAACTGTTTTTCAGTGGAGGAATGAATTTATGTGGAGGTGGTACAGCATGATATCCCACCCCATGAACAACCTTTTCTGTAGTTTGATTATTAGTTAATTCATCTAGAATTTTAGTGCTTCTTTCAAACTTTTTAATTGTTAATTTATTTTGTTCAATTTCAAGCTGACATTCTTCTAATTTACTTGTTAGTTCTTTATTTTTTGTTTCATAAAACTCTTTCTCATCCACAGCTTGAAGCAATTCTTCCTTGATCCGTTGATCAATCATCTTGTACACCTTTATTTGATGTTCTTGATCAGCAATCACACTATCAAACTCATGATTTCTTCTGACTGCTTTTGCTAAATCTTCATTTAATTTAGTGTTTTCTTTTTCTAAGTTTTTAACAATTTTAGTACACTCAGAAGTACAAGGTTTAGGTTTTACCTCAGTTTTGTTGTCAGTAAAGGCCATGAGAGCTTGATTTTGAGCATGCTCTTCTGCTTGGAAGCTCCAGTCATAGCCTTGTCCTTGTTGTGATACAAGGGCAGTTGATTTTGATCTTTTGTCTGGCTGAGGACACTCTTTTGCAAAGTGACCAAGGTTGTTACAGTTGTAACATTTGACTTTAGTTTTGTCAAATCCAGCTTTGTCACCTTTGTTGAAGTTGAGGCTTGTCCTACCAGTTCTCTTTAAGAATCTTTTTGTCCTTAGGCTCAGCATAGCCATCTGCCATTTAAGATCCATCTCCTCAAGATCATCTGGGTTCAATTGTTCCAAGTCATCACTAATCAAGGCAGTATGCACATGACTAGTGAAGAAAGATTCTCTTGCAGCATCTTCAGAATCTGCAGCCTTTCCTATAGAGGTTTCCTGACCTTGACCTGTACTAGAGACAAATGCAGCATTATTAGAAGAAATAGAAGGGTTCTTTTGGTTTACCTCGGTTTCAAACACTCTGAGGTCATTGTAGAGTTCATCCAACTCCTTTTCTTCTAAAGCATCTCTTTGTCTATATACCACTGTATACATAGCCCATTCTTCACTAAGAGATCTTAGGAACTTCATGTTGACATCTTCTTGATCCATCTTAACCCCAACCTGGTTAAGTTCACCAATTAGCTTGTTGAATCTGTCAAACACTTGAGTGAGTGTTTCATTGGGTTTTCCTTTGAAGTTTTCAAAGTCTTGTTTGAGAACATACTTCATATTCCTCTTGGTGCTCTTTGTCCCAACGAATCTCTTCTCCAGTGCTTCCCATAGTATTTTTGCATCATCATATTCAACAAAGAGATGTTGATAATCGTTAGGAATGGCCAGTAATAGAGTGCTTAGAGTTTTGAGTTCGATGCCCTTGTCCTTCTTTTCCTTCTCACACTTAAGTTTGTCTGCTTCAGTTGCAGAGCTGCTTGCTTGACCAGGACCAGTTTTGTTTCCTTCAAGGACAACTTCCCACATAGAATAATCTGTAATAAGCATGTATTGCTTAATACGATTCTTCCACATCCCAAAGTTGTTGGGTGTGAGTATAGGAATTTTGTTGGCCTGAGTGCTTTCATTATTATCAGTCATGATTAATAATGTGTGTTTTAAAGATTAAAACTTTTTGTTGTTCTTAACAAATAGTAGATCTAGAACCAATATGCTCTGATACCACTTGTCAGGATCGATTAACTATTAGAGAAGTTAATAAACACCTTTAGATCTAATTGAATATAGAAGTTGCAGCGGATCAACACTATATCAATGTAATTAAGAACAATGAACTGTAAATAATATGCGAAAGTATTAAGAACACAGTTTCACAAAAACCTTCAATGTATATTATTGAGTTAACAATACACACGTACGTTTACAATTCGTAAGGAACTATTTATAATAGTCCTTGAAGCTAAACTATTTACCCTAGTTATTCTAGGACTTGATTTACATCGAATGATAAAAATATACATTGATTTACATTCTATAACTATCTATACGAAGATCTCGGACTTGATATGTTCCATAAACGCGTTGTCAGTAGTAAAACTAATCACCAGTAGTAAGTTTGTAACATCAGTAGTAAACTTGGTGATCAGTAGTAAATCCAGATACATCGTCAGTAGTAACTACTAATGATCAGTAGTATCTTCAATATGCCTTGATCAGTAGTAACTAAGTTATAGTCTTCACCAGTATCAACTTCATCAGTAGAAATATGTTCTGCCCCATCAGTACTAAGTATGTCAGTACTAACTGCAGCATCAGTAATAAGTTGATCTGTGTTTTGCTCTAACATGTTCTCTAACTCATTAGTAGTGTCACATGTTCATGTCAATGATATCTCTTCATCCCCCCCCCCCCCCCCCCCCTTCCTATTTATCTCTAGCTCTCTCTAGAAATCAAAAAGGAAGAGTTTGTACAGTCGTCGACACCCCAATGAGTTTGGTGAACGACGAGTTCCGTGTCAATGGTGACGAGCTCCAATTGTAACACCCGTATTTTTAAAACATCGTTTAAATCATTTAAAATACATTTTCCCAATATTTGTCACATTGTCTAAAATACAGTTTAACAAAAACTTTAAAACTTATATCAGAGTTTACAAAAATACGGTGTCACCAAGTGATGAGGTTAGTAGGGATCACCCTATGTATATATAGGTAATTCCCAAAACCTAAATGATGATGGGTTTTTATGCTCACAAGCCCAAGTCACAATTTGATCCGTCAATATTCGTGAACCCATGCTTTTGTACGAGTCAAGCCGTCCGCCCTGTCAAGTTATGACCCTGTCAATGACCGCTTGTCAAGTTATGACGCCTGTCAAGTAGTGACCGCCTGTCAAGTTATGACGCCTGTCAAGTTATGACCGCCTGTCAAGTTATGACTGCCTGTTACCTGTCATGATGGTCAGTGCGTAACACCATCATAATGGCGCTTCATGAAGCAGTCATAATAGTAAGCGTTATACGATCATTGACGTCGTCATAATGGCACTTCATGACTGCTTTATTGCAGTCATAATGAGCCAACGTTCCATATCCTGGCCATATAAATACCTGGCCTAACTCATTGTCGCCAGGGACTGATACACTGAGACAGATAAAAGAAGCCTAAAACACAGAGATAACATACTCTCACTTTCACCTTCGCACTCAACCTCGATCACCCTAGGTTCGTCAAGAGCTTGTTGGGTTTGCACTGTGATCATCACAGGAGATCCAAGGTTGACGTCGCCTGGTCTTTGTGTTTGACAATCGTTGCTCGAACATTGGCGCCATCCGTGGGACACGTTTTTAAACGGCGTTTCACTTTTCCAAACTTTTTTCCTCAATAATCAAACCGTTCCTATGGCGGATACACAGCCATCGTTGGTCACTTCTTCATCGCCATTAATAACCACTACCGTGATTACCACTATACCCGAGGCGGTGATAACCTCGCCTAGTCGTATCATGGAGCCATACGTCGATTCTGAGTGGACAGTGTCGGATGTCAGGACGACACGAGGGTATCCCTCTTTAACAAGTCCACTTTTCTCCACAAGGCTCGTTGGATCAAGTTCGTTTACCTCACCACAGCCAGTGACGCCCATCCCTTCAGTTCAGCCTCTTTTGTCCCACGGGACAAGCTCTCAAGAGGATGGCACGGATCCGGTCAGACAGTGTAACACCACAATCTAGAGCCATTTTTTTTTTTTAAATAAATAAACATGCGGAAGCGATTTAAGAAGACATACATCCTAAATTATTACACAACATAAAAACTTTACATATTAACTAAATATTTAAAACATTTTAAGGTGTTACTAAAACAGGCTCGACCCGGTATACAAAATCAGAGTGCGGTCATACTTCCAAAACCCGACTCTAAACAAGCCTAATCCACAACCTGAAAAGAGTCAACAAATGAGGGATTAGCACAAAGCTAAGTGAATAGAAATAAACGTCAATTTGCATAACTACCACAAATTAGAACATCGAGGGAAATCAATAAGGAAACCCGTCCAAAACTTCCACAAGCAATTGGACGTTAAAAGAGGATCGGCGGTCGGGCGAGGACCTTCAACTGTTGTCGGCCAACAACAGTCAACCGATGGCTTCTTTACTAGAGGCACGGTGATCCCTCCTTACATAACGAATACGAAGGAGTCCGATAGCCCCTGCCAAGAGTAACGAAGCGTAGCCGAAAACCACCATAGCTAACCTCAAAAAAACATGTGCACATACTACCATTGACCACTAGACCAAGAATAAACTTGTAAAAAGAATTGCAGCCAAGAATCTGCTCCTAACATAGTTCGCGTCGGGAACTCATAGTTCGCGTCGCGAACTAAGAGTTCACGATTCGGGAACTACATCACGACCAGACCCCAAACTCTCTGTCCCGAGTTCGCGATCGCGACCATAAGTTCGCGACGCGAACTCTTCCAGATACACAATTCCTGCACTTTTTCTCCAAGACCCTACCATTCCCTAATTTTGTCCATCACACAAGAAAGAAGGTTAAGTCCACTCACCTTTGCTTCCTTTTGTGCCGAGCTCAATGATCTTATATCACTGAGGCTCCTTCCCCTTTCCTGTACAAAATGAATACCGAATTAGTCACCCGAAATCGCCAATTGTGTAACAAGTAATATAAGCTTTAGACCACATTTTGCAACAAGAGCTTATAACCAAATACTTGTATTTATACACATAACAACTACTAAGGTCTAAACTTCAACAAGTCAATTCGTTATGCCAATTGGTCACATTGCACCTTAGGCCCAAACGGGTCAAAACAAGAATCATATGTCGGACATTCACACAACATAATCCAATGAGTTAAACTACATGATCAACATCCAATTTACATAACTAACATACTTCTTGCATCCAATTGCAGTGTTACCAATTTTGACTTTACTTAAGTCAATTTCACAATTAAGCAACCAAACGGGTCAAGACATGAAACCTACACACTTGAGCTTACAATTCATTCAACTAACACATTTCTAGCATGAATTTGATAATTAGAGTTTACAAGTCATACAAGACTAAAAGTCAATTCCCAGATTTGACCAAAGTCAACAATTCACAATTTTAGCTAGTTATGACCAAATTTCCATCTAGCCAAACACTACCATCTTTTATGCATTTTCACAATAGCTAACTAGTGATCTTCAAGATTAACAATTATCATTCTAACATGCATAATTCAACTAACAAAGCTTCAAGAACACCAAAATATACAATTCACCAAAATTAAGGAAAAACCCATCTTCTTCCTAAATCCACCATTGATGGAGCTCTATGAAAGCTTCACCAAATGAGCTATAACTAATAACAATTCATACAATACTTGCAAGAACTCAAATATACACCAAATCAATCATCAATTTCGGATTTCCATCAAGAATCAACAAGAATTTCAAGAAAACCCACTAGTTCAAGACCCTAATTCATTTCTACATCAAGAACATGAAACCCTAGCTAAAGAAGGAAGAAACTTACTTAGATTAGCTTCTAGATTCAGAAAATCACAAGGAATAGGCAAGATCTTCAAGCAATTAACACCAATTTGGAAGAAAACTCAAATGTGTGTGAAGTGTGTGTGTGTGTGTCGTGAGAGAGAGAGACCAGAGAAAAGAGAAGAGTCAAATGACATCTGCCCTTTAAAAGACACGTACACCCTAACTCACCATCACAGGTAATTTCAGTTAAACACAGAACGGAATATCAGGTTCGCAGATAATTTAATTAGACCTAACTAACTCCAATTTTAACAACGAAGATATTTTTAGAACCCCGGTTCAGAAATGAACCCAAATATGTAAAAATCATTTTAACATTTAAATGTCTCAGTTTTACTTAATTTTTAACCCCATGGTTAAAAATACAATTAATTCAATTAAATCAAATAAAATTCTATAAATTAATAAAATAATAAATAATAAGATATTACTTACCAAAAGTAATAAAATATTAAGGGTCGGGTCTCGGGATGTTACAAATCTCCCCTCCTTAAAAAGATTCCGTCCCCGGAATCTCACCTTGATCAAATAAATTCGGATAACGGTTCTTCATATCCGATTCGGTTTCCCACGTCATATCGGCACCCAAACTATGTTTCCATTTAACCAAAACCATCGGTATCTGTTTCTTTCTCAACTTTGTTACCTTACGATCCAAAATTTCAACCGGCTCCTCAATTAACCGCTTTCTCGAATCCACCTTTAAATCTGCAATCGGTAAAACCGGTATTTCCTCATCACTATTACACTTCCTCAAATAACACACATTAAACGTGTCATGAATACCCGACAATTCAGGAGGAAGATTAAGTGCAACGGTTTGGTCATTCACCACTTGACGAATAACAAACGGGCCAATAAATCTCGGTGCTAACTTTCCCCGTTTCCCGAAACGGATAACACCTTTCCACGGAGAAACCTTCAAATAAACCCGTTCACCCTCACCAAAAGTTACGGGTCGACGCCGTGGATCCGCATACATTTTCTGTCTATCACGAGCGGCTTTTAACTTTTCACGTGCAATCGCCACCTTATCGGCCGTTATCTGAACAATCTCGGGACCCGCAAACTGTTTTTCTCCCGCTTCGAGCCAACATGTGGGAGTTCTACACCGTCTACCATACAACATTTCATATGGTGGCATCTTAATACTCGAATGATACGAGTTGTTATAAGCAAACTCGATCAAAGGCAAATGAGAATCCCACGACCCACCATATTCCATTACACAAGCCCGTAACATATCTTCCAAAGTCTGAATGGTTCTTTCTGTCTGACCATCTGTTTGTGGGTGATACGCCGTGCTCAAATTCACCCGAGAACCTAATTCTCTTTGCAAACTCTTCCAAAAATTGGAAACGAATCGAGGATCCCGATCAGATACAATAGATAACGGAATACCATGTCGGGAAACAATTTCATCTATATACAACTTAGCCAATTTGTCGAGTGATGCGGTTTCGTTTGTGGCCAAAAAGTGAGCACTTTTGGTCAACCGATCGACAATTACCCAAATCATATCATGGTTCTTTTGGGTACGAGGTAATTTCGTGACGAAATCCATTGTAATATTCTCCCATTTCCACTCGGGGATATCTAACTGTTTTAACGACCCATACGGTTTTTGATGTTCGGCCTTGACTTGAGCACAAACATGGCATTTTTCAACAAAACGGGCAATATCTAACTTCATAGAGGGCCACCAATACAAAACTTTCAAATCATTGTACATCTTTGTACAACCCGGATGAATAGATAAACGTGATTTGTGCGATTCTTCCAATATTAATTCCCGTAATCCCCCGAGTAACGGTACCCAAATTCGTGACCAAAACGTTTTCAACCTTCGCGAATCATCAACCAACTCATCTTTCCGCTTTAACATAATTTCCGATTTCAAGTTTTCGTCTTTTAAAGCTTCTATTTGACATATTCTCAACCTATCGACAAGATCGGACACGATTTCCATACGCATAAACTGAACCACCTCCGATGATCCCTTACGACTTAAGGCATCGGCAACTACGTTAGCTTTCCCCGGGTGGTACCGAATTTCACAATCATAGTCTTTAATGAGCTCCAACCACCTTCGTTGCCTTACATTCAAATCTTTTTGTGAGAAAACATATTGAAGGCTTTTATGATCGGTACATATAACACATTTGGTTCCATAAAGATAATGCCTCCACAACTTTAATGCGAAAATCACCGCCGCGAGCTCTAAATCATGGGTCGGGTAATTCTTTTCATGGGATTTCAATTGACGAGAGGCATAAGCAATCACCCGGTCTCTTTGCATTAGTACACAACCCAAACCCGAATAAGATGCATCACAATAAACTATAAAATCATCCGAGCCTTCGGGTAAGGCTAGTATTGGAGCTTGACACAATAATTGTTTTAACAATTGAAACGCCCTTTCTTGATCATCACCCCACCGATATGGAACATCTTTTCGTGTCAACTTTGTCAACGGACTAGCAATCTTTGAGAAATTCTTGATGAACCTTCTATAATAACCGGCCAAACCTAGAAAACTTTTAATTTCGGATGGAGTCTTCGGGGCACTCCAATTCATCACCGCGGTTATCTTAGATGGGTCCACCTTCACCCCTTCTTGACAAATTACATGCCCCAAAAACTGAACTTCCCGGAGCCAAAACTCACACTTCGAGAACTTAGCATAGAGTTGTTCCCGTTTCAAAGTGTCTAAAACTTGTCTTAAGTGATTCTCATGATCCAAATCGGTTTTGGAATAAATAAGTATATCATCAATAAAAACAATTACAAATTTATCGAGAAACGATCGACATACCCGGTTCATAAGATCCATGAATATAGCGGGAGCATTCGTCAAACCGAACGGCATGACTAGAAATTCATAGTGACCGTATCTCGTTCGAAACGCGGTTTTTGAAATATCGTTCTCATGAACCCGAACTTGGTGATAACCCGATCTTAAATCGATCTTTGAAAAGTATGAAGCCCCTTGCAACTGATCAAACAAGTCATCAATACGCGGTAACGGATACTTATTCTTAACCGTTCTCTTATTCAACTCACGGTAATCAATACACATTCTCATAGTGCCGTCTTTCTTTTTAACAAACAAAACTGGTGCACCCCAAGGCGAAGAACTCGGTCTGATGAAACCCTTATCCAATAACTCTTGTATCTGTGTCATCATTTCCCGAATTTCTGACGGTGCTAATCTGTACGGAGCCCTGGCTACGGGACTGGCTCCCGGAACCAAATCAATCTTGAATTCTACCTCCCGAATAGGAGGTAACCCAGGCAACTCATCGGGAAAGACCTCCGGGTATTCCGATACCACCCGGATGTCTCTAACAACCTGCTTTTCTTTTCTGACATCAATAGCATAAGCAAGAAACGATTCACATCCTTTGGCTAGAGATTTTCTAGCTTTCATGAATGAAATAATAGGGAGAGATGTATTAACCCGATCCCCACGGGCCACTACGTGTGTCCCGTCAGGCAATGGAAATGAAATCAATTTCTTGTCACAATTAATTAGTGCTTTATTTAAACTAAGCCAATCCATTCCAAGGACCACATCGAAACCAGATATTGGCATTAAAAGTAAAAACATATTAAAACACGCCCCATCAATATTAATATTTGCCCCAGTCACAGATGTTGTGACTGGCACCACATAACCATCAGCTACTTCCACTTCCAATGGAGTAGTTACCACAGATGTAGGCAATTTTAACTTAGCATGGAAATCCACAGAAATAAATGAGCGATTAGCTCCAGAATCAAACAACACACGAGCATCTATGTTATTTATCGGAAACATACCAGTGATGACATCATCGGTAGTGGTAGCCTCTTCAACCGTCATTTTGAAAGCTCGACCCTCTGATGTAGGACGGTTCTTCCTCTTTTGAGGAGATGATGCCACCGATCCCCCAACCGACCCAGAACCCGAACCCGATCTTCTATCCGAGGGACAATCACCGACTCTGTGACCTTCTTTATGACAATTCCAGCAAACACTTCTTGGGAATTTACAATCATTCATCTCGTGCCCATACTGTCCGCACCTGACACACCGCATCGTTTGGGCCGTACAAGCCCCACTATGAGAAGATCTACATCTAACACACCACTGTGTCCTTTGACCCGAATTTCCACCCGACTGTTTACGATTCGGACTAGTAAACCTTTGATTTCCTTTCCCTTTCTTGCTTTGTTGAGAACCCGATTGTGTGGACTTGAACTTTTGATACCCGGGTCTATCTTGGGTCACCCAATCACGAGAATTTAAATCACCTTCAACAGTTTTAGCCAAATCAAAAGCCTGTGAAAGTGTGGTTGCAAGCCTGGCTGTGGTTCGGTACTCGGGTCGCAAGGCACCAATAAAATGCTTTATTTTCGATGGTTCATCGGGAACCCATTGTTGCACAAACCTCAGTTTTTCATTAAATTGCTCGATCAGATCATCAACTGTCATCCTTTCAGTCATCCGCAAATTTAAGAATTCCGACCGAATCCTATCCATCTCAAACGAATTGCAATAACGTTTGCACACCTGTTCTTTAAATTGATCCCATGTTATACTGTTTTTAACTTCCTTGGGTAGATGCTCAATTAAAGTATCCCACCAATTCATAGCCCCACCTACTAATTTTCGTGTGGCATACATGACCCGGTGTTGGTCATCACACCCGCAAGCATCTAATGTTCTTTCCATTTCTCTTAACCAGTTCATAGTGACATTGGGATCTCTACTCCCACTGAATTCAGGGGGTTTACAGTCTAGAAATTGTTTGAAAGTGCAACTTGGTTTCATGCCGAATGGGTAGGGTTGGTTGGTAAATTGGTATTGAGGTAAACCCTGGCTTGGGTTAACATAAAAGTATTGTGGTTGTGACATTATTGTATTAGGTTCAGGTGTGGTTGACATTAGGGGAACCGTCATGGTAAAAGAGGGAGTTGTGGGAATTTGCATGGAGGGAACGGACATTGATGGAGTAAACACGGGAGGGAAATTTGGGGGTTGGTTATTTTGGTTCTGGCTCATGCTATCAACCAGATTCTGAAGATGTTCCAAGCGACTTTCCATTCTTATAATGTAATCTTCCCTGTCTTCATTTGTATCCCGAGAAGTACCAATGATTCCTTGTTCGGGGTTCGGCGTGGTTATCGGCGGATTGGAATCGTTATCTGTCATATCTGTATCAAGCACAACATCTCACGAACTATTAGTTTAAATCGTTAGTACCTATCTACTAACTACTACTAACACACAATTCATATTCACTCGACTAATCCACTCCCAAAATTATGGAAGTTTGACCAACTCGAGCCAAGATTTGGGAATGGTACACCTAAATGTGCAACCATCGCCAAACCGGGCTCTGATACCAAATTGTAACACCACAATCTAGAGCCATTTTTTTTTTTTTAAATAAATAAACATGCGGAAGCGATTTAAGAAGACATACATCCTAAATTATTACACAACATAAAAACTTTACATATTAACTAAATATTTAAAACATTTTAAGGTGTTACTAAAACAGGCTCGACCCGGTATACAAAATCAGAGTGCGGTCATACTTCCAAAACCCGACTCTAAACAAGCCTAATCCACAACCTGAAAAGAGTCAACAAATGAGGGATTAGCACAAAGCTAAGTGAATAGAAATAAACGTCAATTTGCATAACTACCACAAATTAGAACATCGAGGGAAATCAATAAGGAAACCCGTCCAAAACTTCCACAAGCAATTGGACGTTAAAAGAGGATCGGCGGTCGGGCGAGGACCTTCAACTGTTGTCGGCCAACAACAGTCAACCGATGGCTTCTTTACTAGAGGCACGGTGATCCCTCCTTACATAACGAATACGAAGGAGTCCGATCGCCCCTGCCAAGAGTAACGAAGCGTAGCCGAAAACCACCATAGCTAACCTCAAAAAAACATGTGCACATACTACCATTGACCACTAGACCAAGAATAAACTTGTAAAAAGAATTGCAGCCAAGAATCTGCTCCTAACATAGTTCGCGTCGGGAACTCATAGTTCGCGTCGCGAACTAAGAGTTCACGATTCGGGAACTACATCACGACCAGACCCCAAACTCTCTGTCCCGAGTTCGCGATCGCGACCATAAGTTCGCGACGCGAACTCTTCCAGATACACAATTCCTGCACTTTTTCTCCAAGACCCTACCATTCCCTAATTTTGTCCATCACACAAGAAAGAAGGTTAAGTCCACTCACCTTTGCTTCCTTTTGTGCCGAGCTCAATGATCTTATATCACTGAGGCTCCTTCCCCTTTCCTGTACAAAATGAATACCGAATTAGTCACCCGAAATCGCCAATTGTGTAACAAGTAATATAAGCTTTAGACCACATTTTGCAACAAGAGCTTATAACCAAATACTTGTATTTATACACATAACAACTACTAAGGTCTAAACTTCAACAAGTCAATTCGTTATGCCAATTGGTCACATTGCACCTTAGGCCCAAACGGGTCAAAACAAGAATCATATGTCGGACATTCACACAACATAATCCAATAAGTTAAACTACATGATCAACATCCAATTTACATAACTAACATACTTCTTGCATCCAATTGCAGTGTTACCAATTTTGACTTTACTTAAGTCAATTTCACAATTAAGCAACCAAACGGGTCAAGACATGAAACCTACACACTTGAGCTTACAATTCATTCAACTAACACATTTCTAGCATGAATTTGATAATTAGAGTTTACAAGTCATACAAGACTAAAAGTCAATTCCCAGATTTGACCAAAGTCAACAATTCACAATTTTAGCTAGTTATGACCAAATTTCCATCTAGCCAAACACTACCATCTTTTATGCATTTTCACAATAGCTAACTAGTGATCTTCAAGATTAACAATTATCATTCTAACATGCATAATTCAACTAACAAAGCTTCAAGAACACCAAAATATACAATTCACCAAAATTAAGGAAAAACCCATCTTCTTCCTAAATCCACCATTGATGGAGCTCTATGAAAGCTTCACCAAATGAGCTATAACTAATAACAATTCATACAATACTTGCAAGAACTCAAATATACACCAAATCAATCATCAATTTCGGATTTCCATCAAGAATCAACAAGAATTTCAAGAAAACCCACTAGTTCAAGACCCTAATTCATTTCTACATCAAGAACATGAAACCCTAGCTAAAGAAGGAAGAAACTTACTTAGATTAGCTTCTAGATTCAGAAAATCACAAAGAATAGGCAAGATCTTCAAGCAATTAACACCAATTTGGAAGAAAACTCAAATGTGTGTGAAGTGTGTGTGTGTGTGTCGTGAGAGAGAGAGAGACCAGAGAAAAGAGAAGAGTCAAATGACATCTGCCCTTTAAAAGACACGTACACCCTAACTCACCATCACAGGTAATTTCAGTTAAACACAGAACGGAATATCAGGTTCGCAGATAATTTAATTAGACCTAACTAACTCCAATTTTAACAACGAAGATATTTTTAGAACCCCGGTTCAGAAATGAACCCAAATATGTAAAAATCATTTTAACATTTAAATGTCTCAGTTTTACTTAATTTTTAACCCCATGGTTAAAAATACATTTAATTCAATTAAATCAAATAAAATTCTATAAATTAATAAAATAATAAATAATAAGATATTACTTACCAAAAGTAATAAAATATTAAGGGTCGGGTCTCGGGATGTTACAGACAGCCTGTTTCCAACTTTCCGCAGGCCGCTACGCCAGGGGTTCGAGAGGATCCAATTGTGGAGTTACTCCGCAGGTTGACTCAGAGTACTCAGCCACCACCACCTCCCCCACCACCTACTTCATCGGACCTGTTGTCTCAGTTGGTGACGGCGTTGCGCCCAGCACCGCAGCCAACCGTTGTTCAACCAGTAGATCCGTTGTCACAATTATTGGAGCAGTTAAGACAACCACCCATTCACACCCCACCACCACATCCACCACAGGACACATCTAATGACATGTTGCGCGTGTTGCAAGCACTCGTGGCCGCAGCCGCCCCACCCCGAGCAGCCACTATGCCTTTGTCGGTTGTTAGTTCGAAGTTCTGTGACTGGGTGGCCAGATTCCCACTCCCTGATAAACAAAAAGTTCCGTCCATCGTTGGTACTTACGACGGTACACGAGATCCTGATGACCACCTTGCTCTTTTTGAACACGCCATTATGACAGAGAAATGGCTAGACCCAGTCGCTTGTCACATGTTCCCTGGCACGTTGCAGGGTTTCGCTCGTGATTGGTTTGCTGACTTACCGGAGAGGAGTATTCAAGACTTTGCAGATCTAAAGGCTAAATTTGTGACTCACTTTATCCAGCAAAAGAAGCAGCAGAGAACTCATATAGAAGCACATTTGCTGCGACAAAGGGAAGGCGAGGGGTTACGCGACTTCATTCAGCGTTACACGCAGGAGTGCCAGAAAATTGTCGCCTTACCCGAAAGCCAACAAATTTCGGGTTTTACCCTCTCCTTTCTTCCAGGACAGCTGCAAGAAAAGTTAATCAAGAGAACTCCAATTACTTTCAAAGAAGCCACGGACAGGGCATATGACTATCTAAGGTCAAAAGAAACTGTCTCCCTGACAAGAGAGGTAGGCGGCAAGTCATGGACTGACACGTCAGATCGCAGGCATGATGCTCTAACTGGTGATCATCAACGAGATGAAAGGAGCAACCGGAGGTTTGGCCCATACGATAAACATCCGTCTGAGCGTGCTCTTAGCAAAACACCAAAAGAAATCTTGATAACAGAGCAGGTGTGCGCTACCTTCACACCTCCACCCCAAATGGAGCATAGGTCGGGTACGAAAAACATGAATAAATACTGTGATTTCCATGAAGATCATGGACACGACACGAATGCCTGTAGAGAGCTAAAAAGGGAAATCATGCGGGCTTTGGAAGAAGGCAAACTAGAACACCTTGTCCCTGGCGCTAAGCAGCAAGCAAATAAATCTCCACTTAAGAAGAGTTATGCCTGGCAAAAGAAGGGGGAAGACACAGAACATCCCGGACCACCTGATGGTCATATCCTCATGATACATGAGGGAGCCAATATTAACTGACCTATCAAGGTGCGATAGTCTTTACTGTCATTTTTTCCTTTATGTTTTCAATACATGTTTCCACGCACATGGAATGTCATGGTCATGCATGAAACTGGCGATAATAGCATTTGGTCTGATCTTGTATCCCAATATTATCTCACAATATCATTTTTCTATGGTTTTTGCATAAACAAATAAATATTGAAGTAAAGTTCAATACAAAAAGCATAAGGCCACAATAGACATCTTAGTCTAAAGCCAAACATGCACTTTCATTACGTACAATGTTACAACTTGAGCATGCATGTGCATGTACACAACTACGAACATAGTTCAATACAACATGTATGAAGCCAAGAAAGACAACCTTGTCTGGCCAAATAACATACAATCATACTCGTCTTTTAATCTACTTGATAAAAGATAAGCACTTCTCACTGGGAAGCGACAATCCTCGCGAGTAAACAAAGTAAAGGTTAACCAACAAAAGTGCCATTGGCACAGTGTCACAGGCACAATATGAAGCATACATCAGAGATACCCAAATCCACCCAGGTCATTGGCATACAAAGGCATCATGGGCTCTCAAGAAAGCGTCATACGAACAACCAAATATACACACTGTCATGCACACCCAAGACGGTGTCATGGACACAACATCCATAATAAAAAGATAAAAACAAAAATGTGTTATTGGCTTGATCATCCAATAAAACATTATTTTTTCAAAGCAAAGCAATGGACAAGCAAGTACTGTAAGTGTTTAAAGCTTGAAAACCCAAACCGGTCGGCCTAAACCCTAAAACCGCCAGTCAAGGCGATAACCCGCCGGTCAAGGCGATAACCCGCCGGTAAAGGCCCATAACCCTAGCCGGTCGAACAAACATAAAACAGCCGGTCGAACATATGTCAAACCCTAAACCGAATGTAAGAAATGCCGGTTCACCTTAAACCGTCGGACGAACAATCTGCCCGAAGACCCACGTGAAAACCGCCGGTCACGAACCCAAACCGCCGGTCACGAACCCAAACCGCCGGTCACGAATCCAAACCTCCGGTCACGAACTACCTACAGTCTTTGCTCGGTCACGGTCTTGGGTTGATAAACCCTACAACGCCGGTCGAACACGCCTAAACCGCCGGCCCATAGATTACACCGTCGGTCAAATTAAACCCTAGAACCGCCGGTCCACTTAAACCTAAAACCGCCGGTCAACTAATCTACGAACTAGCACCGGGCTAAGTGATCCTCGGCATATTCGACCGCCGGTCTAATATTGACAGCCGGCCCGGTCTAAACTTGACAGCCTGCCGATCTACAATTGACAGCCGGCCCGAACTACCGCCGGTCTAAGATATCGATCGCAGATCATCACTCGAGTCCGACACGTCCGGGTTACCGCCGCTTGCGGTGTCGATCGATGCTACCGACGGCCTGCCCGACGAATAAAAAAAAACTTAGGAAGTAATAATAGTTACGACTTGCAAGCCGCTGTTTTGGCAAATCCTAACTCGGGGGCATGATGAGGTTAGTAGGGATCACCCTATGTATATATAGGTAATTCCCAAAACCTAAATGATGATGGGTTTTTATGCTCACAAGCCCAAGTCACAATTTGATCCGTCAATATTCGCGAACCCATGCTTTTGTACGAGTCAAGCCGTCCGCCCTGTCAAGTTATGACCCTGTCAATGACCGCTTGTCAAGTTATGACGCCTGTCAAGTAGTGACCGCCTGTCAAGTTATGACGCATGTCAAGTTATGACCGCCTGTCAAGTTATGACTGCCTGTTACCTGTCATGATGGTCAGTGCGTAACACCATCATAATGGCGCTTCATGAAGCAGTCATAATAGTAAGCGTTATACGATCATTGACGTCGTCATAATGGCACTTCATGACTGCTTTATTGTAGTCATAATGAGCCAACGTTCCATATCCTGGCCATATAAATACCTGGCCTAACTTATTGTCGCCATGGACTGATACACTGAGACAGATAAAAGAAGCCTAAAACACAGAGATAACATACTCTCACTTTCACCTTCGCACTCAACCTCGATCACCCTAGGTTCGTCAAGAGCTTGTTGGGTTTGCACTGTGATCATCACAGGAGATCCAAGGTTGACGTCGCCTGGTCTTTGTGTTTGACAATCGTTGCTCGAACACCAAGTATATCAAAACCATAGGCAACGGGATCTACCTAATAGCTCCCGAGCTAAACATCTCTACGCCACTTCTAGTGCAACCTTCTAACACTTCAAACCTGTACCTGAGTACACAGCCACAAACAAACGTAGTACGTGAGACAAAATAGTCGCGTGAGATACATGAGTTTTAGACCCAAATAACAATAATAGTCGTTTCATAATTAGATATATATGAACATATATATACATATACTACATCATTATAAGCTAGCCACCCTATAGTGACCCTATCGTTCAAATGATTTCCTAGCAATCATATCTAGTTATCGGGTTGCCCCCGAACTAACTAGAATCTCAACATATCTAACTATCGGGTTGCCCCCGAACTAGCTAGAACTCCAATATATATCTAGTATCGGGTTGCCCCCGAACTAACTAGAATCACAAACATATCTAAGTATCGGGCTGCCCCCTAACTAGCTAGAACTCCAATATATATCTAGTTATCGGGTTGCCCCCGAACTAACTAGAATCACAAACATATCTGACTATCGGGTTGCCCCCGAACTAGCTAGAAGCACTATCCTATCTAACTATCGGGTTGCCCCCGAACTAGCTAGAACATCACCATGTCTAGTTATCGGGTTGCCCCCGAACTAACTAGCATCACATCATCTCGTTCTTACCATAACTCATCAGTTATTCCAATCAAAGCCTTCGGCTATCACATCAATCATCAAACAAGTTAGTTATCTAATAATAACAACATATAATTAGTTCAACACAGTGTGAACGTACCTTATGGTCCCATGGACCCGATCGTAAGCAACCACATTTACTTCTACATCTATGAACCCTATGAGGTCCATACTTACTTTATACATAAGATACATTTCTTATTTTATCGATATCATAATACTTTTATCTCTTCCTTGACTATAATACACAATTATTACTAGTCACATCATATTCTTTTTCATATATATTCGTTCTTTACTTTTATTAGTATATCTTACCAATAGGTACTCATTACTATAAAATCATTCCCAATTGATTTACTAATACATGTTTATTAATAAAGGCTCCGTATACATTCTTTTAATCAATTACTTCATTATTATGGTTCATTAACATAGATTCCATAATTACTTTAATTTATCATATTTTACTTCAAATTCACCAATCATACTAGACATATTCTAGTATCACATTCTACATACTTTCATACATTTTCAGTCACTATCTTTATCAACATACTTATTAATAAAGACCCATAAAATATCATATGTATTTTCAAAACTATTTACTATGTACTCAGTTTAAAAGTCTCATGTACTCACCTTAGCAATAAAGTGCTCCAACCATATTCTTTACACCAATTTCCTTGCTTCATAGTTCAATCAACGTCCAAGACTTCACCAAAGCCTAATACAATTATCACAACATGATCAACATCACATACTACTACTAATGTGTCCATCTATCTCTAGATAACACTTCACATTTCCCCCAATTATGTAAATTTACCAAACCCTAGGTTTAACCAACCCTTAAGGTTCTTGCAAATCATAGTCATACACTTGTTTCCTTTGATAATATACCATCTATTAGGTGCATACATCAATTATTCACCATGAACCATAACCCCCAATAGCTAGGGTTTCAACCCAACCATCAAAATACATAGATCTAAAGCTACAAAGATCAAGGAGTGAAGATATACCTTTAATCTTCACTTAGGAGTGAAATCTACCAAAGATTTGAGAAGAAATCAACCAAAATCTGCACTTGAGCTCTAAAATCGCCAAAGGGAAAAACTAGGGTTTACTATTTCATTAAATGAGCCAAAACCCGAATTTATTGCAGACGACAGGACTTCACGACGCGAACTAGTTCGTGTCGCTAACTCTGCATGTCGTACGCATACTTAGCGATCGTTATCTCATCGCGAATTACTTCACGTTTTAAATCAAAATCTCTGGCCCGACTTCACGAACGCGAACTACTTCGCGTCGTGAACTTCTCATGCAGCCAGGCTGCACTTTTTCAACTTTGTCTCGACCCGGTTTCGCCCATAACTTCTTCATACGGTCTCCAAACGACACGAAACCAATTCCTACGTTCTTTAAACGATTTATCCTTAATTATCATATTTTTTTATAAATTTATTTATTTACAAATTTCAGGTCGTTACACCAATGCCAAGAAGTGAAGTCGTCGGTTGGAGGATTTTTGGCCTTCATTCACTGGCACCACACTTCACTTATACCTCGTCGGTGAAACTCTTCTCCTGTGGGAAGAGTTGAAAGGCTGAATTTGGTGGGTCTATGTCAATTGAATAAGGTATTTGGTATTTTATGTGTATGTATTTTATAATTAATTGTGAGGCCTAAAAAACTGAAAAGAATAAGTATTGATGTCATGAGTTTGTCAATTGGAGTGTAAGATGACGTGACACTTATTTGAACATGATGACTTCGGTTGCGTCGCTGTTGGCCGTTGGCACTAGTCTAATGGGCCGACACCAACTCCAATTTATTAATGGTGGACTGGATGACAAAGAGAATTGATCCTGTAACTTCTTTTTAGAATGTGACTCAGGCGAACAAGTCTCGGGTAAAAGGTGGCAATATTTTAACCACCCACCCAAATATCCACCAATATGAGGTATCAAGACTATTACCAATCTTTTCGTGAAAGACATCTTTTAAGTTAATGTTGAACTTTGGTAGGAAAGTTTGGAGAGATAAAGGGGTTTGGGGGTAATATCTATCATGAGGATTATCTAAACCATCATTCGAGCCGTAAATAGATTTAATAAGCAAGCACTAATGATCGTTCTTACATAACATTTACAATTAAGTTATTACATAAGTATTGTAATTTTTTATATATAATCTTTAGACATAGTTGCATATTTGTGAAGTCACGACGTCGTAACAATTTTAAAAAAAAAAACAGAGTCGTGTATTATGTATATACTAGATATGCAAATGCGTATAAACACACTTAAATTTTTTTATCAAAATGCGGTACATGTAACTCTTGTAGATGAAGAAAATACCACATTCTTCCACATTCATAATCATCTTCTAAATTTTTAAGTATAATAAAAAAAATAAAGAAATGAAAACTACGATGTTAATGTTAAGTATTGTTATTAAGATGCATATTGTAAGAATTATCCACTTATTAATAAAAGGGAAATCAAAATACTAATTTTTTAGGCTACAGTTACTAAAAGATATAAAAATAATCGTTGTACAAGTACAAGCATGATTCCCGAATTAGGTAGATAGAAACAAATCTTGTTGATACGGTATAAATAGATAAAGCTAACATCTTGAAATTAAAGACAATAAGAATTTCTAGAATAATTTAATATGCCACTACACCAAAATATACTTTATATGAACTCAATTAATGTCCTATTAAATTAGTTTATAGAACCTTTAACCTAATAGGATCTAAATAAAAGTGTCACATCTAAGGGGGTTGTAATAGGTTCTTGGACACTTATAAGTGTCCTAATAAAAGACTAGTATTATGAAACTAATTTTTTAGTCCTATAAAATTAGTTTTTACGACAAAACCGGTGTCCTAAAAGACCATGTAATAGGACACTTTATGGTGTTTTAATATATGGTTACCGTTCAATCATGTTTTGGGACACATTGACGCGTCCTAAAAAATACCCTAATGCAACAAAATGGACTCCTAATAGACCATGTAATACGACACTTTATGGTGTTTTAATATATGGTTACCGTTCTATAATGTTTTGGGACATATTGACACGTCCTAAAAAATACCCTAATGCAACAACATATAGTCCTAATAGACCATGTAATAGGACACTTTATGGTGTTTTAATATATGATTACCGTTCTATCATATTTTGGGACACATTGACGCATCCTAAAAAAAATTCTCTAATGCAACAAAATGAAGTCCTAATAGACCACATAATAGGATGTTTATGGTGTTCTAACATATGCTTACCTTTTTATTATTTTTTGGGGCACGTGATTTAATTAAAATTAATAGTGTCGTAAGAAGTGACATTATAGATTATCTCATTTTTTTTGTCACATATTTAACACTAATAAAAATATTATGAAACAATAAACCAAAATAAATTACAAAAGGGAATATAACTTAAATATACCATAAAGTCACATAATAACTCACAAAAATTTACAAAAGGATTCATTTGGACACTCGCTACACAAACACACTCACATAATAACTTACAAGCTAATACTCCGTACGTTGCAACAAATACACAAACCAAGTTGTTAAAAATTACATGTTAAAACCCATTTTCAAATGAAACCAAATAGTAATTGTGTCATTGGGCATATGACAAACAAACACTACACAGATTCACTTTTAGCCACAACTCAACAGAGAATTCAATAGTCATCAGGTTGTCAACGTGGAATTCCTATCTCACATGATTTAACTTGAGCAGAAAATAGTAAAGAGCATAATGATTCACCCATAGATGATGGGTCGGGTGAAACGTTCACGAACATTAGTGTCTTTGAATCACCACCTAAACAAGGCTACATATAATAAAAAAGGTTTAAAGATTAAAACATAATGAACTCTTTTTGCGTATAGAAGAAAACTTTACCCGAAGAAGAAAAGTAAGCTTGGCGTTTCTATATGGTACATGATCCTCTTTCTTTGCCAAAGCAAAATAACATCACTCTATGAACATAAACTTTTGTTAATAGCCTGAAAATATAAAATTAGCGATAATGATATAAAGGAGCAATAATTTTAATAATAACAAGTCATTATCATACTTCATACACAGTTGATGTATGTTCCTTTCCAAAGCCAAATCCGGTCCTGCAAAAACGATTACAAAGAGGTTAAACCAAACTTTAAATGGTATTAATCAATCTGGATCATATAGATTGTAAAATACATTTAAAAAAACTTGGGTTATCCAGAAAATTAACAGAATTACACAAGTATAAATTCAAGGAGATCGGTGATCATGACGTGAAAATCAAAGTTTGCAAGGGAATTGATGGGACAATGAGAAAGATAAATGATGGATGCTCCTGCTTTCTCCATTGTTATTGGGCTCATAGGCAATTTAGTTTAGGGAAGAAATTGAGAAATGATGAATGCTAATTCGTGGTATATGTTTCTGTTGGATATGGAAGTTTTTAATGAAACAGAGGTTTTCATAAAAAGAATCTCGAAAGATGAGTTTGAATTTTCACTTAGGCGCCTTATTTGAGTGCCATAAATTTTAATGATATACAGAGTATAATATTCTAAAAAACTGTTTTTTGCCGAAAAAAAAATAAATTCATATTTTTTAACGTGAGGTGTAAATTACTTCACCTAAAAGCTTGTTGGTGTTTCAATTTTTATAAGTTAGGATCTCTTTTTAGGGTGTTCGTTTGGATAGTGTGATTTTATCTGAACTAAATAGGTAAAACTAAATAGTTTTTGGTTTTTAATAGTTCAAACAGACCGTCGAAACTAATTCAAAAGCGAACCGATCCGAACCAAATTACAATTTGGTTGAATTGGTTTTATCCGAACCAAATTACAAAAGTATATAATATAAATAATATTAAGCTTAATATGTACATTCCAAAATGATATTTCCACCAAGTTTTAGTAGATTGCTTATTAATAGTGTGATTGGAACATGTTTTAGCGTGATTGGGACATGTTTTAGCATTTTAAAGAAGATTGGTGTTTGCGTTTTATAATTTGGTCGTGTTCGTGTTAGCAAAATAAAACATGAGTTCGTGTCGTGTTGTTTTCGTGTTGAGAAAAATGGATTCTCGTCGTGTCGTGTTACCTAAAAACACAAAATGATAGCCCGATTTGATAGCCCTACTCATGACCTAAGGGTCATAAGTTCAAATCTCGTTGTAAACAAACTGGTTAGGTTTCATGGTTGTTCTAGATGCGATAATATATTCTTTGACGGTCATACTCCCGCAATCTGAAAGCACTTCTTCAAATTGTATTCCATCTATATTATCTGTTTGTCTTCATTAAATCTATCATAGGTAAGAGTTGCTTTCATCGACCCAACATATATGTTAAGAGATTTTTCGAGCTTAGTTTGAAATTATTAAGCTAAGTTCGAGTTCTTATTAGACCTTATGTATATTTTTCAAGTCGAGCTCCAACCTAATACAAGTGCTCTCGATCTTGTATCTTAAACCTCCACCATCATTTTGTTACGCTCAACAAATAAATGTCCTATTATAAACTTGATAATAGGACCTATATATCAAGTGTTATATATAATTATATGATAATAAATAATTAAACATTGTTTAAACATAATGTAATAGGACTAGCATATCAAGTGTTATATTAGATCATAATAATACCTCAAGAAATAGAAGTCCTATGAAATTTGATATAATAAGACCAATATATCGAGTGTCCTATTAGATATCATCGTAATACAACCCCGAGGAACAAGCGTCCTATTAGATTACATTATAATAGGACATTATTGATTAAGCGACCTATAAAAACTAATGTATTACAACTTATGTATCAAGGTCCTATTATGTATAATTATAATAGGACCAATAATAATAAATGTCCTATAAAACTTAATATAATAGGACCCACATATTAATGGTCTTATTAGACTATAATATTATAGGACATCAATGAATAACTGTCTTATAAAGCTTAATGTAACATGACATACATATCAAATGTACTATTATATCGAGTCATAATAAAACTTCAATGGATAAAGGTCCTATAATATAGTTTAATAGGATGTACATATGAAATGTCCTATTATAGTGTATCATATTAGGATTCTGTAACTAGTTAGTCCTATTAGATATGTTTTTAGGACACTACTACAAAAGTGTACCACGAAAAGGGTCCTAAAAGCTTATTTTTGTTGTAGTGTGCAAAATTTTTGACTTTTCTATAACAGGAATTGCCGTTCAAGATCATGTCAAACAAGTAAACCATTTGGTGACATAGGTTAATATTTAATTGCATGAAGATGACTTAATATTAGTATTAGAGAAAAATAGAAAAAAACTATATTTTTAGCACACGTATAATATAGTTTCGAGGTTTACAAAAAAGATGTGTTTTCTCAAACAAACATTCAACAAACTGTTTGTGAATCATTCGGCGAAAGTTTGTTTATTCTCGTCCGTTTAACTAAACAAACGAACATAAACAAAAACCGTTCGTTCAATTACATTTGTGAACGTTTGGAATCCGTTCGTTAACATGCGTTTGTGTATGTTCAGTTGTTCATTCATATTTTTCGATAACTTTATATATTAAGTATCTTAACTAAATTTGTTTTTTACTTCGACTAATAAGCACAAACAACCATATAAAAATAATTATAAAGAAAATTTATTTATATTAGTTGATATATGTTCATTTATTTCCATTTATCTTGTTAATAATGTGTTCGCGAAGCGTTAACGGACATACTAATTTCTTAACAAATGACAACGTACACAAAATACGTTTGTTTGTTTGTTTGGTTAAACTTTATAAACAAAGAAATATTATATAAACAAGCCCTGTTTCTAGGGGTGAGCATTTGGGTTGAAAAAATCAAACTGAAAATGGGTTTCCGCTCTATCGGTTTCGGTTGGGTCTTCGGATAAAGATGAACATTTGGCCAAAAAAATCCGAATCGAAACCGAACCAGACCGAACCAAAAATGATAACATGTTATCAGTTCGGCTCGGTTTTGAATATTTATCATCTTCGATTTCGGTTCGATTCAGTTTTTAGACCAAGCTCACCCCTAGATTTTCATGTTCGTTCAGTTCATTTACATACCTAATTGTAAGTAATTTGTATTTTAAAATCGAAAGATGCGGTGGCCTTTTCTGGGGGCTTCGATCCCCCACTACTTTTATTAAACAACTAAATATGAATTATCTGTCTCCTTCAAACACACAGCACACACCTCAAAACACACACTCACTATGTAACTTAGCTTGCTTTTAGAGAGAGAAAGTGAAGCTAAAAAGCACCCATTTTCACGAGCTCTCTTCATCCCTCTCTCTCTATATCTCTCCATCTGTATATATTATAATTTATTAAGCTTGCACCATATGTCACTGCTATTATTGTGGTTATTATTATCGTCAATTATCGTCATCACCACCACCTAGATTTCAGCTATTACTATTATTTTATTCAAACCCTAATTTTTTTGTTGGGTGTTTGTTTGTGGTTGTGCACGTAAAAGCTTCACGGGCTTTGTGAGCTCACTTTCCGTATTCTATCTCTATCTATATCTTCCCCAACCAAATTCATACAAATTTCTCCCCAATCCATGTGATCAGTCTTCTGCCACGTTGTTCAGCCGATTGATTTTTATGAATTGAAAGCGAATTGATATTTGTTTTCGTTGATTACGTGTACGATTGTGATTTGTAATGTGATTCGGAGAGATTTGGTATTTTAGGGTTTTGATTGCTGAAAACTAGGATGGATCGATCTGCACTTACGGTGGGTCCGGGTATGGATTTGCCTATTATGCACGATAGTGATCGTTATGAGCTTGTTAGAGACATTGGTTCTGGTAATTTTGGGGTTGCGAGATTGATGAGAGATAAACAGACTAATGAGCTTGTTGCAGTCAAATATATCGAGCGAGGTGAGAAGGTTAGTGTTTAAATTCAATATCTATTTCTCAATTTCTTGCATTTCTTTTAAGTTTCTGTTATTTCTGTTTTAGATTTATTGCTGTTGATTGATTATAGGCTGAAAACAGAGCAACTAATAAAACAGAGGACTTTTAATTGACTAATTATTGACTCATTTTCCTTATGATGAATTCAACAGATTGATGAAAATGTACAAAGGGAGATTATCAACCACAGATCACTTAGGCATCCAAATATTGTGAGATTTAAAGAGGTTTGTGATCGTGTTCATACTTCATACTCAAAGATCATGAATTTTATTTCTTATTTTTTTGTGATTATATTGAGAAATCAGTTTAATAATCTCTAGGTTATTTTAACACCAACACACCTGGCGATTGTAATGGAATATGCATCTGGTGGAGAGTTGTTTGAGAGGATATGTAATGCTGGCAGGTTTCCAGAAGATGAGGTTTGTTCTTAAATCTTAATTCGTTCACTTAAATGATTAATTAATGTTTTAATTTGTAAGAAAGTTTCGATTTTTCTCGTGTTGCAGGCCCGTTTCTTCTTCCAACAACTCATTTCAGGTGTCAGTTACTGCCATAATATGGTAATAACTAATAATAATTCGTTCTATTTCTATACAAATGCTATATGTATAGATTTATAATTTGTTAGTAAAGAAAAATGATTTATGATTTTTATTAAATGTAGCAAGTTTGTCATCGTGACTTGAAATTGGAGAACACACTTTTAGATGGTAGTCCAGCTCCTCGACTCAAAATATGTGATTTTGGATACTCTAAGGTACGATTTAAACAATTTAAACATTGTTAGATTATATTGTATAGTTTCATTATTCTAAAAGACTTCTATTTTTTTTTAATAAATTAATTAAATTTTTGGTCAGTCCTCTGTACTACATTCACAACCTAAATCTACTGTTGGAACACCTGCATATATTGCTCCTGAAGTCTTGCTTAAGAAAGAATATGATGGCAAGGTAAATAAATCCATTTATGATATTTTAGATTTTAGATTATATGATATATTTATGAAAAACAAAATATTATTTACCGTAAATAATTCTTATTGGATAATTTTTTATTTTTTATACATTTAGATTGCAGATGTGTGGTCTTGTGGTGTAACATTATATGTGATGCTTGTTGGAGCTTACCCTTTTGAAGATCCTGAAGAACCTAAGAATTTTCGTAAAACCATACAGGTAATATATACATATCAATGTGTTATATAATATAATATTAATATTAGAGTAATTACACGAATGATCAATGTTGTAAAAATCGCTCGGCGGTACCTCGGCGGTCGACCACCTTCAAGCGATTAATCGGTCTCGGCGGCGATTAATCGGTTTCTAGGCGGGTACTATTAAATACAAAGAAAATTAATTTTTTTAGAAAAATATATATAATATCTTAACAAAATAATTAAATTAGTCAATAACAATATATAAAATACGAACAATAAGTTTGAATACTGGATTTTGAAAACTTAAGTTGGATCAGGGTGTTTTGAAATATAACAAAAAGAAGCCCAATAATGAGCCCAACCAATCTATCATTCTAAAACAGGCCCACTCCAACTTATTTATCAATTAATATACCAATGAAAACCTAATTTCTTCATCGCCGTCTTTTTTCCTCTGCAACATAACGACCGAAACAAAAAAACAGGCCCACTCCAATCTTCTTCATCACCATTTTTTTGACCGCCAAGGGCCGCCAAGGACTGCCAAGGGCCGCCTAGGACCGATTAGGACCGAGTTTGACCAAAACCTTCAAACTCCAACGATTAGGCAATTTCTCACTCGGCAGCCGACCGCCAAGCGCCTAGGCGCCGTCTAGGCGGCCGCCAAGACCGATTTTTACAACACTGCGAATGATCCCCGTGGTTTGCCAAAAGTGTTGGATTTGGTCCCTAAGTTTCAGAAATTACACGGATGGTCCCTAGATACGAAACCTTGTCACGTTTTTGGTCCCTAATACTAATTGCCGTTAAAATTAGCCGTTAAATTTTTTAAAATGACAATTTTACCCTTAATCCTTTATTTCTTTAATTTACTTCAATTAAAACACAGTCATACCAAACAACCTGGTCAAATTTAAACCTTGAAGACAAAAAATACCTAATTACAATTAAATCCGCCTAATTTCAAACCCTAAATGTAAAAACCCAAATCAATGATGTCAAATTCAAACCCAAAATTCCTGATCAAACATAGAATTCACGATATATAAGTGCAGATCAATTCGAATTCGGATGTAATTTCTGAGAGTTAGGGACCAAATCCAAAACTTTTGACAAACCACAAGGACTATTCATGTAATTTACTCTTAATATTATTACAATAATTATCTAAATCTTTGAATGCGACTGCCAACCTGTTTGACCCGTATCCTTTTAGCTAAATTTGTTTGTTTGGCCCGTTTGAGAAATAAAGGGCCTATATTGACCCTCTCCTAAGTAAACGGGTCAAAATTTCCATCTTTCTATGCAACCAACATACGGGCAAAATCTGTCTATTATAGTTGACTAAACGAGTAACTTGTTTGACTTTATGCAGCGAATTCTTAATGTCCAATACTCGATTCCAGGCTATGTTCACATATCTCCTGAATGCCGTCATTTAATCTCCAGAATTTTTGTAGCTGATCCAGCTAAGGTATATTTTTTACATTGAGCAAATTACATAAATCGTCCTTTTTAATATTGAAATTTACGGATATTGTCCCTCAACTTTTTTTATTACAATAATAGTCCCTAATTTAAAACTTGTAACGTCAACGGTACCTAAAACCATAACAGATTTTTTGCTTTAGTAATCGTTAAGTTACGGAGTAATAAATATAAGGGAAAATTACTTTTATATCTTTGTAAAATTCATAAATTATTTCTATATCCTTCTCAAATTCATAATTATCTCTATATCCTTCTAAACTTTATAATTATCTTTATATCCTTCCAAATCTTTAAAACTTTTTTTTATGTCCAAAAACCTATTTTATTATTTATTAAATCGTGATAATATCAATAATACATGCAAATAAACATGACTTTTAATACATAATCAACAGATATATTGCATACTTATTTGATAATTATTGATATTAAAATGATTTAATAAATATTAAAGTAGGTTTTTGGACATAAAAGAGAGTTTCAAAGATTTAGAAGGATATGGAGGCAATTACAAAGTTTAGAAGGATACAAAGATAATTTATGAATCTGAAAAGGATATATAAATAGATATGAGTTTTACAAGGATATAAATGCAATTGTCCCTAAATATAAAGTCGATGGACGAAATCCATAATTTCCTACAAACAACACAAACAATTTATGCAAAAATAATTGACCTTTTATTTTTTATCAGTTTAATATTTATAAAAAAATGAAAATAATTTGAACAGCGAATAACGATGGATGAGATTAAAAACCACGAATGGTTTGTGAAAAACCTGCCAACAGAGCTAACAAAAGACAATGCAATGGAGCAATTTGGTGGGCCGGATCAACCGAGTCAAAGTGTTGATGAAATAATGCAGATAATTGCAGAAGCTACAATTCCAGCCGTTGGATCGAATAATCTGAACCAGTATCTGACAGGTAGTTTGGATATTGATGATGATATGGATGAAGATCTTGAAAGTGATGCAGATCTTGATATTGATAGTAGTGGCGAGATTGTGTATGCTATGTGAGTGATATCATGTTGTATTGTTTTTTTTTTTTTTTTTTCTTTCATAAAGTGGTGTTATAGTAAGTTATAAAGTGTTGGACCTGTTATGTTGTATTATCAAAGGTTTAATAAAGCAAAAAAAATGTTTGAGCGTGAAGTATCGATGGGTAAATTAGCATAATCAGGCGTGGTTGCTTCCTAATTTACACCTCATATCTACCCATAAAATGTCAATGTTGATGCCGTATCCGTCAAGTTTGAGGTAAAAAAATCCTAATTTGTAACCTGATTTGATCAGGAATTAGGCTGTAGGTTTGGGGTTTGTCATTTTATACTTCAGTTTCGATTGAATTCTTAGAGCATTTGGTGAGCTTTTGTTAATAACGAGATTTTTTTGTTTTTGTTTTTTTAATTGTGATTGGTTTAGGGTATTTTTTGTAGGTCCTAAAGAGGTGTTATAGGAATGCTAAACCAATAATTTTGAAGTTTGTTAAAACAATGTTAAAGAGACAAAAATGCTTTTAACATGTCTTTAACTTGGCATCATACCTTGTGTTCATGATAGTTATTAATAAGATAATTCATTAATTTAATGGTAAAAAAATTTAAAAGAAAAAATCATTTAAACTTCTATTCGGTCTAATTGGGCCAACCCGAAACCCGTAAAGGCAAGCAATTCTAACCTGATACCCTACACGATAAGGGATCGAGTTTGTCGGGTCGGGTTACAAAAACCGTGATACCAACATAAGACCAGTGAACTCGACTAACATAATCGGGTTTGGGTCGGGCCTTCCCGAATATAGCTTGAATAACATTTTTCATTATGTGTTCAAAATCATCGTTCAAAAAGTGCATCACTGCTTGAGATAGAGTTCATGCTTGTTTAGTTATTCGTTCACTTTGTGATTTACTAATATCAAGCTCATTTCCTAGGTCGACCTTGAAGAAATTGTTTTTGAATATGAATGATTGATTTGTTCTTCCATAAAAACTAGTAATAGTTAGATGGTTATATGTACAAAATTTATGATTTTATATACATAAATTACATAAAGCGATAATTTGAAAAATAATGAAAAAGTAATGGGGCATTCCGAGAATTGAACTCGGGACCTCTCGCACCCTAAGCGAGAATCATACCACTAGACCAAATGCCCATTTTTGTTAATATTTCACATAATAAGATTGTTAACCTCAAATACTATTTCTTTTTTTTGTTTGATAGAATAAAGGAAAACCATTTTCGTGGATGCAATGCACAAGTTAGGGGGATCGCACGGTCCGAACCCCACTCAAGGTCCACTTTTTAATGATTTTTGTACTTTTGTTGTTTAAAAGTTAATGTCTTTTATCACAACTGTAGTTTGTAAATTGGTCCTCAAAGTTTAATAAAAAGTTGTTTTTGCTACTACCTTTTACAAAAAACATCAAAAGAAATATTTTGTTATTTTTATCCGAATTTATTATTTTAAATTTTGTTATGGTTCTGTTATTTACTAGTTGTTTAATTAGATGTAGTTGCGTGATTGTTTTTGTTGCACTTTAATGGTTGTTTTCGTGTTGCAAAATTTTATGGATTTACCCATTGGCAATGAGTGGGTATCTACCATTGTTTACATTTTTAACCTTCACCTAATTTTGTCTTTCATTTTTTTCTGCACAACTTATTTTCTTCATAACCCCTGTTTCGTATTTTTACAATATCTTAAACCAAACATTTTATTTAGTAAAGCTACGATTTCCAATAGCTATATATGATTGGCAATCTCGAGTCACTTTACTAAAATGCAGGAATATGAAATATGAGCTCGGGTTGCAACACCATAAATTAGAGCACCATTTCATTTGCCGATACTTCGAATTGTTGATCAAAATCATAAACAATATATGAAATTCATTGAATTCTCGTATCGAAGAAGACACTCAATCGATCAATAGTACTATACCATATGCGAATTGAAAGGCGATTTGATTTCATTAACAAAATTTCAAAACCGAACAAGAAACTATTAACAAAATCTAACCAAAAGTAATCAGTAACCACAAAAATTTGTCAAAAAAGAATCCCAATGTATGGGGTTGAAGAAGTTGAAGATTGTTGGTTGGTTTGATGAACTACAACTTTCATTTCGTCAAAGAACCCCATAACAAATTCAAACCCCACAATTACTACTTTCATCCACATGTCTAGTTTCTGAATCATCTTTATGTTCTTCTTTTTGTGTTCTTCTTTTTGTGTTGTATATATGCATGCAATTAAGGTGCCTTTATATAGGGGTATAAATATGTGTGTATTTAGTGTGAAAGTGAGAGATCTAAAGGCTTTTGGAACCCTTGAAGGGGCATATAAAAAATAAACAATATCTCAATAATAATTGAATTGAACGTGTGATGCAGAAAATGCATGGAAGATGTTCGGTAAAACAAGATTGACTCAAAAGACTTCAATTATATGCAAGCCTTATCCTCTCATAATTTTAAAAGGTTATACTTGAAAAAGCGTCGAGTTAAATATACCAAGTGTGAAAATGACAAATATTAAAAAAACATTCATGAACTTTTGGTATAGTAGTCAATAAGATAACGTGTTACTATTTATATTTTGTCGTCTATATATTTAATTAATTCTTAATTATATTATTAAGTAGATAAGAGATATAGGTTGATGTATTAGTATATTTTCTAAAAACATTAATGGTCTTATGCATTTAGGGTATTATTGACTAGAAGATTGCATATATTAGTTTAAAAAAATTTGATTGTTGTTGTTGAGACCCAATAGGAAATTGTAGAGAATTATGGTCAAAACCTCTACATAATTAGAGGGAATGATTTCATTGTATAAGAGATTTACAACAAACTCTCAATAATAGGAGAGGATAATATGGAAACAAATAAATACAGTATAAACAAATATATCTCCTATAATTATCGTCTAATAGAAATCCGTAAAAAGGTGACTGAGGTTGTGGTAAGCTTTTGGATTGTTTTTCTGATGACTTTAACTTTTGATGAATCAACTTTAGAATCCATGGTTTTTTTAGGAGAAAGAAGTATTAAAATGTTGAGAGATGAATTATAGGTGTGTTGAAATAGGTTAATTACTTGTGTAATTAGCATGTGTTTTGGGGTTAAAAAATTAAAATAAAAAAATTGAATCTAACCATTAGAAAGAAATAGGTTAATTACTTGTGTAACCACCAATTGCTGTTTATCTTATATTTTTCTGCACGGCAATAATTTATTTTTTTTTATAATTTTCATTTTGTGTTTCTTCTCATATCTCCTTTTCTTTCAACTTACAATAAAATTAACAATCCAATATCTTGTCCTTTCCCCATTAGCCTAAAACTAATATAATCTCCAATATAATTTCCCTCCACTTAGTTATTATTTTTCTCATTCTTTTTGCTATTATTCTCTCATTAAAAATTCATACAAAATTTGAATCAAACTTTGTATTCTAAAGTGATACGTTTTCTTACAATTCTATATGAAAATCCTACCACAAGATGAACATTCCAACTAAAATTCAATTTTCGAAAGTAATTAAGAACTCCACCGGATGCAACTTAAGCCCCTAAACTTTGCCCCCTTTAAATATTTTCCTACTAACGCCCATGTTCCGCTATCAGCATCCATTCATCACACATCCACTAAGAACCACCTCGGTGTGGACACCAAACGACAACGAACCTATGGTGGTCGTGGTTGGTGCCTTCTCTTATTATGTTTAAAATGTTGGGATAAATGCGGCCAGAAATAACATTAGTTCTAAAAGTTAATAAGTTGTTTAATGTTTAATATTTATAAAGTCATCCGATAATAACATGATAGAATCTTATAATTTATATTGATACAACTTAATTTAAGATAAACCTCTTCATGAAAATAAATCAAAACTTTCTAATCAGCTATAACAAAACTTTCAAGAAAAAATATTACTATTTATCAACTATTTGTATATAGATTTTCATGAATAGTTTTTTATTTATATATAACATGTAATACTATGAAAATATTCGTTTATAAATATGATTTATATTCTATAAATTCATTGCAAAGCACATACACATGCTACTCGTAAGGATCAGTTGCTTGCAAGTTCTGTGTATAAACAATTGGATTTAACTGATAAACAATTTGTACTTTTGTTTAACTTTTACTTTAAATATATCACACATCATGTTAATAATATTAAACTTCAAGTTGATGTTTTGGTAACCTTGCTCTAATAATATTAATAATTTCTTTGAAATTGTTAATGTTTTTTTCCGTTGGGAAGGGTAAATGTATTTATATTCCATAAAAAAATATAACAACTTATTTTCAGATAAAGCTCTTCATAAAAAAAATAATTCACGAGAGCTTCTTATAAGCATCGCAATTATTGCTTGCAAGTTTTGATAAAAACGATAGGATTCAATTGAATAAACAATTTGTACTTTTGTTTAACTTTTACTTTAAATATATTAAACATCAATTCAAGTTAACAATATTAAACTTCAAGAAGTTGATGTTTTGGTACAAGTGCAACGTAGAAAGTGAGACATGCATGCCTTTTATACAACCCACCGGGTTAGAAAAATATGTCAAGTTGTTATAGTATAAAACATTATTTAAATATTCTAGACTGTATTACGAATATAGTACAACAAGTGAATCTTAACAAAATATATCTGGAACCACTAGTAGCTACCTAATCTTCTTTATTGAAAATAATCGAATCGATTCATGTACATCTACTCAGCAATCAACAATCAATACTAATAAGTATACTAACACTACCACCAAACTATTTACAAAGTAAAGATTGAGAAAACTAAATTTCATTAAAAACGAAAATAATGAATTATAAGTAACCGTGTGATATTAACTTTCTCTTTTTAAATCAAATATATAAAAAAACTATGACTAAACTCATGTAGCGATCATTAATTACTATTGGAAGAAGAAATGGGGGAAGTGACTAGTAGGGTGAGTTGAATATCAAAAATTTTGGGTTTGACTCCTTTAATAATTATCAATCAAATTGATCTCGCCTTGAACTTGAATAAGATTTTATAATTGTATTGAGTTCGAGCTCACATATTTATATATTGTTCGAACCCGAACTCGATACTCGTGTATAATTCAATATTTTTTTAATGAACTAAATAACGACTTGAAAAATTTAGTTTATGAAATTTTAGGTTCAAAACTCATTGCCAACGTATATGTAAGTTATAGAACACAAAACTTAACATGTAGTCCGTCAAAATTTATTTATGAAACCTTGGTTTATTTTTACCCGTTTAATAATAATTAATTTTCAAAAATTTATAGAAAGGATCATTTTGTGTACCTGGAAAGTAAGTATGATTACATAACCAAAAACCCGTTTCTAATTATGATCACATAACCATCAAAATACATAGAACGGTGTTAGAAAAATGCTTGGGATTTTTAAAGTACACGATACTGAAAATTTGCTTAGCATACAATATTAACATGTCTGAAATGTTTATAACAAACGCAACCATCAATTGAAAACGACGCAAACATTTTTTAAGTTCTAAAGGTCTTTATGTGATATGTTGTTTAATGTTTGATGTTTATCAAAAGTGTTAAAAGTGACCCAATAATATATAAAGTATTATAATCTATAATTGAAGATTTGAAGGAACATCGATCTGACAGATTTGGATTAATATAATCACTTATTTCAGATAAGCATCTTAATAAAATATACTACTACTACTATTAGTTTCACCATAAAGCATCAGAATTATTGTTTTCAAGTTTGATTGAAAGCAACTCGATTTTATTAAAGGAAAAAGGTATACGTTTGTTTAACTTTTATTTTAAAATATTAAACATCTAAATGCAAATAATATTAAGATTCAAGAAGTTAATGTTTTAGAACAAGTGCAACTAGGAACTAAATTTTTCCACATATCTTAGCGCATTCATGCTAGTTAGCAGTTACACCATAAAATAATATCGGTAAGATTAAAAAATGGACAAACAAAATGGCAGGGTCAAGTCATGCCCCTGGTGGGTCCTAGGATAAGTATCTTAATCTAATGTTAGATTTTATACGCCAACAAGTCTCGGGGCGAAACCACGCCCCTGGTGGGTCCTAGGATAAGTATCTTAATCTAATGTTAGATTTTATACGCCAACAAGTCTCGGGGCGAAACCACCAACTCACCAAAGTCGGTTTTTGTTGTTGTCTCGCTCTCGTCTCGGTCGGCCGTCGCTACTCATGCCCAAATTCTATTTACTTTTTGTTAAACAAGAAAACTCTAATAAAGGAAACGATATTATACCTTTGATGACAGCCGATCCCTCTTGATACTACAGCTAGCACCTCACAAGCTCTTGATATTACAGCTAGCTCTTCACGATTTTTAGGAATAGTCTTTATTACATTCCTTCCTTGATTCCTTGTATTCATGTATAAATATTGTTCATTCCCTGCATTGTAAAACACACAAAAGCAATACAAAACAGTTTATGATTTCTCGATCCATCTTCTTATCATGGTATCAGAGCAGGTTTAGCTCATCATATACCGATTGATCACCAAGTAGCCACGATTAAACTATTCGAGCCCAGCCATGCCTAATGATGGCGACTCGAACGAAAGTTTATCGTTACAGCTAGCCAACTTACTCAGAAACAATATCAACCCTCAAAACCAAACCCCAAAACTATCCGATAATCTCCAAATCAACCTCAAGCTCAACAACCAAAATTACGCATTATGGACCCGTATGATTCGGGTTGCTATAGGCGGAAAATCAAAGTCATTGCTATCTCATTTAACCACAAATCCTCCAAATCAAGAAACCGATTCCTATGAACAATGGGAACAAGAAGACTTAATTGTCTTCTCGTGGTTAATTCAAAACATTGAACCCACTTTAGCAGGCAATCTAACCGAGTATCCCACTGCGAAAAGTCTGTGGGATGCCTTGGTGATCACCTATAGCAGTGGAAAAGATAAGCTGCAAACATTCAACTTACATGTCAAAGCTAATGACATAAAACAGAATAATTCTTCTCTGGAAGAATTGTGGATTACACTGCAGGGTATTTGGGGAGAAATAGATCGAATCGATCCAAATCCCATGAAATGCCCAGACGACATCAAAACTTATGCAAAAATCAGGTCTGAAAATAAATTGTTTCAATTTCTTAACGCTCTTGACAGGAAATACGAACCAATCAAGAGGGAAATTCTACGATTAGAAACCCTCCCTTCTCCGGAGGCTGCTTATGCTACTGTGCGGAAAGAAGCCGCTCACCAAGTGATTTTGGGAGCAACTAATCTCGACACACAGGGCATAGCATCGGGTCTATCAGTAACGACCACCGAATCCGACGGAATGGGGCTTGCGACGAAGGGGTATCGTCGGCCAGAAGGGAGAAAATTCAGTTCCAATCGGGAGGATAAATCCCATTTATTCTGTGAAGAATGCGGTATGAACAAACATACAAAAGATCAGTGCTTTAAAATCGTGGGTTACCCGGAGTGGTGGACCGACGGGCACAAGAAGGGAGGAAACAAAAATCACGGGCCAGTTAAGGGAAGAGCACCCCATGACGGAACCACTACCGACCGGAAATCACCAGTACCATCGTCGTCGTCTGGTTTTGGAGGCGTAGCAGCGGCCGTAAACGATTTGGGGGAAAGCTCTTTCTCGGTGGAATTAGGTAACGGGGGTGAAAGGATAATCTCCTTAAACCCCCCCTCTTCTTCTACTGTTTTAATTAAAAGCCCCTCACCTAATATTAATAATGACAAAATCAACCCTCATATTTGTGACTTGTCCGACATTCACCAGAAAATTAACCAAGACTCATTTGTTGCTTTTTGGGATAAAAGTTTACAAGGGTGCAATCAGGAATTTAACAAGGGTGGGTGTGTAAATTTGGTTAAAAATAATAAAACACAAGATCAATTGTGGATTTTTGATTGTGGGGCCACGGACACCATGACCCATGATTTGTCCGATTTTACTACTACAAATAGACCGACCAAATCATATATTAAAACGGCTAATGGAGAAAAATTACAAGTTAAAACGGGGGGGAGCATTGAGATTTCCCCAACTCTAAAACTTTCTAAATGCCTTTATATTCCGCAATTATCACATAAACTGTTATCCATCAGCCATGTAACAAAAGAATTAAATTGCACGGTCCTTATGCACCCAACTTTTTGTATCTTACAGGATATCAGGACGGGAGCGATAATTGGGCGTGGCACTGAAAAAGATGGTCTCTAGTATGTTGATGAAGTGACTCAAACGGGAAGTGCAATGTTGTCTCATGGAACGACAGAAAGAGAAACATGGCTATGGCATAAAAGACTAGGTCACCCATCTACAAACTATTTACATACTTTATTTCCTAAACTTTTTTCGTTAAATTGTAAGTTACATTGTGAAACTTGTGTTTTTGCCAAAAATCATCGACAAAGTTTTAAACCTAATTTTACAAGAGTTGATCTTCCGTTTTCATTAATCCACTCAGACGTTTGGGGTCCATCTCCAATTACTGGGGGACAAAACTATCGTTTTTTTGTCATGTTTGTGGATGATTGTACTCGTATGACTTGGGTATACTTACTAAAAAATAAAAACGAAGTTTTTGAAAAATTTACCATTTTTTATAACATGGTCCAAACTCAATTTAAGAAAAATATTCAAGTCCTTAGGTCAGACAACGGTGGGGAATTTATTAACTCCGACATGACATCCTTTTGCCAAGAAAAAGGCATAATTCATCAAACCTCTTGCCCTCATACCCCTGAGCAAAACGGTGTCGCCGAACGAAAAAATCGTATTCTTCTAGAAATTACTCGTGCACTCCTAATTGAATCTCAAGTTCCAAGATATTTTTGGCCCGAGGCCCTCGCTACGGCCGCCTATCTTATTAACCGCCTTCCTACCCAAATTTTAAAACTCAAAACCCCCTTACAAGTTCTCACCGAGTACACTAACCCACCCCCCATTCTTACTCTCCAACCCAGAATATTTGGTTGTACCGTCTTTGTCCACATCCCAAAAACAACTAGGTCCAAACTTGACCCATGTGCCGAGAAATGCGTCTTTGTAGGGTATGGAGTCAATAAAAAAGGGTATAGATGTTATAATCCAAAGACCCATCGTATGTATACCACCATGAATTGCGACTTCCTCGAGACCGAATACTACTACACCGCCAACCTCAGTGGTCAGGGGGAGAAAATAGATAATATAGATGACACACTGAGTTGGCTTCAAAATACCAGTACCAGTACAAACAGCCATGAAGAAAACCATGAAGGTATTCCGACCCAACAAACTGAAGACAGTGCCCCCCAAGACTCGTCTCCTACCCTGATACCCGAGGTAAGTGACACTAACCCCGGTACTAATAACCTACATGTACAAGAAAATATACAGGAAACAGATGCAAGTACAAGTGGTTCAGACAAGGAAACAGGCAGTGTAGACGAAGAAGAATATACCACAGTCCAAGACAGAGAACCTGATCAATACACCCTACCTCCCAGAGCAAATCGAGGCATTCCCCCAAAAAGATATTCACCAGAAAGGGAGACAAAGAAAAGTCAATATCCAATGGCTAACATAGCGAATGGAAACCTATCTGAACAAGCCAAAGCCTTCACCGTAGCCCTATGCTCCGAAGAAATCCCTAAAAATACTGAGCAAGCTTTAAAATCTCAAAATTGGAAAACTGCAATGGAAGAAGAAATGAATGCCCTTAACAAAAACCAAACGTGGACGAAATGTGTGCTACCTCCAGGGAAGAAAACGGTTGGTTGTCGATGGGTTTTCACAATCAAATACAAACCAGACGGAACCATCGAAAGATACAAAGCAAGATTAGTAGCAAAAGGTTATACTCAGACATACGGAATTGACTACTCGGAAACCTTCTCACCAGTGGCAAAAATTAATACCATTAGAGTCCTCTGCTCCATTGCTGCAAATCAGGGGTGGCCACTACACCAATTCGATGTAAAAAATGCCTTTCTACATGGAGACCTACAAGAAGAAGTTTACATGGAAGCTCCTCATGGATTCAGCAGCGACTTCAAAAACAGGGAAGTTTGTCTTCTTAAAAAATCTCTTTATGGTTTAAAACAATCCCCTAGAGCATGGTTTGGGAGGTTTACCATAGCCATGAAAAGCTATGGTTTCAAACAAAGCAACTCAGACCATACTCTATTCCTTAAAAGGAGGGGGAAATTGGTAACATGTTTAATAATCTATGTCGATGATATGATTATCACAGGAAATGACAAAGAAGAGATAGCAAGATTGAAGAAAAACTTGTTCTCGGAATTTGAAATGAAGGACCTAGGAAATCTCAAATATTTCCTAGGGATCGAAGTTCTACGATCAAAGCACGGGATCTTCATGCACCAAAAGAAGTATATTCTTGATCTATTAGCTGAGACGGGAATGATTGACTGCAAACCAGCAGAAACGCCAATGATCATGAACCAAAAACTCCTAGATGACGAAGATGAAGACACGGTTGATAAAATGAGGTACCAACGAATGGTGGGAAAACTTATATACCTAGCACACACTCGTCCAGACATAGCATACGCTGTGGGAGTAGTGAGCCAACATATGCATAAACCCCAAAAACCCCACATGGAAGCAGTCTTAAGGATCATAAGGTACCTCAAGGGAACAACGGGACACGGAATTCTATTTAAAAACAATGGTCATCTCGAAACCCAACTATACACTGATGCAGATTGGGCAGGAGATAAAAATGACAGAAGATCCACTGCAGGATATTTTACCCTGGTTGGTGGAAATCTAGTAACATGGCGTAGCAAGAAACAAAAAGTCGTGTCCTTATCGAGTGCAGAAGCTGAATTCCGTGGGATTGCAAGGGGAATAACCGAAATACTATGGATAAGGAAGTTGCTAACAGAGATAGGGTTCCCTCCACGGATCCCTAGCAAGGTATTTAGTGACAACGAAGCAGCGATTCAAATATCTGAGAACCCGGTCCAGCATGATCGTACAAAACATATAGAAGTAGACCGACACTTCATCAAAGAAAAACTAGTAGCAAAAATTATCACCCTTCCGTTCGTGTTCAGTGAAGACCAACTTGCGGACATCTTGACTAAAGCAGTTAATGGAAAATCTCTATTTAATGTTCTAGGCAAGTTGAATTTTGGTGATCCCACTATTCAACTTGAGGGGGAGTGTTAAACAAGAAAACTCTAATAAAGGAAACGATATTATACCTTTGATGACAGCCGATCCCTCTTGATACTACAGCTAGCACCTCACAAGCTCTTGATATTACAGCTAGCTCTTCACGATTTTTAGGAATAGTCTTTATTACATTCCTTCCTTGATTCCTTGTATTCATGTATAAATATTGTTCATTCCCTGCATTGTAAAACACACAAAAGCAATACAAAACAGTTTATGATTTCTCGATCCATCTTTTTATCACTTTTCGCAATTCTGTCTCTGCCTCTCGCTAGCCTGCTCCCGCATTCTTTTATTTTTCAACTTTGGTTTGAACATTTGGAATTGACCGGCAACCATTATATACTTCATACACTTTGAGTGTTTTTTATATGGTTTAGATTTTTGGTTGTGTTTTTAATTTGGACTATTGGCTAATACTTAATGGTTTTTTTAAATAAAATTGTTGTTAGCTATTAGGTAGGTTTTTAATTATATTATAGCGCCATAACATCAAAATAATTCTAAAAAACTATCATACATAAAAAAAATTAAGTAGTAACACGTGCCACCCGCATGAGTACAGATGGTTTAAGTCAGTAGTGGCCGAATTTATGAAGTCTAACCATGGGGCCTCTATTTCCAACGACTTCATAAATTCGGCTGACCTTTCTGAAGTCAAATGCGGTGGTAGGCGCTTCACCCGCATGAGTACAGATGGTTTAAAACACAGCAAACTCGACAGATATTTCGTTTCAAGGAATTTCCTTTCTATTTGGCCCAACCCTAATGCGATGATTTTGCCCAGGCTGTATTCGGACCATTGTCCGATTCTTTTAAGCACTGATGTCCTGGACTTTGGGCCCACATACTTCAAGTTTTTTAACTCTTGGCTTCTCGACCCAGGCCTAAATCCCATTGTTTTTAACTCTTGGGCCTTCGACCCTCCTGCCAATCTTTCTCATGTCCAAGCTTTTATGTATAAACTGAAGCAGGTCAAAGCAAGCATAAAAATCTGGAGAGTGAATAACAAAAATTCCCGTAATGCCCTATCTAGCGATCTGTTGAATAAAATGAATAACATTGATCTCAAAGCGGAAACTGCTAATCTCTCCCCTGATGAAATCTTGGAGCGGAAAAATTATTTTTTAAAGATTAAAGAGTTTGATCGCCTCAAAACCCTTGATATCAAACAAAAAGCTCGAATTCGCTGGGCGATTGAAGGAGACGAGAATTCTCGTTTTTTTCATGGGATAATCAATCAGAACAGGAGAATAAATTTTATCCATGGCATATGTGATAACGGCAGTTGGATATCAGAACCTAAATGTGTCATGTTTGCGGGCCTTAAATACTTTTCTTCTAAATTCAAAAGCCCAACCAGTCCTCGACCGTCTTTCTACAGCAACAATTTCAGATCCTTGTCTACTGACCAATTGCATTTTATTGAATCAGCCTTCAAGATGGACGAGATTAAATCGGCAGTTTGGGCCTGTGGGTCCAGCAAGGCGCCTGACCCGGACGGTTTCACTCTCGAATTTTTTAAATCATTTTGGGATTTAATCAAAAATGACCTCTACAATGCTGTTAAATTTTTTGAATCAACAGGTTCTATCGACCGGGGGTGTAACACATCCTTTATTGCTCTAATTCCAAAGATTACTGACCCAATTTCTTTTGCAGATTTTAGGCCGATCAGCCTCATTAATAGTTTATACAAGGTGATCTCGAAAATTTTGTCCACTCGGCTGAGCTTAGTTATCGATTCAGTTATTGGGTCTGAGCAATGTGCGTTCGTTAAAGGCAGAAACATATTAGATGGTCCTATCATTATCAGTGAAATCATTTCACGGGCCAAAAAGTCCAAGAGGAAATGCATGCTTATGAAAATCGACTTCGAGAAGGCGTTCGATTCTATTCTTTGGGATTTTTTGGATGAGATTCTCGGGCAAATGAGGTTCGGTTCTAAATGGAGAGGATGGATCAAAGGCTGCCTTCATTCTAACTCTGTTTCAGTTCTAATTAACGGGTCCCCGACCCCTGAATTTGTCATGGGAAGAGGCGTGAGACAAGGGGATCCCCTTGCCCCGTTTCTTTTTATTATAGCCGCTGAAGCCCTAAATATTGTTATGTTTGAAGCTAATCAAAAATGCATTTTTAATGGCATTCGTCTTCCAAGAGAAGGTCCGGTTATTACGCACCTTCAATTCGCTGACGACATCATTTTTGCGTCGGATTGGTCTTTCGGTAACGCTTATAATTTAATTCGTATTCTGCGTTGCTTTCAACTTGCTTCGGGGCTGAAAATTAATCTTAATAAAAGCTGCGTTTTGGGCATTTCGGTTGACGATATTGAGATTGACAATTTGGCGGGGAAAATTCATTGTAAACCCGGAAGTTTCCCTTTAAACTACCTTGGGATTCCGATTGGAACCTCAATGAACAGAATAGAGAACTGGGCCCCTTTAATAAACAAATTCCGATCCAAGTTGTCTTCCTGGAAATCTGATACGCTCTCCTCCGGTGGGAAGCTTGTCCTTGTGAAGACTGTGCTTGGAAGCCTTGGGTTATACTTCTTCTCCATCTTTAAAACCCCCAAGAAGATTCTGAATAAATTGGAGAGTATGCGTCTGAACTTCTTTTGGGGCTCAACTTCTGATAAAAAGAAAATCCCGTGGATTGACTGGAAATCAGTTTGTGCTGATAAACAAAAAGGTGGGCTTGGTATTGGAAGTTTACGGGCTCAAAATCTTGCTCTCATCGCTCGTTGGTGGTGGCGGTTTAAAACTGAGCCGAATGCTCTATGGAGGAAAGTTATCGTGTCCTTACACGGCGAGGATGGTGGTCTAAGCAATTCAAGTAAAGGTGGGAGATTTCCGGGAGTGTGGAGTAATATTATTAAAAGTCAAACCGAATTTCATAAAATCAATCTCCCTGTTTTATCTTGGATCCGTTGGGTCCCGTCTAGCTCGGCGGACGGCGGATTTTGGTCCTGGGATTTAGACTGTGATGGTTTCAAAGTCTCCTCTTTAAGGCATGACTTGACTCTCTCCTCTAGAATCAACAGGTCTTTTAATTGGTGTAACTGGGTTCCCTCTAAAATTAATGTCCTTGCTTGGAGGATTATGCACGAGAGGCTTCCAACTAAATTGAATCTCATGAGAAGGAATATCACTTGTCTTTCTCAATTATGCCCTCTTTGCGATCACAATGATGAGGATGAAAACCATTTGTTTGTTAACTGCCCGGAATCAAGGAGATTTCTTATTGATGTTTGTTCTTGGTGGGGAATTGATATCTCTGGTTTCAATTCTTTATATGACATTTTTTCCTGGCTTGACTCTCAAAATATGGCCATCCAGCAGAAAAAAGCTTTACGGGGAGTCTTCTACACTATGTTTTGGGTTATATGGAAATGGAGAAATAGTAAGGTTTTTTCTGATCGCGACAATGTACGTGATGCTTCTTTGAGCGGTGAAATTCAAGCTCTTTCGTTCTTTTGGATTAGGAACAGGTCGCATGGCTGTAATCTTTCAAACAGGTGGTCCGAATGGTGCGTCTCGCCCATGTCTTGTCTGTAATGGGGTTTTTGGGATGGTCCGGTTGTCTTGTTTGTTTTGTTGTTTTTGTTTTCCTGTTTGTAATGTTCTTGCCAGCTTCTTGCTAGCCTTTTAATGTTAATTCTTGCTTGCCGTTCAAAAAAAAAATAGTGGCAATATACATTTGAAATAAAAAAATACATTTGATTATTCATGGGTACATTAAAAACTGCTATTTAAAAATTTAAACCCTAAACCCTAAGCATACCTTCAGAGTTCAAGCCACTTGAGGGGTTTTACAAGTGCATACACTTCAACCTTAAAAACTCTAAATCTGCAAAAGTAGCAAAAATAAACTTAACTGAAATAAAATACATATATAGAATCATTATGAGTAATTAGGGCAAGAAAGATGCTTCGGGAAATGATAATTGGTATTGATTTTGCCACTTTATGCAGAATATTGACAGCATCAGTTATAAATTCGTATACAATAGTTAACATTTTCAACAACAATATACAACTTACATAATCTTAAGAACCAAAAGTAGTTAAAATTAGTCAATTTAAACCCTATATGCTGGAGCAATTAAGCATAAGATTAGGCTTAAATTTTGTAATTGGTTTGTACATAAGTTTTTAAATATGTACAGGAATTTGAGTTAAAGAGATGAAACAGGAGATCACCACCAATTCTAATTTTCAATTTAACATATTAAACATTTAAACAGAAACAATAAGCAACAATTCTTATTTTCTATTAAACAAAACAACAAACACCAGTTCTGATTTTCGAAAGGAATCGCAAATTCGTAATCGAGAGAGTTATAGAGTGAGGCTGTCAATCTTCCTCTTTCTCTCGTTTCCGGTTCACTGTACGAGGTTTTCGCTTTTGGGTAGGCTAATTTTTCGAAATGGGCATTTTATTTTATGGGCCTGAGCAGTTACAGGCCTAGGGCCAGCTCTGTTTAAACCGCTCAAACTATCCGTCTATTCACTGATAATTCATTTTTTATTAAACTAATAGTACGTTAGTTGACACTCAAACTAATATTTAATTGACACATATGCCAATAATACTCATTTACTTAATACTTTTTATATAAAAATACATACAAAATATACTAGTACCAACAAAATTACCTTGAACCGACGTCACCTTCCACGGCTCCAAACCGAAGTCATTTAAGCGACACCACAACCTACACAACTAATGGTTTTAATAAAAAGAAACTCGTCACTTCCAACTGATGCTTACAATTGGCATTACTATCCATGGGGTAATACAAAATGCGCACTTGTTATATTTAGGATTATATAAGTTTTTCATCGCTAAATTATACTTTCTCCGTATCAAAATAAGTGAATCACTTTGAAGTTCAGGTTTTTGAGGCAAAATATGGTAATAAGATATTAGTGAAATTAAATTGGGTAATTAGAATGGATAGGGACCCACCTTTTTACTATTTTGTTGTTTTTATAGGAATATGACAAAATCAGATGGAGCCCCGCACCTTTAATATTGTTTAAAAAAAATATAAAGTTATGGTAAAAGATAATTTTAAATATAAAAACTTACCAAATAAGGTAAATTATTAAAGTGATTTACTTATTTAGATACACCCAAATAGGAAAGTGATTCACTTATTTTGATACCGAAATAAAATACTAAAAAGTGAAACTATAGAAAATATATTTACAAACACTAATAGTTATTTCATCTTTAATGAAAACAATAGGACCACCATACATATATATCTACTCATGGCATTTAGCAATCAACATTCCACACTTTGACACTCAACGCTAACAATACTATCCAAAAAGTAGAGATAGAGAAATAGAGAGAATAACGAGTAATCAATGCCCGTGTGTTAGCGATGGATTTGAAGCACATATTTTTTCGTTATTTTTTTCTTTAAAAACAAATCAGTTTTGATTTTATTAATTTGTTTATATAGGGGGTTTATATAGATGTTGGTAATAAGAATTGAGTCTAGGTCATCGGGTCAAAACCGAACCGAACTGATAACGATGAATTTTTAAAACCGAAACCGAACCGATAACATGTTATTGGTTTCGGTTCGGTTCGGTTTCGGTCGGTTTTCGGTTCGTTTCGGTTTTTTCGGTCCAAATGCTCACCCCTAGCTGAATGTTACACATTCGTCCCTTGACTTATCATATTTTGTCACACTAGCTACATAACCCGCCCGATGGGCGGGTATGCTTCAAAATTTGATATGTAGAAAAATCACAACAAAGATTAATAATTTTACAAATGACATAATAATGCTGTAGCTGTAATGATGAATTGGTAGAAAAATCGATACATTAAGAAATGTTACATAAAATTTACAAACGAAATAAGACTTTTTTGTAAACTACCCCCTCAGAGCTTTTGTTAGCCTTTTCATCTTCAGAATCCGTGTCTAGATCATCTAGATTAATAAAGACACGGCGTTTCTTATTACTCGAAGTGCAGCTGCCAGAAGCCCCATCATATGAAGAAGGTGTGTGCATGTCGAGCACACGTTTGACACTATCATCAGCCATGCTAACCTTCCTTATCAAGTTTGAAGGCGTGTTGAAATCCTCCAACGGCTCATCCTCCGGCTGAAAAAAGATACTCAAATAATTATTAAAATAATACAAATTTGAGTATAATTATGTTTTTGTGTAACACCCTAAAAATTATTGTAATTGAATTATACCATTTTTATTTAAATAAATTATGTGATTTCTATTTATTTGAGACTTATATGTGTTATGTACATTTAGGTGCTTAAAGTGAATAATTAGTGCTTCATTTAATGACAAGAGTGTCATTGAATCCGCGTTTAATTAATCACGAGGTTTAATTAAATTGATAGATGTTAAATCCCGAGATAATAATCTTAGTCTTTCATTAGAAACCCGAGGCCGGCCGATAAGGCCAATGCCTCTTCTTATAATGTTTGTTCCTAGCTCGAGCAGCACCCTTTTTTCGATTATTCCTTTATCAGTTTTCATAAGGCCGGATTTGTTGTATTGTGGAGCTTGATCTTGTAGTAAGGCTGGTCACAAGTGTGCGTGTCCATCTAATAGGGCCCAATTTCCAATGTGAAGAGCCGGCCCCAAAGTGAAGTGATAATCGGGCTTATGGCTTGGAGTTTTAAACTTGGAGATTAAGTCATCTCATTTGTACCCTATTTTTTTTCCACTTCCAGTCGTGGCCACCCTCCCCCTTCTCCCATTTTCGTTTTTCTTCCTTCTCCATCTCCATTCTTTTATGTTGAGCAAACCGCCAAGAGCATATTCCATTTCGATTTTTCTTCCAGCCGAGAAGGCGAGAACTAAGCAGATTGAAGCCGAGCAAATGATGGTTGCGTGTTTGTGGCTATCAACTCGAGGGTGTTGAGGCCTGTTTCTCTCCATGAGTGGTGACCGAATGTGGATTTCTAACTGAGAATTGCAGTCAAGATAGAGCAAGCAGAAACGTGGAGCAAGTGATTGAATCGGGGGTCTACAATCGTCGAGCCATACAAGTCGTGATTCGGTAGATTCCAATTCCTCTTTCCATTGATTCGTTTACTGTTATTACTTCAGTTTATTGTAAGTTTCTAAATTCATCTGAGTCGAGTATAGGGCTGCGAGACTCGGGATTTTTCCCGACCCATATTGGTGGTGTTCGATCTTAGCGAAGAGTGATGAAACCAAGACCAATCAGTGAGCATCATCGGGTTCTGGAGTTTGTAGTTCTAGCCGAGCCTGGACTGAATTCATGGTAGTGGTTCTCTCCGTTTTTGTTCTTATTATTTTTATTCCTCCATATGATGCATGATATAATCTGAGTGAATTGTAATAGGGGCGAGTCGTGGTCTAATCTGAATGAATTTAATTGTTAGGTCGATTGTTGTCGTATTGGATTCTGGCAGACTTATTTCGCTGAGTTGTCGTTGCTTTTCGACCCTCTTCGGGACTGATTCTGGGTTTGGTGTCTTTAGGAAATTCGTAGGTCGTTGATTCAGGAGACCGTGGCCGCCGACCGTTCATTAATCCGAATTATGGTCGGTGAGTTATGGTCATTTCCGTGAGATGTCGCTATATTGTTTGTTTTCTGCAATTTTGGGTGCTGATTTGATCGAGGATCCCTTTCGGGAGAGATTTAGGGCAAATGGTCTTCTATAAAAATGTAGTCCTCTGAGTTAGATAACCGTGGCCACTGACCGTGCGTCATTCGGGATTACGGTTAGTGAGTTATGGCCATTCTCGTAAATTGTCGCTATGCTGAATTTTGTTGAAAGTTTCTCTAAATTCATTTTTAAATTGTAAATTGTTATTGAATTATTTATCGTTGTATCAAGTGTTCGTGTTTGAGCCGTGGATGGTATCGAGCCCTTGGGCACGATTGTATGAGGTCCCGGGAATTTACACAATGGCACGTTTGCTTGCTTTCCGTTTTAGTAACCGAGAGGGAAAACCGAACCCGTAGGGTTCTTGGGTTCCCAATCGTGAGAGTTTTCAAATCAATAAGTTGAAGGATTTTTTTAATAGTGATTTACTGTGAATTTTCGAGTTTCGGGGCTGTCGGGTTGATATCGGGATTCAAAAAAACGGGTTTTAAAACTATATGCTGAATTTTTGGGCAGAATCTGTTCGCTATGTTTGGGTCAGTTTTTAACACACTTAAAATACGTTTCTGGAATTTTGGCCCATGTTGGTCTCTAGTTTTCTGAGTCCTCCTTCCAATGCCGCTGACGGCTCGTTAATCTGATTTACGGTTTAAAAGTTATCGCTGTTTTAGTAAACCATCGCAGAATAGTTTTCGGTTCAGCTATTCTGTCTTGTAAGCCTTATTTGAACCTTTTCTGTTTGGATTCAGTTTCCGAAGTCTTCTGTAAAATTGTAGTCCTCTGAGTCATTTAACTAATGTAAAAGTTTGAATAAAATCTAGTGAGGGGTTTGAGAGTTATAGCAGTTCCCGCGGGGGTGTCGGGTTCTGGCAGATTAATATGAGTTGAGTTTTGAGCCAAGTTTTAATCCTAGCCCTTATTATGTGATGTAGGGTCTTCTATGAACTGAGTTGTGACTTGTACGTGCCGAGGATACTTCCAGGAGCTTACGGTTATTCGAGGTGAGTATTCTCACCGTGTATTCAGTTATAACGATACGTGCATGACTTATGTGGTTTACTGTTTTGATCTGTTTTTACTTTCTGTGTGTTGATCTGTTATCTGAGTAACTGAGTGACTATTTTTATATACCACTGATCTGAGACAGAGGTGCCGAGTATCTGAGCCGGTACCGAGTCATTTTGTGCTTCTATGTGACAGGGCTATCTGTGTGGTTTATGTTATGAGTTGAAAACATAATAATAATTAATAAATCTGAGTGGTAATCTGTGTGGTGGCCTGAGTGGCATTTCTGTGTGGTAGCCTGAGTGGCATTTCTGTGTGGTAGCCTGAGTGGCATTTCTGTGTGGTAGCCTGAGTGGCATTTCTGTGTGGTAGCCTGAGTGGCATTTTAGTGCAAGGAGAGGCGTGGTTGATCTCTCGACTCGATTTGCACAAGCGCGCTATATAAATTTAAAAGATACAAAAACTGAGAAATTAACTGAGTAGCAAATGAGTAGGAGTTCACTTTGTGTGCCCTCATGTATTGTATGTTGTAGTTGTTTACATTTTGAGTTTATTCACTCAGCTTCCCCGCTGACCCAAAAATCTCCCTCCCATTTTCAGGTACTAGCAAAGGAAAAGAGAATGTGGACGGCTGACTGTTGTACTACTTCTGAGTGCTGATGTGAAACGTTTTTATTATTTTAAAACTCCGAATTTTATTTAAGACTTTTCCGCATTAAATACATTTTTCTATCAAACAATTATTTTGGGGATTATTTATGGGACCTTTTGATTATAATTTTGTATTCGAAAATTTTAAAAAAATCTTGTAAATTTTAGGGTGTTACATTTTGCATAAAATATACAGTAGCATAAGGTTACCTCATCCACAACATCAGCCACTACACGGTCTACAATAAAATTTTGTTTGAAATGCTTGATGAGTTGAGGATCCTCAGACATACCATCACATCGGTAGGTGTGGTTATTCTTGCCATGGTTTTCTTTAGAATACCACAACTTTAACAGTAATTTTTTACCGAGGATCATATTCAACTCATCGGGGTAGTACTTGGAAGGATCCTTTTCGTATTTGTCAATTAAGTCCCAGACACTAAGGCCGGTCAACTTGTGAACAGAGCTGTTGAAAAACACAACTTGTGACGTACCAGTCTCATCGATGACTGTTACAACCACCCTAAACCTGTTAATAAAAAAATTATAAACAGTAAAAATAGGGAGATAACGTGTCATTATGGTTGAGATTCAAATTTTCGTCAATTCAGGGAAATCTTACCTTGAAACGGTTTGTACTGCCCCACGGTCGTCGCATTCGTAAGTAGTATGGCGATTATTTGCTGATCTTACTTTCACTTTTTTGGTGCACTCCTTGCATGCTATATAAGACCATCCCATTTGTTCGTGTACACAATGAATGGTTGCAAAGACGATGCAGTGGGAATCCTGTATATTTTAAATTAACGTGAGAGTAAATTAAATGAAACCATCAGTAGGTAGATGTATTATTGTATTAGTTATTGGAATAATGGTTTTACATACCTGTTGAATCTGACGAATATGAGCCACCATGCTTTTAACCAAACCCCTAAAGAAATCTGATACGGTAACCACTTTAGCATCAGGTGTGAAGAACTCAATTTTGAATTGGTTTGGATCATAATCCTCCTGATTTTCAGTACTGAAATACAATTATAAGCCAACCAGAAATGTTAAACTAATTATGGTTTTTAAAAACATTTATTTGACAATAATAAATGTTACTCACTCTGTTTTAAATGCAAGAATAGCGGGGTGATCCTGATCAATAATTATATTTGTTCCGAACAAAGCGTTATGGACCGCCGGTGCCTCTGCATCGTGTGTGTAACAAAAACAATTAACAAAAAAAAAGAATTTGCTTTGTATTAGGGATTTGGGCACGTATATCACGTAATTTAAAAAAAGAGTAATACTTAAATTGATTATTTTTAATTAAAAAACTGAATCAAATTACATGATTTTTTTAAGTGTGAATTTTTGCTATAAATCATACCTTTAAAGTACTTAACCTTTCCAAGCTGTAGTAACACGACAAAATGTCCAAATTTTTCTGGATCAGTGGCATAATCATTCCACATCGTGGCCCACTCTTCCCAAAATGTTAAATCAAGCTGTTCTCCCCTGTTTTTATTTTTTAATTAATTATATATAAATATCTTAAAATAATTCATATGTATATAAATATGTATGTCAGTAGTATGTACATGTTATCCTCGACCACAACAGTACGTCGAAATTTCATACCACTTTGCGTGGGTACCTTTACAATCTCCATAATCCCAACAACAGAGCCAATAACATCTGAAACAGATTAAAATATTTGAAAGCAGTATGTATAAATTAAATATATCCATGCGATAAAAATATTATATAAAAGTTAAATTTAAAATATAAGTAGGACGTACCAACAACGTCTTTTTCAGCATAAGTACGATCTGCCGACTTAATCTCAGTATACGGTTCGAGCAGTAAACTATACAAATTGTCATCAATTTGATCAATTCGAGTAACAGTTGTGTTGAACCCAAATGCAAGTTTATACTTATGTGGTAATAAAGGGTAAATTCCAGTATTCTGATAAATAATGAAGTTTGAAATATCATAACACTTTCCTTCCTCGAAAAGCGGCTCGAACTTATGCATGAACTCTCTTTTAATCCAAATTTGGATTCGATCATTCTGTTAAATTTCAAAATTTAAGCATGTTTTAATTAAATCAATTGCACAAAAAGTTATATGATGTATTGACAGCAAATACCTGATCATCATGCAGAACTAAGTCTAGAGAATATGGGTTATGCGGTTCGTTCTTACGGTGGGAATGCCAGATTGAAAGACATCTCCCCCGAACAGATATGTTCCGTTACCCCGCATCTATTTTCCCTATTGGTGTAATGGTTTTCTGTTTGAAGGTTTATGAAATAAAATTTAGAAGTTAATAAATAATCTTATATACTAAATAATTAAAAAATGTATGTATGTAATTTATTTACCTTGGGTTGTTTCCATGTTAACAGGACTTTGTGTTGAATTTTCAGTGGGACGGAATCTTCGGGACCCTATTGATATACCTTGAACTTGCCAAACGCCTCAGGTTGCCGCCAGAGGAATTTGGTGTTTTCTGGTAGTTCAGCTTCGCTTTTCCTTTGTCGGTGTTGGTATTCATACTGAAGATACAAAGTAATCTGCGGTTTATAATACTTTCCCTTTAATTTTATTTTTTATAAACTTTTACGAAAATATAATAAAATTTTTACAACAATTTTGTTATTATATTAATAAAACATAATACAGTGTTTATATATAACATTATGTTAATGATTATATACTTAAGTAATATTCTATAATTTAGGGATATATATATAAATCCTTCCCAAATATGTGCGAATTAGTTATGGCAATTATTAATAATTAAATTATTCATGTTTTAATCGACCATTAATATTTTACCAAAACATTAGGAAAGTTTGAAAATATTAAATGAAATATTAATGTTTATAATAATTAAGTAATTTTCTTTTGGAATATTTGTTAAAAAATTAGATAATTTTAAACTGACTTTTCAATTAAACATGCAGGGGTGAAACTTGACATTCTTCGACCCTATGGTATGCACTTTATATAGGGGTGGATGAGTTTTGAATTTTACATTCGGGTTTTGGCATAAGATTTGATTTCAAAAAATGAATAGATTACTCCTGGCTCTTGGTAAGTAATAAAAAAAGTTTTTTAAATTTATTGTTTTGAAATTTAAAATAGGAATGATAATTAATTGTGTTGATTCTTTAGAATTACTATTTATTTTAATTCATGTTTTGACAGGATATCGTTGCCTGTAAATCCGGCAATAACTACGTTCCTATCAAAAATGCATCTTTTCCAAAAATAAAGCCTACAATTACGGGTGAAGAGAGAAGTTTATGAGGAATGAATGGACTAATGCCAGAATTACACGTGGCATTGTCCACCAATCAAAAGCCGGCGTTGTGATAATGTGGCATGAAGTCATCATGTGTAGCCTCCGTATATAGGGAGGATGTGACCCTTATCTAAATTGAAATAAATAAATCGAGATAGACGTTGGAACACCTGAGCAGAGCACCCAAATTTCAAATTTCACCAACACATCTCAGCCGTCAAAATTAAACCAGATCTCGGCAAAATTCAGTCATAAAGTTTTCATTTTCAAAACCAGCTTCTAGATGCAAGTGACAGTGAGAGATTTCAACAGCTTTCGAATCTAACCACATTCCCTTTCAAGCATCTAACACTTCAATTAGGGTTTGTTTTAAAGCTTCGATTTAATGTTTCTCACTTCTTAATTTTACTTCCGGATTCTCATTTTCCGTTTTTTTAGTTAAGGATGATCAGGGATTCAAAATTCTCTCGTAGAAAGTCAGGTAAAGCCTTAAATTTCGAAGAATTTGAAAATGTACCAGTAAATTTAAACCTTCGTGAGCCATCTGTTGCTCGATTGAGCACTGATGTGTATTCCAGGCCGCCATTAAACACCATTCACGAACCTTCCCAAACCCCTAGCAAACCGGAGCATGAATTAGGGCTCAAAAGCTCCAAAATCTACAGAACACCTACTAAATCGAAGCTCCGGAATCCAGAATCTGGAATTCATATGAAGACCCCCGAAAAGCAAGGGGTTTTTTCTAGAATCGGGAATTTGATTACACCTAGGTCAAATAGGACAGTTGGTAGACATTCGTTAGGTTTTTCAGAAGCTAATTCTACACACAGTACACCTACAAAAAGTGTAATGAAACCCCCAAATCCCGGGTTGATTTATGGTGGTTGTTCTAGACCTCCTGTTAATGGTGGTACACGTGGCAGCAATTTTACTGCATTATCTAAAGGAATTCCTGTTAACTACAACACTTGTACAACTGTAAATACTGTTGATGTTCCTCATTTTGAGCTTAAAGAAGATCCCTCATTTTGGATGGATCATAATGTTCAAGTAAGCTTCTTTGTTTGATTTGATATAACTAATAATTCGATCTTATAAAGTTTTGATTATATATTTTATTTAGGTTTTGATTCGTGTTCGACCACTCAATGGTATGGAAATCAGTTCACAAGGTTACAACAGGTGTTTGAAACAGGAAAGTGCACAATCATTAACATGGGTTGGTCAACCAGAAACTCGGTTCACGTTTGACCATGTTGCATGTGAAACAGTTGACCAGGAAAACCTTTTCAAGATGGTTGGTTTGCCAATGGTGGAGAATTGTTTATCTGGTTATAATAGTTGTATGTTTGCATACGGGCAGGTAATATAAGTTAATAAAATTATGGGTTTTGTTAATGACAGCCCTTAGGGCTGTCATTAAGAGGTAGTTACGTGCATAAAACGTTTGTACTTTTATTGATGGTGTGTTATTCCTAAAATGCAGGGGGTGGTTATTTATTATTGTACAAGTTTCTAATGCGTGTTATGGGGTCTTACTGACAGCCCTTAGGGCTGTCATTATCATTTTCCTAAAATTATATATGTCAATAATTTAATCTTAATTTGTAGCTCATTTGTTTGATTTAAGGTCTTGTTGGTTGTCCCAAACAGAAATTTGATCATAATTGGTTACTTTTTTATACAATTAATTATTAATCCATTTTTAAAAAAAAAAAAATCACCAAATTATATATATACGTATTGCAGACTGGAAGTGGGAAAACACACACAATGCTCGGTGAAATAAACGATCTTGAATTAAAACCGAGCACATATCGCGGAATGACACCACGAATTTTCGAGTTCTTATTTGCTAGAATCATTGCGGTAATAATAATTTTATTAAATATAAAACAAATTTATATCAACAAATTTTGATTTTAGTATTTAAATTATAATACAGGAAGAAGAAAGCCGAAAGGATGAAAGACTTGCTTACAATTGCAAGTGTTCTTTCTTAGAGATTTACAATGAACAAATAACAGATCTACTTGATCCTTCATCAACAAATTTGCAAGTATGTGTGTTATTTTTGTCACATTTTAATTTTTAAACATCGTATTCTGATAATAATCTATCTATTTATTTTTAATTTAGATTCGGGAAGATATTAAAACTGGTGTATACGTTGAAAACCTTACGGAATATAAAGTTAATAATGTGGGTGATATTCTTAAGCTTCTAAGTCAGGTACATTTTTGAATTATGATTCTTTTATGTAATTAAATTGCTTTTTTATTTTTTATTTTAATTTTAATTTTAATTTTAATTTTTATATATATTTTTAGGGGTCTGCAAATAGGAGAGTTGCTGCAACAAATATGAATAGAGAAAGCAGTCGTTCACACAGTGTTTTCACGTGTGTGATTGAAAGTAGGTGGGAAAAAGATTCAACTTCTAATCTCAGATATGCAAGATTAAATCTTGTTGATTTAGCTGGTTCGGAAAGGTGCTAAATTTATTTAATCATATTATATTACTCCGTATTATTATTATTTTAAATTAATTTTTTAAAAATGAATCAGACTTACATTATACTATTTAACAGGCAAAAAAGTTCTGGTGCAGAAGGTGAACGTCTAAAAGAAGCTGCAAATATTAACAAATCATTATCCACACTTGGGTATGAACGTTTTTAGTAATTAGTTTTCTTGTTGGTTTATTATTTTTTATTATTAGTTTTAAATTAAATGTGAAATTTTTGTAAACAGTCATGTAATAATGGTTCTAGTTGAAGGTGCAAATGCAAGAACACGACATGTTCCTTATCGAGATTCAAGACTCACATTTCTTCTTCAGGTTTGGTTTTTTTAATTTTAATTAAAATAATTATTTTCTTGATTTATTTATTATTCAAACTACAAATGTTATGCAGGATTCATTGGGCGGAAACTCAAAAACAATGATAATCGCTAACGTGAGCCCTTCATTAAGGTATCTTTCCTTGTATAATAATAGTAGTATTTATATATATTTTGTTTTTAGTATTCATTTATTTTTTTATTTTTTTTAAATCCAGTTCTGCTATTGAGACCTTGAACACTTTAAAGTTTGCTCAACGTGCAAAACGTATTCAAAACAATGTAACAAACTCTCTTATTTTCCTATAATTTTTCAGTTATTTTGTAGAAATTTTATTGTTAAATAGTTAAATTTTTATTTATTCATTGATAGGCGGTGATAAATGAAGATGCATCAGGAGATGTTACAGCACTCCAACACCAAATAAGACTTCTAAAGGTGAAACCTTTATTTTCTTTTTAATATTCAAGAAAATATTAAATTAATATACATTTTTTTTTTCTACTTTAGGAGGAAATTGTTATCCTTAAACGCCACAATATATCAAGATCTCTAACATTTAGTTCAAAAGATGAAACTTCTAGCATTACAAGCTCACTTGATGATGACAAAATTCTTAGGGTTTCATGTAAACAGGTATACACGAAAATCTAAATTGTTTGTTATTGTTTATTTTTTAATTTTATCTTCTCTAATTTTTATCAAAAATGTTAATTTCTTCTCTAAATTTTTTAATTTTGTTAGTCATCCGAGTGTAATTCTTTATATTTTATTTTATTTTCCGTTATTGTTTTATAGTTGAAATCTTTAGAGACTTCTTTGAATGGAGCTTTAAGGAGAGAGAAATCAACTGAAAACTCTATTAAACAACTTGAAACAGAAATACAACAGTTAAACTGTCTGGTATGTTATTTATTTATTTATGTGGATTTATAAATATCTGGAATTGTTTTTTTTTTTTATTTACAAAAAAAGGTAATAATTTGTTGTTAGGTTGGACAACGGGAAGAAGAAAATAGGTTGACAAAAATGATGTTAAAATTTAGAGAAGATAAAATTCAGAAAATGGAGTCTGTTATTGGTGGATTAATACCTGTCGATTCTTATTTGTTAGAAGAAAATAAAACACTTAATGAAGAAATTCAAATTCTTCATGCAAAAATTGATAAAAATCCAGAAGTAACACGCTTTGCTCTTGAAAATATTCGGTTACTTGAACAACTTAAAAGGTACGTACATTTTTACTAAAAATAATTTTATTTATTTCTTTATATCTTTATAAATAATGTGATGTGAAATATTAATATTTCATTTTATTTAGATTCCAAGATTTCTATGAAGAAGGTGAGAGAGAAATATTGTTGACTGAGGTATCTGAATTGAGAGATCAAGTAGGTACTTTTTAAAATTTATTACTTTAATTTTTAACTTCTAATTATTTTTAAAACTAAATTCTTTTATGATAGTTGGTTCACTTACAGCGAGATAATTGTATAAATCCAAGTATCGGAAAGGTAATTCTTTGCATATTTTTACAACTTTATTTTATATTAATTTTGTCAACTTCGAATTAATTCATTGGAAAATGGCAACATGAGTTGCAATTAGAGGTCGCGATTAATCTTTGTTTCAATAAAAAAATAAGTATTCTTTCTTATGAATTTTGAATTCGGTTAATTAATTTCAGTTAAAAAAGAGCCAGGAAGAGTTACACAAGTGCCTTGAGAAAAATGAAGAACTCAACAGGTAACTGATACGATTATATTATATTAGGATATTATTATTATTATCTAAATATTATTATATTAGGATATTATAAATATTTGGTTTCCTTGTTTATCTAGGTCTAGGAATAGGGCCGGCTCTATTAATAGAGACCGATTCCCTCATTGTTGAGACATGGAGAATTTTGATTAGTTTTGTTTATGTTATTTCATTAAGTTTATTAGTTCAATTTCAGTATTATTGTTTGGTTCGTATCAAATTGGTATCAGAGCACTAATCCTGCCACCTGTTAGAATTCTTGATCTACGATGATGAAGATAATGGATTTGGAGGCAAGGCTAGAACAATACAAGGTTGAGCAGGCTGCCAGACAAGCAGAGACAACATATCGTTTGAATATGTTGCAAGAAACGATTGAAAGAAATAAAGCCAATACTGATAAACAGTTTGCTGAAATCTGGCAATTGTTGAAAACCCTACAACCGGCTTTCACTGCAACCGCCATCATTCTGCCACCGCCAACTGTCATTGCATCCGCCACCATATTGCCGCCGCCGGCTGTCACTGCAACTTCCACCGTACGGGCGCCACCGGTTGTGACTGCATCCGCCAAAATACTGCCGCCATTGGCTGTCACGGCAGCAGCCACCAGACCGCCACCCCACCATACTCAACCACTTCCACCATCCCAATACGCCACTTTGACGCACCCACGACCACTGTCAACCGTACAACCACAACATCAGCCGAAGATTTCTTCCTCCGTTGCTTACACGAGTGGTCCTGAATTTCGATTCGGCTCGCACGGTTTCCCCATACCCGTGCGGAAAGCTGGGTATTCTTTTGCTTCGTTTTCAACTCGCTTGGGTCAACAATTTTTTGTGCCTGTTTTGTGGTATTACTTTGGTCTACAAAACATGGTATTACAAGTCAAAACATGGGATCCGGGAATCGCTTGAAGCCACACCTTGAGGACAAGGTGTTTTTCGGGGGCGAAGTAATGATACGATTATATTATATTAGGATATTATTATTATTATCTAAGTATTATTATATTAGGATATTATAAATATTTGGTTTCCTTGTTTATCTAGGTCTAGGAATAGGGCCGGCTCTATTAATAGAGACCGATTCCCTCATTGTTGAGACATGGAGAATTTTGATTAGTTTTGTTTATGTTATTTCATTAAGTTTATTAGTTCAATTTCAGTATTATTGTTTGGTTCGTATCAGTAACATAAATCTTTATTTAATTTTTTTCGAAAAACATATACCATTTAAAATCTGTGTTATTCTGATTGTATAATTTTTTACAGGGAAATAATCAATTTAAATGCATTACTAGAAATGCAAAAATCTCACAGCAATAGTGACATCAAGGTCATAAAGGTAAATTCGCTTACTTTTTCTTTCCTTGTATTTATTTAATATACACTAAATTATAAAAATGATAAATATTTTAATTGTTTTTCAGGAAGAAGTAGTGGATTTACAGGTGGAAACAGAAATACTTAAAACTATTTTAAAGGAAGAAAGATCAATCCATACAGAAACAGAAGAAAAGTTTTTATTTATAACAAAAGAATATGAAAAGTCAAAATCTGTTATTGAAGCACTTGAACTTCAACAACTTGTATCAATCAACGAGCTTCAAGATCTTAAAAATAATAAATATGATGAAATTTTGCTTGAAAATGAGCTAAAAGTGAAATCTTTAAATAAAAAGATTATTAATCAAGAATCAAGAAACCATTTTTATACGTCAAACGAAGAAAAAATGGAAATTGTTCGTTTGCAGGAAGAAATAAATGAAAAGATCTTGAAAGAAAAAGAAACCCAACAACAGTTGACCAAAAAATGTCAAGACTTTGACTTGTTGACGTGTAAACTCGAGAGGGAAATGAAGGAAAGAATCTTGAAAGAAAAAGAAACCCAACAAGAATTGACCATTTTGCAAGAACTCAACAAACAATTAACAGAAAAATGTGATGAGTTTGATTTGTTGATGAATAAGATTGAAGATGTTCTTACGGTGGGCTGCGAAGCGCTTGATTGTGCCTCAAATGAGTTTGATAATGGAAAACGGAAATGGGTTTCAGAAAAAATAGAAATTCTTGCAAGAAATGTAACAGAAAAAGAATTAAAAATTGAGGAATTAAGGGCGTGTTTAGAAGATGCAAAACTTAAAGGGGGTGAAATGGAAATTATGCTGAGGTCATTAAAAGGTGCAACTTTGATTATGTCAGAAGCAAATCAGGTTGATTTTAACAAAAAAGATGAAGAAATTGAAAGGTTGTTATTACAGTTGAAGGAGAAAAATAACATTATAATTCAGTTGGAAGAACAAATACAGGTTTAACTTGGATCTCTTAAAATGACTAAAATAACCTTAATCTAATTATTTTCAATCTATTATTATTTATTTCTTTTCATTTTTAAACTCACACATTTTTAACTTTTTTGTTTAATTTTGTAGGTTTATGAGGTTGACTTTATGGATACTAAGATAAATGCAAGTCAACAAGAAGTTGAATCTTGTTGCTATTTTGATAAATTTGTAGAAACACAACATAATATTAACAAGAAAGAAGCAGATTTATTGATTAAAAAGAAAAATGAAGCGATTTTAATGGAGGATTTATTTACAAAAGAGATGGAATTATTAAATCTTTCGTCACATTTAGAACACGAAATGGAAAATATTAGGGTTCTTGAGAAGTTTAAAGAAGAGATAATTATTTCTTATGTGGATATGCAATTAAAAGATTTGATCTTGGTGGAAAAAGATGAAGAAAATGAGAAACTTTTGGTTTTAATAAAAAATCATAAACATGAGATTGAAGAATTTGATGCTGAAAATGTTGTAAAAAGTGTGGTTTTTGAAGGTGAATTGATGGGAAAGATGGCCTTAATTTCAAATCTTGAAGCAGATGTTTTGAGAGAACGTGAATTTAATGCATTATTAAATTCTGAGATGAAAGAAAAAGAGTTGACCGAGAAGCAGTTGAAAGTTGACCTTGATGAAAAGAGTATTTTGATCCAATCATTAAAAGGAGATCTCACAAATGTTGTTTGTGAAAAAGATGAGCTGGCAATTGCTACTAAAGTATGTCTTCTTTTTAATTTTAATTTAAAAAAAAAAAAACTAAAGAAAATGGAATTGACTCAATTGAGTATAGCTAATTGAGTAAACTTATTATTATTATTTTTTAATTTGTATTTTCTAATAAACAAAGTGTTGATAAAAATTGAATTTCAAAGTTCAAATGACAATAATGAAGGCAGTTTTACTGAAAAATATTTTCTAACTGTTTTTTTAGCAATATGAGCTCGAGCTTACGAACGCAAAAGTCAACTCAGCACAACACGAAGTGGAATCTTTCTGTTATCTTGACAAATTTTTAGAAACACAACATCAATTAAATAATGCAGATTTTGTAATCAACAAATCGGCGAACGAAAATGAAAGAATGAAGATCGATATTGCAGATTTAATAAACGAGAAAAATACACTGAAAAACAGTTATTCACTTGAAGAACAACATTTGAAAACAGAAATCGACGAACTCGAGCACATAATCCTGCAAATTCAGGCAACAATAGATGGAAATCTCACACCAATAACCTCTGATCTTGTTGAAATCAAGTCTCAAATTTATGAAAAAAATAAATTAATACAAAAATGGCGTGAAGAAATATCTATTTTGCACATGGAAACTGTAAACGGTTTAAATTCTGAAAACAATTGCGTTTACAATGACTTGTGTGAATCAAATTCTAAGTTAAGGGAAGAGAATGGTAATTTAATGAGGGATTTAAGGAATAATTTAGATTATATTTCAAAAAAAGAAGAAGAAACAGGGATGAAAATCTCTAGTTTTGAGAAGAAGATTCTAGAACAACAAGTTTTGGAGGGAAAACTAATCAAGGATTTGCGTGCTAAAGAAGTTGAAGTATCGATTATGTTGGCAAAAATAGAAGAAATTTCTTCAGAAAATAATCGTCTTCAAGAGGTAAACATATTTACTAATTTTTCATCTTCAAAGTGTAATTTCGATAATGTTTTATGTGATTTCAATTATAAAATTAGGCGTTGGAAAGTGAAATAATATTTTATAAGAAATCAGTTGAAGATTTTCAATGTCTAGTCGATGAACTCGAGAGCCAGGTGAATATTTTTACTTATAAAAAGTAAACATTTTAAAATAAAAAATCATTAAAAAAAATAGTTTTTTGTTGAATTTATAAGGATGTGGAGATGAAAGCAGTTGGTGCAAAACAACCGATGCAGATGGAGGAGTTAGAAGTACTGGAGCTTGAGAAGATTCGAGAACAAGAAATATTAGTTAAAATACAAAATATTATGTTAAAGGTTCGAAGCAAAAGCATATATTAAAGTTATGGTGATGATTTTATAATTTGATATTAAAATTTTGTGATGTTTGTAGAGTGAAAATGAGAGTCAGAAAATGAAGTTAACTGAGGTTGAAGATGAAGTGAACAAGTTATCAGATTTCCAACATATTCTTGCAAAAACAAAGGTTAGATTTTTAATTTCTTTTATTCTAAATGTTTGCAATACCTTATTGTAGTAATATGTAACTTAGTTAATCGTATTGGATTTAGACTAGGTTAATATAGGGCATGTTTGATTTGCTTCTAACTTTGTTTTATTTCCTCAATTTCGTCTAATTCGGTTCAAATGAAAAAAAGAAGCAACTAACTCAGTTAGAAGTTCTGACTCTGTCAGCAACTGACTCAATTAACAACTAACTCAGTCAGGATTAACTTAGTCAGCAACTGTAACCTCACCTAGCGGTCATAACAACCAACCAACCAACCATTGCAGGTGTACTCACAAACACACGAGACTCGTGAAGAAAATCCACTATCAACTCAACCATGCCAAGTGTCAAATTCGGACCCAACAAAAACGAAAAAAAGCCCAAAATTATCCATTGAAATAGCCCAACCCGAACTTCCTATTGCCCTCCGGAAAGGGAGCCGAGCATGCACACTAAATCCTAAATCAAGGTTTGTTTGTTTCATACATAAACCATTCCTTTAGGGATTGAATCTTGATCCAACCTTTTGCTTCAAGTTAGGTATATAGCTACGTGAGTAAGATGAGGTTTTTATATGAAATTACCTATAATAACATTACCAGGGGTAAATGTTACTACTCATCTACAGTATGTGAATAATTTTTTTAGTAAAGTGTAGTGCAATGAATATGTTAGTTTATAAATATGATGTCTATCTTTGCAAACTCGTCGCGAAATGCGGACACATGCTCCTCGTTTACTACCAAGCAAATTTAATCAACCACTTCAAATAAAAAGCAACTTAAGCAAAAATGGCAATATGTATAGGAATTAGGAATTTCTCATAATGCTAATTAAACGCTTGTCCTTGCTCACCTATATAACAATTATATTCAGTGTGTTATTATTACAAACTGAATTACAGTTGGTTTTCAATGTATTCGTGTATAATTTTACAAATTGTAATGAAGTGTTTGCTATTGTATATATCAGGAGGAGAACGATGTTTTAAAGGCGCAAAACGATAAAATCAGTCATAAACTAACAAGACAAGAATCGATAGTTAACCGAGTAAAGGAAGAACTTATTAACTTACGTGAAGCCAAAGGGGAACCCCCACTTTGAAGCAAAACAAACTCAAGAAACCCGAGAACCACATAAAATGGTGGCCTCTTGCACCACTATTTTAAAGGTACAAATGATTCATTTAATTGAATATTTGTTGTTTCTTGTTTAGTTTTATAGTTTGTGAAAGTTACATATTTTTGTTGACTGTGATAAAAAAACAGGCAGTTGGAGCAATGAGATGCTCTTGAAACTGAAAAAAGAGATTTATAATGAAAGGTGAATATAGTTTGTTTGAAGAAATGATGAGGGGTCACGGTTATTTGAGCTTAATTTACACAAATGGGGGATGAATATTGAGGTTTTTAAATTCAAGATTTCTTGAAATGGTGAAGTTAATTGTAGAATAACTTGGTAGTTATTTATTCTTGTTGTAGAAGATGTATATCAAATTCTTGTGCATAGTTTTTTACATTTCTGAATTCTGACTAAGTGGGAAGTCATAGAATTTTGGCACCACAATATGATATTTTGACCTTTTAGAGTCAAATTGCTAAGTTATTACATTAAATTGGAGACTGCAACACCACACTACAAGTAATATGATGTACCATTGGTGGTGTATGAATCGACTTTATTTGGCTTTGATGCTTTTGGTTAGATAATAAATCATTTACATGCATACATATACACATTTACTTGTTTTTTTGCGTTCTCGCACCACACATATTTTTCTTCGTACTCATATGTATTTACTTATTTATGTTTATATTGTATGCACAAACATTTTATATATTATCATTGCAATTTTGTCAGAGACTTCTCTAGAAATAATCACTCTACCTCTGGATAAAGATATAACCGTCTAATATCAACTCTCCAACTCTCCAAATTTAAAAGGATTGGATGTTCGTTGTTTTAAATTTGCCACGCAAGAAGACATTCGTATCAACTATTTATGTTTTCATACAAAATAAGTAAATTTAACACTGCTTCATCCAAACTTTCATTATGTTCTTATACAATATATGCTAATAAGTAAAACGTACAATATATACATAGCAACGAAACATCTTACCAAACTTCAAAATATATGTACATACAAAAGACAAAATCACCCCAACAAAAACTATAACAAAATTACCAAAAACTAATTAATTATAAAATTTATTGCGTTTCATGATCAGGAGCACGAGAGTACCAAGCAGGTGACGTTCCTTTGGATCGAAGCAATCTGGTGAAAGGTGAATCTGGCATTCTCCCACTCTCTTCTTCCTCAATCTCTTCCTTGCTCTTCGGTAATCCGTCCGGCACCGGACATGTTCTTCCACCGTCAACTACCGCCGGTGTATTCTCCGGCGTCAAATTATTGATGTTTGACCCGTTCTCATGATCTAATTGCTTTTTTGCCTTATGGATTTCAGAAATTCCGTGTAAACATCCAATTAATGATTTCACTCCTCCTGATTCGATGATCACTCTCTCTACCTCTTCCTTTGGTGCTTCTTTCTGTTCATAATTAAAACTTAAACGATTAGTACTAAATTCGATTAATTAACGAAATTAGTTGAAACTATGCGTGCAGCTAGCTGATATTAATCTTACTTCGAGATCCTTGAGCTCGAAATAGGCTCTCCAGCAGCTGTATGATCTATCTCCTTCCAGCGTTGAACAGTAATCTGATCAGAAATTAGATGAACGTTAACAAATTGAACGAAATCTCTGGAAAATAAACTGATCTATTGGATCTGCTAGTTTTCAATTTTCATGCTTAGTTTGTGAACTCGCTGGAACACGTTTTAATTCATTACGATTTAATACGAATTAGTAGAAGTAGAAAAGGAAAATTGAAACAGTACCTGCTAAATCGTTTTCGGATTTCTGGATCAACGGAGGCTCCTTAACCATTCGATCGAACTTGCTTCGGCTAAACGGTTCAAGTTTAGGTATATACGCATGATTTCTCGAGGAGCAGCAGATCGTCGTAGACGGAGCTAACGGCGGAGAGTAACCGGAAGGGGATTGACAAGGCACTGATCTTATCATCATCATCATCATCATCGTCAGCTATGCAAATTGTTTGTGTGATTTTGAGTATTTTTTGGTGAGTGATGGTTATTCAATAATATAAGCAGAATGTATATGGATAAGAATGAGATATTTTTAAATGACTTTTTCTTAGATATCTGGTGAAGCTAAAGCTACTGTTGTTTATGTTTTCACGGTGAAAGCTGTGATCCTGACCGTTGGATGGCTATGATTGAGAGTTTCCAATGGGCGTTAAGCTTCTGAGGGCGTTGATTATGCGACAAGTGGATCGATACAGTACGGTGCGATATATGGAGTAAAAACTCCATGTCCGTGGGATATTTTATTGAGCAATATCTAATTATCTATGGCCCACCGGCCTTTCACTTTTATTCGAGAAAAATCTTAGGAAAATGCTAACAAGTGCCAATAGATAAGAAAATTTTGTGGCTTAAATTAATTGTAAACTACCTAATAAAAAACTACCTCCATGTTTTTTATTAACCAATTCTAATTAATTATGCTTTATTTGTTATACTTTAATCATTTTTAACCATTGCCCTAAGGGCAATGGTTAGCAAATCCCAAAATGTTATAGGGAAAAAAGGTTATACTTTCTAATTTTTCTTTTAATTCATTTAAGGGGATAATGCAACAATTGGTTCAAACGGCTCAACTACAGACAGGTGATTTTCGAATGAAAAGTGAATGTTACACATATAATATTTTGAGAGGTGATTAATAAATTTATTAAGTATTTTTTTATTATATTTTAATTAATATAGATATTTAAACCAAATGATGTAACTAAAAAAGATATTAGTTAATTTATATATTAATTATTTTATTAGTAAGAAAAAATTAGAAGAATATAATACTCCAATTCTTCTCATATTCTATCACTACCAATAAAAATACGGAAAAATGATATGTAAGCCAAATTGACATATTTAACACTTAAAGTTTTTTGAATAGTAATAAAAAATAAAATCTTTTAGTGCAAGTAATTAATATTACTAAGTAAAAAAATTACAATCGTTGATACCTCCGAAATATTTCTTAGATTTACCGATATCATAGTGATATTTGGTGCCTTGTATTTACAACTTCTGTCAATAAATTACAACTACATATTATTATGCACTTTTTTCAAATACAACTTATTAAACAAAACAAAACAAAACACATTTCTAACGCATATTGTCGAAAGTTTTCAACTCATACCAATAATTAAGAACTTCTGACATCTTATCCGTACCCGAAAACGCTAATTGCACACTAATATCGCAATCAATCAGTCCACCATTACTCTCACATTTCGATATTGGTGTTGCACATTCTTGATTATTGAGGCAAATACCTGATCTCTTGCCACACGATTTACACCCAAATTTCTTCCAGTGTAAATCTACAAGTCTACCTTCTTGGAATTCAAGAACCTTCTATGATCAAATTAATGGATCAAAATACGTTCAAGTTAAATGATTTTGTTGTATTAATTACCAGATTGAAGCTTGTGACGATGTTAGATTTATCAGCGACTAGAGCAGGTACTGATCTTGCTGCATATTGTTGTCCAGCAAATGCAACCATATATCCACCAACTTTTGCCTGTGAATTGTGACAAATTTTGTTACAATTTAATGAAGCAAGGGTGAACCTACCTTGTGCAAAACAGGTCAAGGGAACCTATTTATATTTTAAAGATTAAAGACTACTTTAAACCAAAGGGATTTCGCTGAAGGTAGTCCCCCTAAAATTTTAAGGTAGGTCCTTCAAAATATTATGCATTTGCTCTATATACGTTTTTAAAATTAAGGTAGGACTCAGAAGTGGAAATTCAGGTCGGGTTAACAGTTTGGCGGGTTAGAAACACTCAATCTGAAACCGACCGGTTTATATAAACGAGTCAGAATCAACCCTAACTTGTTTACTTTCAACCTGAACATGACCCATATAACTCGTTTAATTAGACGAGTTAAATAAGATAGTGATTTTAGTGGGTGAAACGGGCCAAATAGGTCGACGTTTTAAAATGTGTATACAGAAACTAATATTTTTCTTATATATCTATAGACGACTAATTAAAGTATAAATATATTTTTTTTAGTCTAGCTTTAATAATTTATCGAGTTGGTGGGTCGAATCATTTAAATTATCATCAACTCGAACCTAACCGGCCCGTTTAATAAACTCGTCAGTTGAATCGACTCAAGATTAAACTGAAGCTTCTTTGACTATACCATAACCGGCTTGTTGATTTTCGTGTTGATTTCAGGTCGGGTTTCTTGCCGGGTTTCATGTCGGGTCGGTTAAATTGACCCAAGATTGAACCGAAGCTTCTTTGACTCAACCCTAGCCGGCCTATTTATTTTTATGTCGGTTTCTAGTCGGATTTCTTGTTGGGTCAATTCCACATCCCTAGGACTGACATGTTTATAGACCTTGTTATATAAAACCATAGTACCATACATTCTCCATTGTGTAATTAAGACAAGAGAGTGAAACCAAAGACGTACCAGATCAAAGTCGGATGTATTGACAGTAAGAAAAGTGAGTTCATCGACTTTTGGGCGGAATATTGCGAGTTGAGCATCGGATCCCCGAAGGGAAAGGCGGCGATCACATGGTGAAAGTTGAGTTTGGTTAGAAAAGAAGGAATCCTTTGAAGAGAATGCAAACCCAAATGTAAATCCATCCCATCTTTGGACTTTTGTATCTTTACATGGATCAAATACAAAATTGGTGTCTAAGGAATGAACAATGATCAACATTGCCATAATCGTCGCCCAAAACATGATCTTACGAGAAATCGATCACAAAGAACCCTAGCTAGAATCGAATTACAAATTAATGACTTATCAAAAGGGAGAATAATTAGTGATGATCAATAATCGAATGTCAATTGATGTTCTTGTTTTTCTTTTTTCTAAAAATGATTTAATTGAGTGAAATTGAAGGGGTTTAGGGTACTTGTGAATGAAGTTTTTGGTTGAAAAGAAGAAAGAAGAGATGATGATGATGGAGAGAGGTTAGAAATGGAGCTTGAAACGGTTAAATCGGCTGGGTAGGTGGATCTTGTCCTAAAGGTTGTTATGGAAGTTGCAAAGAAACTATGAATACACGTACTTCATGCATTCATGCAAGTTAACTTTACAACTCATATATATAGGCTTTCAACATAAATAAGCTAAGCCACATGTGTTTAAATTTGTAGTTAATAAATATATGAGTGAATATAATCTATTAAATAAATGTACTGAAAAGAACTTATATCGGGTTTAGATTTAAAAATATTCGTTTTAAATCATAACGCTACCTCCAAAATCCCACATGGCAAACTCCGTCTCACACGCCACCATAATGCAAGTTTTTTTTTGAACTGTCAGTTAGTAAGTTAGTGGTTCGAGCCTAAACAGTGACATCCCTAAGGGACAGTATGCCTTCTCTCGAACCTTGCACCTATGGGGAATAAACCCCACGTTCACGACGGGACTTGAACTCATGACATTGGCCATGGGCAACACCTTATCTTTTCACCAATACTACTAGGCTAGAAGCCTGGATACCATAATGCAAGTTGTGTGAGTGAAAATGGCATATCACTTAACTGACGGAAGTCCTGCAAGTGAGAAAAATATATATAATGTGAGAGAAAAATATATATAATGTGAGTGAGAAATATTTCAGTATATCAAGAGATATTCTTTGGTTGAGAAATATATATGTGAGTGGGTATTTTGATTTTCAAAAACAAACACAGATTCCGTGAGTTCAGAGAAAAAAATGAAATTTTAAAAAGATGAAAACAAAATGGTACTTTATCTCAACAAAATTTAAAAATAGTCCAAAATTTTTGAATGAAGCTAAAGAAACAAATGAGCACAAACAAAATCCAAAATCTAGGAAAAAACTTAAACATATAAATAACTCATAAAATAAAGCATTTTTAAGCCTGAAATGAAGCCAGGTAACCCAAATTATACTTATTTTAGCACATACCTTTATTCATGTAATTTTTAAATTCCGAACATAAATAAGTTGGTTCCTCCAGGATTGGGGCTACGCCAAGACTTAATTGCTATGTAATATGTATATGTTACTAAAAATCCCCCATTTTAATTTAAGAGTAATGATTTCTCATTTATTTATATTTATAGTTCCCGCTTTCAGTTAAGGCCCAAAAGAATTATCTTATCTTTCTCTTCTGTCACTCTTTGAAGTTTTTTTCTTTGAAAACTAAGGATGAAGCTAGAATGTGGAGTATGAACTTATCATGCTTCCCAATTCCACTAGTATAAAAGAGTTTATTAACTCCTGGGAGATTCTATAGTTCCTGAGCTACCCCAATTTGATGAGAATGAGGGAAGAAGTCCTACTTGTTGACATGTACCATATTGGATAAGAGATGAACCGGTAATGTGCTTATAAGGGTCATGGGTTACTCCTCTTACAACCAATTGGTTTTAAGATGGAACCCCACAAACTTACATGGTATCAAAGCAAGGTTCACCCGTAGATGGTCAAACGGTCACACGGACCACACATAACCCATAAAATATCCACGTGTTAGACGCGAAAAACAAATGACGCCACATGTGATGGGGTGCGTTGACATGTCCCACATTGGACAAAAGATGAACCGGTAATGTGCTTATAAGAGTCCTGGGCTACTCCTCTTACAACTAATTGGTTTTAAGATTGAACCCCACAAACTTACACTACTGATTAGATGAACATATATATAAAAAATAAATGGATAATATTATGAGTGAGATCTAATGGATTGTACATATAATCCTATTAAGTGGATATGACTATAAGCAAAAACAAATACTATTGATTAAATATCATTTTCGTTTATTTAAATATTATAATTATAATTTTATTGTCTAGATTTTTAGTTGGGGAAGTAATGAAGTGTATGTGTAAAACATAAGCTCTGAATTCCCATATCTTGTCATCTTCTTCACAACCAACCATTCATCTTTCCACCTTATCTCCCCATTATCTCTTCCTTTTTCTTTTCTTTCTTCACCCACTCACCAATTCAATCATCTCACAAAACAAAATCCATTAATCCCAACATCTCGATCAATCTCCCAATGGCAACCGCCTCCGCCACTCTATCTCCGGTCAACTTCACGGTGGTCGCTCCCACCCGGAGAACCGCCGCCGCCGCCGCCACGACCAAGGTGACGTACATCAAAGGAATCAATTCTTTCGGCGGACTTAAAGCTCACAACACTGTCGCTTCATTGGGCCTCCCAATTTGCACCGTACAACAATTTGCAAACATCATTTGCTCGTTGAAGAAACCGTCATCTAACGGCGGTGGTGGCGGTGGGGCACTGACCTCCACCTGTAATGCGGCGGCGGAAATTTTCAGGATAGCTGCAATTATGAATGGGCTTACACTTGTTGGAGTTGCGGTTGGATTTGTTCTTCTTCGAATTGAAGCCTCTGTTGAAGAAGCAGAGTAAGATATTTGTGGGAATTCTTCTGCGCTTTTTTTTTCACCCAAAATTGTATCTTTGTTTCATTGTTGAATTCGTGTAGAATCAATCATAAATATGTATGGAGCAGTTGTTATATAATACTTTCATTAATGCTTTTTTTGTAATCTTATTATTATATGCTTTCAAGTTCTATATAACAGGATTAATCGTTTTGGGGGTGTTCTTTGAGACTGATTATATGATATTCAATAATCATAAGCAAATAATAAGTTGTAATCTGTGTTATAAAAATTGAAATGGGCCAAATTGTTTAAAATTGGTGTCGGTCAAAATTGGTCAATATCAGGTAAAATTGCCAAATTGGTCAAGATCAACTAAAGTCAAAATAGATTTCTTGATACTTATTTGTAATAATAAAAATGTGTGATAGTTTTAAGTCTTGTAAATTTTGTTACCGGGTTTATTGCTATTTCAATTCACAATAAACACAAAATCAGCCTCATAAGTCATAACTCACATAAAAACACGCTCATAAATGGTAAGCATTGTATTTTATTAGTAGCATCAATGATTTTTGACAATTTATCATCTTCAAACCGATTACAATATTAGCCCATATACACGTATTTATGCATAATTAACTTGCTTAAATCCGCCTACCGAAAGTGGGATCTCAGCAACTCGACTATTAAGTCGTTCATACTCAACCGATTGAACCCTAGGTACAACCTTTTTTGGAAAAAACAAACATATACATCCCACAAATACCAAGATTCCACCAAGTATCCAACTGAATTGCAAATTAGCCATTCCGGCCGCCCTTAACCCCGCCTCGTGGGTCCCACAAACAACCGCCCCGTGCATGCCACTATCACCACCATGACCCAACCGTATGGTGCAACTGTTGGGTACAAGGTTAGGAACCCATAACATGAACCCCATGTTAATGAACCAAAACCCTTGAAACATAACCGAAATAGAAAGAACGAGTGAGCACGGGAAACTAGACGGGAACGTGGTGGCGGTTAAAGCGGTTAAAAGTGAAACGAAAACGATGATTTGCATCAACCAATGGTAATGACCCTCGAGTCCAACATGGTCAGCTGAGTGATAATGTAGTAAAAAAAGTTCTTGACCGAAAACCGAAGCCGCAAGAATTCCCGATACCTCAAAAAATATGTCGGATTTATGAGTTAACTCGGTAGAAAGGGTAAAACCGGAATATATTAGTAAGTGTAAAAACATGGTGGCATGTTCATAATTATTGAGTTTGAACGCAAAAGAGAATAAAGGGTAGTCCAAAACCTGTATAACAATGGAAAATATTGAAAAACAAATTATAAGCACGAGCTCCATGTACGCGAGTTTGGAAAACGGGCTCACAAACGGGTGCCAAAATCTCGATTTGAAGTGGGTCGGGCCTTTGATGTGGTAGGCATGGATCGTGTTGATGATGTGCCATAAACCGAGTAGAGCAAGGGCCGAACCGGGGACTAGATGTCCGACAAGTGTTCCCATGGTGTGTTGTGTGTTAAAAAAAACTCGGGTTGTTTCAAGAACGATTGTTTGAGCATAAATATATCAAAAAAGAAAAGAAGAGAAAAGTATCGTGCAATAATAGAAGTATTGCATGGTGAATGTTGCATGTATTTTCCACAAACAAGTGATGAGAAAAAGACAGCCATGATATAAAGAAAACAAGTATGTTGATACTTGATGAATAACAAATATACCCGAAATAAATCGGCTTAAAAGTAATATATCCTTGGTGAAGTTGACATTACTTTCCACTTGGAAACAATATGGTTAATCATGTACGTCGAATTAACTTATGTTAAGGACAATAATTGTGAATTTTAAAAAGATTATAGAGGAGGATATTCGCACGGAACATCTTGTTTGATAGGAACAAAATAATTAAGCACTGAATGATTCTTTGAATGGTTAAGAGGTTTTGTAAAAACTTGGTTTTATTGTGAGAATTTTTTTAATAAGAATTTTAACTACTTAATGATTCAACATATGTTTTAAGGAATAATGATTCAACAGTTTTTTGATATCCTATTCAGCATGTACCTCATTCAAATGAGCTAAACAAATGAACTGAATGTTGAATGATTAAGCTGCAAATAAACACTACCTAATATTGTTTATCTAACATGTCTACTGATGCTATCCCTTAAAATTAAGTTAATAATCAAGACTTTAAATTTCCTACCCAATTATTATTTCTTGTATCATATAAACTTCTTCAATTCAAAAGGTAATTTTTATTGCTCTAAAGCTCAAGGTGCTACATACTTACACGTCAAAAATTGTTACCTTTTCTTTTTCTTTCTGAATAGAGTTTTTGTTTACTTTTGAGCCATGCTCGAGTTGTTTGCATTATATTGGAAATCCTTTGTTTGCTAATTCTAACATCTAATTAGATGAAATATTGCAAATAATCTTCAGCCGATTAAAATTGTTTTATTATGCCTATACTTTATCTCCTCTTGGAGAACAAGGTATCCCTTGCCCAATTGCCATTAAAAAGTATTTCTCGCGCCAAAGTGATACAAGCAGTCTAGCCCGCCATTGGCCGGATGCCAAAACAGGTGTTAAAATAAATTTTCCTTAATTTTTAAAAGTTATGATTAGTTTGTGATTTTTTTTTGTGTCCCTAATCTAAAAAAGGGAGAGAGTAATTTTGAGATCGATATTAAACATATACGTAGTATTAAGGGTAATTACAGTTTTTGTCCCCGACCTATGGCCGATTCGGGGTTTTTGTCGCTAATGTTTTTTTGTCTCTTAAGTTTTTCAAATTCTGGAAATTTGTCATTCCGTCCAATTTTGGCCGTTGAGTGACTAAAAACGCAAAAAAAATTAAGGGTATTTTCGTCTTTTTTCCTCACTCTTCATGTTCTTCATCTTCTTCCATCTTCTTCCCTCTTACATGCATTCATCTAAACCTACAGCCCAACTCAAAACATTCAAATAGATCTGATTCTTAAACATTAACCATCTAAAGCACAAACACACATTCATGGTGTAAAAAGCAATAATAAAATTCCATCAAAGCATAAATTATTGTATAGTTGTGTCTAGCCGCCTATACAACAATTACGTTAGGGTTTCATGAATTGCTAAAGTTTAAAGAACTCAAAAAGGAATATAAGAGCAAAAAAGGTCACTCGAAAGGCACCAAAATTACTACTTAAAAATGAATCAGAAGCCCTAAATTCACAACTACCTGCTTTGTGAGACATCGTAGATCTGGCCTTTAATCGCCATAAGAAGAGGCTTTTTACCATCGTTACCGTCATAAGCTTTCAATTCCTCCTCGGAAATCTCGCCGAGCTGAACCGGCGGCGGGAGCGGCTGCAAATCTTCTTCGAATGACCTAGACGTCTGTTGTTGATGATGATCGGAGGATCCGCCGAACATGCCGGAGACGGCATAGTAGCCGGCTATACCTAAAGCGACGACGGTGATGAAAGTTGCCGGCGATAGTCCGGTGTATGCAGTTATGGCTTCTTTTACCGTCTCCAATAGTTCAGCAGCCATGATTAATTGATTTATGGATGATTGTCTTCTTCTTCTGATTGAAAGAGAGAGAAAAGATGAGCCGTTGTTCAAAAGTGAACGATTTGAATTGTAAGTTGGATTGAAATCGAATATGCATTTGGTTTGTTGTAGATAAGCGACGTCCATTGTGAAGTTAGTACAGTCAGATGTGATTCGGAAAATGAAAATTAGGTTAGGGTTTCATGAATTTGAAGATTTAGTATTTAGGGTTCATTAATTTGGGGATTATGATTTATTAAAGGAAGAAGAAGGATAGAACATGGGTAATTTGGTAAAATGGACAAAAAACCGTCAGTTAACGGCCAAAATTGGACGGAAGGACAAATTTCCAGAATTTGAAAAACTTAAGGGACAAAAAAACCGACAAAAAAACATTAGGGATAAAAACCCCGAATCAGCCATAGGTCAGGGACAAAAACTGTAATTTACCCTAGTATTAAAGTTAAACTCAAGGAGAGCTTAGAGGAGTGCCAACGGTGACATCTTCCGCACGTCAATAGCTAATTTTGGCACGTCCTCTACTGACGCGGTTGGCGCCAACCAGTCACTAGCGCGCGTCAGTAGAACACGTCTTTGTAAGTTGTGACGACGGGTTTGAGGGTTGCGTCAGTAGCTTTGTGTGTGTGTGGGAGGGTGTTAAATGTAATATTTTAAGGGTTAGTGATGACACGATTGTGTACGGACTTGAGATGTTATGTAACGCAACGATAGTGAAAATAAGAACACACCTTGACAAAATAAACATTCCCCTTGATTCTTGGTTCCAAAACTCGGTGCAATCGGAGTCTGGTTCATTTTCTACAAAATGGGTCTTTGAGGATGACGGAAAATTCACGGTATCATCGGCAAGAGTTGCTATCGAAAGGACCATTTACAGTCCGACATCGATCTCTAATTTTTCGTGGGTAAAAGCGGTCCCGCCAAGTGTTAACGTATTTTTTTGGCGATTCTTTCATAACCGGCTTCCTACATGTTTCAATTTATTAAAGAGGGGCATATTATTGGACTCGGCGGTTTGTTCTTTTTGTGAAAGAGAGATTGAAGATGATGGACATTTGTTTTGGCAATGTAGTAAAATTCGGAATATTTGGGTTGATTTTTGTAAATGGTGGAACATTGACATCGGAGATATAAGAGGGATCGACCAATTAATGGAGTGGCATATTCGGGTCAACATGTCAAAGGAGAAGGCATAAAGATATATCACTGCTTTTATATCCACTACTTGGTACATTTGGAAAGCTAGAAACGAACTAGTATTTAATAAAAATCTTAGTGCTTACTTCTCAATTAATATGCAATCACAATCTCAATCATTTTTTTGGCTAAAAAATCGAACAAAGGTGAAATGGAGCTCTTTAGAATGGGGATTTTGGTGCTCAGATCCAAGTTCAATTTGACAAGGCAATTTAGAAGACAAAAGCTTCCCCAAAGGTGTTCGGATTTATTGTTTATTGTTTCCAGTTGCTTGGTGTATTTGAGAGTATTTTGTTTTTTATTTTTAGGAAAATTTAGCATAAATGTAACAGGCGTAATATGTATAGTTTGGTGTAATGGTTAAATTATAATGATAAATAAGGTTGATCGGGATGGGTGATGGCAATGCCGAAGCTCATTTTTGATTAATCTTTTCTTTTGTTGTTCAAAAAAAAGTATCCATCACCTTTTTCCCCACAAAGAAGTTGCGAAAAAGGTACAACAGTACAACGTTCAATGCATGGAGTACATGTTTCAATCAACCAATATACTGTAAATTTATGCGAAGCGAGCGCTCTACCATATGAGCTACATCCCCCATTTTGTTATTAGGATACCACGAAGTATATTTAAAATTAAAACAAAAATAATATTAATATGCACACCCAAAGTATATTATATGTTCAAGTCTTAAATTATAAGAAAATGAATTTTCTCATACCACTTGGTGCGAAATAAGTGGGCCACGACCACACTATTTGGGTTGGCCGGTGACGGTGCTGTCGTGGTTTACTGACGTGTCTTGTTTCAACTTTGAAAGCATCAACCACATCTACATCCTTTGGTTTCTGGGTATGGGCACCACATATGGTGATACCTTTTTCTGTCACATTATCGTCATCTCAGCAACCACATCATCACCACACCAAATCATTTGGTGGAAATACCCACCACACCACACCACATCATTTTATTTTCCATCTCATCATTTCATTTCCATTTATTTTTCACACAAATAATATTTTATATAATTTAAAATTACATTACATTAAATAAAATTAAAATAACAATACTTTAAATTAAAATGAAAATACTAGAAATTAAACATTAAAATACTAGAAATTAAACATTAAATTAAAAATTAAAATAATTAAAATAAATTATTACTCTTCATCGTCGGCATGTGCGTTGTTGTAGAGATGGTCCGCCAAGTCCCGTCGAAGTCGTTCGTGTGTTGTTTCGTCTCGAATGTCGACAACCCTGTTCAAATATTCTGCACTTCCCGGTACATACAAATCATGTCGGGGGACCGTCCGGCACATATGGAGAAATCATCCGACCATTATCTTCGACAACCATATTATGCATTATAACACATGCATACAAAATATATCTTAATCTTTCAAGGTCATATGAACGGGCCGCGTTTTTGACAAAGTGTCACTTCGCCTTTAAAACTCCAAAAGCTCGTTCCACATCCTTACGTGCGGATTCTTGTTTTTTGGTAAACAAGACCTCTTTTGGATCAACTTGATGTCGGTAGGCTTTGACAAACGTCGCATGACGAGGATATATACCATCGGTAATGAAATAACTGAATCTATATGGATTGCCATTCACCGTAAAAGGAGCATCGGATGCCTTTCCTGATAACAAGTCATTGAATATTGGTGACTGATCAAGCACGTTAATATCATTATCAGAACCCGCAACCCCAAAGTAAGCATGTAACACCTCAATTTTCAAAACACTTTTTAAATCATATTTTTAAATAAAAATACTACAATGTCCAATATCCAGAAATACGGTTTAACAAAAACCATTAAAACATTTATCAGAGTTGTAAAATCCGGTGTTACAAAGATAATATCATAACCATAGGTTAAACGAGAACTACCTACGAGCTCCCGAGCTAATCAACACTAGGCCACTTCTAACGCGACCCTCTAAACCCTCGATCCTGAACCTGAGTACATAGCCAAAAACAAAGTAGTACGTGAGACAAAATAGTCTCGTGAGATACATGGGTTTTTGACCCATTCTCAAAAGATTTATAAAATAATATTTATAACATTATAAGTACTTATCCTTATCATTTCTTATTAAGTCATAAATCATCTTCTATTCATTTAACCGTTTAAACTAATAAGCTTACCATAAGCTTACTCATCATCTAATCACATACTTGTAAGCTATCTCCGAGCTTACACTTTCTTTATCACATATGCAACAGACCTCTCCGAAGCCAACTCTCCCGATATGGGACGTCATAGGTAACTATCAAGGTAATTGGGAACCCCCATCTTACCGAGATTCATAAGCTCTCCCCGTTCCCGGGTCGTCATGCTCACCCAACACTGGGTGTCGTAAACTGTGACATTCTACTCTTTGCGCAGGGAGGTACCACCCCAAGTAGACGTCTCATGCTCCCCCATTTCTGGTCGGTCTTATTCCGGATTTTTCATTTCACATATGAGCCTCAGCTCCTTTCATCAAATATGAGCATCAGCTCCTTTCATCAAATATGAGCATCAGCTCCTTTCATCACTTATTAGAATACATTTATTCTAATTTATCATACTATTCTCTTTATTATTTCATTTTAAATCTTGACTTTACCAAGTCCTTTACTAATTTAGAACATACTAATCATTTATCAAAATCATAATATTTTGACTCCTCCTTGACTAGAATACATGTCTATTACTAGCCACTTAGTACTTATTCTCTTAGTTATTCGATAACTACTTTTATTAGTATAATATGCTAATCGATACTTATTACTTAAAAATCATTGTCTCAAGCTTTATTAATACATATTATTAATAAACCAATTATCAAGCTCTTTTAAATCATTATCTTTATTCATACATCTTATTTATAAAAACTCATTAATTACTTTTCATTATCATAATCCCTTTCAAAGATCATCAATCATTTAGACATACTAAAATAGTCTATACTAGCATTTTCTCATCATATCAATCATATCTTTATTAAAAAATGTTTATTAATAAAGACTCTTAAAACATCATAGTTTTCAAAATCATTTGCTATGTACCCAGTAAAAGTCTCATGTACTCACCTTAGCCAAGCTAACTCCAAATCGTGTCTATTAACACGAATCCTTGCTTTCCAACTTGTGAAATGTCACCAATATTTAGGTCTTCTTGACCTAACATCAATATCATCATATAATCTAGTTATTATCCATAACTAGTTACCAATAACTTCATAACAACATTCTTAACCACCAAGTTCATCCAACTTGGTGGAACCCAAAACCCTAGTTCAAGATTTCCATCAACAAAACCCAAATCTAACAAGAACACAAGGTTCTTAAGGTTACAAAGAGTGTTCTACACTCATCTTAGTCATCTTCCCCAAGGATAACTTGATAGGTTACCCAAGCCACCATTTTTTCCAAATAAAGTTCATAACTAGCTAGATAATCATCAAATCCATGTTATGAACGCATTTTCCTTAACAATGTGTTGTAAATCTAAGTTATATAAACCCAATTTCATCACCCATTATAAACCCTCCAACTAGGGTTTGCATACTTCACCATTTTCACCCAAAAACATCATCCATAAGTAAAAGGAGTAGAGATTTACCTTATATTTCAACAATGGAGTGAGAATCTTCAAGATTGAGTGTGAAAATCGGTTCCAATGGCCTCCTTACACTCAAAATCGTATACTCACACTTGGGAGGAAGTTCTAGGGTTTGAAAATGAGAGAAAATGACCAAAATCCCGTTTTTAATACCAGATCTGACAGAATCGCGTCGCTAAAGTCAGAATCGCGTCGCTAAAGTCGTCCCCGCGATAATTCGCGACGAAGATAGCGACGCTATCTCCGTCGCTAACTCATTTTCGCGACCGCCACCAAACGCTATATCGGACCTCTGTTTGGTCCGTCGCTAATCGCGTCGCTATTGTCCTGATAGCGTCGCTATCTGGGCGTAGCTGATTCGTGCTGCAACTTTTATTGTTTCGTTCGACACGGTTTCGCCCATAACTTTCTCGTACGATGTCCAAATGACACGAAACCAATTCCTACGTTCTTTAAATTATTTATCCTTGTTTATCATATTTTTGTATAATTTATTTAATATAAAATTTCGGGTCGTTACAACTATCCACCCCTTAAAAGGATTCCGTCCTCGGAATCAACTCAAGGATTTCCAATCCCCATTCCGCTTCTATTCTCTCGTATTTATTACCATCAAACTTTTCCAATCATGATCCAATAACAATTATACATTTAAAGACACTTAACACCGTTATGCCCAAACGGGTCAAAAATCCAATTTGAGTTTCTAATACCCGAACGGGTCAAAGTTTCACAATTTGACCTTAACATTTCCCATCTTTTAACCAAACTCTGTATCCCCCTTGGGGTGATATGACCCAATCATTACTAATAACCATTTGACCAAAATGATAGTCAACCCCTCGCTTTGACCAAATTGTCAACATTGTTCCATCTTTGACTTAAGCACAATGTCAACAATATCTTGAAACTTTTCCTTATCCATTAGTGGTTCCACTAATCGTCAATTCCTTAACCATCAATCTTACACTCATGGTCTAACAACAATCATACTCGATTTCTAAATTCCATTCGAAATACTCAATGGTCAAAGTTGCAACCTTTGACTACAATTATTTCCATTAATCTTATCATCCACATGTGGATGATACATTAAGCCCTTATCCTTGTCTAACCATTTTAAACGAAAGTCAAAACCCAGTTTTGACCAAAGCCCTTAAAAAATAATTCCGTACGCCATAAACTAAATTACGTACTTTTTTTTCTTTTCTCTAAATTAAAACATGGAAGTACATTAACCTCAAATTCTTATTTTTTTTTCTTTTTGTAATTCAGTTTACTGTCACAACCCTGGAAGGACTAGGTCTGTGCAAATTGGACCGATGACTGATACGGACCGCAGAACCGGACCGGACCGAACCGAACTACATCGGTTCGGTTCTCGGTTCTAATTTTTATGAAAAATCGGTTCTCGATCCCAATCGGTTCGGTTCCAACCGGTTCGGTTCGGTCCAAAATGGAGAAAAACCGAAAAAAAGTCGAAGAAATTAGCTCGGTTCGGTTCGGTTCGGTTCCGGCCGGTTCTCGGTCCGGTTCGGTTCGGTTCCGAACATCTTCGGTTCGGTCCTCGGTCCGGAAAATCCACTTTTTTGGTTCTCGATCCTAGTCGGTCCGGTCCGGTTTGGTCCGGTTCTTGGACCGTGCACAGACCTAGGAAGGACCATTTCGAGTCTTCGAGATGCTAGTAATTGAAGTATATCCAAATTTATATTCATTAATCACTACTACAGATCGCATTTGTTGTTGCGGACGTATAAATTTATATATTGCGGTGGTATGATAAAACCGCAACAACAAATGCAGTTCGCACTGCAAAAGAAATAACCGCAACAACAATTCAATTTGTTGTTGCGGCCATGCTAAACCCGCAATAACAAATCCATTTTTTGTTGCGGTCAAATATTACCCGCATTAACAAATCCATTTGTTGTTGCGGCCATATATTACCCGCAACAACTACAAAGTTTGTTGTTGCGGCCATGTTAAACCCGCAATAACAATTCAATTTGTTGTTGCGGCCATACATTACCCGCAATAACAATCTAAATTTTCAGTTTAAATTAGTTAATTAATTGGCAAACAAAAACAAATTTCATAAAGATACAACGATAACATTACATCATGTTGAATTCATGTTGACAAACATCAAAACCTAAACAAGGACAACCAAAACCTAAACACAAAGCTAACAAACATCATGTTGAATTCAAAGAAGAGTAACGTTGAAGATAACTCCAGCACCTCTGTTTTTTGTTTCGAGATCAAGGGTGAACATCACATTTTGGTTCGTGCGGATGCCCATCTTGTGTTTGAAGTCGACCATATCACCATTTATAGTCATATGGTCTATAAAACGATCATTGGGCCTCCTTCGATCACCGTGGCGTTGTAAATTGAAAACCATGTATGGGGGACTCATCTCAAGGTTTGACAAAGCACACAAATGACGCTCATTCCAAAGTTGGTGATCCCTAACAAATTTTGCTGGAATAGTCTGATGAAAGAAAAGAAAATTAATTAAATTTATACTGCAAATTAAGAAATTAAAAAGAAATTAAAATCATACAATTTTTCTTGTCATGGACGCACACCATTTTAAGATGAAGAAATTATTAACTTGTACTTCGTGATCACCAATATGCAGACTGCTAGAACTCATATTAGAAACTTAAAAGATCGACTAATCTTACTTTGAAAAGTTTTTCTTTGAAACGTTCTTGTATGTTTAAAAATGAAACGTTTTTTGATATAACAAATTAAAGGAATGAATGAAAGTCTGCTTATACATATACTTCAGTTTTGGCGGGATTGGGGATTGGGGATATGGCGCGCATCACAACTGTACAACCGCATCTCCAAACAAGTGAATAGTCATTTTGGTTTCTGCTGCAGCATCATCAAGATTCGCTTGAGAACAAAATCTGCTGCAACATGTGAATCTTGATGATGCAGCACCAGTAAGAAATGACTTAATAAACCTTCATATATATGAAAATTAAGTTTGATCGATCCATCAAAATAATGACAATTATGGTACAATATATAGAGCTGATATTAATTAGTTGTCTTTTAATTTCAAAGAAACTATCATCACGTATATTTTAGAATCTCAAGAAAATATTTGATTCTACTGCAACACTACCTTATGATGTGGTAAAAATCGAGGAAAAACATTTGTTGTTGCGGTTTCCATATTTGTTATCGCGGTTAAAAGAATAAGTTTAGAAAAGTAGCTGCAACACTAGCTGTAACTTCCATCTAACTTGATGTGTATTTACTCGATGCATTAAATTAATATAAATTCCAAAATATTAATTCAAATATTATTAATTCAAACATTTGTTATTGCGGTTTCTCGTATTTGTTACCGCGGTTTCACCTTGAATTCTAGATGACGGTCAATTTTCCCTCTTCAATATTTTCGACGCCCTTGGTTATTATATATAGTTAACCAATTTTATTCTGAAATGCAGTTACAAGAAAACTATTAATCAAAAACATTTTTTTGTTAGTAACATCTGAAATGGAAAACGAAAATCTTCCTCAAGAGATCATTGATATCGAGTCATCTACCGACGACGATATCAATAACTACCAAGTGGAGGATCCTCTAGATCACAGCCATTACTTTGCTGTGAAATTGTCCTCCCAAATTATTCAACGGAGGGAAATTGTATGCATTCAAATTTTTTTCTTTCTGTTTACTGGTTATGATTAATCTTTATTTTGTTGATTTCTTAATTCCAGACTATACCAGCACAGCTGGTTGAGGACGTCAAACTCTACAACTATGGCACATGCTGTGTCTTTGAGATGGGAGAGAAGAGTGCAAGGTTCGTGTTGGTTGATGTGTTTCGTAATCGAAAGAAACCAATCGAGGAAAGACCCTATGGCCCGATCACCATCCATGGGGATTTTGACGAGTTGAGGATGGATTGGGGCATCCATTGGAACCAATGGGTTGTTTTCACCATTGATCTTGAGAAAATGAAGCCCGGAGGCCGAGTTTACATGAAATTAACTTTGTTTTGATTTTTTTTTCGTTGTAAATATTGTGACTTTTTAATTTCCCTTGTAATGCATCCCCTTTTCTTAATATTATCTTAAATTTTTTTTTGTTAACCATATCTTCAAAGTCTCCGATAAAATAATTAATTTATCTTCAAATTTATAATGTCAAATATCAAAATAATTATTTAAAAATATAAATAGATTAATATAAATATTTTAATTTATAATATTAGCAAATAATTACTGAAAATATGTAACGGCTAGAATATATTTGTTATTGCGGGTTTTCTTCCTTTGTTAGTGCGGTTTTCCGTTTTGTTATGGCGGTTTGACCGCAATAACAAAACAAATCTCATTTTCATCTAATATCCAACGGACATATTTTGAAATAGTTGTCTTTCTTCTTCGTTGAGATCCTGTTTCCGTTCTGCTACTCTTTTTAAGGTAATTTCGTTTTCTTTTTTTTCTTTTTAAATTCATGCTTTGAAGTAGACTTAGAAATATAATTATCTTCCAATTAGTTGCCAAAATAGACACATTACATTCATAAAATAGAGAATACAGTAGATTATGCAAACATTGCATATCCTATGAAAACTATGCAAATCCCTATCAAATACAATTTCATTTTCCTTAGCATTAAGTCACGTTCCTCCAGCTTCATTTCAAGATTGTTCTTCGAGTTTATTAATCCTGGAATGATTTGTTTGGATCTTTCACACATAACAGGATCAAACCACACAAAAAATCTACATGTAGAACCCTATAAAAAAGAATATTATACAATAGTTAATAATAATTAGTTGAATTCTAAAATTAAAGGCCTTACCTTTGTTGGACATGTATAAAACCTTCGTCCAGGGTTTCTGGCTGTCCATGAAGTGCGAATCACTGCTTGTTTGCCACATGATGAACAGAAAACCATCTTGTAGCTAGAAAGATAATGTGTTCGTTTTTTTTAGGTTGATAAATGGCTGAATATGTGACTTACTTATATATCCTTCAATTACCATTTAAATATATAATATTAATTAACTTTTATTGTCGCTTAATTTATTAATTTTTAGATGGAGCGTAATTATTGGATGTATCATGCTATACGTTCGTCCGCCGATTATGTCATCGGTGTTGGAAATTTTATTCGGTTTGCTGAATCGAATCGCGTTAAGAACGCAAGTCCTTCGATCTTATGTCCTTGCAACGTTTGTAAAAACTCTAAAAGATTCACAAACACCGGTGATATAGAGCACCATTTGTTTCGCCATGGTTTTATGTATAATTACACTTGTTGGTCAAGTCATGGAGAATCACGACTTAATTTTAACACATCTTCGAGCAATGTAGATAGTAGTAGTACTAGTACTGCATATACAACATTGAACACTGACTCATACCACGATAACGATCAATACACTTCAAATGACCGTTTCGATGAAAGTATTAATGAATTGGATACTAATATGAGTGGTGACGTTGGTGAACAAGATGAATTACATCGCTTATTTGATGAAGCCGAAACACCGTTATATAAAGGTTCTAAATTAATGAAACTTGATGCTGTGTTGAAGTTAATTAACTTAAAGATGAAAAACGGATGGAGTGATACGAGTTTCACAACCCTATTAGAGCTTTTACATCATGAGTTGCTTCCGGAAGAAAATGGATTACCAATTTCTACATATCGAGCAAAAAAATTAATGTGTCCAATGGGATTGGAAGTAGAAAGAATACATGCATGTCCCAATAATTGTATGTTGTTTCGGAACGAGTTCGCAAATTTGCATAACTGTCCTCATTGCAAGGCATCGAGGTATAAACGGAAAAAAGATACGGATGAAGTTGTCGATGATGTGACAAAGAATGGACCACCGGCTAAAATGTTGTGGTATCTTCCTATTATACCAAGACTGAAAAGGTTATATTCAAACGAGAAAGAAGCCATGTTACTTTGTTGGCATTCAGAAGAACGTGTGATTGACGGGAAAATTAGACATGTTGCGGATTCACCGCAGTGGAGAAACATTGATAAAAGGTATGTTGAGTTTGGGAAGGAGATCAGAAACATACGGTTTGGGCTTAGTTCGGATGGGATAAATCCTTTCGGTAACATGAGTAGTCGTCATAGTACGTGGCCAGTTCTCTTATGCATTTACAATCTCCCACCATGGTTATGCATGAAACGGAAATACATTATGATGTCCTTGTTGATTCAAGGTCCGAAACAACCGGGTAATGATATTGATGTTTATTTATCCCCTTTGATTGATGACTTAAAAACTCTTTGGAGTGATGGTGTAGATGTATACGATGCTTATAGAAAAGAACAATTTAAATTGCGGGCCATGGTATTTTGTACTATCAATGACTTTCCAGCATACGGTAACTTGTCAGGGTACAAAACGAAGGGTAAGAAAGCTTGTCCTGTTTGTGAAGATGAGACAAGCTCGGTGTGGTTACGAAATTGTAAAAAAACTGTATACATGGGACATCGAAGATTCCTTACCAAGAGTCACCCGTTTAGGAAGAAGACGATTGAGTTTGACGGAACTGTCGAGGTCAGGACGGTGAAGAAACGATTTGATACATTTTCACGAGTTGAAAATATTAATGTTGTGTTGGGTAAGAGATTCCGTATTGATAATGATGCCATATGGAAAAAGAAGTCCATATTTTTTCAATTGCCTTACTGGAGACATTTAGATGTTAGACATTGTCTTGATGTTATGCACATAGAAAAAAACGTATGTGAGAGCTTGATAGGCTTATTATTGGATATTAAGTACAAAACTAAAGATGGTATTAAGGTTCGAAATGACATGGTCGAAATGGGAATACGTAAAGATCTTGCTCCCGTACAACGAGGCACTCGTACTTATCTTCCACCCGCATGTTATAATACAACGAAAGAAGAAAAAAAAAGTTATGCCAATGTTTGCACGATATTAAGGTTCCGTCATCTTATTCAGCTAACATTCAAAGATTTGTATCAATGAAAGATTATAAATTGCTTGGGATGAAGTCTCACGATTGTCATGTTTTGATGACACATATGATTCCAATCGCAATTCGTGGAATTTTACAAGATGATATCCGACATACAATCACAAAGATTTGTTTGTTTTTCAACAATATTCATACGAAAGTTATTGATGTCGAAGATTTGGACAAATGGGAGAAAGACGTTTATGTTATCCTTTGTGAACTAGAGATGCACTTTCCACCATCATTTTTTGATATAATGGTTCACCTAATATCTCATATCGTACAAGAGATTAAGGCATGTGGTCCTGTATTTCTACGTTACATGTACCCTTTTGAAAGATACATGGGAATATTGAAAGGTTATGTAAGAAACCGTAATCGACCAGAGGGAAGTATTATTGAAGGGTATACTTCTGAAGAGGTGATTGAGTTCTGTCAAGGTACGTATGTAATATATATGATCAACTATAGCAAAAATTAATTTATTATATATTTTGTTTTTGTTAGGCTATATGGAAGGTGTCAAAAGTGTTGGCATTCCTAAAAGTCGCCATTCAGGTCGACTTGAAGGAAAGGGAGGAGTAGGTTTTAAGATAATAGTGCCAATGCACGGAGAACTACAAGTTGCTCATTTAGTAATCTTAAAGCACATGACATGCCTCACTCCATATGTTGATGAACATATGGATATGTTAAAGTCGACGAACCCGGGTAAACAAGAAGTGTGGTACATAAACAACCAAAACAAGGATTTGGCAAGTTGGTTGAAAGAGAGGGTGACAACAAGTGACGACGTTGATGACACTGTCAAAAAATTGGGACAAGGTCCAGATGCTAGAGTAAGAACTTACCAAGGATATGATATTAATGGTTATACATTTTACACCAAAGATCAAGATAGAAAAAGTACAGTGCAAAATAGTGGAGTTACAGTAATAGCATCAACAACCGAAATCGATAGGCGTGATCAAGATACACTGATAAGCATCGCAAAAGATTCTTATTACGGTGTGATAGAAGAAATTTGGGAATTGCAGTATTCTGATTTCATAATCCCAGTGTTCAAGAGTAAGTGGGTAAATAACCGTACGGGTGTTAAAGTTGACGAATATGGTTTTACACTTGTCGATCTTGAAACTAATGGCTACAAATCCGAGCCATTCGTTCTCGCAACACATGTATCACAAATTTTTTTCGTCAAAGATCCAAGCAAAGCAAAATACCACATTGTGTTGCAAGGTAAAAGACGTATTCTTGGGGTTGATAATGTTGTGGATGAAGAAGAAGACGACAACTTCGATGATTTACCACCATTTTCCGTCGGTATCGAACCCGGGAATTTTGAAAACATGAATAGAAGCTCATATGTACGAACTGACGGAGAAGGAACATACATTTAATAACTCGATCTATTATATATAATTGAAAATTAATATTTGTATTATATATGTGTTTTAGTACTATGCAAATTTATAATTAACTTACTGTTTTATTCATGTGTAACATTTTTTTATCAATTTGAATTTCTTACTATGCGAAAAAAAAATGAAACTCAAAACCGCATTAACAAATCAACAAAACCGCAACAACTAAATCATCAAACCGCAACAACAAACAAACCGCAATAACTAATGGACAATAACCGCGGTAACAAATAGAATAAAATAACCCGCTAATACGTAGTAAAGACCCGCTAAAACGAAATTGTTTATTCCAAAATTTTCAAATCCCAAAACATAAGTTATCCAAACAACGAATCCTTTAATCACTTTTGCACAAAACCTTCTTCGACCAAACCCTCCGTTTTCTTCACCAAAATCACTCTGCACTAGTTCGCCGGAGTTTGGATTCACCGTCGTTTTCTTCTCCTTGGATAGTAACCGACGTTGCTTTCACCACGTCGTATCCTTAATCACTTTTCCAAAAACCTTAATCACTCGATCTCGTCGACCTAAACCCTAGTTTACCGTTACATCGCCGATTTTCCTTACCAAGCTAGGTATTAAAGTATTATGTTAATGATTTCTTGTACGTGTTTGTTATGCATTCGTTCTTAATCATCTTTTTCTGTTAACGTATTATGTTCACGCATTTGTGTCGTAATTCTGCAGAAATGGCCGATAATCAAGAACGTAAAAGACGTAGAGGCGAACGTGGTCCTGCATCTTTTTGGAAGAAATATAAAGAAGATGTATATAAAACTGAATTTGATGAAAATAATATCCCTCTAAGTAAAGAACTGACGTCATGGTTTGGGATGACGGTTCAACATCGTTTCCCGCTAGCAACTGATATGGGCAAAATGGACAAAGACATATATGAAAAACTATGGCTGGATACCAAGGTATATATTTATTAGAAATATGAAATAGTTGTTAAGTGATGATAGCATATTATTTATTTACTCTAAATTGTAGAATATGTGGAATATCGAGAACGATGATGCAAAAGAGTTAATGAGGAAGAAAGCTGTGAAAATTGGTACTAATTTTAAATCTAGGCTTGTTAAAAATTTCGTCCTTTACAGGTAAGGATGCTTGTGAGAAGTATAAGTTTCTTAAAAGGAATGATTGGGAAGCATTTAAGGCACAAAGAAGCACCCCAGAATTTATGGTATCTCTTAATTATATTATATGTTTAGTGTTGTACAATATTTTATTATTAACAACTTGTTAATTTGTGTAGCTAAAAAGGGAGAAAGCATTGGCAAGCAATAAAAGCAGACAATTCAAGGTCCGCGTGGGCCGAAGCGGGTGGAACCGTTTTAAAAAAAATAAAAAGGATGCAGTTTGGTCTGAACTTCTACAAAACCATAGTGTTCTTTCGGAGATTCAAAATGAACGGTCTAAGTTGTTTTTGATGGGTTGTGCAGTTAAGAATAGTGAAGGAAAGTTTGAACTTCCTAACGAAGCGATGGACAATTTCCAAGTTTTGGTAAACTAAGTTTTATTTAATTGAATATTTTTATCTTTTTGGTAAACAAATATTTTTTGTAGCTCGCGGAAGAGAAAAAGATGATAGCGGATGGTACTTATGCAGAAAATAAGAAGGATCCTTTAATTGTTCTCTTAGGACCCGAGCACGGGGGACGATCTCGGACCGTATCCGAGGTAATTGGATACACAAAGGTCAAAGGTGGATTGATTAGAAATGTGATCCCGCAAAGTACCCCCGCGGTCAACACAAGCCACCATGATTCATGTGGGTCCCGTGAAACGGTGGAACACTATCCACCTATTGAGGTAACAATTTAAAAGTTTTGCATCCTATACTATCCAGCCTTATAATTGTATCTGTTTTTACAGGTGTTGTCACCGTGTGAGTTGCTAGTTAGGGTGGCGGATGCCCATCTAGTCAAAGTTGGTTATGGACGAGTATGGCCAACTGTGGTATTCCAACTGTTACATCATAAACAGATTGCCGATGGTTGTGTAAAAGTCCAAGTGGATTCCATCGTGGCAGGAAAGGAGGATTTGCATGTACATCCATCCTCTTACAAAAACAGATGATGTCCAACTGGTTGAGAATTTGCCATATCATATAGTACAGTGGCCAAGATACGCAGTGAAGGTATATTTTAGTTTATTTTTATTGTTTGTGAACGCTTTTATCTAACGTTGTAGAGATGTTTTAGCTTATCGGTGATGGACTTGTCAATTCCCCGGAAAGGGACTTGAGAGAATCCTCTCCATTTGATTTATCAACCAACAATGTTTATATACCAGAAATGCCCGAAACTTCAACATTCCCTTTAGACCAAGAGTTTGTTAGTTATGCACAAATGGTTAGTCTTATCATTATCATTATTTTAATCATTATATTTAAATACTAATGTTTTTATGATTACTTGTGGTAGTTGCAATCGGAGGATCCAACATTCCCCGCAGCCCAAACCGTCCCCGCAGCCCAAACCGCCCCCGCAGCCCAAACCGTAACCGCAGCCCAACCCATTAACCCAGCCCAAACAGCCCCAATAGCACAAACCATTATCCCAGCCCAAACAGTCCCCATAGCCCAAACAGTCCCCATAGCCCAAACAGTCCCAGAAGCCCAACCCGACAGCCCAGCCCGAACAGACCCTATACCCCAAACACCCACCACATCCCAAACCGTCACCACACCTCAACCCGACAGCCCAGCCCGAACCATCCCCGAAGCCCAAACAGAACCCGAAGCCCAAACAGAATCCGAACCCGAGGATGTTCCTCTAGATCCTCAGTACGACCAGCATTATGCGATGGTAGTAGCCGATGCTCCCCAATTTCTCCCAATACTTGATGCATTCTTCAAATATAACAAATATGGTCTTAGTGTTCCTTCCCCTCCGGGTATGTATCCGGAGATATATTCAGAAGGCATCCCAGCAACCGAGGTTTTACAATTTGCTCGATTCCATTGGGTTGATAGCAGCATGATACATTGTTTGTCAATGTAAGCTTAATATTTTAATATTTGGGTATAATTGTATTTATTAACTTTATGTTGTATATTTAAGGTATTATTATGCAATGGCCGGCAGCAATTCACGATGTGCATTTTTCAATGCACACTATATTACCGAGCCAGAATGTCGCACCAACAAGAACCATGTCATCCAACATATCAAGGATGTTTTAAATCATCATCCAAGCAAGTCATACATTCTTGCACCATACTATCAACAGTAATATTTGATTTTCCATAATACATGCAACACTGGATGTTTTAAATCATCATACAAGCAAGTAACTTTGATTAATTGCTTGTGTTTACTTTCAGGCAACACTGGATGCTTTTTATCCTCTGTCCTAAAACGAATATTGCATATATTGTTGATTCTTTAAAGCGTGAATCTGGTCCCGATTACTACACTCTTGTAGGAGTAATCAATCATATGTTTCCCCGTAGATTTAAATGGATAAACACAACTGTATGTTTTCAATTTCCATTTTTTACCAATTTATTTAAGATGTATAAAATATTCAATATATTGAAATATTACAGTGCTGGAAACAAGACCAAAGCTGGGAATGTGGTTACATTGTTAGTCGACATATTGAAGAATTTTTACAGACCATACAGTTTAACATCAACCAATCTGTAAGTTTATGTTATAATTTTAAAATATTACTCATTTAGATGTAAAAATTATTGATATTAATTCTTTTTCATGAGCAGATGTGGAAGAGTAATAAGAGTTTTGATGCTTCTATGATTCATGAATACATAGAAAGGTTGTTGCTACTGTATCTCGAATGGATGAAGAGGTGCAAGCAAAGTGATGCCACTTATTAAAGGTTAGCAATTAATTAGCAAGTGTAAATTCTTGAACATATAGTTGTAAATTTATGAAACACGGTCCATTACAATGATCACAACCCTGCAAGTGTACATTTTTTTGACATTAAGTTACTGTGTTGTTGTATATATGTTTTTGGGTGCTATCTTTAAATATAGAATATATATATATATATATATATATATATATATATATATATATATATATATATATATATATATATATATATATATATATATATATATATATATATATATATATTGGAATGATTTTTTTTTTGTTTATTTTGAATAACAAATATTGCGGTTACTTTATCATGTGTGCGAATAACTAATATTGCGGGTATGTGTAGTGTGCGAAAAACTAATAGCGCGTTTTTTGCTTTAATGTTGCGGTTTCTGTCTTATTGCGGTCTCAGCGTTTGATATTGCGGTTTCTCTTTTGTTGCGGTGTTGGCTTTAATATTGCGGTTTCTTTCTTGTTGCGGTCTCTGTGTTTGATATTGCGGTTTCTCTTTTGTTGCGGTGTTGGCTTTAATATTGCGGTTTCTTTCTTGTTGCGGTCTCTGTGTTTGATATTGCGGTTTCTCTTTTGTTACGGTTTGTGTTGTTTGATAGTGCGTAGTTTGTTAGTGCGTTCCTTTCCCCGCAACAACAAATCGTTTTACCCGCAACAACAAATCGTTTCCGTAGTACTGAATTAATAATATCCACATCCCATGAATCACCATGGAATCCATGGGCGCTGCCACCACCACCTACTCATGTTATAAGTACATTCATTCATATCATTTATTCGTTAAAATCACAAAGTAATTAAGCGAACAATTAAGCGAGCAACAATATTGAGCTGTAAATGGCATCAATGGTGAATATATGGTTAGGCGAGCTTACGAAGCTTCGAGAGAAGATTCAGACGGAAAAGAAGAAGACAAAAAATCGTAATCTATCCGTTAAACCGAGAGTAAATCAACAACAACAAAAGCAAAAACAAAATCAAGAATCTAGAACCACAAGGGTGGAGAAACAGGCATCCGAGGAGACGATATTTATAATCATGGATCGTTTTGCACCTTCTTAATCATGTGTAACAAACAAAGAGTGCTCCTTTATATTTATGTGAAATATGTGTATACGAATTACTGCGTTTGCTAATGTTAAGTATGTGTACATGTATCTCAACTACTTATTTTACGCTTTGATGTAAAAAATGTTTGAGAATAGAATGGTGAGTTTGATATGACAGTCTATATTTCTAATATCTTATGTTTGTGATCGATGACAGTCTATATTTCTAATATCTTTAACAAAAAAGAAAAAAAATTTGAATTTTTTATATTGGTTTTGGACTTTAACAATGTTAAATTTAGTTGAAACAGGTTTAAGGGTTTTAAATTTTTATTGAATATTTATGGCTTTTGTTTTGTATTTTTTCAAGATATTAATATTAGTGCACCATATTTATTGAATTACATGTACATAATATCATCTGGTTAGACTGGTGAGTGCATCCAATTTGACCATATTCAATACCTGTATTCGAAACACTAAATGCAAAAACTGGTTTATTAAACAATGACGTAACCAAACTGGCCTGTTTAGATTGTGCTGGATCTCATAAAAATATTTTAATCACCGTCCAGTCCGATTTTGTCCAAATGGATACCCCTGGCACTGTGTGATTGATATCAGCCTATTCTCACTCAAATGTGTTGCCCACAGCCCACAGTGTTATTTCCATGGACCATCACGTATTCCTGGCCCAATGGGCCTCTGGAATAAACACATAACGAGCCCAGCAGCCAATATGCATCCTTAACCACATGATCAGATTAATTGGCCCAGCCTCCGGATACCCGGTTTTGCTATACACAATTTAGTGATTTACACAATATACTTTTTGCTTTAACATGCCTATAAATAAATACTATGTCTTTTCAGAATAGAATATATCAAACAAGTCGATATAGGAATTCCAGGTCCACATATTCGCACAAAACAGATTATTTAAATGGAAAACAGTGACTTCTAAAATCGTTGTTTGTTGCCACAATGATGTTTTCAAATTATTTATGTTATAAAGATAATGCATAGCTTAACATTTATTTTTATTGTCACGATTTTCTTGCCACATGGCATGTTTAAAAAAAACATAAAATTAATTTTTGATCAATTCACATTTGGAAATTGTTATCAATAATTTACTACAAATATAAGTATATAGAGTAATTAAGCATCAGTATGAATAACAATGTAGTCAAATTTGTTGTACTCGTGTTGTAGTAAAGTATAATCTTTGCTTTCACAAATTACATTAACACTAGTCGTATATCAAATTACTAAATTTAATGTAATATGATCTTTAACTAAAATCAAAATTAAATTATATTTTTGAAAAGCACACTCGGATTAACTAGGCAGTAGGCACCAAATCAAACGTTACAAAGTTTTTAATTTACAGGTAATTAAACTGTATACACATTACAATTTACACATACATGCACTCAATCTAGTCAAACATAAAATAAAATTTACATGTAAATATATTTATATATTACATTTTTTCCTCAAGATATAATGCCAAAATTAATCATGACTTCCATTTACATTTACATTTAAATAATAAAAAAACATCTTCAGATCAAAAGCTCGTGAGCGATCTTCATCACCATCTTATCAAGCGTGTTGTTGCCATCAAGTCTTCCAATTGCATGCCAACGTGCAATCAGCCATGCCACCAATATTCTACACGGCGGCGCGTGTTCTCAACCCCAACGTTAATTCCTTCTAGTAGTCGCATACTTCTGGTTGTTCCGACACGCGCCAAAGCTTCACCGAATTATCAAGACTGCCACTGTAAACAATCCATTCATTATCGTTTTCATCATCGTCTTCACACCGTTCCTGAACCGCTAAACATTTCACCGGTCCAGTATGTCCGTTCAAAACCGATAAACACGAGTGAACACCGCCACCCTCCCTCCGCCACACGCATATACTCTTGTCCGCCGACCCACTCAACAACAAGTTTCCGGCAGTCGCCAGACAAAGCACTGCAAGTTTATGTCCTCTCAAAACGCCGCCGTGTGACAACGTTTGTTTCTCTCGCTCCCAAAAGTTCACCAACCCATCGGAGGAACCAGCGTACACTGTATCCTCACCGGCGTTCACCACCACCGACGTGACGGCGCTGTCCTGATCCAAAAGCAAATAAACCATTATATGCTTTGTCATTTTTCCGACCAATTCCCGCCGCCACACCTTCACCGTCCCGTCGGCAGATCCGGTGAAAACTAAACCATCAAACCCAACGACGACGGAATTTATGGCGTCGTCATGAGCGTGAACAGATTCCAAACATTTGGAATCCGACAGTCTCCAAACTTTCAGCGATCTATCCCATGATCCGGAATATAACAAACCTTGCTCTTCATCTAAGCTCATGCACGCAACGGCGTCGTAATGCTTTATCCACGGGACATTACGTCGTCGTCTTACTTCAATGTAATTATTAGGGTTCATGGAGCTTTTAACATAATCTTTCGTTGTGGGTAAATTACCGACCCGTTTGTAACCCTTTTTTGTTTTACCAGAATACTTCCAAACCCGAATCTTTCCGTCTTGATGGCCGGTGAATATCCGGTCACCGGAAACAACAATAGCTTTAACTAATCCGCTACTGGATTTAAACCCTGAAAACTCCATAAAGTTTTTCCAAACCCTAATGTTTTTAGAATCCGAACCGGTGTATAACAAATCACCAGATGAGGCTAACGAATATATATGACCTTCTTCACGTACCAAAGATCCGATTAAATCGGTTTTGTGGATGTTACCGGAGGGAATATTAATCCATGGAGATTTTGAGTAGGGTGAAGACATTTGGTTAATTGGTGACATATAGTAGTTAACCGGAGATGAGTTTGAAGACATGACAGGGGAAAGAGATGAAGCGTTGCTATGGCGGGGATCGGTGTTTTCCGGTTGTTTTTCCGTTGTTATGAAGACGTTTGGTTCGGAGCTGTGGAGGAGGACGGCGAGCTTTTGTCGCCGGAGGAGTGTGTTTTTCTGTGGAAAGATGGTTTTACTGTTCATTCCTTTCGTCATTTTTGTGTGAAGATGAAGAGATTGATTGAATGAAAATGGTGGGATCGAATTTGTGATTGTGTTGATGAATGAATTATAGGATATCGAAAGTGAAAGAAAATGTGAAGAGTCGTATATATAATGTGTTTTTGGGGGTGTGAAAAGTTGTGGGTTGGCTGAAGGTAGGTGTACAATAGGTGGGGAATCAGACACGTGTCCGTTTGTATTTGACGTAATATTTTTCTCGAAGGATTTCTAGAAATCTGCACTCACACTCCAATTATTATAGTTCTAGCCTAGGGATGCCAAATATAGCCTAGGCATGCCAAATAAAAAAAAAAGTAATTTATATTCCATACATTTTGATCCATAAACGATAACCAAATTACCCAAGGCTTCTAGCCTAGTGGTATCCAATGAGAATTTAAGGTGTTACCCATGATCTATTGGTCATGGGTTCAAGTCTCGTCGTGGACAAAAAAGGTGGAGAGTTCGAGGGAAGGCATACTGCCCCTTGTGGATGTCACTGTCTAAGCTTGAACTACTAACTTACTAACTAGCTGTTCAAAAAAAAAAAAAAAAAAAAAACGATAACCAAATTGTTCGATTAAGACTAAAACTAATGCACTTTTTTGAACGTAACCCTTTACTAATAACTAAACTTGTTTGATTAAGAGTTTTACTAACTTGAATTATTAAAAGTGTAATATATTACTTTAGGCTTAATAAGATGATCAATTTAGTGACTAATTAATTATTCTTATTTTCACGTAATTTGCTTATAAAATTAATATATTTAGATAAACAATTTCTTTTAGTTTTCAGTATCACCAATGAAAATAAGTCAAGTAAAAAAAAATGATTAGATTAATCAGTGAGAGTATTAAATTGGTCATTTTGACAAGTACAAAGTATCATATTGTAGAATTAATAATTAATGATAGTAAATACTCTGATTAATCAAATTTAAAATACTAAAATGTATTTTTGACATTCTTAATATTGTTTAATAATTCGCTATATCATTTGTATAGATGGTGTATGAATTAAAATATTTAGTGTATTATTATTTCTCAAAACAAAACTTAGGGGGGAAATTTAATAAACATTTATTTAGATATAATTTTTATGCTTAGGTTTTATAACTTAATAAAAAAATATAATATATAATTGATGATTGCACTTAATCATACTATAATTGGTTATCAGAATCTATAAAAAAAAGGTTATTTTATTTTACCTTTTTATTTACTAAGAATTTTTTTTATCATTATCTCATTTTCTAACAATCCTAAGACAACTTTATTTTCGTAAGACAAGCTTCTAGACTTTTACAAAAATTTCAATAAATTTTTTATTCATGCATTTTAATTTTCTAAAAGTAACACAAAAGGAAATTCTCACTTTTGAGTTTCTAAGAATAAGACTTCCGGACATGCGTGTCTACCCGGTTTTGGAATTATGGATGCTTTGACTTTTTCTTTGTTCAAAACAAAACGTGACTTACTTCCTTAGGAAGTTTGAGGTGGTCATGATTTTGGGACTTTCTAAATATTTCAATTCGTCACCTTAAAAAGATTTTTGTTTTTTCACATATGAAACGTATATGAATATGAATGTGGCGTATCGATCGTAAGGACTCCACGTCCCATGTGTTTGTCTTTGCATTCATAATTAAATTTTAACATTTACCAACATGTTCGTCTAATTAAAGATTTATATACAATAAACATCAATTTATTACTTTTTGTTCAGTATAAGTAACAAGCGTTTAGCTATTGAATATTTAACATAATTAGTTATTCTTCAATATCAATCATATTCGTTTAATTTGCTTCCTATATATCATATGGCATAAAAAATAAAAAAAATAAAAAATAAAAAATATATATATATATATATATATATATAAACCCTATGGCATATGCTATTGCAACAACGGACATCAAAAAGTGCATAAAATAAATGGAGGGTAACCCTAACTTTAAGTTTGTTCATCCACCGGCCAAACGTGGTTTGATGGTGGGGGTTTATTTTGAAACTTGGTTAGAAAGCCTTCCTTGAAAAGTAAATATTTTCTTTTTGAAAGGGCTACTTTTGAATATTCTTAACGAATAGAACGTGTTCGTCTTTTTCTGTTTGAGCACCTTAACCTTGACTGATGTCAAGTCTAATCAGTAACGGAAACAAGTTGGCACAACTTTTATGCTCATATATTGGTCTTGGTCTTTGTTTGTTTCTTATTTTTTCTTTTAGGTTATGGGGTATGGGCAACATAACTATATGAAAATTTTTATCACATCAACTGTCATCTCGGTAATCATATCACACAACACCACTCCACTTTATTCAGGAAATACCCACCACCCCACCCCACACTATTTTTTTTCCAACTCATCATTTCTTTTCCCTTTATTTTTTAAACATAAAATTAAAATTTCATTAAAATTAAAATTTAAAAATTACAATACTAAAGACAAAAAATTAAAATCCTAGAAATTAAAAAATACAATACCTAAAAAAAAAAACTAGCCTAAATTGCGGAAAGCGGCCCTCGCCTTCGCTTTCCTCAAAATCTCGAGATCCTCCACATCAAAATCGTCATTTTTATGCTTCAAAATGGAGATGGTATTGAGCATTATTGTTCCCTCTGTAGCGGTCTTGTCCGTCAGCCGTCTTTCCCTCCTTAACCGAACCTTCTCTTTTGACGTCAGACCATCGTCGGCCAACATCTTTGCCACTGCATACATCGTATTGTTCGACGATGCCTGCTGCGCCGCATGCCGTAGTGATCGTTTGGTCTTATCTCTTCCTACCGGTCGGCTTGGAGTGGGGGTTTCTTCAACTTCATCGAATATATCATCGGGAATGTCGTCATCCCCAGCATTAAGGTCGATACGCGAAGTAGTTGTATGACCATCAGAAACATCAACTGATTGGGAACTACGAGACCACTTTGATTGTTGTTGTTGTTGCTGCTCCTGTGAAGTCGGCAACTCTAACCATTTTGGATCGTCTTTGACAACCAAGCACTGCTTTTCTTGCTCAAAACCATGACGCCCATTAGCCTTGTATTCTAGCCTTGCCGCTGTCTTAACATCAAAATCACTCATCCCGTGGTTTCGGTACGGTGGACGCCCAATGTGCTCGTGAAATATTTTGGACGCAGCCTCCCATAGCCCTTTCGTTTTCTTGCTATTCCCATCCTTTGGGTCTTTTGACGCGGCACACCAAGCTTTCCGCTTTCCTTTATTTTTTGCTTTACTACCGCCAGCCTCTGTTTGTTGGAATTGTGTACTTTAGAATTGAGCACTTTGGAATTGACTTTGTTGAAACTAACTTGGTTGGAATTGTGGGTTTTGGAAATGGGGGTTTTGGAATTGGGTGTTTTGGTATTGTGGGTTTGCGAATTGTGGGTTTTGGAATTGTGGGTTTTGGTATTGTGGTTGTTGGAATTGAGGTTGTTGGTATTGGGGATTTGGTAGAATGGGAGCGCCTGTGTTGAGCATATTAATATATGGCTCGAACTGTGCAAATCCAAGATTCTTGTTTACATGGGTTGATTCGGGCATGCTTTGGTTGGAATCCATTTGGTTGTAAGAATAATAATATTGTAGAGAGAATGGTTGTAAAGATGGTAAAGATGTGAGAAAAAAAGATGTATTATTGTATGTATATATATAGGGGAAATAAAAAATAAAAATATTTTTTTTTTTTAATTTACAACGTCATATGACCGTTACCCACTCCCAAACGGTAAAAGATTCGAAATCCCTCGCCCGTTCTCGTTCCCACGCCCCTTCACCACCGCACCCCGCGCCGTGTAGGGGGCGGGTGTTCCCCGGAAGTCCACGCCATGGCCAAGCGGCCACCTCAGCTCCCTGGCCACGCCCGAAGGCCCATATCGTGCATCCTTAATTCCTAATACGATTTTTTTAACGCCAAGTACTAATTTAATCGTAAAAACATACATATGTTTATTATTGAATTTGAATCTCTTAATACAAGAATAAATGATAAATACGATACGCCAAATAAATGATATCATATTTTTTGGAGCTGATACAATTAATGGATAAACAGATATCAAGTTACGTTGCTACACACAAATAACTCAAATGTTTGTATTCTTTTAGTAGAGAAATATTTAAGGAAGTTCATCATTTTTAACTAGTTTTGAAGAATAAAAATCTTAACAATTGATCAATAAGATCTAATAGTCAAGATTAATCACATATTTTATACATGAAGGGGTATATTGGTCATTCGACACTTTAAAAAAGTTTCGATTTTTTAATTTTAATTTTTTTAATTTTTAATTATTTTTCCATTAAAAAATAATATTTATTTGATAATTACGTGTAATACTTAATCACATGTGATTTAATATAAAATCACATGTGATTGTTTATTTAATCACATTTGGTGTTTTAATACAATCACATGTGATTTAATATGCAAACACATTAATGACAAAAAAATTAAAATAATTAAAAATTTTAAAATTTTAAAAAATATTAACCAATAGTTGATATGTGATTAATCATGACCATTACTTATAATTAATCAATGGTTGATATTTTTTCCCTTAAGACTTCATAAAAATCAAGGAATTCTTTGAATATAACTACATTCACATATTTAAAACTTACTACAATTATTAATAACAATAATAATGATACTTGAGAGATAAGATGTTAACAATCATATATTACTCAGAAACAGTGAGATTGCGTTCTAAAAGATCTCCGATAAAAGTATGCGATGAAAATAATGTATTGTTAAGAGGTTTGTAATTTTTAATTAATCATTTAACTAAAATATCGTTTTTACAAAAAAAAACTATATCTTTATTTTGTTATCAGCTACGAGCGATTTCTAATTTCATTATTAATGATAACCATAAATAATTGTAATTTTAATAGTTATATATTTGACAAATGAAAGAAAAGTCACTTTTAATGTAAAGAACTATTGATACATTGATATATAAGACTCCTCCTAATGACACGTCAGTTGATTTCTTTCCTAACTGGTGGAATGTAATCATTGGCATGCCTAGATCATTTCATCTTGCTAGTTTATTTCTGCCACTTTGGAGACGAGGGGGAGGGGTGCGTGAGTTTGAGTTGGTGGTGCCAAAGGTGTATTTTGTGTGTGTATTTTATAATGGTGGGTCCCAAAAAATTTAAAAGAATATGTATTGTGGGAATAAGTACGTCAGTTTAATGTCGGTTGCAAAGTGAGCTGATTTAACCGCCATTGGAGCAGTCTAACATTACATCACTAATAAGAAATGTGAATTATCTATTAAAAGTTGTTAAATGTTCTAAAATTTATCCTTTTTTAACTGTTATGAGCAATATCAAATAATAATATCATTATACTACTAGTTTTTGTGTATCAAAGTAGTTGATAATCACGAGAGATTTTCAAACCATATCTAAATATATTCCGAACCGTCCTAAAATTTAAGTCGATATCTTGTTAATCTACGTCAATTTGTTTAATAAGATAGCATGACGGAAGCACGACACATAATGGGCATCACCCAAATTAATTAACTTAAGAGGAATATTATTATATTATTTCTTTTGTCAAGCCGAAATTAATATGGGTAGGTTACAAAAAGAAGAAAAAATCATTAATTCCAGACTAAATAATTCAAGAAAAGATCTCAGTGACAAAAGGTCAAACCACTCCTGACAAATCATTGACTTTTCCTATAAGCATTCTCTACGGATAACCGTATAACGACACGTAGTATTTTATTTTATTTATACGTGTGAAGATACGATTACCGTCTTACTCATTTTTATATCTATATTAAGATATGATTATATGATGTATCGTATCTTATTTTATATGAGTTTATTTTATGTTCCCTTAAATATATTATTAATTGTTCCCTCTCTTACAAACTCATATAAGTTGCTTTTCTTATTTTTTAGTCACGTTTAAAAAAATGAAATATAACTTCCAGCAAGTTAAATCTAGTTAAACATCCATCGACTTTTTATAGTGACTCGTCATAAGGGTGACAAGTGTATAACAACTTTTTTCATTTGGTCTTAATCTTTAACATCTGACGAGTTCATCCCCTGCTGGCGATTACACTACCAACCTGTGTGGCTGTGTGCATGTGGTGTGAGAGATGAGGTCTCCGGCTATTACACTACCGACCTCGCCACACGTACGTTGCCGCGGGATTTAAAACGTACAATTTAATTGTTGAATACAAGTTTTATCTAGGTTGGAATCGATTTCTATAACTTCATTTTATATAAAAAAAATATAATGAACTCATGTTTTAGTTATGACTTATAACAAGGGACGTCTCCGAGATTCTAAAGGCATGTTAAATCGATGAAAATGGGCCTCCAAAATATAAAATTTATATTAAAAAATAGACTTTCTATTTTTTTCTATTAAATTATTAAGTTTGCTTAAATTTTAACATTACACATGAAAGATATATATAAAAATTGGGCCCCTAAAAATCATGGGTCCTGTGCTATCATACCTTCTGCATCTCCTCAAAGACCACCCTGCTTATAAAAATATATAAGAACTATTCTTTATAGTAATGGTGTTATTGTATCTGGACACATTTTTTCTACAAATTTTAGCTTTTTAGAGAATCTTTGGTAAATGGTTTTATAAGTTTAAAGAATTATAAATATTACCTCGTTAAACATGAAAATAAAAAATAAAAATAATAGCAATTGAGACTCAAACAGGCTACCTTTAGTAAGGTGTGCATGTTTTTTACCCGCTGCACATTTGGTCGATATTTCCCCATTCTGATTATAGGGTATGGTAATGTATAAATATCATCATTCCCCACCCGGTGTTGTTTTGGTATTTGGTATTTTGAAATGAGTATAGTTTGAAATGATGCGTGTCAAAATAGTATTTTAATTTGAGTGATGAGTGAAAGAAAATTATTGAGGTGTAAGTGATTTGTCAAAATGACTTAGGTTGTGTTTGTTTGCAGCTTAATGGAACCATTCAGCGCTGAATGCTTAATCATTCAGTATTCAGTGCGTTTGTTTAGCGGCTCTGAATGAAGTATATGTTGAATGGGACAACTTTTTCCTGCTGAATAATTCATTCTTAGAACATATGCTGAATCGTTAAGCAGTTAGAATTCTTATAAAAAAGTTTCTCACATTCAAAACAAGTTTTATACAAAACCTCTTAATCATTCAGACCGTTGAATCATTCATCACTTAATCATTTTGTTCCTATCAAACAACACCTCAGAGATATGATTCGAAATGCTCTTATTATTTACGATATATTTTATATTTTTAAAAAACCTTCATGAAAATATAAATTTTAATAAACTATAATAACTGTCGCTCCAAATTTTTATTTTTAAGGTTATTTCATTATTCCACTAGCTTGTGTTGGACAAATTACAACATGTTCCATGACATCATGGTCCATCTCACTCTATGTATAATTTATATACACACTCTTTACGTGTATAACATTGTCTTCTTTTTTCTTAGGCCACATGTATACTTAAAAGAAAAAAAGTATTTCTGTTATCTGAACTTGTACTTATGATATACACAATCTAATATCAAGACCGAATTTACAATTTTTTTCTTTTAACTAATATTTACTCACTAAGGGATCAAACTTATAACTTTTAGGAAATAATCCAAGAGTTCTTAACACTAAGCAACCATTGGATATTTACGCCACATGGATACAACTTATCTAAATGCATACGTCGTTTATTTTGAAAGTTTTAAAACTGGAAGCCATCAATTGAGTCAAATCGAACTGTCAGGATCGATTAACTATATGGAAGTTAATAAACACCTTAGATCTAAATGAATATAGAAGTTGCAGCGGATCAACACTATATCAATGTAATTAAGAACAATGAACTGTAAATAATATGCGAAAGTATTAAGAACACAGTTTCACAAAAAGCTTCAATGTATATTATTGAGTTAACAATACACACGTACGTTTACAATTCGTAAGGAACTATTTATAATAGTCCTTGAAGCCTAACTATTTACCCTAGTTATTCTAGGACTTGCTTTACATCGAATTATAAAAGATATACATTTAATTACATTCTATAACTATCTCTGCGAAGATCTCGGACTTGATATGCTTCCAAAACGCGTACCAGTAGTAAAATCATTCACCAGTAGTAAATGTGCATCGTCAGTAGTAACTCTGGTAACCAGTAGTAAGTCCAATATCAACGTCAGTAGTAACTACTATTGATCAGTAGTATCTTCAATCTGTGCATGATCAGTAGTAACTTAGTTATAGATTTCACCAGTATCAACTCATCAGTAATAACATGTTCTGCCCCATCAGTACTAAGTATGATTAGTACTAACTGCAGCATCAGTATTAAGTTGATATGTGTTTTGTTCCAACAATCTCCCCCTAAACTTATTGATTATCTTTTAATCAATCAAGTTTCTTTTGTTCTTCTTGTTCCCTTCTTCTCTTCTCAAGGGTTCTTTGATTCTGTTGTAGCCTTTGTTCAATGATATATTTGCTGTTCCTCTTTGTAAAGTAATTTAATTTGTTTTGGAACATAACATCATCATAAGGTTTCATCAAAGTATTTATGAATATCTTGTACATAGTCTTCTCAGAGTGTGAATATTCTTTTTCATATAAGTATAATTCACATACTTTTCCTGATTTCTCAAAGAAGTACATATTAGCTGTAGGAATGACATTCCAAACATATACATTTCCTGGATCTGTAAATTGTTCTGGATAATTATCTGGATAAAATGCAGCATCTATCATTTTTGTTAAGTATCCAGCACCAGACTCTTTCCATGATTTCTTTGTCATTCTAGGTTTTCCAATAATCAGAAGCTTGATTACATCACTTCTAGAGCATGATCTGATTAATGGTAACCATCTTGTGAATCTCTATACAACTTTGTCTTCCCTTATGACCTCTATAACATTGTTCTGTATCACTCTACAGTTAATAATTGGATTGTTCTGCAATGGAGCAATAGGCATTTCAAGAACAGGTACAATTTGTTTTGATTTCTTCTTAGAGCTCTGTTCTTGATCAACAGTTTTTCTTTTCTTTGATTGGGGAGTTGAAGTATCACCAGTAGTTGAAACACTACCAGCTTTGATTAAGTTTGGACTGATTGGGATAAGAGTTTTGGCTTTCTTTGTTTCTTCAGCTTCTTGTTCAGCCAAGTCTTTCTTCTTAGCAGTGCAGTATTTTTCAATTATAGTTATCATCTTCATTCTTCCAAAAGATTTTGCACTGTACCCTTTTGTCTTGAGAAAGTCTATCATAAGTGTCTTTTGTTCAAAAATATCATCTGGTAGATCACATTTTGTTCTTTTACATTCAGCTACAAGATCTTCAAGACAGTTTAGATGTTCTTCTTCTACTTTTCTGAGCCTTTTGAATTCTGCTTCTTGGGCTTCTATGTGAACATCTTTGATTTGAACAGGTATTTGAACAGGAGTTTCACTTTGAACTTTCTTCTTATTTTCTACTAATGATTGATACATTTCCACTTTCTCCAAAAATTTTCTGTGTTTTATTCTCCATCTGGATTGCTTTTCTGCTCTGACATGATTTATCTTGTTTACCATGTGATGTCCTAATGATCTATTTGGATAATCATCATCATATACTTCTTTTCCTTTTCCAATGTGAGCAGATAGTGGAGGTGGAATGTATTTCATATCTGGTATACCCATCATCAGAAGTTTTGGATAAAACAGATGTAGTTGACCTTCTGGTAAGATTTTAGGATGTGGAGGAAGTGTACATTCATCTACCTCAAACCAATTCACATTATCATCAATGTCAGGTATGATAAGTGGTTGATCAGGTGTTGGTGGTTTGGAGATGATGACATGTCTTTCTCTTTCAATCAGCTCTGGGAATTGTAGTTCTTTCTCTTCAGTAGTAACCAGAGTAGTTACTACTGGTGTGACTTCAGGAGTTACTACTGATAGGGCATCAGTAGTATTTGCTGCTTTCAATTCCTCTTCTTGACTTACTACTGCTATTATATCAGTAGTAGGAGTTACTACTGGTATTTCCTTTTCAACTTGTTCTTCCATTGTAGCAGTAGTAGTAGGTTCATCTTCTGTAACCATCATTTCTGGGCCTTCATCAACTTTAGTTTCTTTTAAATTTAGGAGAGAGGATGCTGCTGCTGCAATTGATTCATCAATCATGGTCTGTATGTTATCCTTCTCCCCCTTAGTGAGCTCAACTGGTGGAGCCTCACTATCATCAATTTTCTTCTTCAATCTTCTGATGATCTTGGTTTGTTGATGAAGCCTTTGCTCATAGAATCTCATTCTCTTGTTGATGGTATTTACATGCCTTTTCATGGCAGCCATGGTTTTTCCTTGATTTGTAAGATATGTAAGACAATTTTGTACAGTGGATTCAAGAGAATCCACTTTATCCGTCAATTGGTTGATTTTAATACTGCCCTCACTCCATCTAGCAAGATCATCGGGCTCACTAACAGGTACATTGACTTTGAGGTTTTCCATCCTATCCATCAATTCAAAAGATCTGCCCTCATCACTTCTTGGTGATTCATTGGGTCTTTTAGACATTCTCTTCTTCCTAGAAGAAGCATAGATGCCCCCCCTTGTGGTTTCTTGGCACCGGGGTCCTTTGAGTAACTCCTCAAATGAGTCATCACTCAAAGTTGCCGAGGTCTGGGTCCTAATGATGTTTTCACTGTCCTGTGCACCCACCTTTGGGGCATCAGTAGTGAAAGCCCTCGCCTCATGTCCTCTCTCCTTCTTGGAGGACAACTCTTGGAGCCTGGGGTTTGACTCAATGTGTCCCCTGGTGTCCTTTAAAGATTTCTTTCTTTTGTAAATAGTGGAAATATTTTGGGTTTTGTCTGGCAGGTCTTCCACAGAGTGAAGAGCAGCACTCTGCAGATTTAAATCAAGTTCCTGGGACACATTCAGGACTTCTGTTTGGGCTGGTGATTGAGTGACTAGTTAGGGTGGTGTTTGGGCTGTATTTGGGGGTGATGGAGTGGGTTGAGGTTCAACTTGGGTTGTAGCAATGGTTGAACCCTCTCCAATTTGTGTTTGATCTTTGATCATGTTAGGAAACAAAGGGGTTTCCTTGCCCGAAAATTTAAATTGTTTTCTCATATTTGAGAAAACTTTCTTGTTCAACTCAGGTAATATGAAAATTTTTTTAGGAGTTGACAAGTTTTGTAATTCACAATTTATGATATGTTGTAGAAATCTGGGATACATTAAAAATTTAGAGGAACTAAGATTTCCCAACATACCTTCAAAAATCAAGTAAGAAAAATTAAATACTTGGTCTGTGCATAAACAGACAACAGCAGAGGCTATTGCCTTATTAAACTCATTCCAAGTACTTCTTTTTGGAGAAATACAATGCTGAATAGTATGTACTAAGAATTTCCATTGTGGGGAGAGAAGACCCTTTTGAAATGTTACTATGTCCAGTCTTCCCTCATAACCCATTTTTTGTAAAATTTCAGCAATGTATTCCTTAGGTAGAGTAAACATACCTGAATCGTCATGAAGTTGTAGATGGTGTCTGATTGATTGTTCTGTTACTGTGAGATGCTTTCCATCTACTTGTGATTTGATCATTGATATGGTTGTTCCTTCCGTTTGCTCAGCATTGGTCCAGAAATCCACCAAGTGCTGTTGATATGATTTTGGTTTGACAGTTAAAGCAAAATGTATATAAGAATTTCTCAAGAATTTGACGATCGGACGAAAATCTTTTGTGCCGTCGGGATTCTTTAGGAAGGCACACATATTGTGAAATTCGGAATATTTGAGGTCGGTTTGCACATTCAGAGATTTTAGAGTTGCCATTTTTGTTGGATTTTGAGAAGAACAGGAGTGAATTTTGTTATTGACGAAGGGTTTTTGATCGTAAACTAGGGTTTATCGAGAGAATTTAGCAAATCGAAGTGAAGATAATGCTAAACTAATCGACTGCCGCCTTTTATATCTTTCGATTTAACCTGCAAAACTACTAAAATGCCCTTCGAATCATAACATAACGGTTATTTTCATGGGGGTTAGTTTGGTAATTGTGATTTTGAAAGACCAGTAGTAAATATGACATCAGTAGTAAAATGTCAGTAGTATCTATTAACATCAGTAGTTACTAAGGATTTTGACATCAGTAGTAACTATAGACATCAGTAGTAACCACTAACACACAAGACCAGTAGTATATGTGAACATCAGTAGTACTGACCACCAGTAGTATTTATGTAAACCTAATACACACCAGTAGTAATTAACTACCAGTAGTATTTTGTGCACATGCCTACATACCAGTAATACAGATATACCAGTAGTAAAACACTTAAGTAAATAAATAATATTTTACAACAATGACTTTACACATGATTTTAAGTGAGATTTTAATTTATCAAAATCATTCCAATACTGCTAACCAAGAAGTTGAATCTTCCTACATCAAATGCTTTTGTAAAAAGATCTGCTAATTGATCATCAGTATGGATTTTAACTACTTTGATTAATTTCTTTTCATTACAATCTCTTATAAAGTGAAATCTTATTTCAATGTGTTTAGTTTTTGAGTGTTTTACTGGATTGTTCACAATACTAATAGCACTTTGATTATCAATAAAAATTGGAGTTTTAAGGATAGAGATACCAAAGTCTAGAAGCTGGTTTTGAATCCATAGTACTTGAGCACAGCAAGCAGATGCAGCTACATACTCTGCTTCGGCAGTTGATGTTGATACATTTGTTTGTTTCTTACATTGCCATGACACCAGTCTTGATCCAAAGAATTGACATCCACCAGTAGTGGACTTTCTGTCTTGACATTCACCTCCATAGTCACTATCTGTGTAGGCTATGAGTTCAAATGGTGAATCATGTGGATACCATAGACCTAGTGATGGTTTGCCTTTCAAGTATCTGAATATTCTTTTAACAGCCTGCAAGTGTAGTTCTTTGGGTCTTGCTTGATATCTTGCACACACACAAACACTATACATAATGTCAGGTCTTGATGCAGTTAAGTACATCAAAGAACCTATCATTGATCTATATAAGTGTTCATCTACATCCTCCCCCTCAATATCAGGATGTAGGTGTTTGTGTGTTTCCATTGGTGTACTTGCACTTTTACTGTCTTTCAGATCAAACTTTTCCAAGATGTCTTTGACATATTTTGATTGATTTATCAAAATGCCATCTGTTCTTTGATTGACTTGGAGTCCAAGGAAGAAGTTCATTGGACCCATAGAGCTCATCTTGAATTTAATTTGCATTAGTTCTTCAAATTCTTTGCATAGTAAATCATTGGTTGAACCAAAGATGATATCATCTACATATATTTGTACCAGTAGTATATCATCTTTGACTTTCTTTGTAAACAAAGTTTTGTCAATGGCTCCTCTTTTAAAGTTGTTCTTCAATAGGTATGATGATAATGTGTCATACCATGCTCTTGGTGCCTGATGTAGGCCATACAGAGCTTTATCTAGTTTGAACACATAATCACCATGTTTTGGATCTTCAAAACCTGGAGGTTGGCATACATAGACCTCTTCTTCAATCTTCCCATATAGAAATGCACTCTTCACATCCATTTGATAGACTTTGAATTTCTTGAATGAAGCATATGCTAGAAATATTCTTATGGCTTCAATTCTAGCAACAGGAGCATATACTTCATCATAGTCTATTCCTTCTTCTTGAGTGTATCCTTGGGCTACAAGTCTGGCTTTGTTCTTGATCACTATACCTCTTTCATCTTTCTTGTTTCTGAAGATCCATCTTGTTCCAATGGCTCTTTTTCCTTTGGGTAGAGGTACAAGTGTCCAAACAGCTTGTAACTTGAATTGAAGGAGTTCTTCTTGCATTGCCTCAATCCAGTTTGAGTCCTTCATTGCTTGTTGGATTTTCTTTGGTTCATCCTGAGACAGAAAGCATTCAAACATACATTCATTAGCAATTAAACTTATGTTACACATATTTGCAGTTAAGCTTTTATTTAATTTGCTTCTTGTTTGAAGTGGTGAGTTAACATCACTTAGAACAAGGTCTAATAGATGGTTCTTCTGAGTCCTTGTGGTTGTAGTTTTAGCAACTACTAGTTGATTTTCAAGATTGGACTCATTTGTCTCAGGCAGTTGTTCTTCTAGTGATCCTTCATTGTCATTAATGTTTGGTTCATCATCATCTTGGTCAGAGTTACTACTGCTATTGTCTTCATTGAGATCAGTAGTATTGTTGTTGTTACTGGTATCAGTAGTATCTTGAGAATCTAGGTTATTGTTGGGACCAGTAGTATTTTGAGTACTATTACTGGTATCAGTAGTATTTGAATTACTACTGTCCTCATTCTCATAGTTACTACTGGTTCCAGAACTTGAGTTATTACTGACATCAGTATTAACTGTGGGAGCAGTATTAACTACAATGTATCTCATCTCCTCTTGACCAGTATTAACAGATGATGTTCCTTCCTTTTGATAGTGACAATTTGAATTACCTGCATTGAAATCCATGTTAGAATTAAAGGATTTGTTTAGATTGTCTATATTAAATAGCCAATCTGGACCATTTCCTTGTTCATTAGAAACATTTTCATTAAAGGATACATTAATGCTTTCTTCAATTATCATTAGTCTTTTGTTGAATACTCTATATGATTTGCTTTGAGTAGAATATCCCACAAAGATTCCATCATCAGCTTTGTAGTCAAACTTACCAATTTGTTCTCTTGTAATCAAAATAGTACAAGGACAACCAAATGATTTTAAAAAGCTTATAGAAGGTTTTCTTTTATTAAAAAGTTCATATGGTGTTTTAAAATGTGGCTTCACTATTAATACTCTGTTCTGAACATAACAGGCAGTATTAACAGCTTCTGCCCAAAAAGTGATTGGTAATTTTGAATCTGCTAACATTGATCTTGCTGCTTCAATGATGGTTCTATTTCTTCTTTCAGCTACACCATTTTGTTGTGGAGTTCTAGGTGAGCTGTATTGCCTGTCAATTCCTTTAAGATCACAAAAGTTAATTAAGTTAGCATTTTTAAATTCTGTGCCATTATCACATCTTATGGCTTTCACTTTTTGATCAGATGAGTTTTCCAGTTTGACAATTAAGTTCTTTATGAGTTCACTTGTTTCATCCTTTGTCCTGAGAAAGAAAACCCATGTATATCTGGAAAAGTCATCAGTAATAACAAGACAATATTGTTTCTTTCCAATACTCATTACATTTGTAGGTCCAAAAAGGTCCATATGTAAGAGCTGTAAAGGAACAGAAATAGAGTTCACAGTTTTGGACTTATGAGAAGTCTTGTGTTGTTTACCTTTTAGGCATGCAACACAGTGATGATCACACATGAATTGTTTTTGAGGTAGTCCAATGACCAGATTTCTTTTTACTAAATTGTTCATGTTTCTAAAGTTTGTGTGACACATCCTTCTATGCCATAGTTCTGATTCAGTGGTGTTTGCCTTGGATATAAACAGTTGATCTCATTTGAAGAAATGAGTTCTCCCCCTATATCCAGGCAATACACATTGTTTCTCCTTGGAGTTCTTAAAACAACATAGTTTTCATCTAAAATAAAGTCAGGAGAAAGAATGATGCACTCAATGTCTGTGAAAAGAATTTTATTCTTTTTATCACAAACTTGAGACACACTGACAAGATTGTATTTTAGTTCAGCTACATAAAATACATCATCAAAGGTAATTTTGCCATTTGTAACAGTACCTTTACCTGTAATCTTACCTCCCTGGGGATTCTCACCAAATGCCACATATCCTCCATCAAATGACTTGAAATCTTTAAGAATTTGCAGATTTCCAGTCATGTGCCTTGAGCATCCTCTATCAATATGCCATGTTCTTCCTTCTTCTGAGATCTGAATGCTCTGCACAAGTGAGTAAAGGATTAGTTAAGTTTGGGAACCCAAGCTTTATATGTCTTGGGTTCATCCTTTGAGAAATAAGCTTTGGGAGATTTAACTTTAAACCTTTTTGGTACCCATACTTGTTTAGTACTGGTGTTTTGTTTTACTACTGCCCTTTTGAAAGTATTACTGGTGTGAGAATTTCCTACTGATCTTGGTTTATACCCGTGATTTGTAGCTTTTGAATGCTTTACTACTGATGGACCAGTAGTATTTGGGTACTTACCATGTTTAGAATGACCAGTAGTGTTTTTAGGGTTGACACCAGTAGTATTTTTGAAAGTTGGTTTGGGAGCAGTAGTATTTTTGTAATTAGGGTTTTTACCAGTAGTATTCTTGTATTGGTACCAAAAAGCATTATACTTAGGGTTAACACCAGTAGTAAAATTGTTAAAGTTTTTACTGGTGTTGGAAAATTTAAAATATTGTTTATTTTGATTGGATTTTCCATTGTTCTTGAAGTAATTGCTGTTCTTTGGGCTTCCAACTCTTCTGTTTTGCACAAATCTTGGTGCACCTCTTCCAAATCTTGGAGTTTCAGCAATTGGAGTTTTAATTTCATTTACTACTGAAGGACCAGTAGTATCTTTTAACTTTTGAGTTTTTGCATTTTCTTTAAAAATTTTAAATTCTTTTAACTCTTTGCAGTTTATTGGATTGAAGTGACAATCCTTTGCTAAATGGTTCACTTTGTTGCAAATAACACATTTTAATTTATTATCTTGAGCCTTTATGATTTTTCTTTGTTCTAAGAGTTGGTTCCTATTTCTTTGGTTTCCCCTTTTTAGAATTTTGGGTATATTTTCTGCATCATATTTAGGAGATTCATTTGGACTTTGAGCTGTGTGAAAACTTGTATCAATTGATTTTGGTGATTCAGTTTGAGAGATTGTAAATTCAATTGATTGATCATTATCAGAAGAATCATTTGATTCAGTTGTTTCATTATGTGATTCAGTTTGATTTTCAGTTTTTAATTCATTAATGATTCTTTCTGAACTGTTTTTAAGTGGTGGAATGATTTTATATGGAGGTGGAACAGCATGATATCCCACCCCATGAACAACTTTTTCTGTAGTTTGATTGTTAGTTAATTCATCAAGAATTTTAGTGCTTCTTTCAAACTTTTTAATTGTTAATTTATTTTGTTCAATTTCAAGTTGACATTCTTCTAATTTACTTGTTAATTCTTTATTTTTTAGTTCATAAAATTCTTTCTCATCCACAGCCTGAAGCAATTCTTCCTTTATCCTTTGATCAATCATCTGGTACACCTTAATTTGATGTTCTTGATCAGTAATCACACCATCAAATTCATGATTTCTTCTCACTGCTTTTGCTAAATCTTCATTTAATTTAGTGTTTTCTTTTTCTAAGTTTTTAACAATTTTAGCACATTCAGAAGTACAAGGTTTAGGTTTTACCTCAGTTTTGTTGTCAGTAAAGGCCATAAGAGCTTGATTTTGAGCATGCTCTTCTGCTTGGAAGCTCCAGTCATAGCCTTGTCCTTGTTGTGATACAAGGGCAGTTGATTTTGATCTTTTGTCTGGCTGAGGACATTCTTTTGCAAAGTGACCAAGGTTGTTACAGTTGTAACATTTGACTTTAGTTTTATCAAATCCAGCTTTGTCACCTTTGTTGAAGTTGAGGCTTGTCCTACCAGTTCTTTTTAAGAATCTTTTTGTCCTTAGGCTCAGCATAGCCATCTGCCATTTAAGATCCATCTCCTCAAGATCATCTGGGTTTAGTTGTTCCAAGTCATCACTAATCAATGCAGTATGCACATGACTAGTGAAGAAGGATTCTCTTGCAGCATCCTCAGAATCTGCAGCCTTTCCTGTGAAGGTTTCCTGACCTTGACCTGTACTAGAGACAAATGCAGCATTATTAGAAGAAATAGAAGGGTTCTTTTGGTTTACCTCAGTTTCAAATACTCTGAGATCATTGTAGAGTTCATCCAACTCTTTTTCTTCTAGAGCATCTCTTTGTCTATATACCACTGTATACATGGCCCATTCTTCACTAAGAGATCTTAGGAACTTCATGTTGACATCTTCTTGATCCATCTTAACCCCAACCTGGTTAAGTTCACCAATTAGCTTGTTGAATCTGTCAAACACTTGAGTGAGTGTTTCATTGGGCTTTCCTTTGAAGTTTTCAAAGTCTTGTTTGAGAACAGACTTCATGTTCCTCTTGGTGCTCTTGGTCCCAACGAATCTCTTCTCCAGTGCTTCCCATAGCACCTTTGCATCATCATACTCAACAAAGAGATGTTGATAATCGTTAGGAATGGCCAGTAGGAGAGTGCTTAGAGCTTTGAGTTCAATTCCCTTGTCCTTCTTTTCCTTCTCACACTTAAGTTTGTCTGCCTCAGTTGCAGAGCTGCTTGCTTGACCAGGACCAGTTTTGTTTCCTTCAAGGACGACTTCCCACATGGAATAATCTGTAATAAGCATGTATTGCTTAATACGATTCTTCCACATCCCAAAGTTATTGGGAGTGAGTATAGGGATTTTATTGGCCTGAGTGCTTTCATTGTTATCCGACATGATTAACACAATGTGTGTGTTTTAAAGATTAAAACTTTTTGTTGTTCTTAACAAAATAGTAGATCTAGAACCAATAAGCTCTGATACCACTTGTCAGGATCGATTAACTATATGGAAGTTAATAAACACCTTAGATCTAATTGAATATAGAAGTTGCAGCGGATCAACACTATATCAATGTAATTAAGAACAATGAACTGTAAATAATATGCGAAAGTATTAAGAACACAGTTTCACAAAAAGCTTCAATGTATATTATTGAGTTAACAATACACACGTACGTTTACAATTCGTAAGGAACTATTTATAATAGTCCTTGAAGCCTAACTATTTACCCTAGTTATTCAAGGACTTGCTTTACATCGAATTATAAAAGATATACATTTAATTACATTCTATAACTATCTCTACGAAGATCTCGGACTTGATATGCTTCCAAAACGCGTACCAGTAGTAAAATCATTCACCAGTAGTAAATGTGCATCGTCAGTAGTAACTCTGGTAACCAGTAGTAAGTCCAATATCAACGTCAGTAGTAACTACTATTGATCAGTAGTATCTTCAATCTGTGCATGATCAGTAGTAACTTAGTTATAGATTTCACCAGTATCAACTCATCAGCAATAACATGTTCTGCCCCATCAGTACTAAGTATGATTAGTACTAACTGCAGCATCAGTATTAAGTTGATATGTGTTTTGTTCCAACACGAACACATACAAAGAACCAAAATAATTAATCATTTTGTTGTTATAGATAAATAACATAATCACACTTTTTGCCATGAATTTATAAATAAAATTATTTGTTTAAGTTGTCGTCTTGTCAGGTAACAGTACTTTAAAACGTAATTTGTCAACTATACGAAGTGTTGTGGCTTCATGTGATTGTGGCATGTGGTCTTGAACATACGTGCCAGGATCGATTAACTATGAAGAGTTAATAAACACCTTTAGATCTAATTTATTATAGAAGTTACAGCGGATTAACACTATATCAATATAATTAAGAACAATGAACTGTAAGAACAATATGCGAAAGTATTAAGAACACAGTTTCACAAAAAGCTTCAATGTATATTATTGATTAACAATACACACGTACGTTTACAATTCGTAAGGAACTATATATAATGGTCCTTGAAGCCTAACTATTTACCCTAGTTATTCTAGGACTTGATTTACATCGAAATATAAAAAGATATACATTGAATTATATTCTATAACTAACTCTGCGAAGATCTCGGACTTGATATGCTTCCAAAACGCGTACCAGTAGTAACTGCAATCACCAGTAATAAATATGCATCGTCAGTAGTAACTCTGGTGACCAGTAGTAAGTCCAAAACCAACATCAGTAGTAACTACTAATGATCAGTAGTATCTTCAATATGTGCATGATCAGTAGTAACATAGTTATAGACTTCACCAGTATCAACTCATCAGTTGGTAAATGGTTCTGCCCCATCAGTAACAACCATAATCATTACTAACTGCAGCATCAGTACTAAGTTGAACTGTGATTTGCTCCAACAATCTCCCCCTAAACTTATTGATTCTCTTTTCAATCACTTAAGTTTCTTTTGTTCTTCTTCTTCTTCCCTCTTTCTTCTTTCTAGGGTTCTTTGATTCTGTTGTCTTCTTTGTTCAATGATATATTTGCTGTTTTTCTTTGTAAAATAATTCAATTTGTTCTGGAACATAACAACATCATATGACTTCATCATAGTGTTAGTGAATATCTGATACATAACCTTTTCAGAGTGTGGATAGTCTTTTTCATACAAGTAAAGCTCACATCTTTTGCTTGATCTTTCAAAGAAGTACATATTAGCAGTTGGGATCACATTCCAAGCATAAACATTTTCTGGATTTGTAAAAAGATCTGGGTAGTTATCTGGTTTAAATGCAGCATCAATCATTCTTGTTAAGTATCCAGCACCAGACTCTTTCCATGATTTCTTTGACCGAATTTACAAATTTTTTCTTAAAAGAAAAAAAGTATTTCTGTTATCTGAACTTGTACTTATGATATACACAATCTGATATCAAGACCGAATTTACAAATTTTTTCTTTTAACTAATATTTACTCACTAAAGGATCAAACTTATAACTTTTAGGAAATAATCCAAAAGTCCTTAACACTAAGCAACCATTGGATATTTACGCCACATGGATACAACTTATCTAAATGCATACGTCGTTTATTTTGAAAGTTTTAAAACTGGAAGCCATCGAGTCAAATCGAACACATACAACGAACCAAAATAATTAATCATTTTGTTGTTATAGATAAATAACATAATCACATTTTTTGCCATGAATTTATAAATAAAATTATTTGTTTAAGTTGTCGTCTTGTCAGGTAACAGTACTTTAAAACGTAATTTGTCAACTATACGAAGTGTTGTGGCTTCATGTGATTGTGGCATGTGGTCTTGAACATACGTGTCAGGATCGATTAACTATGAAGAGTTAATAAACACCTTTAAATCTAATTTATTATAGAAGTTACAGCGGATTAACACTATATCAATATAATTAAGAACAATGAACTGTAAGAACAATATGCGAAAGTATTAAGAACACAGTTTCACAAAAAGCTTCAATGTATATTATTGATTAACAATACACACGTACGTTTACAATTCGTAAGGAACTATATATAATAGTCCTTGAAACCTAACTATTTACCCTAGTTATTCTAGGACTTGATTTACATCGAAATATAAAAAGATATACATTGAATTATATTCTATAACTAACTCTGCGAAGATCTCGGACTTGATATGCTTCCAAAACACGTACCAGTAGTAACTGCAATCACCAGTAATAAATATGCATCGTCAGTAGTAACTCTGGTGACCAGTAGTAAGTCCAAAACCAACGTCAGTAGTAACTACTAATGATCAGTAGTATCTTCAATATGTGCATGATCAGTAGTAACTTAGTTATAGACTTCACCAGTATCAACTCATCAGTTGGTAAATGGTTCTGCCCCATCAGTAACAACCATAATCATTACTAACTGCAGCATCAGTACTAAGTTGAACTGTGATTTGCTCCAACAATCTCCCCCTAAACTTATTGATTCTCTTTTCAATCACTTAAGTTTCTTTTGTTCTTCTTCTTCCCTCTTTCTTCTTTCTAGGGTTCTTTGATTCTGTTGTCTTCTTTGTTCAATGATATATTTGCTGTTTTTCTTTGTAAAATAATTCAATTTGTTCTGGAACATAACAACATCATATGGCTTCATCATACTGTTAGTGAATATCTGATACATAACCTTTTCAGAGTGTGGATAGTCTTTTTCATACAAGTAAAGCTCACATCTTTTGCTTGATCTTTCAAAGAAGTACATATTAGCAGTTGGGATCACATTCCAAGCATAAACATTATCTGGATTTGTAAAAAGATCTGGGTAGTTATCTGGATAAAATGCAGCATCAATCATTCTTGTTAAGTATCCAGCACCAGACTCTTTCCATGATTTCTTTGACATCCTTGGTTTACCAATGATCAGAAGTTTGATTACATCACTTCTTGAGCAGGATCTAACCAATGGTAACCATCCAGTAAATCTTTGTATGGCTTTGTCTTCCCTTATAATCTCTATAACATTGTTAGGCATAACTCTCCAATTGATGATTGGATTGTTCTGCAAGGGAGCAACAGGTACTTCAAGAACAGGAACAATTTGTTCAGATTTTGACTTCTTTTGAATATTCTGTTCTTGAGTAATAGCCTTTCTTTTCTTTGTGTGGGGAGTTGAGGATTCACCAGTAGTTGATATACTACCAGTTTTAACTGAACTTGGACTGATTGGAATTAAGGATTTTGATTTCTTTTCTTCTTCTGCTTCTTGTTCAGCCAATTCTTTCTTCTTGGCAGCACAATATTTTTCAATAATGGTTATCATCTTCATTCTGCCAAAGGACTTTGCACTGTGCCCTTTTGTTTTCAAATATTCAATCATATTATTCTTCTGTTCAAACACATCATCTGTTAATTCACTTTTTGTTCTCTTGCATTCAGATACCAGATCTTCAAGACAGTTAATATGTTCTTCTTCAACTTTTCTGAGTCTTTTAAATTCTTCTTTTTGAGCTTCTATCTGAACATCTTCTATTTGAACAGGTACTTGAACAGGTATTTCATTTTTATCCTTCTTTTTCTTCTCTTCCAGAGCTTGATACTTAGCTACTTTCTCCAAGTATCTCTTGTGCTTCACCTTCCATCTTGATTGTTTATCAGCTCTCACAAGATTGATTTTGTTCACCATGTAGTGACCTAGTGCTCTGTTAGGGTAATCTTCATCATAAATTTCTTTACCCTTTCCAATACAAGCTGAAGGTGGAGGTGGAATGTATTTCATATCTGGCACACCTCTGATTATTATTGAAGGAGAAAATAATGTAAGTTCATTTTGTTGAAGAATTTTTGGATGTGGAGGAAGTGAGCACTCATCAACTTCAAACCAGTTCACATTATCATCAATGTCAGGTATGATAAGTGGTTGATCAGGTGTTAGTGGTTTGGTGATGATTTCAAAACGTTCTCTTTCAATTAGCTCTGGTAAAACTAGTTCTTCCTCTTCAGTAGTAACCAAGGCAGTTACTACTGGTGTGACTTCAGGAGTTACTACTGATAGGGCATCAGTAGTGTTTGGTGCAGTTATTTCCTCTTCTTGATTTACTACTGGTATGATATCAGTAGTAGGAATTACTACTTGTTCTTCTATATGTTCATCAGTAGTAGGCTCAACAGTAGTATCCATGTCTTCTGGGCCTTCAACATTTACTTGGCCTTCATCAACTTTAGTTTCTTTAAGATTGAGGAGAGAAGTTGCTGCTGCTGCAATTGATTCATCAATCATGGTTTGAATGTTGTCCTTCTCCCCCTTAGTGAGCTCAACTGGTGGAGCCTCACTATTTTCAATCTTCCTCTTCAATTTCCTTATGAGCTTTGTTTGTTGATGAAGCCTATGCTCATAGAATCTCATTCTTTTATTGATTGTGTTCATGTGCCTCTTCATGTATGACATGGTTTTTCCTTGATTTGTTAGATATTTAAGACAGTCTTGTACAATGGTTTCAAGGTTTTCCATCATATCCGTCAATTTGTTTGGTTTAATACTGCCCTCACTCCATCTAGCAAGATCATCGGGCTCACTAACAGGTACATTGGCTTTGAGGTTTTCCATCCTTTCCGTCAATTCAACAGTTTCAGGTCTACCCTCATCACTTCTTGGTGATGAAATGGGTTGTTTGGACACTATCTTCTTCCTAGAAGAAGCAGTAGTGCCCCCCCTTGTGGTTTCTTGGCACCGGGGTCCTCTCAGTAATTCCTCAAAAGAGTCATCACTCAGAGTTGCCGAGGTCTGGGTCTTAGTGATGTTTTCACTGTCCTGTGCACCCACCTTTTGGGCATCAGTAGTGAAAGCCCTCGCCTCATGTCCTCTCTCCTCCTTGGAGGACAACTCTTGGAGCCTGGGGTTTGACTCAATTTGTCCCCTGGTGTCCTTGAAGGAAGTTTTCTTCCTTTTATAAATTGTGGAAATATTTTTGGTTACATTTGGTAGGTCTTCCACAGAGTGAAGAGTAGCACTCTGAGGATTTATTTCAAGTTCCTGGGACACATTCAGGACTTCTATTTGAATGAGTGTAAGATTCGTCCCACATTGGTTGGAGAGGGGAACTAAACACTCCTTATAAGGGTGTGGATACCTCTCTTAGCATGAGGCCTTTTGGGTGGAAGTGGTCCATACCAAGAACAAAACCGTGCGCCGGTGGGCAAAGCGGACAATATTGTGCTACGGGGTTCTGGGATGTTACAAGTGGTATCAGAGCCAGACCCGGGCCGATGTGCACAACGAGGGCGTTGTGTCCCTAGGGGGGAGAATTGTAAGATTCGCCCCACATTGGTTGGAGAGGGGAACTAAACACTCCTTATAAGGGTGTGGATACCTCTCTTAGCATGAGGCCTTTTGGATGGAAGTGGTCCATACCAAGAACAAAACCGTGCGCCGGTGGGCAAAGCGGACAATATTGTGCTACGGGGTTCTGGGATGTTACAATGGGTGATTGAGTGACTGTTTGGGGTGGTGTTTGGGCTGCATTTGGGGGTGATGGAGTGGGTTGAGGTTCAATTTGGGTTGTAGTTTGGATTGAACCTTCTCCAATAAGTGAGTGATCTTTGATCATGTTAGGAAACAAAGGGGTTTCCTTGCCCGAAAATTTAAACTGTTTTCTCATATTAGAGAAAACTTTCTTGTTCAACTCAGGAGTTATAAAGATATTTTTAGGAGTTGACAAGTTTTGTAATTCACAATTTAAGATATGTTGAAGAAATCTGGGTTACATTATAAATTTTGAAGCACTAAGATTTCCCAACATACCTTCAAAAATCATATTTGAAAAATTAAATACTTGGTCTGTGCATAAACAAACAACAACAGATGCTATTGATTTGTTAAACTCATTCCTAGTACTTCTTTTAGGAGAAATACAATGTTGAATGTTATGAACGAGAAATTTCCATTGTGGGGAGAGAAGACCTTTTTGAAAAGTGACTATGTCAAGTCTTCCCTCATAACCCATTTTACTTAAAATTTCAACAAGGTATTCCTTAGGAAGAGAAAACATACCTGAATCATCATGTAGTTGCACATGGTGTCTGATTGATTGTTCAGTTAGAGTCACCGTTTTGCCATCCACTGTGGATCTGATCATGGACATGGTTGACCCTTCGGTTCGTTCAGCATTTGTCCAGAAATCAACCAAGTGTTGTTGATATGCTTTAGGATTTACAGTTAAAGCAAACTTGATATAAGAGTTTTTCAAGAAATTTACTATTGGACGAAAGTCCTTTGTTCCGTCTGGATTCTTCAGGAAAGCACACATGTTGTGAAATTTAGATATTTGAGAGTTGTTTGAACATCAAGAGATTGTAGAGTTGCCATTGTTGTCGATGTTATGATGTTTGATTGATTTCGATTTTGAGAGAAACAAGTGTGAATTTTGTTACTGATGCAGGGTTTATGATCGTGAGTTAGGGTTTATCGAGAGGATTTAGCAAATCGATGAGAGGATAATGCTAAATTAATCGACTTCAGCTATTTATATCTTATGATTTATCCTGTAAAAGTACTAAATTTCCCTTCGAATCATAATACAACGGCTAATTTCACGAGGGTTAGCTTGGTAATTTGACAGTTGAAAGACCAGTAGTAAATTAGATGCCAGTAATAAAACGTCAGTAGTATCTAAGAACATCAGAAGTAACTAAGGATTTTGACATCAGTAGTAACTATTGACATCAGTAGTAACTAATGAATTTCATTACTGACCTAATTTGCAAGACCAGTATTATATGTGAATACCAGTAGTACTGATTTACCAGTAGTATTTGTGTAAACCTAATACACACCAGTAGTAGTGACCTACCAGTAGTATTTTGTGTACACACCTACATACCTGTAAAGCAGACCTACCAGTAGTAAAACACTTAAACAAAATAAATAACTTTTTACAACAAAACACTTTACACATGATTTTGAGTGAGAAATTAATTTATTAAAATCATTCCAATACTGCTAACCAAGAAGTTGAATCTTCCTACATCAAATGCTTTTGTAAAAAGATCTGCTAATTGATCATCAGTATGAATTTTAACTACTTTGATTAATTTCTTTTCATTGCAATCTCTTATAAAATGAAATCTTATTTCAATGTGTTTGGTTTTAGAGTGTTTTACTGGGTTGTTCACAATACTAATAGCACTTTGATTATCAATAAAAATAGGAGTTTTAAGGATAGAGATACCAAAGTCTAGAAGCTGGTTTTGAATCCAAAGTACTTGAGCACAACAAGCAGATGCAGCTACATACTCTGCTTCAGCAGTTGATGTCGATACATTTGTTTGTTTCTTACATTGCCATGACACCAGTCTTGATCCAAAGAATTGACATCCACCAGTAGTGGACTTTCTATCTTGACATTCACCTCCATAGTCACTATCTGTGTAGGCTATGAGTTCAAAGGGTGAATCATGTGGATACCATAGACCAAGTGATGGTTTGCCTTTCAAGTATCTGATTATTCTTTTGACAGCCTGCAAGTGTAGTTCTTTAGGTCTTGCTTGATATCTTGCACACACACAAACACTATACATAATGTCAGGTCTTGATGCAGTTAAGTACATCAAAGAGCCTATCATTGATCTATATAAGTGTTCATCTACAACCTCCCCCTCAACATCAGGATGTACTGATGTAGGTGTTTGTGTGTTTCCATTGGTGTACTTGCATTCTTGCAGTCTTTCATATCAAACTTCTCTAATGTATCTTTAACATATTTTGATTGGTTTATCAACATTCCATCGGTTCTTTGATTGACTTGGAGTCCAAGGAAGAAGTTCATTGGACCCATGGAGCTCATTTTAAATTTGATTTGCATGAGATTTTCAAACTCTTACATCGAGGTGCCAAACGACTCCGTCGATAAGAGCTCTTGGGAGTCATCAGCCTGTTATCCCCGGCGTAGAGTCTAGTAGTCGTTTTTTTCTATTAGTTGCGATGCAAACAGGCCTTTACTTAACTTATGAGATTAGTAATTTAATAAGAAGCTCACTCGTGCCATTTGATGAATCATTTGTTGATCCAAAGATGATATCATCTACATAGATTTGCACCAGTAGTATATCATTTTTGACCTTTCTTGTAAACAGAGTTTTGTCAATTGCTCCTCTTTTGAAATCATTCTTCAGTAAGTATGATGACAATGTATCATACCATGCTCTTGGTGCCTGATGTAGGCCATATAGAGCTTTGTCTAGTTTGAATACATAGTCACCATGTTTTGGATCTTCAAAACCTGGAGGTTGGCAGACATATACTTCTTCTTCAATTTTCCCATATAGGAAGGCACTCTTTACATCCATTTGATAGACTTTAAACTTCTTGTATGAAGCATATGCTAGGAATATCCTAATTGTTTCAATTATAGCAACAGGTGCATATACTTCATCATAGTCTATTCCTTCTTCTTGAGTGTATCCTTGGGCTACAAGTCTGGCTTTGTTTTTGATCACTATACCTCTTTCATCTTTCTTGTTTCTAAAGATCCACCTTGTTCCAATGGCTCTTTTTCCTTTAGGTAGAGGTACAAGTGTCCAAACAGCTTGTAATTTGAATTGAAGGAGTTCTTCTTGCATTGCCTCAATCCAGTTTGAATCCTTCATTGCTTGTTGTATCTTCTTTGGTTCATCCTGAGACAGAAAACATTCAAACATACATTCATTAGCAATTAGACTTATGTTACACATGTTTGCAGTTATTCTTTTGTGTAATTTGCTTCTGGTCTGCATGCTTGAGTTCACATCACTAAGGACTTGATCCAAAGGATGATTCTTTTCAGTTCTGGTGCCATGCACTTTATCAACACATAGCTGGTTTTCAAGATTGAACTCATTTGTCTCAGGAGGTTGTTCCTCTTGAGGTTCTTCATTGTCATTGATGTTTGGTTCATCATCATTTGCTGGTTCAAAGTTACTACTGGATCAGTAGTATTTAAGTTATTACTGGGATCAGTAGTGTTTAGAGAATTTAGGTTATTGCTAGGACCAGTAGTATTTTGAGTACTATTACTGGTCTCAGTAGTATTTGAATTAGTACTGTCCTCATTTTCTGACTCACTGCTGCTTCCAGAATTTGAGTTATTACTGTCCTCAGTATTAACTGTGGGAGCAGTATCAACTACTATGTATCTCATCACTTCTTGACCAGAGTTTAAGGATGATGTTCCTTCCCTTTGAGTATGACCATTTGAATCACCTGCATTTAAATCCATGTTAGTGTTAAAGGATTTGGTTAGATTGTCTATGTTAAATAGCCAATCTGGACCATTTCCTTGTTCATTAGGAACATTCTCATTAAAGGATACATTGATGCTTTCTTCAATTATCCTTAATCTTTTGTTGAACACTCTGTATGATTTGCTTTGAGTAAAGTATCCCACAAAGATTCCATCATCAGCTTTGCAGTCAAACTTACCAATTTGTTCTCTTGTAATCAGAATAGTACAAGGACAACCAAATGATTTTAAAAAACTTATGGAATGTTTTCTTTTATTAAAAAGTTCATATGGTGTTTTATAATGTGGCTTAACTATTAATACTCTGTTTTGTACATAACATGCAGTATTAAGAGCTTCAACCCAAAAAGTGATTGGTAACTTTGAATCTGCTAACATTGATCTTGCTGCTTCAATGATGGTTCTATTTCTTCTTTCAGCTACACCATTTTGTTGAGGAGTTCTAGGTGAGCTGTATTGCCTGTCAATACCTTTAAGATCACAAAAGCTAATTAAATTAGTATTTTTCAATTTTGTGCCATTGTCACATCTTATGGCTTTAACTTTTTGATCAGATGTGTTCTCCAGTTTAACAATTAAGTTCTTGATGAGTTCACTTGTTTCATCTTTTGTCCTGAGAAAGAAAACCCATGTATATCTGGAAAAGTCATCAGTAATAACAAGACAATATTGTTTCTTTCCAATACTCATTACATTTGTAGGTCCAAAGAGGTCCATATGTAAGAGTTGTAAAGGAACAGAAATAGAGTTTACAATTTTGGACTTATGAGAAGACTTATGTTGTTTACCTTTCAGGCAAGCAACACAGTGATGATCACACATGAATTGTTTTTGTGGTAATCCAATTACCAAATTCTTTCTTACTAAATTATTCATGTTTTTAAAGTTTGTGTGACACATCCTTCTATGCCATAGTTCTGATTCAGTAGTGTTTGCCTTGGATTTAAAACAGTTGACCTCATTTGAAGAAATGAGTTCTCCCCCTATATCCAGGCAATACACATTGTTTCTCCTTGGAGTTCTCAAAACTACATATTTTTCATCTAAAACAAAATCAGGAGAAAGAATGATGCACTCAATGTATGTGAAAAGAATCTTGTTCTTTTTATCACATACTTGAGACACACTGACAAGATTATATTTTAGCCCAGCTACATAAAATACATCATCAAAGGTAATCTTACCATTAGTAACTGTACCTTTGCCTGAAATCTTACCTCCCTTTGGGTTCTCACCAAAAGCCACATATCCTCCATCAAATGACTTGAAATCTTTGAGAATTTGCAGATTTCCAGTCATGTGCCTTGAGCATCCACTATCAATGTGCCATGTTCTACCTTCTTCAGGGATCTGAATGCTCTGCACAAGTAAGGAAAGGATTAGTTAAGTTTGGGAACCCAAGCTTTATATGTCTTGGGTTCATCTTTTGAGAAATAAGATTTTGAAGATTTAATTCTAAACATTCTTGGTACCCATACCTGTTTAGTACTGGTGTTTTGTTTTACTACTGCCCTTTTGTATTTTTTAGAGTTTACTACTGATCTTGGTTTATACCCATTGTTTTTAGCTTTTGAATACTTTACTACTGATGGACCAGTAGTATTTGGGTACTTACCATTTTTAGGATGACCAGTAGTGTTTTTAGTAATTGGTTTGGCAGCAGTAGTATTTTTGAAATTAGGGTTGTTACCAGTAGTATTTTGGTACTGGTACCTAACAGCATTGTAATTAGGTTTAGGATCAGTAGTAAATCTGTTAAAGTTTCTACTGGTGTTGGAAAAGTTAAAATATTGTTTATTTTGATTTGTTTTTCCATTATTTTTGAAATAATTGATGTTCTTAGGGCTTCCAACTCTTTTATTTTGCACAAACCTTGGTGCATTTATTTCAAATTTTGGTGTTTCAAGTTTTTGAGATTTGATTTTATTTACTACTGGTGGACCAGTAGTACCTTTTAACTTTTGTGTTTTTGCTTTATCTTTAAAGTTTTTAAATTCTTTAAACTCTTTACAGTTAATAGGATTGAAGTGACAATCCTTTGCTAAATGGTTTACTTTGTTGCAAATAACACATCTCAATTTCTTATTCTTAGCACCTTCAGGTTTTCTTTGATCTAAGAGTTGATTTTTATTTCTTTCATTTCCCCTTCTTAAAATGTGTGGTATATTTTCTGCATTATATTTAGGAGAGTCTTCTTGACTTTGTGCTGTGTGAAAACTTGTATCAATTGAGTTTGTTGATTCAGTTTGAAAAATTGTAAATTCAATTGAGTCTGTAGTTTGATCATCATCAGAAGAATCATTTGATTCAGATGTTTCATTATTAGATTCAGTTTGATTTTCATGTTTTAATTCATTTATGATTCTTTCTGAACTATCTTTAAGTGGAGGAATGAATTTATATGGAGGTGGTACAACATGATATCCCACTCCATGCACAACTTTTTCAGTGGTTTGATTACTTGTTAATTCATTTACAATTTGAGAGCTTCTTTCAAACTTTTTAATGGTTAATTTGTTTTGCTCTAATTCCATTTGAAATTCTTCTAGTTTGATTAAAGTTTCTTTTAATTTTAACTCAAGATGTTCTTTTTCATAGGTGGTTTGTAGCAATTCTTCTTTTATCTTTTGATCAGTTATTTTATAAATTTTAATTTGATTTTCAAGATCAGCTATACAACCATTATATTCAATTCTTCTATTTCTATTAAGAATCATCTCTGCAAGTGTTTCTTTATTTAGTTTTTCTAAATCTTTATAAGCATTAATGCATTCAGGAGTGCAAGATTTAGATTGTACCTTAGTAGGAGAGTCAGTGAATGACATGAGAGCTTGATTTTGGGCATGCTCCTCTGCTTGAAAACTCCAGTCATAACCTTGTCCTTGTTGTGAAACAAGAGCAGTTGAGTTTGATCTTTTGTCTGGCTGAGGACATTCTTTAGCAAAGTGCCCAAGGTTGTTACAGTTGTAACATTTGACTTTAGTTTTGTCAAATCCAGCCTTGTCACCTTTGTTGAAGTTAATGTTTGTTCTTCCAGTCCTCTTCAAGAACCTCTTGGTTCTCAGGCTCAGCATAGCCATCTGCCATTTTAGATCCATCTCCTCAAGATCATCTGGATTTAATTGTTCCAAATCATCACTAATTAATGCAGAATGCACATGACTAGTGAAGAAGGATTCTCTTGCAGTATCTTCACACTCTGCAGCCTTTGCAGTTTCTTGACCTGTACCTGTACTAGACACAAAAGCAGCATTGTTTGAAGATAAATTAGGAGTTTTAGAACTTACCTCAGATTCAAACACCCTAAGCTCATTGTACAATTCATCTAGCTCCTTTTCTTCCAAAGCATCACCTTGCCTATATATGACTGTGTACATAGACCATTCTTCTCCAAGAGATCTGAGAAACTTTCTATTGACATCATCATTGTCTGGTTGGACACCAACTTGATTTAATTCACCAATGAGTTTGTTGAACCTATCAAAGACTTGAGATAGTGATTCATTCTTTTGGCCTTTGAAATTTTCAAAGTTCTGTTTTAATACAGACTTCATATTTCTTTTGGTGCTTTTAGTGCCAACGAATCTCTTTTCCAGTGCTTGCCACAATACCTTTGCATCATCATATTCAACAAAGAGATGTTGATAGTCATTAGGAATAGCTAGTAGAAGAGTGCTTAGAGCTTTGAGTTCGATTCCTCTGTCTTTCTTCTCCTTTTCACACTTGAGCTATAACGACCCGAAATTTATAAATAAATTATATAAAAATATGATAAATAAGGATAAATTGTTTAAAGAACGAAGGAATTGGTTTCGTGTCGTTTGGAGACCGTATGAGAAAGTTATGGACGAAACCGGGACGAAGCGGGAAGCAAAAGTTGCAGCCCTGCTGCATAAGGGCAAGATTGCGCCGCTATCTTGAAGATAGCGACGCGATCTTATGACTTTCAAACAGCGACCCAAGATAGCGTCGGAGATGTGTGCGAAAACGAGTCTGGACGAGATAGCGTCAGAGATAGCGACGCTATCTCCGTCGCGATTTATGGCGGTTTGCAAGATAGCGACGCTATCGCAAAGATAGCGACGCGAAAGTCGTCGCTGTAGCATAAAAGTCGGGAATTCTAGGGTTTTCTCTCATTTTTCACTACACCAAAATGTGCAGCCGATTTGGGAGCTCTTGGGGGCGATTTTGGGTGTTCTTGGGCATAGAACACCACTATACTTGGAGATCTTCATCCCTTGATTAAGGATCTAAGGTATTTTCATCTCCTAGCTAGTTGTAAACAAGATTTGGGGGAAATGATAAAATTTGAATGTGTTGGGTTGGAATCTTGTTAAAGATGGGTATTGATGGTGTAGAACACCCATAGGAAGTATGTAGACCATGGGTATATGGTTAAGTTGTATCTTGAAAGTAGTTTCATGAACTAGGGTTTATGGATCTCCACCAAGTTGGTGAACTTGGTGGTTGGGGTTAATTATGTTGATGTTAAATGATGTCTAGTTATGGATGATAACTAGAATTGTGATGATTATGTTAATAGGTTGAGAGAACCTAAAAGTTGAAGATGTTCCAAAGGCGGGGAGCAAGGATTCGTGTTGATAAACACGATATGGATATAGCTATCGCTAAGGTGAGTACATGAGACTTTTAAAACTGGGTACATAGCAAATGGTTTTTGAAAATACATACGATGTTTTATGAGTCTTTATTAATAAATATTTTGATAAAGATATGACTGAAAAGATAAGGAAGTAGGTGTAATGTGATACTAGAATAAGTCTAGTATGATTGATGAATTTGGAAGTAAATATGATAAACTAAAGTAATTATGAAATCTTTATTAAGGAACCATAATAATGAAGTTATGGAGTAAAAGAATGTGTATTGAGTCTTTATTAATAATTATGTATTAGCAAAGCAATTGGAAATGATTTGATAAGTAATGAGTATCTATTGGTAATAATTACTAATAAAAGAAAAGAACGAATATACATGAAAAGGATTATGATGTGACTAGTAATAATTATGTATTATAGTCACGAAGAGATAAAAGTGTTATGGTGTCGATAGACAAGAGTTGTATATTATGAAATAAGTGAATATGGACCTCTTAGGGTTCATAGATGTAGAAGCATGTGTGGATTGCTTATGATTGAGTCCGTGAGACTATACAGGTACGTTCTTTATGTTGAACTAGCTATATATATAGTTATTATTAGATAACTAACTTGCTTGATGATGAAAGTGATAGCCGAGAGCTAGATTGGCATAACCATAGGGTTATGATGAGATTGAGATGATGTGATGATACGGGCGACTCCCGATCATGAGGTGTGGATTGAGGGGCAGTTGGGATGGATTTCCCATCGACTCTTCCACGTTAGTAGTTGAGATAATGTGATGATACGGGCGACTCCCGATCATGAGGTGTGGATTGAGGGGCAGTTGGGATGGATTTCCCATCGACTCTTCCACGTTAGTTATATGATGACACGGGCGACTCCCGGTCATGAGGTGTGGAGTGAGGGGCAGTTGGGTGGATTTCCTTCGACTCATCCACGATAGGTGTGGTGTGAGGGGCAGTTGGGTGGATTCCCATCGACTCAACCACGATAGTAATCTTACTCATTGGACGTATTCCGGTGGGCAAGGCAGGTATCGGTAGCGTGGGCGATCCTATTACCGGTACCTTGTTTCTAGTTAGCTCGGGGGCATCCCGAGAACTAGATATGTATGTGATTCTAGCTAGTTCGGGGGCAACCTGATAGTTAGACGTGATTGCTAGGTAAGCAAGGTTGATAGGGTCACACTAAGGTGACTAGACTGGATAGTTGGATATATATATGTATATTGATTGGTTATATGAAACGTGACACTTCATTTTATTATCGGGTCTAAAACCCATGTATCTCACGAGACTATTTTGTCTCACGTACTACGTTTGTTTTGTGGCTATGTACTCAGGTACAGGTTTGAAGCGTTAGAAGGTTGCACTAGGAGTGGTCTTGATATGTTTAGCTCGGGAGCTCGTAGGTAGATCCCGTTTGCCTATGGTTTTGATATACTTGGTGACACCGTATTTTTGTAAACTCTGATATAAGTTTTAAAGTTTTTGTTAAACTGTATTTTGGACAATATGTCAGATATTGGGAAAATGTATTTTAAATGATTTAAACGATGTTTTAAAAATACGGGTGTTACAACTTGGTATCAGAGCTATAGTTTAAGTGAATTATGTTGGATGTCCATCCTAGTCTTAGACTGTAGCAATAGGAATGTAAGATTCCTCGAGATCGATAGGTTGACCTTGAGACTTCATGTTAAGTTTAGGGTTGAACCTAGGGGACCTATAAAAGTTGTTATGAATTGTACATGTGAGTCTTTTGAGACCGTAGGACATTGGTATGATAGGGTCGGCCCCTATGAGAAATGCCATGTTTTGATCTAATTGTGTTGTTTTCGATGGTCGAGTTGACCGTTTGAATCTTGTCTGTTGGATACGATAGTATGGCGAAAGAATGAATGAGAAAAGTGAATGAGCGCCACTAAATTGGGAGGAGTTATGAATGAGAATGTGAACCAGGCGTTTAATAACCGTATGAATGAGGGTAGGCGGAATGATTCAAATACCCGTACGAAGGAAGAGTCATCGAATGGCGAAGTCCGTAGTGGAAGTTACCTACATAAAAAGGTAGCAAGACCTAATCGGAAGAAATTGAAGAATGTTGTATAGGGTCTTCATAGCGTGTAAAACCTATGTGTAATTTGGAAGTTGTGAGCCGAAGGTCACGATGTGGTGGATTCGGTAGTTTGAGCAAGTGCTAAAGAGTAGCAAACGAAAAAAAAAAAATTATATGGTGACTTTGGGATCACGATTATTGAAGGATGAGACGTCGACACTGTGGAATGTTGTATGAAACTTTGGGAAAGATAGCACGGTATAAGATGTTGTGAAAGGAATTCACGAACGAGTTGAAAGGAAAAGTTGTCCGGAAGGAACCTAGAGGAGGATTCATGATACAACCTCGGAAATCTTAGGTAAAATGGATGTTATGTGATTATGGCTTAATCGCCTGGTTGTTGCACGAATTGATGTTTATAGAAATTGGAGATAAGTCGTATGACTTGAAGATTTATTTTTGGGAATAGTCTTCCCGGTTAGTTATGTGTAAGGATATATGTATTTGAAAGGATTATAGACAAGTGTGTCGCATGTAGTAAGGATATAAGAGTTACTGCTATTATGAAGTATCAAAGGACGAACCACGAGGATGGTAAATGTGTTTCAACAAAAGGATGGTAGTACAAGGAAGTACTAGGTCCTGGTAAGAAATGTTAGCGTGGACGAGAATTCTAGAAATAGAAATATTGGAGAATGGAATTTGGATGTCCGGCGAGAATTCGGATAAATAATGTAATAAGATTATACGTGAACGGTAAAGAAAAGAATGACTAAGGTATAGTTATGTCTTAGAACTCATAGATGGGAAATATGTGGAAAAGAATAAGTGTCAGTAATGACGAATTTTGATTGTCGAAAGTGGTTGGGTAAAAAGGTGGCATATAGCCATGTCGAGCTTTGTGACAATGATGATGAATTCGATATTAAGGGTAAGAAAATAATTGTTAGTTACGTGTTATAGTAATGGTATGGCGGTATATGACGCAGAGTAGTGTGAGACTACGGTTGGGGAAGGAATAATTCTAAGTCTCACGATGTTTAAAAGTGGAACATCGAGTGTTGAGCTATTGGGTGCTTAGTCATGGGTCATGAGTGTAGACCGGAGTCGGTTGGTCGACTCAAAGATGACCGGGTTAGCCGGTGAAATATGGTTAATGGAATAGATTGGTGGTTACCCGATGGTGACAAAAGTTTTGGGAAATGTGGTAAGAAAGAAATGAACCAGTTAAGGGTGGTCAATGTGTAATTGAAATGGTAAATAGTAATCGGAGATTTTAATAGTTTACCCGCGGGGTACAATGCATGTGTATTGCGCGATGGACGTTGAAAGCATATGATAATAAAAAGGTAATGTTATATGAAACGTGATAAGTAATATGTCCAATGGGAAATGTGTTAAATATGAAAGAAAATGATAACGTGATGTTACGAGAAATGTGCTAGATTGCATGGCGAATAAATAGACGATTAAATGAGTAAGATAGTGGTAAAGTATGTGATGTGAAAAGGTGTATACTAGTGAAGTGTGCATGATAAGATAAGAAAGAAAGAATGTGATTAGCTCGGGGGATCCCCGGCTACTATGATGTTTGGGGGTGGAATTGGTTGGGCGAATCCCAATGGTTCCATTCCGTGATTGGAGATGTTCCAATCACTGTGACAGCTTGAATCTTGATGGATTGGAGGCTTTCCAATCATCTTGATGTGATAGTTAAATTATGGATTGTTGTGTCCGTATGATAATATTTATTTATATATGTGATGAATGTAGAACCATGTGGTTAATGTGTATTGTTATGATTTTATGGTAAGTGAGAATTTGGTGTGAAATACGGGATGCATTGAAGCCATGTATGGGTAGGAGATGCCTACGACTTTTAGATTTTGAAAAAAGAGATGGTTTTAGCAAGAAGGTTGTTATTGATAACCGAGATGTGGTAAAATTTGTAGAGAAATGTGGAATTTGTTGCGGTAGAGAATCTAATACCGATAGTTGAGAATGAAAAGCTATGAAAATGACCGATGTGATACAAAGACGATTGAAAGAATATGAGGTAACGGTATAAGTAACCAAATGAAGGTTAAGAAACAGTAAATGTTAGTGTGACCTTAAGTAAAGGCGCGACTTTCTAATTGTTTGAAGAGAAATTTAAAAGTTGGAAGAACGAGAATTGTTAAGGAAACAATAATGAGTATAACCGGAAGTGGTAAGTCGAGAATGATATCCCCTGAGTAGGGAATTTGTTGATTTGGGAAAGTATGGTTGACTTTATGCAAAAGTCAATGTTAGTCAAATTATGATTTGGTTGGCTTGGTCAAGGAAGGGCTTTGACTCTCGTTATGAACGTTTAGTGAATGTTGAGGGCACAATGTATCGATTGTATGTTTGGGAAAGGATTAATGGAATAGTGAAGTAGTTGTAGTCAGATTATTCGACTTTGACCCGTTTGGGGTGTTGTCAAATTGGATTTGGGAATCGAGTATATGGTTGTAGATGGATCATAAATTAAAGGACAATTGTAAAGGAAAGGAGGATTTATGGGATCCTTATCGAGAAAGGAAAATGTTAAAGTGTAGTTGACTTTGTGCTTAAGTCAAAGAGTAGATGATGTGGGGATATACCAATGTCGGAATATATCGGTTGGGTCAAAGCTAGAGTTTGACATTCGTTTAAATCAACTAGTTAATGGGATGATTGTGTCATACCATTGTTACGAGAATGAAAAGATCAGTCGAGAGAATGTCGGTATTTTGGTCAAATTGTGAAATTTTGACCCGTTTGAGTATTATGAGTTGTAAAAATTGGGTCTTGACCGTTCGGACTTAACGGAGTTAAGTGAACGTTTGGATATGTAATGTTAACGGAACGGGAATGGGGAAAATTTGATGGTAATGACTACAAGGGAGTGAGAACGGAATGCTCGGTTGTATGTAGGTTGAAATCCTTAGCGATTCCGAGGACGGAATCCTTTTAAGGGGTAGATAGTTGTAACGACCCGAAATTTATAAATAAATTATATAAAAATATGATAAATAAGGATAAAATTTTTAAAGAACGTAGGAATTGGTTTCGTGTCGTTTGGAGACCGTATGAGAAAGTTATGGACGAAACCGGGTCGAAGCGGGAAGCAAAAGTTGCAGCCCTGCTGCATAAGGGCAAGATAGCGCCGCTATCTTGAAGATAGCGACGCGATCTTATGACTTTCAAACTGCGACCCAAGATAGCGTCGGAGATGTGTGCGAAAACGAGTCTGGACGAGATAGCGTCAGAGATAGCGACGCTATCTCCGTCGCGATTTATGGCGGTTTGCAAGATAGCGACGCTATCGCAAAGATAGCGACACGAAAGTCGTCGATGTAGCATAAAAGTCGGGAATTCTAGGGTTTTCTCTCATTTTTCACTACACCAAAATGTGCAGCCGATTTGGGAGCTCTTGGGGGCGATTTTGGGTGTTCTTGGGCATAGAACACCACTATACTTGGAGATCTTCATCCCTTGATTAAGGATCTAAGGTATTTTCATCTCCTAGCTAGTTGTAAACAAGATTTGGGGGAAATGATAAAATTTGAATGTGTTGGGTTGGAATCTTGTTAAAGATGGGTATTGATGGTGTAGAACACCCATAGGAAGTATGTAGACCATGGGTATATGGTTAAGTTGTATCTTGAAAGTAGTTTCATGAACTAGGGTTTATGGATCTCCACCAAGTTGGTGAACTTGGTGGTTGGGGTTAATTATGTTGATGTTAAATGATGTCTAGTTATGGATGATAACTAGAATTGTGATGATTATGTTAATAGGTTGCGAGAACCTAAAAGTTGAAGATGTTCCAAAGGCGGGGAGCAAGGATTCGTGTTGATAAACACGATATGGATATAGCTATCGCTAAGGTGAGTACATGGGACTTTTAAAACTGGGTACATAGCAAATGGTTTTTGAAAATACATACGATGTTTTATGAGTCTTTATTAATAAATATTTTGATAAAGATATGACTGAAAAGATAAGGAAGTAGGTGTAATGTGATACTAGAATAAGTCTAGTATGATTGATGAATTTGGAAGTAAATATGATAAACTAAAGTAATTATGAAATCTTTATTAAGGAACCATAATAATGAAGTTATGGAGTAAAAGAATGTGTATTGAGTCTTTATTAATAATTATGTATTAGCAAAGCAATTGGAAATGATTTGATAAGTAATGAGTATCTATTGGTAATAATTACTAATAAAAGAAAAGAACGAATATACATGAAAAGGATTATGATGTGACTAGTAATAATTATGTATTATAGTCACGAAGAGATAAAAGTGTTATGGTGTCGATAGACAAGAGTTGTATATTATGAAATAAGTGAATATGGACCTCTTAGGGTTCATAGATGTAGAAGCATGTGTGGATTGCTTATGATTGAGTCCGTGAGACTATACAGGTACGTTCTTTATGTTGAACTAGCTATATATATAGTTATTATTAGATAACTAACTTGCTTGATGATGAAAGTGATAGCCGAGAGCTAGATTGGCATAACCATAGGGTTATGATGAGATTGAGATGATGTGATGATACGGGCGACTCCCGATCATGAGGTGTGGATTGAGGGGCAGTTGGGATGGATTTCCCATCGACTCTTCCACGTTAGTAGTTGAGATAATGTGATGATACGGGCGACTCCCGATCATGAGGTGTGGATTGAGGGGCAGTTGGGATGGATTTCCCATCGACTCTTCCACGTTAGTTATATGATGACACGGGCGACTCCCGGTCATGAGGTGTGGAGTGAGGGGCAGTTGGGTGGATTTCCTTCGACTCATCCACGATAGGTGTGGTGTGAGGGGCAGTTGGGTGGATTCCCATCGACTCAACCACGATAGTAATCTTACTCATTGGACGTATTCCGGTGGGCAAGGCAGGTATCGGTAGCGTGGGCGATCCTATTGCCGGTACCTTGTTTCTAGTTAGCTCGGGGGCATCCCGAGAACTAGATATGTATGTGATTCTAGCTAGTTCGGGGGCAACCTGATAGTTAGACGTGATTGCTAGGTAAGCAAGGTTGATAGGGTCACACTAAGGTGACTAGACTGGATAGTTGGATATATATATATATGTATATTGATTGGTTATATGAAACGTGACACTTCATTTTATTATCGGGTCTAAAACCCATGTATCTCACGAGACTATTTTGTCTCACGTACTACGTTTGTTTTGTGGCTATGTACTCAGGTACAGGTTTGAAGCGTTATAAGGTTGCACTAGGAGTGGCCTTGATATTTAGCTCGGGAGCTCGTAGGTAGATCCCGTTTGCCTATGGTTTTGATATACTTGGTGACACCGTATTTTTGTAAACTCTGATATAAGTTTTAAAGTTTTTGTTAAACTGTATTTTGGACAATATGTCAGATATTGGGAAAATGTATTTTAAATGATTTAAACGATGTTTTAAAAATACGGGTGTTACAACTTGAGCTTGTCTGCTTCAGTTGCAGAACTTGTTGCTTGACCAGGAACGGTTTTGTTTCCTTCAACGACAACTTCCCACATGGTATAATCAGTAATAAGCATGTATTGCTTAATACGATTTTTCCACATCCCAAAGTTATTGGGAGTGAGTATAGGGATTTTATTAGCTTGAGTACTTTCATTGTTATCAGTCATGATTAACAATCTGTGTGTTTTAGAGATTAAAACTTTTTGTTGTTCTTAAAAATCGTAGATCTAGAACCAATACGCTCTGATACCACTTGTCAGGATCGATTAACTATGAAGAGTTAATAAACACCTATAGATCTAATTGATTATAAAAGTTACAGCGGATTAACACTATATCAATATAATTAAGAACAATGAACTGTAAGAACAATATGCGAAAGTATTAAGAACACAGTTTCACAAAAAGCTTCAATGTATATTATTGATTAACAATACACACGTACGTTTACAATTCGTAAGGAACTATATATAATAGTCCTTGAAGCCTAACTATTTACCCTAGTTATTCTAGGACTTGATTTACATCGAAATATAAAAAGATATACATTGAATTATATTCTATAACTAACTCTGCGAAGATCTCGGACTTGATATGCTTTCAAAACGCGTACCAGTAGTAACTGCAATCACCAGTAATAAATATGCATCGTCAGTAGTAACTCTGGTGACCAGTAGTAAGTCCAAAACCAACGTCAGTAGTAACTACTAATGATCAGTAGTATCTTCAATATGTGCATGATCAGTAGTAACTTAGTTATAGACTTCACCAGTATCAACTCGTCAGTAGTAAATGGTTCTGCCCCATCAGTAACAACCATAATCATTACTAACTGCAGCATCAGTACTAAGTTGAACTGTGATTTGCTCCAACAATACGTCGTCGTTTGTTTATGCAAATAAGTAAATAATTAACCATCACTTTCATCGACCTAACGATGTTATTATAAGCCTATAAAATCTTACCACAATTAGTCTTTCTGGACATGTTGCACCCTTTTTCCTTAAATATAATTAAGAAGTTGATTAATTGTGGTACTTTCTAGTAAAGAATGTTATATATAATTCGGAAATTTAATAAATAAACGGGTGAATATATAAATTGAGATATACATAATTGTAATAACCACACAACTTTCTTTGACATCTCATTGATAACGTTGCATACTACTTAACATATTTAATCAAAGTTTAGAACTTTTTAAAATTGAGTTGACATTGTAAGTTTTAAAAATCCATGATTACACGTGTCCAAATAAATTTAGTTATTTGAACTTAGATGTTGTTTCTAATTCTATATTTGAAGGGGAATAAACATGGATTCTATTTGTTTAAAAAAACATGGATTTTACATGGGTTTTATATTTAATTTCATTATTTTAGTTTTGTTATTATATAAATGATGCTGCAATTTAATGAGCATACTTTTTTTTGTTGCTAAGATAGTTAAATCAAGATAATTCATTCTATGAATTTAAAAACAATAGTACCCAAAAAAGATAGTTAAGTTTGAAAATAACACAAAATATAATTCTTTGTTTTTAAAATGGGACCACTTTTAGTGAAATTTAGAAGAGGATGTGAGTTTGATAGGCCCTTAAATCTGTGGTGGTAAGGGATGGGTGTTGCTAATTGTTTGTATGATTGTCGGGTTGACTATTAATCACTAATCGATTTCATGGGCTATTGACATTCAAGTGCCCAAAGGCCAAAATTTTCTGTTGTTTTGTTTTCTTTCCCTTGAATTCAATATTGTATCACATCAATCAGTGTTGGGTCATTGATTGCTATAAAATATTGGTATTTTTTTTTTTTCTTTTGCCTCTATATAAAAGTTCTCGTAATATTCGATCACATTTCATTGTTTTAATTTATTGATTGCTATGAAATTTTGATTACATTTCATACTAGTTTTATACTACTATATCAAACCGGGTATCCTCAGTCTTGACGTTAGTTTGGTTTGATGCGTATACTTACACCACAATCACTTACACGTAGCAAAATAGTTGAGGACACTTGCGCAACATAGAAGCGAATATCCTATAAATATAAATATATTTTACAGTGATCAGATGTTGTTCAATTATACGTTTTGTTTCTAACAATAATTGTAGCGATGTGTGGTAGATTGTAGTGATGGTAGTGGTGAATGTTGGGTGGTGATGGTTGTGGATAGGTGGTAGTAATGAGTAGTGATGGCGGTAGTGGGTAGGTGGGTAGTGGTGGCGCTACTAGTGGTGGGTGGTTGTGATAATAATGATGGTGGTGGTGGCGATATTAGTGGTGGTGGTGATGGGTGGTAACGTACTTTTTAAAGTTTAATGTATTAATAATCTTTGGTTTGAAACTTGCATGGCTCATAAGGCTTTGCTGTTTAAGTTTCTAAGTTTTATCAAGAACAATATAACTATCTCGAGATTGATAATCGAATTAGTGATTTGTGCAATCAAATCACTAAAATGTACAAGTGATAGAACATCATATTAAAGGAACACGAGAGAAACACATTTACTTCCTCCGATTTAAAATATACTTAAAATAAGTGATATATCATTGTTTTCACGCTTTTTGAGATAAAAGATTATAATAATAGTTAAATTAGATTAATTGGATGGTTAGTGGGGAATGAGTTCCACAATCTTTGAATAAAAGAAGGTTAATAATGTTTAAAAGAAAAATTAAGGGTAAAGTGATCATTTCACTTTATTAAACTAGGTAGTTAGTGGGCGTGCGGCTCACTTTATTAAGGTAAATTTCAAAGTATATCACTTATTTTGATACACCCAAATATAGAAAGTGCATCACTTATTTTAAATCGGAGGAAGTATAAGATATACTATCATGATCAAATAGTTGCATATAAAGATCAAATATTTCGTTTTTCACCCAACTAATCCATATGTTGTATGTTAAAACATTCATATTAGCTACATAAACTTGAGACTAATCTTACTTTATTCTGTTTTTAATTATTATATTTGAAACTTATGAAATAAATATATAAAAAACAGGTACAAGTGAAAACTCATGTTCATACCATTTGAATAGAATGATCAAATAGTGTGGTTTAGAAGTCCGTTACCTCGAGTCCTTGCCCAAATGATTTATTAGCAAAACTGAAATAAAAACCTGATACCCTTGTGTTATTTAAAAAACAATTAAAATTAGCAGTAGAATAAATAAAAAATGAGTTAACTGAATATAAAAATACATGGACCAAACAAATAATTTTTTGAACATCATTTGATTTAATATCCAATATCTAGAATGACGGCCCAATACTCTACGGGCTTAATTAATGTCAACGGGCCAAAATTTGTTAGAAAAAAGATCCCAAATTCCCAATTAAATCTGCAGGAAGCAGACTGAGACGAAATGGGAAAAACCGTAAACAAGTTTAAAGGGAAGCAACTTACAACGAGTTTCCCACAAAATAAAACTCAAACAATGAAAGGCCCAAAAAATAAATTGAAAAAGGCCCAAATCATCCATAAAAACTGGAGCAGCGTTAAAATTCTCGAAACCAATATCAGTAACCGAATTGCAGATGCTAAAACTAAGAGGGTGTTTGATTAGTCGCAATTAATGAAATTTGGAGGAATTGAAATCTAACTCCACAAAGTGCAGTGTTTGTTTCAAAAGAAATGGAAAAATTAGATTCTTAAATGACATAAATATTGCACCAAATGAAGAAAAGTTAATTCCCCTCCAAATGTTGATGGAGTTAAATTCCAAGATTGGCTAGAAAGTTCTTTTTATCTTTTACCCCTTATTTCTTTTAACCCAACAAAACTCGATACGCTTTCATCATTTCAAAATTGGACGCTAGGGATGTGCAAATTGGATAGAAAACTAACCGGAACCGCAGAACCGGACCGGGTCGGACCATACTGAGCTATATCGGTTCGGTTCGCGTATCTAATTTTATGACAAATCAGTTCTCGGTTCCAAGCGGTTCCGTTCGGTCCAAAACCGAGAAAAACCGAAAAAAAATCAAATTAATTACCTCTGTTCTCGATTCAGTTCGGTTCCGAGGATCATCAGTTTCCACCACCCGCCGCCAGCACCACCTATCGTCGTTTCCACCCACCCGCCGCCAGCACCACCACCAACCGTCGCCACCACCTATCACCACCACGTACCGTCACCACCCTCAAAATTTTGAAATATTTTACGTTATTTGAAATCCATGAAAAAGAAGCTAATTAAATCTCGAAAATTAAACCAATTATTGATGTAATTTTAGCTTAAATTTTTTGGTAATTTTTGTTCTCAGAATTTATTATTCAGTTTGTAGTGCACTGCTATTAGGGTTTAAGGACACGTAATATATTCGCATTTGTTTGTTTTGTACATAATGAAAGATGTTTATAATCGTCATACTATAACTTTTGAAGAATGGTTTTAGGGCATGTTTGCGAAAACTTATTAACGGGGCTTACGAGCTTATTAGCTTATTAAAATCAAATACGTTTGAAAATTTGAGCTTAATAAGCTAATAATCTCATAAGCCCCTCAATAAGCTTTCCTACATGGCCTTAGAAAACTTGTCACATTACTTGTACATTTTTCTTTTTAAATTAAGATGACTCACAATAAGTATACCAATAATAGTTGGGCAAGTAACCTAGTGGTCAAAGATCCTGATACGGGATACTTGTATATGCTTCTTTATTACGAGTATTAGAATAACAGCAAACATGATATAATAAAATCTATTTAAATTAATAATAGTAGGATTTAAAGAATCATTAATTATTGATGATTGAAATTATTAATTTAAAGAGTTATAAGTAATCTTCTGTACATAACAAACAAAAATGCAAATTAGTCTATGTCACTTATAATTATGTTACTGTGAATCTTACGATCAACGTAAATTAGTATCTAATGTGTTGATATGCATTGAAAAATACACAACTATTGAATCATATTTCTATAAAGTGTGATATATTTTATTCAGTTTTCATCAATTATTAATTTATGATTTCTTGGGACAGTAAATAATAAAAGGGATACCCTAAAAAATTATTATCTTATTATCTTATTGATATTTTTTAATTTTTTATATTAGTCCAAGTTGGGAGTGAAATTTTTTATTATTTTAAAGAATTTATTAATTAATCAAATATTAATTAAATTTTTTTTACTGTATATTAATTTTAGAATAACCAGCTGGATATTTTACTAGTTAATTTTTAACAATAAATTAAGGAAGTTGTTATTAAGAAGGTAAAATAATAAAAGATAAACCTCCTGAATTTTAGAAATATTACTTTTTTAATTAATGTATAAGCTTTTTATACATGTTAGAGACTGTTATTAACAAAATCCATATATTAAATATATTAGCAGAAAAGGGGACACGAATTGACAGGCAAAGGCTTGATTATGATCCAAATGGTCGATCACAGATTCGCCCATTTTAATATTTGGATAATCACTGGATCAAATGCTCAATCCTATTCACTAGTACAATGCGCGCTACAACTAGCAGCCCCTTACTAGTAAGGGAAAAGGCTAGCGCACAAGGGCTGATGAAAAGCAACTTGTTAGGACTAGGTTTTGGGTGGTCGGCGTAACAATAATGACATTTGTCGATATGCCACTGCCTGTTTACTAAGATCATCATAGATTATTAATGCGTGCATTCCATTATCGCGGAAATATTCCCCCATGGCACAGCCAGAATATGGGGCCAGAAATTGCAGAGGAGCAGGATCCGAAGCGGTGGCTGCTACAAGAATGAAATATTCCATAGCATTCTATTCCACGTATCATTCATAGCGGCGTATCCAAAAGTCCAAAAGTTGCATATTCTTTTCCATGTAATACATAATAAAATTAAGTTAAAAAATACAGTTTTGTTAAATATAACAAGACAACAAACTATATTAAAAGTTAGATACAAACTAATAACTCAAATCACACACTCATACTTCAAAAGTTCAAATAACGCTGTGCTATGTAGGGGTATTCGTTTGGATGATTTGATTTTATCCGATCCAAATAGGTGAAACCAAATAAAATTCGGTTTTCAAAAGTTTAAACCGAACCGTCCAAACTAATTCAAAAACCAAACCGATCCGAACCAAATAACAATTTGGTTGGTTTGGTTTATTCATTTGGTTTTTCCTTAAAATTTTCAAAATCTTCCAAAAGTATATAATATAAATAATATTAAGTTCATATGTAAAATTCCAAAATGATAAACTACTTTGTACATAAAAACAGGTCTAATTCATAGCTTGTGACATTTACAATCATATATGCAAAAAAATTGACATCAACTTTATCAAAAACTTCAAAAAGATTGGTACATCACCAACTGAGATAATATAAAATGGAACAAGTGTTAGTATATAAATCAATTTACTATAAGTTATGTAAAGAAAGGGGAAACCATATTTGCTTACAATGGAAACCAACAAGTGTTAGTGTATAAATCAATTTACTATATGTTACTATTCGGTTTTTTTGGACAATCCGATTTTCATAACGGAAACCAAATCCAATCCGAAATACATACTATTAGTTTGGTTCAAGTTCAAACCGATCCAAAAAACTAAATAATCAATCAAAATAGTCCGATCCAAAATGTCCAATTGGACAATCCAGTTATATCCGAATAGTGAACACCCCAGTCCCTAAGTTTTAGAAATTACACCCGTGGTTACCGTGGTTTGAACTTCGTATTGATTTTGGTCCCTAAGACTAACTGCCGTTAGAATTTGCTATTAGACTTTTTTAATTGACAATTTCACCCTCACCATCTCTAACCCCTATGATTCATAACATTAGTTGCTCTTGAATATTTTGACCATTTCTCATAACATACTTGTTTAAGATACTGCATAAAGCCAAACAGATTGACTTGTCCAATAAAACACCTCTTTCTTTGTTTTATCATTACTCGAGCCCATCTACCGACATGGAATCTAAACACAATCAATTAACAATAATTTTCATTTTCATAAATTTATATGATACAAGTTCGAATTGGGAATGAAGAAGACCAAAAATTACATTTTGTATTTCAAATGTGAAATTCATAGATTTCAGGCAGTTGTCTCCCTTACCTTCGTCTTCTTCACCACTAACCACCGACACCATATCCAGTACATCTATCTTAAATTTCTCATTTAAAATCAGAATCTGAAAAGGAAAATTAAGCCTTTGCAGCGTCAATAACAGGATCGAAAGTACCCAACCAAACCCTAGCACCAATTTTCGGGGCTCAGATCTCTGCGACGTATTTTCTCCACGGCCTACGTCGTTCTCCTCTGTACCTCACCTCTTGGTTGCGCTTTGTTTTTTTCAAATCGACATCGAAATCCGATTTTCCAGGTTCACTTTCCATCGATTCCAGCACACCGTGAAATAAAATGAGAAATCAGATCTCTAAATTGATGCATGTGAACTCAAAACTAAGAAATTAGGGGTTTAAATTCTCCGAGAAGGTGCTGTTTGATGAGTTTGAGCTCAAACTTGAACAACATCGTCATTGCTAATGGAAGACTTTTTAGAATAGGGTTTCGATTGAGTGTGTATTTGTTTGCAGGGAAAGAGCAAGAGAAAAAAGATGGTGAGGGTGGGGTAAAATTGTCAATTAAAAAAGTTTAACAATAAATTCTAACTGCAGTTAGTATTAGAGACCAAAACTAATACGAAGTCCAAACCACGATGACCATAAGGAAATTTTTTAAGACTTAGGGACCTAATACAAAACTGCTGTCAAACCACATTACTATTCATGTAATTTACTCTTATTAATTGTATGTTGTTCTATCGGTTATTCTGTTTCTTTTTTCTTCTTTTTCTCTGATGTATCTCGTTTGCACATGTCTGGTTTGAAGGGCTGAGATTTAACACAAATTTCTTTGCTGTCATATATTATTATTTAAAATCCTAAAATCATGTCGACCAATGCTGGTCGTTTTCAATAGATATTTTTTCTTATATTTTAAATTGAATATTGAATAAACATCACAATAAAAAACTGGATAAATAAATTAAAAATTAAAATTAAAATCATTGCAGCTACTCCCATTCGGCACTTCCCTCTTCCATAAAACCTATATTCTCAAATCACATTTCATTCTCGAGATTCATCACAGCTCACAAGAGATCGGAAAAAAAAATGATGAAAGGAGCAAGGGATTACCTCAAAATGGCGACTGATCCAACTGCAACTGAAGCAGCAACCAAATTAATCAGCTCAGATTTCAACGAAATCGGAGAAGCAGCCAAAAAATTGGCTGACCACGTCATCAAGCTCGGAGTCAATGGCGGTCTTATGACTAGCATCCTTCAATGGTTCGCCTTCTGCGCCGCCGTGTAAGCAAAAAACGTTTCTCATCAATTCATCATCTTCCTCTTCGTGTTTACTAGATTTTGATTCGATTTCTGTTGTTAATTATGTAATTACAGTTACTTGTTGATACTGGATCGAACAAACTGGAGGTCGAACATGCTTACGTCACTCTTGGTTCCTTATGTGTTCTTAACTTTTCCTAATTGGCTCTTCGGAATTTTGAGGTGAATTTCATCAGATCCAATACTGTAACCATAATTATTTGTTCATCCTTCTGATTTTAATAGTAAATTTGTTTTAATTTGGATTCAGTGGAGACATCGGGAGATGGATCACTTTCGTTGGAATTATATTGTGTCTGTTCTTCCCTACTCACTTTGCAGGTCAAAATTAAACCCTAAATCTACTCCTAGCTAAATCCGTTTAATTCGGATTCAAACTGAGACTGATTACATTTGATTTTGTTTATTATGAGATCAGCGCATCTATTTGTGTAATTCTGAATAATGCGATTGTGTTAAAATTGCAGATTATTTGTTGTTACCTGGATCATTGCTTCTTCTGGTTGTGGTATCTCCAAGCTTTGTATCTGGATACATAAGATCAGGATGGATCGGTGTGTTTATCTGCTTAGGTATTGGATGCTATTTGCTTCAAGAACACATCCGAGCTTCTGGAGGCTTCAGGAATGCATTCACCAAAACCAATGGCATTTCAAACACAATCGGAATCGTTCTGTTGTTCGTGTTCCCTGTGTGGGCTTTGATCGGGTTAATATGAATATATGATCATCGAACACCAACACCAACACCAATTCTTGTGATTGTATGATGTTTCGTGATTTATGTATTCTATATCATTTGATTGATGTGTGCATTGTAACTCTAGGGTTAGGATTCGGTGAGAACTCAAATTTTCGTGAGGATTGAGAGGACAATTCTCAACCACTTTTTTTAAATTAAAAAAAAAAGATCGGATCATTGTCAAAATTGTGGATCTTTTTGAAGAAACATTTTTTGACAATGATTTTCTGAAAATGATCCATATTTTGTAAAATAATTGGTTGAAAATTGTCCTTACAATCCTCACCAAAATTTGAGTCATCACCCGATCCCAGTTCATAACTCTATTTGTATTTATGTAATTCAAGTGAGTTGAATAAAGTTTGTGTTGGAAATATCTATCAAATCAAATAAATTGGACAAACGTATGATGTAAGTAAAAGTTCTATTTGGGTTGTTCTCAAACGTAATTACATACGAGAATACACGGGTTAGAATTAATTAAAACATTAATTAATTAAGTCGGGCTAAATGACCTAGATTTAAATTAATATGTTTATTTAAAAGGTCAATCTAAACGGGCTATGATAATCAAAAGACTTCAGTTATCTTACGGGTAATTGAGTCGGACTTCTATTTATTAGAGTTTGACTCTAATTAGATTATGGTTTAACCCCAATATATAGAGAGGTTAAGGTATTGATTTAGACATTTGATCCTTGTCGTCGGAAAACAATCATAAACAACAGCATGCAAAGCTGTTGTTCCGCCCCACGTCATCCGGTATTTTGCTCGGTATTTTGCTCAGTATTCTCAAGGGTGTTTTGTACCGCCGAGTGGTACATCGTCTTGTCAATCTATATCTTTAGAAACAAACCATTAAAGGGATTCTAACTTGAATCCTAGTCATGATGAGATCTGGCTAGAACTCGATCACAATGACTTTCGCCAAGCGCCACCAATGTAGGTCCATTCAAATTTACTTCATTATTGATCTAATGACACCAGAATTTGTAGATATATCGGCTCTAATTGGTTTTGTCATTAAGACATGTTAAATGTTTTATTATTCTACTTAATATTTTATAAAGGTGGCGTCTACTTAATATAAAATTATTTGACACCTTCTCAAATTGTAATATCTGTATTATTAACTTAGATGTTGTTTGTTTTTTGATAAAAGATTACTGGGGTCTTTTGTCTTGGCGGTGCAGACCACGCACAGAAAAAGCCTCCCGTAGATGTTTGTTTTTTGGAAGCTCGCAAATCTTTTTATGTCTGCAGAAGGTCTTCTCTAAGAAGCTTTGGACATTAGTTTCTTGGGTCTTCCAAAGCCAAAAAAATACATCTCCTCCAAACAACATACTATATTTTTGTATGAATTATTTTAATGTTGTTAGACGTAGGATATATTAAATTTCAATTTATTTAAGCAAGTCTACAGATGTTAAAAAACAAACAACAACTTTCTTGCAGACTGTTGGTCCACCCAGAAGTTGCAGCAATTGGCATATGTGGTTTGCAGACAACAGATCTTTTTGCTTAAAAAAAAACAAGCAGCACCATAATGCCCAAAGCCATGAGAGGAGTTTGACCACTTTCTCTAACCATTGGTTATAAAACCGATATTGTTGATTATGAAACCGATTTTGTTTTGTTTATCTACCAATGTGGGATAAGTTTCCACCCATTTAATTTGTTTGATTTATTTTGTTCTAAACTCTCCACTTTGAGAATCAACATCTCATTAATCATAACTCCATTTAGTACATAATTTTTCTCATTGTCTAGCCCTCATCAAGAAGAATACAAAGCTACAAACTACTAATTATATATAATAAATGTACATACAATTACATGGGTACAAAGTTGGTGAAAATCATTTTCAACACAAGAAATTTCAACATTATTTCTCCTAATTTTACTCTTCCCATGTTGTAAAACACGTACGCATATTATATAAATAAAGCTATATAATTTAATGATAAATTATATATATAATATGAGATTTTTTTTTATGCAAAATGTACCAAGATTGTTGACGTATGTATGCTAACACTTCCTTCCTGATGACCCGAGTTCGATCCCATATTAGAAAAAAGTGTATGTTTTTATACTCGTTGCAACATATGGTAACAAACACTTGTTAAATACTTAAATATAACAACCAAACAATGGAGCATCATGAAGAGGAAAATTACAAAAAATAAAGAAAACGAACATTTCATGAATTTGGAAGTTTATAGGTAAAATGTTGCTGTAATTGATAAAAATTGAAAGTTGATTTATATACTTTATAGTTTTAGTATATTCATTAAAATGCAAAATCTACAACTATTTCATATAACATATACATTTTGCATGTATCAAAGAGACTTGACTCTAGAAATTTTTAGTTGTAAAATAGCACATAAAAAAGTAGACAAAAGGTCCTTTGATAATCGCTATATCATAGTTCATTGTTAATTTCTGCATTTTGTCCAAAAATAAAAGTATTGATTTCTATCATTTGGTCATACTCATAATCCAACTCATTTAATTGTAAAATAACAAACAAAAAAGTAGACGAAACTCAAAAGGTCCTTTGATAATCGCTATATTATACTCCCTCCGTCCCACAAAAAAGTTCCCATTTCCCTTTGGCACAAGATTTTAGGTGATAGTTAGTGGTGGGGTCATTGGTATTATTTTGATTATAATATAAGGTTGGTTTGGAGAGAGAAAGATAATTAGTGGATATCATTGATGGGGTTTTTAATAATAATAATATTTTATTGTGTGGAGCCCACCACATGTGAGAAATGGGAACTTTTTTGTGGGACAAAAGCTTTAGGAGAAATGGGAACTTTTTTGTAGGACGGAGGGAGTAGTTCATTGCTATTTTCTGCATTTTGCCCAAGGGTAATGATATTGAGTTCTATTATTTGGTCATACTCATAGTCCTACTCATTAGATTAAGAAATGTGTTAAAATCTATGGATAATATTAAGGGACAATTTAATGGATTACACATGTCATTTATCAAGTAGGTAGAATTATTAGTAGGATCAAATGATATGACTCTCCTTACGCAATTATATAATATAAAGCTGTTTTGATTCAAATAAGTTTGTCAGGATATATTCATTACGTCATTTAACTCTGTTATATATTGTACTAGTTTAGTTTCAGTCGTTCACTTTAATTTGTATGGTTGAACCATCATTTATTTGTTACAAATTTACTCTTACACAACAAACAAGATACAAAATAAAGTTTTGTAAAATAAGGATATACATGTCGAAACCAAAATGTTTAATGCGTATACGTCACTTATAATAGTGATCATAACATGTTATTTCAACTGTCGGCTTATATAAATGAGTGAATAGACGCATCTTCATTTGTCAAATATAGTAAAAAGATGGGTATAATTGGGCTAATATATGCATTTCGGGCCAGCTGATGGCTTTCCGAGAAAAACTAAACAAGGCCCTTTAACCCTAGATTTTTCTTTTTAAGTATTTCGATTCATTGATTTGTCTAATTTCCAAGCATTTTCAATATTACTAGCTGGTACCCGCGCAATGCGGCGACAGGTACCTTGTGGCGGTAGTGATGGTGGTGGCATTAGTGATGGTGGTAGTGTGTAGTGATGGTGAGTGGCAATAGTGATGTAGGGTAAAAAGGACGATAGTATAGATTGACCCATTGATTCTATGAATACCGGGAAAAATCCAACCAAACTCACGTTGATTCGAGAATACCGTGGGATTTGGCCTTCAAAACTTGTCCAAACGAAGAACACAATTTTGGAGAGAAAAACAATTTTCTCAAAAGCTTCAACTTTTTTTATATAAAATTCAACCTCTTATTATTACAATAAAAATGACTTAAATAACTCTAAACAAACATCCTAACAATTACTTCAAAATGATTATAGAAAATGAAAAGACTAATGACTTTAAGCCTTCTTAAAACATGAATTAAAATGTCACTAATGAACTTATTTGTAACTTGTTTTCTTAGTTATTATGAGTTAATCATTACTTAATTCCATGCAATAATCCATGGCCACATTGCATCATTCCCTCTCTCTTTGAAAGGAATTGACCTCAATTCAACTTGTTCATAATCAATTAGAAATGATGAATTTATCTTTATATTTACATGTGCAACCATCTTCTCGTTTGGTGTAAACAAATTCCTAGCAATCTTGAAATCTTTAACTTGGGTGTATGTCAAGTAAAAAGATCACATATGCCTCCTTAGGATCAAATTCAAGCATGCCAAAGGCTAAAAAATTGCAACACTTGTAATTCATGGTTCTCAAAATTGTGAGCTTTTGAAACGATTTTCGATTCTCAACAAAAACCACTTCTTTGATAATTTTGTTCATATCAACAAAATTGAATTCACCCACAATTGCTTCAACAATTTCGTCTCCGACCACAAAATTAATATCTTCTTCAATTTCTTCAATAAATTCGTCTTCCCAATCGGTGTCGTAGATGGGATCAGAATCATAAATTGAATTCGTCTCATCATCTACTTCTTTCGGATCATAGAATAAAATCTTATCAATGTCGTCTTCCGAATCATAGAAAATCCACATTTGTAGATGCAGGTGTTCTCATCTACTTCCTCGTCTTCTTCAAGTAGTAGTTTACGCAACATTTTTTTTTTGTAGAAGTTTGAATAACAATTCTTGTAAGAAAACTTGCACCAAACTCAGCAGGAATTTGGGCTCTGATACCAACTGATGTAGGGTAAAAAGGACGATAGTATAGATTGACCCGTTGATTCTATGAATACCGGGAAAAATCCAACCAAACTCTCGTTGATTCGAGAATACCGTGGGATTTGGCCTTCAAAACTTGTTCAAACGAAGAACACAATTTTGGAGAGAAAAATAATTTTCTTAAAAGCTTCAACTTTTTTTATATATAAAATTCAACCTCTTACTATTACAATAAAAATGACTTAAATAAGTTTAAACAAACATCCTAACAATTACTTCAAAATGTTTATAGAAAATGAAAAGACTAATGACTTTAAGCCTTCTTAAAACATGAATTAAAATGTCAGTAATGAACTTATTTGTAACTTGTTTTCTTAGTTACTATGAGTTAATCATTACTTAATTCCATGCAATAATTCATGCCACATTGCATCAAATAGTAATGATGGTGATAGGTGGTGGGTCGTAGTGATGGTGGTTGGCGGCAGTGGGGATGGTGATAGGTGGTACTGCGTAGTGATGGTTAATGGCAGGCTATAGTGGTTGTGGTCCTGGTGGTGGTGGTTGGTGGTGAGTAGTGATGGTAATGATAGTTGCTGTCAGTTACTCAAATAATTAACATCAATTATAGTTATCATTTGCTAATAACATGGAGGTCTTAGGTTCTAGTTAGGGATCGACCAATTTTTAATAAACATAAACTTGACGCAAACAACCAATTTCTGAAAATTATGATTGTTAATTTGGGAAGATATCAAACGCATTACATAAATTATATTATTATAAAGATATCGATATTATTAATCCAAATATTGGTGAGTGCTCGTAAAAATTTCCCCAATGGTATAATTATAGAAAGTCTATTCGCGCAGAAACCTTCATTTAACTATATATTGTGGCGGGTACCCTTTGTAATGCAAATCTTTTAACAATAAGCAAATGCATTGACGAAATTGACCGGATTAACAAAACTGATACAATATAGCCGTTTGATCCAACTAACCCGTTTGACCAGATAGGCCCAATTGACCCTAACTTGACCAGATTGATTTATCCTACCCAAGTTGATGTTTTTATTAATTCTTTCAACAAACGTGTGGAGAGAAGTTTCAGAAACTATTAAAATTGTATACATTCATGCATGGACCCACAAAATAAATGGAGGCTAAATTTAAAAACATTCCATTGCATTCCCACATTGTGTAGCCCGGGCTGCAACAGGCATCTACACTATATTTGGTTCTCGTGCACACAACACAGTCATGGGAAAAACCTACATAAGATTATTAAACATCAGCTGACCAATTTGACCTTTTCGAAATCTTACTATTTCCATATTAAAGTTATAGTACAAAATTTTGTTCTTATGTCCCGTATGAGGGTATCAATAACAGATCCTGGATCTTGAATAGATGGTAAAACATGTGAATACGGTTGGGATTTCAAGGATGGTGGATATGACTTGAATTCAGGATCATAACCAAACTACGCAACAAAATTGAGAATTTTAACGAAACATTAGTACCTCGTAACATCATAGGGAGTACAAAAAAGAAAAATACAACTAATAAAAATAGAATGTTTTGTTATTGTGGAAAAAGCCATATCAAGATGTCTAAAATAGTCTGTTTGACTTGAAAAGTCAAACTGTGTTTATTGTTAAAATATAAAACTAAAAAGTCAAATAAACTAATTTTGCTTTGGAAATAAAACTTTGATACATACTTGTTTAATATCTGTATAAACTTAAACTACTTTTATGTTTTTGTCATAACCATTTCTAATTATAAAAAAAACTAAGTGATTGATTTGCATACTGTGGTGTTTTCCAGAAACGTAAATCACAAATTTATAAGAAACATGAAATTTAACTGTTATTAATCTCACGTCATGTAATTTACATGAAATTTGCTGGTTGGATGATAAGATGTCAGATTGTATATCAATAATGTAATCCCATTTTCATGTTAAAAAATTTAACTTTTTTTTATATTCTTAAAGGCAATCTGGTGGAATACAACTTATATAAAAGATACAAATACACCTAGAAGTTCAAAAAATATTTAGAAGACAAAAAAAACATCTAGTTAATTACCTCGAGTGTTTTTGAGGATTCAACCATAGCGGCATCATTTTCGTTGGTAATGGGTGTAGAGTTCTATCAAAGCAAATACAAATGCATTAGAAAAAAATTGTGATCTGAAGTCTCTTCTCTACATAAAGTGTTTCACTTTGACATGTCAATATTACGGGTTAAGGACATCTGATATATTTTGTTCGTTTGATGTATAAAAAACTCTGTTCATATGTTTTGAACATTTATAGATTGACAAACTAATTGTTTTTTTAAAAAAACAACATTTCTTACTGTGACAGTTGCATTTGTGAGTCCAGAGCCATCCATGTGTATAATACCATGTTCTGAAGTGTGCTCCATTGCCTATATAACCATTACAAAATAAAAAATTCACAACTGAAATTGAGTTTATAACTACATGAAAGTGGCTATGAAATTGAGTGGAAATTAACAAAAATGAAATTGCATAAATGAAATTGCAGAAGTTGCGAATCTTACAATGTATGAATTTGGGAATGAAATTGATACCTCAAATAATTAGGTCGAAGTTGTGAATGAAATTGCAGAAACATTGTTGTATTTATAGTGGTATGAAATCGTTGAAGTCTTGAAACGATGTTGCCAATGAAATCGCTTGACACTCCCATCATCATGGTTCAAGAATCGAACATGCAGAAATGAAGAGACGATAGTGCTCGGAGAACGAACAGGCGGAGTATCAGGCACGCTTAGTCGAAATGAAGAGGCGGAGTATCAGACACGCTCTTTTGGATTGGGTTGAAATCGCGGATGGAAACAAATGTGATGGGCCGAAGGCCTGTGACCAGATGGGTTGTACTATAGTGGGCTTAACCCGCGTTTTATTGAATTTAACTTTTGATGTTTCGAATTGTTAACAGTCATAGGCTTGCCCGGGTGGTCTTATTGACACTAAGTAACCAGCAGGTGGTGGGTTCGATTCCTGGCTGGTGATTATATTTTTCAAAAGGCATCTAATTCCATAATTAGCAAGTGTGTTGGCTGAATTTTCAGCCTTGCTATTTAACGAAGGGGTAAACTCTTTATAATATAGTAGAGATATAAATCTATTTGGTATTTTTCATTTAATAAAGAACTACAAAGTTTAGATTATACATTTGCTTATTATAAAAGATTTATCTTATTCTCTTAACTGAAATTACATATTTTCCATTTTAACAACTCACACATTTCATAAACAATTATGGCAAACTAATACATTTTAGACTTTTACAAATTAAATATTACACACAAAATTAAAAGCAAATCAATTCGTATAATAAATCTGATAAATTTAAATATTTTGTAGCCACAATTGAGTATATGATATGAAGTAAAATACTCAAAAAATGTACAACTTAGTGCTATAATAAAATGTACAACTCAGATAACACATTTGTTTATTTTGAAAAAAAAATGTTGCTTTTACTATAAAATCAATACCTTGCATAATTAAATAACTAATGCTAACTAACGAGTATAAAATGCCGCGCGTTGTCGCGGTATCTAATTATACATATTTTTTAAATGAAATGATATTCTTATCTAAATTAGTTTTGATTTTCCGAAATGTAACCGTAATAACAATAAATTAGTAATACCATTAGCTAAAAGAAACCTTTTATTAGCAATTAATCTTTGTAAGAAAACAGATAACATAATAATAAGAAAGTGTCATACATGAATATATCTTATACTCCCTCCGTCCCACAAAAACTTCCCATTTCATCCTATATTTTTGTCCCACAAAAAACTTCCCATTTGCTACATTTGATGGGCTCCATATAATAAAATACTATTATTACCAAGGACCCGCCACTTTTTATCCACTAACAATCTTTCTCTCTCCAAACTAATCATATATTTTAATCAAATTTATTAACAATGACCCTACCACTAACTACACCTTAAAACTTGTGCAAAAGTGAAATGGGAAGTTTTTTGTGGGACGGAGGGAGTATATATTAAGAGGTTTAGTACGCTTATATAATATTAATGTACATGAACCATTAGGTAATTTTTAGAAATTGACTAAAATATACTACTACTAGGTAGTTAGGTGGGCCGTGATAATCACGGCCCATGAAAATCGATCCAAAAGATAATTTTGATAATAACACAGGAAGCGGTACAAGTGGAGTTGCTTTTGAAAGCGGCCCACATCAAACAATTATTAGTAAACGGGTCGAAAACTATCACTTCTATCTAAATGGAAAAGAACTTCAAATACACTATGATTAATATATAACATAACAATATGATTTCTTATTTGATCACTTTCGACTTAATTTATAAACAAATTATAAGAACAACCTCCTTTCTCTTGAGTGATTTTGACCTTTCTCCAATGTGTTGCATCAATCAGATGAATAACAGGAAGACATGAATCCATAAATGTCCTCCATGCATCACCACTTTTTTTAACTGCTTCTTTTTCAAGAACATCTATTGCTAATTCACCTTTTAAATTCTTATTAGATGGTTTTCTAATCCAACCTGAGTAATGTTTGCTTCTTTGACCCGTGGGTCACCTAGTAAAACAAAAAAAAGATTCATAAAGCCACAATCTTTAAATAAAGATAATTTGAATCAATATATTAACCTTTAATAATTGCATTTAAAAGAACAGGGCAAACTGTATCAATGAAACTTGAACATTTAAAACCTGAAGAACAAAAGGTATTAGTTTGTGTAGGTAGGTAGTTAGTCTATCAAATATGGCTACAGAAACTATTATTGAAAAAAATAGTCTTGATTTTTTTAACAAAATAGTTTTAGGAGGTTTTATGCACTAAAAGTTCACTTCGAACGACTTTTGTCATGTTTTGACCCGAAACACTTTCTATCCAAAAACAAAATTAGTGTCAAATATGATTACGAAAACAATATTTTCTCAATAATAATCTATTTTTTTAAATCAAATATTTAGAAGGTTTTATGCACTAAAATACATTTTGGGCAATTTTCTTCTTGTATGGCCCATTTCTTTTTAACTCGATTCAATTTGCCGCGTTTGAGAAACCTGAATCAACCGGTTTGCATATAAATTGGGTTATAAATGTCACCTCTAGTCATATGAGATGTTTGCATATTCAACTCCCCCGTATCCTCCTTTTGAGCAGTTAAGTAAACAAGAAGAATGAGTTTTCTATGAAATAGTTGAAAACTACTCCTGCAAGTAACTTTTCACGAGTTATAAATTTAAAAAGTGAGTTTTCTTTTTTCATCTTAAAATTCTAACTCGAACTCTTTTGATGGTTTTCAATTTTTCATGAACTTTTTGTAAGAAAAGTACCACATTTTTGTTCAACTAAACGTATCCTAATCATTACCAAGACATGATTATTATATGGCAATGCTTTTGCAGATTCTTACTTAATTCTTACTTAATTCATGACCTGTCAAATGTTTTTTTTTCTGTAAAATATAATTATGTTAGGAAAACATAATGTGTAAGAATTGGAAAGTCACGTGAGAAGTAGAATAAGATAAAAAATCAATTCAGTTAAAAGTAATATAGCAAACTTAGTTACTTAGGACTATACAAGGTGCAAATCTTGGAGCATCTTTTTTCAATAAATATATAAAACAACATCAAATTAAAATCCGCTTGTCATTGGTGTCATGAAACTTACTGACATTAACAGAAACCCCACTGACCATAGACTAATGGTGGCCATTTCGGCCCGTTTACTTATAAACGGGTCGAGTTGGCTTTTGTTTTAATATCAAACGGGTCGAATTAGTCAATGAAAGAAGTTTAGTTAATAGGGGAACGAGTCAAAAGGTCAGGCTGACCCGGGCCCGTTTTAACATGAATTAAAAATATCTAGTTTTGACCCGATACCCAACCCGCCTATTTTTCCACTTTTAATCACAGCCAATATAATATATTTGTACTCACCTCTCCCATTAGGTGTTCTACACATTTCTTCTCTGCAAGCATCGACTATTATAATGTGAAGGATGATATTCTGCTGAAGTTATAACCTCTGGAACAACAAGTTTATATAACATATTGTAAACATATAAATAAAATTGAAGGATTACATGAAAATTATTAGAAATCACATATACCAGTTAAATACTCCATGCTTGTATAAATGTTCAAGTCAACGATATTAAAGCTCTGACTGCTAATTTCCAACTTCCAAAGGTTTATACGTACATCATCAGCTGATATAAATGTTGCACCGTCAGTAAAATATAAAAACTTTTATCAGTAAATTTAAAAGAGAAACTAATTTAGACCATTAATTTATTAATCAATATTTAATGAAATGTAAGCACACCTGTTATTTTAAATTGAATTAATATGATAATCATGGGCATGAACATAGTTTTTCGACTTGTTAAAATGATGGTTTCATGACTTATTACCTGAACTTGAAAGTTGGAAGTTGAGATGAAAAAAATACAAATAAATAATTATTTCATATAAATATAACAAATAATTTAGGCTGCATACAACTACCATAAGTAGACATAGAGATGTAATTGTGTTTGAATAGCATGCTTTAGATGTCATAGGCACATTTGAACTATTGATAAAACCATTAATTGTTGATTTTGAAGGCTCTACATTAAAGTTGCATATTTTCTTCATCTTCTTTTCTTGGACCTAGTCAAAGGTCAGATAAAATTAGTAACGGGTCAAAATGACTCATTTTAGGGTGAGTCAAAATGGTCCGAGTTTGGTTGTGTTGACTTGGAACACTCTTTGTCCAAAATTATATTTATCAATAACTTGTGTTTTACATTAGATTACACAAAGTATATTATTACAGTACTAATATAACTTTTTTGCATAAACCGAGTTAGTAGGTTGTATGGATTATATACACTTTCGACGACTTCCAAACCATTTGAACCGACTCGTTATAGATAGAACATAATGCAAATTTACCCGCACCATCTGCAAATAAACGGGTCAAAACTCCTACCTCAGTTCTATCGTTAGTGGATAGCAAATAATAGCATTGTTAGTTGTTTGACACCATCTGATCTTATTGATTTTATCCTCAATTTCTAAGCTCTTTGGATAGTCAAATTTAACTCACAAGCATAAATACACATAATTAATGAATTAAGTAACACAAATAAATATAACAAGAACCATAACGATTCTCAAATAATTACGGAGACAATGAAAACCTCGGGCTCATGACTCTGAAATTCAATTCTATAACTAAATTCAGGGTGATGGATGCAGATTCAATCCATTCCTTCTAGAACCCTTCGATGAACACCATCCTATTTTGTCATGATTATGTTATAATATTAATACACGTGTCAGTAAATAATCTAAGAATTTAAATCACAATAGGTCAGCATGAATAAAATGTGAGGAAATTCAAAGAAGATAAATGGAGAACCAAGAAGCATGCATCTATTTTGTATGTTCTTTAAAACAAAACCACACGACCACCACGATCTCCGGTTAAATTAATAACCAAAATCAGAGAAAATTGATTCCAGTAAGGAAAAGTAAAATAAAAGGTTAACTGAAACATCTTTAACTATTTGCTATTTTGTGTTTTATCAGAGAGCGATAGGAGTTTAGGGATTAAAGATGTAAACGGATTTTCAAAATTTCACAATAACACAGCCTGACAAAAGACCTAATTTTAGAACGGAAAGAAGAACACATACCTGATGAATCTTTCCAGGACAGGAAGAAAACAACCAATTGAGTAGAAAGTTGTATTGGAGGTTAAGAAAGGGCGGCAGACAGCGTTCTATTGGAGGAGATAGGCGGCAGAAGCTGTGCGGTGGAAATTTCCGATTGGAGGGCACAAGCAGGACATCGACGTGGGTAAGATTTCGGTCTATTTGCATATAGATATATGATATGAAATTTGCGTATAGTTTTATCACCAAAGCTTTTACGTCAAGATATAGTTACATTATAGAAAAGAAATATTTCCTCCGATTCAAAATAAGTGACACGCTTGGGATATCATGATTTTTTAGGCAAACGATTATAATAATGATTAAATTAGATTAATTGAATGGTTAGTGAAAAATGAGTCTCATATTTTTTGAATAAAGTGGGGTTAATGATGTTTAGAAGGAAAAAGTAAGAGTAAATGAGTTATTTCACTTTATAAAAGTAGATAGTTAGTGGGTGTGTGTCCCACTTTTTTTTTTTTGTTGCCAAATAGGATAATTTTTTAAAATATATCACTTATTTTGAATCAACCCAAAAAAGAAAGTGTGTCACTTATTTAATCGGAGGAAGTATATCATTTCATATGATTAAATGTTAATTTATATTAATAGCTACAATTTTTTCGGAATGATAAAACATAGGGGTGAAAATTGAAAGTTGTATATATACTTACCAAAAACACCCCTATTATAAGGGATATTTACGTAAAAGAAGGAAGAAATATATTAAGAAACATAATTTAAATTTGATTTTCCTTCTTTCATCTCTCTCGATCACGTGCCCATGAAAAATCAAAAATTTAAACACAATTTTGCTCCCTCCGTTATTTCAAGGCCGTTCCGTTAGAGCTGTAATGAATAGTATCCATTGAATGGGATACTATTCAATTAATCTAATTTAATCATTATTATAATCGTTTGCCTAAAAAATCGTTGGTCCGAAATACCAGCTGATTGATATTAGTTTGACAACTTGGCATTTCCGAACTCCCTCATTGGTCCGAAATACCAGCTGATTGGCCAGCGCTATTCCACAACAAATTCGTGTGCTCTGCTAACCAATGCTCTGCCAGCGCTATTCCGCCGGAAATGACAAAACTTCTTCTTCCTCCGTTTCAAGGAAACACCACATATCTCACCACAAAACCACCGACTCATCATCTTCCTTCAAGGCCAGATTTGAAGCCTATAATCGCCTTCAGGCTGCCGCAGTTGCATTTGGCGAAAAAATTCCGATTCCTGAAATCGTAGCCATTGGAGGTCAATCTGATGGCAAGAGCTCACTTCTGGAAGCACTTCTAGGGTTCCGATTTAACGTTCGCGAGGTTGAGATGGGGACACGTAGGCCTCTTATACTTCAAATGGTTCATGATCCTACTGCTCTTGATCCTAGGTGTCGGTTTCAGGTTAGATCCGGTTTATTTAACTATTGTATAGCATTTGTGGTTTAATTTTGGAGCGAATTTGTAATTAGGGTTTGACATTGAAGCATATACCTAACATTAGAATACGTATCGGTGATAAATATATAAGTGGTGATAGAGTGTGGACTGGTTGTTCTACAAGTAGTTAGTTATTATTAATGTGTGCAGAAGCTTCTTCTGAATTATTTGTAAATTTTGAGTAGTTTAAATGATAGATACTCATTGTTGAAGAATGCTTTTATTGTCAGGTTTATGTTGAATTTTTGTATGTGAAAGAGCAGAATTCAAGCTTTAGATTTGGGATAAAACCTTATTCAATTGAAAGTTTATTGTCAGGTTTATGGTGAATAATAATGACGTTCAGAATTTAAAGAACAGACATCAAGCTTCATAATTAGGATAAAAGCTTATTTTATTAAAAGATTGAACTTTAAAATTACATTAATAGTGCGTGCGTTATGTATATAGTTGTGTATTGCAGCATATGTCTGATGAATCTGATTTTACTGCAGGAGCAGAATCTGAGGAATATGGCAGTCCTATCACATTAGCTTCAACAATTGCAGATACCATAAAATCAAGAACTGATTCAATTACAAAGAAGACTAAAACTGCTGTCTCTTCTAAATCAATTGTGATGAGAGCTGAATATGATCATTTTCCTAATCTCACCATTATCGACACTCCCGGATTTGTTCTCAAGGTAACATATACAAAAATGTGTTTTTTATATAAATTAAGATTTAAGTGCTTGTGTATGACAGTTATAATTTAAAACTGTAAATTTGCAGGCAAAAAAGGGTGAACCAGAGAGCACACCAGATGAAATTCTATCAATGGTTAAGTCATTAGCTAGCCCACCACACAGAATCCTTGTATTCCTTCAACAAAGTAGTGTAGAATGGTGTTCATCTTTATGGCTTGATGCTATTCGTGAAATCGATCCAACTTTTCGAAGAACAATAATCGTTGTTTCAAAATTTGATAACCGCATTAAGGTAAAAAAAAGTCAAACATTCTCGAGATATGAAGTCAAAGTCAAACCACTCATTGAATATTGTGTTTTTTTTCTTCAGGAATTTACTGACCGTTGGGAAGTTGACAGTTATTTAAGTGCAAGTGGCTACCTTGGTGAAAACACACACCCCTTTTTTGTAGCACTCCCAAAATACAAAACAATAGTTTCAAACGATGAATTTCGAAGACAAATAACGCAAGTGGATACCGATATTTTACATCATTTACAAAACTCGATCAAAGGTGGATTTGATGAAGAAAAATATAAATCTCAACTTGATTTTAGTTGTTTAAGAGATTATCTTGACTCTGAGCTACAAAAGAGATATAAAGAAGCTGCACCAGCCACTTTAGCTTTACTTGAACAACGTTGTAGTGATGTAACTGCTGAATTGAATTCTATGGATTCCAAAATTCAAGCTAATTCTGATGTTGCTCATCTTAGAAGATCATCAATGTTGTTTACTTCTGCTATCTACAATCATTTGGTATAAATTTTACATATTTATTCAACTAATCGCATTTCAATCGGCTAATTACGTTTTTACCCTTTTTTGTATCGTTTAGGGATCACTAATATAAGGATCAGCAGACCCTGAACCAGAAAAATGGGGGAAAAACAACAGAAGAAGAAAAAACAGAAAGTGGTTTTGAAAATTGGCCTGGTGTTACAACCGATATAAAACCGCCAAACGGTACTCTTCGTCTTTATGGTGGTGTTGCTTTTGAAAGAGTTATGCATGAATTTAGGTGTGCTACTTATTCGATTGAATGCCCTCTAGTTTCGCGAGAAAAGGTAAAATATTATTTAATTATAAATTAAAAATTTTAAAAAAACGGGTGCTTTGCTGGAACAATTCTTTATGCATTTCGATTTGGCTTAAACCGTATCATCCTTACTGGTCATCAACATTTATTCAAATGTCCATTGAATAATTATTTGTTTAAATTACCTAAAAAACATCGACACTGGCTTAGTATAAAACTATGATGAAATGATAGAGCAATTGAATTGTCTACTGAGAAAATTACAATTTGAATCCAAAATTGAACATCAGTTAACTGTTTGTTTAGTTTGATAGTGATTTGGCATCCTCAGCTCACTTAATTGTAAAATAACCAAAAATATATGAAATTTATTTTTTATCTTTGAATTGATTAACCTAAAAACTTAAGTTTTAGTTTGTTTTGATTTGAAAAACCTTATTTCTGTCCTGCCAAATTAAATTTACTTGTGTATCTATATTTTACAGATGATATTATACATGCTGAAGCTAATAGTATGTTTAGTCAATTACTAAATACAGTTGTGTATTTATGCAAGCAGTTTTTATAATTGTTGTTTTGCTGCGGTATCTTAAATTTGTTAAGATGGTGAGAGTGGGTGTTTTGAATGACGCTCTTAAGAGCATGTACAATGCTGAGAAGAGTGGGAAAAGACAGGTCATGATCAGGTCGTCTTCTAAAGTAATAATCAAGTTTCTCATGGTTATGCAAAACCATGCTATGCTATCTTCTTTTTCGTTCTATTTTGACAAAAAAAAAAGTAAATAATTTGCTTCTTGATGCATGATGTGTTATACATTACTGCAGGTTATATTGGTGAATTTGAGTATGTTGATGACCACAGATCTGGTAAAATTGTGGTTGAATTGAATGGGCGTTTGAACCCGTTCATCCTTAAACAATTAACCAAATTGTAATTGTTGTTTTTTTGTAAGTTTAGGTTTAACCAATTTTTATGTTGTGTATCAGCTACTATAAATGATGCTTTTGTGTGGGCAAATGGAACTTCATTCCTGATGACTATATCAGACGTATATCTTATTCAGTACGACTTTTTTTTAACAAATAAATTGTTGATTTGTGCATAATATTTGTTTGTAAACATTTATCTTTTTTACATATTGCGGAAAGGTATGAGAACTTTCTTATTTACAAATAAAATGTTGATCAGTGCATAATATATGTGCATAGTAGTTCGAAAGGTACATTAACTTTATTTGTATGCATATTGTAGAAATCTCAATTGCAGCCAACTTACATCAGAAAGAGATTGGGATGCACATCAAAATTCTTAGTGAAGCTTTTCAATTAAGGACTTTAAACAACAATTCAATCTCAGTGCATATGCCTACAATCTGCACTCTTCTCCAGCTTAACAAATCTGCAGATTTCGACATAAGAATATATGTTTTTTAATCTTTAGTTTCTTTTAAAAAATTTATATTGATAGGATTTGAAAAGTTTTGAAGTTTTTTAACTCATAGTTAAGACTTGTGATGAGCGTTATTGTTAAGATTTTTAGGTGTTAATTACTTGGATATTATGTGATTCGAAACCCCTAATTTAAGTTGAGGTTGAAATATGTAAGCCAACTTCAGAGCTTAATTTGTTCGTTGTTAATTTTGCTCCATTAGCAATGGAATTTAAAGCCAAAAACATGAATTTTAAAATGTGATACTGATGAATTTATGGAAGATTATATATACTACCTCCGTATCAAAATAAGTGATACACTTTCCTAAAAGGGGTGGAACAAAATAAGTGATACACTTCAAAATCTTTCCTTATTTGGCAAAAAAGTGGGACCCCTTCTCCACTAACTATCTACTTTAATAAAGTAAAATTACTCTTTTACCCTTACTTTTATTTTTAAACATCATTAATTTCACTACATCCAAAAGAAGTGGGTCCCATTATCCACTAACTATCCACTTTATACTATTTTAAATCACTTTTCAATCTTTTGCCTCAAAAACCGCAATTTCTCATATGTATCACTTATTTTGATACGGAGGTAGTATAATTATTGTTTGCTTCATTTTAAGGAGCTTTGATCAAATTTGTGCAATCTTTCCCTTTCTTTATGCATATTTCTACTTTTAACATCAAAAAATAAAGAAAATGGTAATGACAGTCCTTAAGGCTATCAATAAGAAACCAAAATTAATGTAAAAACCGCTCCCTCAGTTTTAAAATCACTACTCCAAAATGTATAAACATTTTATTCATGTTTGTGACAACCTTTAGGGCTGTAATTAACAAACCCAAATAATAACATCGGTTGCATATTTTTACTTGAGACATGAAATTCGTGCAATATTGTCATTTCTTGATGCATATTGTTTCTCATCATTCCAGTTATGGAAGTTTCACATTTTATTCATATTTTAGACACAAAGGTCGTTTATAAAGAATTTTATTTCGTTTCTAAATTTCCTATACTATATATTCATATATCAAAAATTATTTCTCATCATTTCAGTTATGGATTGTTATGTTATTTCAATAGTACCACTATTTTGTAATTTTCCTATACAATTTATTCATATATCTTTTTCGAAGCATGCCCGCCCAATCGGGCGGGCTTTGAAGCTAGTTGTATATATAGAGTAATTATTACTCCAATTTATGGCGTTCACTCAAATTTAATTTATTTCATTTGTGTTATTATTTTTAGAAATATCAAGTAACCAAACAACATTTGTTCTCGAAAAAATATAGTTACATTGTATCTGATGTTGCATTGCGCTGGTACTTTCCTAGTATGTAAAATATAAAAGAATCTAAGTATGTTACAAAACCGAATATAGCTTATATATACACATTACAATCTCACAAGTCACAACCAACCATTTGCACTGTTTTTTTTAACAAAATAATAGATTATTAGTTGTTTAAAAATTTCATTTGGATGTAAAAAAAATGTCGGCCTATTCACTTAGCTGGTTAGAGCGTTTGTATTGATAACATGAATATCGCCGGTTTGAGATGTATGACCTATTTTTAATATTTACAACTTTCTTTTTGTTCGATTAATTGTGATAAAGAAGCAACATCACCTGCTTATTTTGTTATAAATTCATCTTCACAATTATGCACCTCATCCAGTTGGTAACCTCTTTATCGAACTTCCAAGTAAACTCAGATTTTATGCTTCCACTGAACTTTGAAGATTCAAATCTCCTTATTTATGAGTTTCTTGAAATTTTAATCTAAAATAAGTATCAGTTCTTCAACATGGCTAGTTTATTACCAATAATAATTCTTCTAAGCATGCAAGAAGATTTTTCTACTAAACACTTTCTTAGGTATGACAGATGAAAAGTAGTATGCATCCTGCAAAACTCATTAGACAATTCTAACATAACCAATTGGTCTATATCAATTGACCACCAAAGGTTTCCTTGGGGAGTTTGTCTTCAAGAGGTCTTAGGTTCAAGACTTGTTGGAGGCATTCTTTAAAAAATAAAAGATGATGGGGTTTATTTCATACAAAAAAGATGTCACTGCATATATCGAACAACTAACTTACTAACTTGTCATTCTATAAAAAAAATAAAAATAAAAAATTCTAACATATATGATACTTTTCCAACATGTGACAAAAATTTGAAATTACCAATAAAATGAGAACTAACTTTTCCCTTTAATCAATCTTTATTTGATTTTGGCATTATCAATAAGAGGAATCTGTGTCACCCTTTTATTAATCTTTATTTGATTTTGGAATTATCAGTAACTGACATCGCGAACCTTTGGCAAACACAATCCTTAACCTATACCATTTTGTTCATGTCAGAACTTAAACTCACAATTTAATTATAAACTTTTTAATATTTATATAATAAATTTATAGTATTCTATCATCTTGAAAATATTAGAAGGTGGCATATTTAATAATTTATACATATTTATTTGTATATTATGATTTAGGACACGAAAGAAGATCATATAAGACAAACCAATACTCGGGAGTCGGGACAATTCAACAAAATCGACCCAAGCGTGTACTTCTCCCTTTGTTAATTGACCTCATTTTTTGTCTTTCTTTTCTCCATCTATTTTAACTTTGAATAAACAAATACTCTTTCAACATTGAATATACTACCATATAATATTCAAATATAATACTAACAAATTTCCCAGATATCACATCAAAAAATTGCAATATCTTATATTTTATTAACAACTCCAAATCCATAGTTATAGTTTACCAACCATGATTAATTACATTAATTGTTCTTGTCCTCCTAAGATGGGGGGGTTTTTGAAAGTTTTGATGAGCAATAGCATAATAAATAAAAGTTGCAGTTAGATTTCTTAATATCCAAATCATACACGATTTATATAGAGTAATTTGCAAAATAGACTAAAAATAGAACTTTTTTTTAGCAAAAATAACTTGTGCGGCTTGCGTTTCACAAAAAATACCATGCAGTTTGCTTTTTTGTTTTGAGCGATGTGTGGATCCATGTGGTAGGTAGTTTTTATATGTGACCCGTAGGTTTTTTTTTGCGATCAGACTAAATTTTGTGTGACTGATATACGAGCAGACCATATTTCTGTTCGACAAGATCACAATTGTCAAATTTTGCGTAGAGTTACACAAGTCACAAGGTCTATTTTGAAATGATTTTAAAATGACGTATTTTTTAGAATTTTGGACTTTATTAGGTCTACTTTTGGAAATCACTTATTTTTATATTTTACACTTGAACTTAAACTCATTTGACTAATTTCTACAGTATTACTAGGGCTGTCAAATCGTGCTATCGTTTCGTGTTTCTGGATAACACGACACGACACGACATGAAAACGTTCAACACGAAAACGACACGACACGAAGTGGTGTTTTATTTTGCTAACACGAACACGACACGATTAAAAAAACGATAACACGACAAACACGACAACACAAAATAAATAACAAATTTCTTACTTATTACATGCTAAAAACACGATAAACACGACAAAATCATAACTATCGTGTCAATTTCGTGTTAATCTCTAAACACGAACACGAACACGACACGACTTCGTTTTTGTTTTACAGAACACTAACACGACACGAATTCAAATTTCAGTTTCGTCCCAATTTCGTTTCGTTTTGTGTATTTTTGTCATATCGTGTCAGGTTTTGACAGCCCTAAGTATTACACATACTCTATCTTTCTATCTTTTACACAACCACCACCACTCACCAATAGCCTCCTTTGGTATAATTCGATCTAGTTAAATACTTTGGGGGCATTTGGCTCGACGTAATCCTCCGTAATGTAATTGAAATCGGTTTGAGTTCAGTTGTAATTGAATACGGTTACGCGTTTGGTTAACACAATTTTGAGTTGTAATTCAAAACAATACTTATACATTTTTTTTAAAAAAAATTTAAATTGTTTTTTAAAATTTTAAAATTTTATTATTATTTTATTTTTATTTTTTTTTTAGAATTTTTTTATTATATTTTTAGTTTAAAAAAAATAAATATTTTTATTTTTTTTAATTTTTTTAAAATCTTTTAAAATTTTTGAAAATTTTTATGTTTTATTAATTTTTTAAAATTTTCTTTATTTTTTTTTTTAATTTTTTTAATTTTTTAAATTTTTTAAATTTTTTTGTTGTTTTTAATTTTTTTTTTTAAAATTTTTAATTTTTCTTAATTTTTTATTTTTTAAAACGATTTTAAAATCTGAAGCATATAAAATATTCAAATTTATTAGTTTACTAAAGGACCGTAATTGAATTCTTAAGGTTTTGGGACGAAATTCAATTACAACGCATACCCTAATTCGAAATTACGTCGTAATTTAATGACGGAAAAAAAATGTTCATCCAAACGTCGTTCGTAATGTAATTGAATTACAATTACGGAAGATTACGGAGGATTACGTCAAAACAAACGGGGCCTTAGACCAAGTGTAATGCACGACCGAATGGGGGGTCGCGACCGGCCACCTCACCATTGCCGACCGATCGCCACCGTTACGAGCTCGGGCTAGGACGCGTCCCACAAGTTGTGTGGTCGACTAGTCGACCGTTCAGGGACCTCTTCTTCCTCTTTCTCCTTTATACAATATACTAGCCGGTACCGCGCAATGCGGCGGCAGGCACCTTGTGGCGGTAGTGATGGTGGTGGCATTAGTGATGGTGGTAGTTGAAGGAATTATGTGCACAGTCAGTCAATCTATGATGATACATCCATGCCTACGAAACACTTAAGGGTCACTCCGGTGAGTACATGTAATACGAAGAAGTTATGCAACGATACTACGAAGAGGAATGATTCATAATAGTCATTATGAATCAGTTAAGTATTAAGTTAAGTTTAACTTATTACTAGATTAGTTTAACTAACTACTTAATACAAGTAGTTGTTCATTTACTAGTTGAGTAAATATACAATGTGTTAATTAAAGGTTATCCATGATATGATTTAAAGCTATTAAATCATATAGTAATTGGATAATATTATTGTATAAATTATATAAAGGTTATTATATAATTAACTATTAAAAGTATAAATACAAGTGTATAATTTCGTGTATATGGGTACCGAAATTATAGTGTGTTAATACTAGATATTTGATAGTTAAGTGCAATAATAATGAACTAGTTAAACTATAAGGGATGGAATTGTTAAAAGGAAGTTTAATTAAAGTTCTAATATTAATTAAAATAGAAGGGTTCTAAGCATAACTTATTTGTATATAAATAAGAGGCTTAGGGTAACCCTAAAACCCCTTGATCACCATACAAATTCTCTCCCTCCCCTACTCCCTTCGATCGGCCGAAACACCAAGAACACAAGCTTGTGTTCCTTCGTTCGTTCTTCGTGTTCTTCGAGTTTCGAAGATCCAAGTTCGTTGCATGTGATCATCTAGAGGATCGTTCGTCGTGTTCATCATCAGTGGATTTATCTTAAGCATTAACCTAATGTATGATTCATGGAACACTCTTTCTTCCTCTCCTCTTGTTCGAAGTCGAACCAAGAACCCTAGGGTTCTTGGTAGTAGTCGACGAACACACAAGTATGTGTGTGTTCGAGTTCTTCGGACAAGGTTTCTTTCTTGTTAACCTAATCTAGATTTCCAACATCCGAATCCTTTAGGGTTTAAGGATTAGGTTTAATCCCAGTTCCGCATTTAGGGATTAAATCAGCTAGTTGGTTTTAACCGGTCAAGAACAAGTTCATGTTCTTGATCAGTATGGCCGAACCAAGTATACTAGGAGGTTGACCCAAATGGTCGATCAGTGTATTATGAAACCCTTCAGTGGTATCAGAGCGTTGGTTTAGAGATCTAGACTAGATTAACAAAGATTGTTTGCTTAATTTAATTTTAAGTTTTTTTTGTTTCAAGTTTTCTTCTTTCTTCTTCATAATTTTCGAAAAAGAGGGAAGAACCCTAGGACCAAGAATATTAAACTAATCTAAGTTTAATTGGCCAAGAAGGTTTCTAGAAACCCTAGCAATTTTCAAAAACCTTAGAAAGAACCCTAGGATCAAGTATATTAAACAAGATATGTTTAATTGATCAAAAGGATTCTTTCCATAATCCCTTAGAGAATTCGTGACCAAGGAAAACCCTAGGATCAAGTATATTAAACAAGATTTGTTTAATTGATCAAAAGGATTCTTTCCTAGACCCTTAGGATTTTCGTAAATCTAGAGGAATACTTGGACACCAAGTTTATTAAACTAGCCTAGTTTAATTGGTGGAAAAGTTTCCTAGCCTTAAGTTTTCGAAATCCTAAAGAACCCTAGAACATTAAACTAGTTTAAGTTTAATAGTTTAAAAGTATTAATTAGGATAATAATCTAAAACCTAGTTAATTAGACAAGTTTATGTCTAATAGGTTTAATTATTATTTTGATAGATTTATTAAAACTAGTTCTTTAAACCTAGTAATCTAGACAAAGTTTTATTGTCTATAAGGTTTAATTTAAAGAGTTTAAATAAATTTATTAAAAGTTATAAACTATCTTAGAATTTAAACAAAGTTTATTGTTTAAAAGGATTGATTAAAATTAGTCTTTTAATTAAAATAATGTCTTTGATCAAGAAAGTCAAAACCCTAATTTTGATTGGTCAAAAACAAGATTAGGGTTCATCTAAATTAATTTAGGGAATTGATAAAGAAGATGTTAATTTTTAAGTTCTAAAATTAACAAGGTGTATTTAATTATTTATATATATGTATTTAAATTTTCGGAATTTTTATTTATTATGTAAAATTGAATTTTAAAAGATATAATAAGTTTATACGTATTTTAATTAGATTAAGTTAAAATACACATGTATAAGCTAGATGTAATATTCTTATTAGAATGTTACAAGTTTATTATAAAATATACATATATACGAATACATTAAAATACAAGATAAAATGGAACAATTAAAATGGGTAATGTTATTTTGATCTTTAAGGATAATATTATAATTAGTTATTGTATAAGTTATAATATAATTAAAACTAGAAAGTACAAAGTTATGATTTCATTATAACTAGAAATTGTACAAGTTGAAATTATATGATTAACTAGAAATATACAAAGTTATATATATTAAGATGTATAAAGTTATAAGTTGTTATAACTAGTTAATTATACAAGTATGGTATAAGTATTTTACAAGTCATGTAATATACTAGATTAATGATCAAGTATAAATAACAAGGACCTATATTTAACTAGTTCAAGTTAAATATAAGAAAGGTTTAAACAAACTAAGAATTATTATATATAGTTTTTATATAATAAGTTTATTAGTTTCACCAAGTATAAACCGGTGATTGTGTTAGCTTAAGTTTCATCATGGTTGTTGAAGCTAGTGGGAGCTACAAAAGAAAATCACAAAGTTTGTAAGTGTGTCGTTAAGACATAAGTCTTGGTCGAATCTAATAAGTCATAAGAAATGTTTAATTTCATTATTAGACATATGGAAAACTAGATGTGTTAAACTAGGTTTATGTTTCAAGTTCATGAATCATAAAAGTTTTAAAAGTTTAACATACGTTTATAAGTTTTTCAAGTAATATAAAACAAGTAAGTTTGATTAAAAATAAGATTTTTCACAAAATCTAGTAAAACGTTTTGTACACCTCGTATTAGGTATACATGTAAAATCGTGCAAATTTTTGAAACTATAAGTTTTAAAGAATAGTTCTTAAGTTTTAAAAAGGTGTCTTGTAGAACTCTTCAATTCACAAGTCACACATTTTAAACAAGGATTAAGATTGGAATAAAAGTTTAAGTTTAGTTTAAGACTTAAACAAACCCAAGAAAATCTTAGATCCAAGTAATATCCACCTAATGGAACACCTCACTTGTTAAACCATATTCATATTGTAAGGATAAAGAACCTTAAATATGGATTCAAATCATTGCGAGTGTTAGGGTGCGTAAGGTTCTGTGATAATCGGGAGTCCCGGCGCAGAGCATCGCACTGTCTTAGATGGTCTGATCTACTTTGGTGATAATCGGGAGTCCCGGCCCAAAAAGTACTTGAGTAGAATAAACATACTAGACTTTATTACCAACTTAGAAATGTACAATTAGATTGTACAAAGTTGTAATAAGTTATAAGTCTAAAGATTCTACGACCCCTAGGAATCGTGTCAAGTCTTGATACGATCGGTAAGGAAGTTACCTACCAGAAATAGCATGTCTCGTCGGGAAGTGCCCAAACCTTGCGGCGAGAATGTGATATATGGATCCTAGGCCTAAAATATTAATTATGGGTTTATAATATATTTTAGAGAATGTTTATTGATGATTACTAATTAAACTGGGTTTGATTTGTAGATGACAGCAACAAACACAACGATAACCTACAACAAACTCTCGCGATGTTTCTTTCTAGGAAAGAATGAAAAGACTGGGTCAAATTTCCTCAATTGGAAGCGTGATTTTAAGATCATGCTCAGACAAGAGAGGGATAGGATTGACCGAGAAAGAAACGTGTTGAAAACCCCTGCCAAGGATGAAGAAAACGAATCAGGACAAGCGCTTTCTGCTTGTAAGGTGTTCGCTTCTTGCAAGATGGCTGAGGGAGCATCAGTAGGTGCACATGTCATGACAATGAAAGTGCACGTTGATCACCTTACTAGACTTGGTCACCACATGCCATTGCAGTTTGCAATTGACATGATACTCAACTCATTGTCCGATGACTACAAATTCTTTGTAGCCAACTACAACAAACGTAATATGGATAATTCCATTGCTGAGCTACAATCTATGCTCGAGGCTGTTGAGTTGAATATTGAGACCAATTCTAAGAGGGGTCGCATAACTGATGGCAGCGATGAGGATGGGCATGGTGGTAAAGGAAAGGGTAAAACCTATCCTAACCAAGGAGTGCCAAATGGTAAAGGTGTCAAACAAAAGGTCAAGAAGGTTAAGCCTAACACTGCGAGGACCGAGAACCGGTGCTTCAAGTGTGGTGAGGCTGGGCATTGGAAAAGAAATTGTCCAAAGGGTGCAAGTGGTAGTGGAGGAAACGCAAGTTCCTCAGGTAACACAACCACACGTCTTAATCACTTTTAGATACTTGTAAAGTACGTTACGAGTAATCTAACTTTTGCAATCGTTTATTGCAGGAGGAGATGGAAAGTGATAGTGACCGGCATGAGATGGTGATGATCCCACGAGCACCAAGTTTTTATAATTCAGTATTTTGGTGGATTCGTTTTTAAACAATTTTACTTTATTGTTTGGATAATTTTATTTTTGTTAAAACAAGTTTCATTTTGGTTTTAATTAAATTTCGAATCCATGGTTGAATTATATTGTGTGCATGTGTGATAATTACACTAGTCAAGGTTTATGACTAGATTGTAAGTCAAATTTTGATTTACTTATATTTCATGTTTTATATATATATTTGTTTGATTGTTGTATAAATAATTTCTTGATAGCTCAAGGTATTTAGATACTAGTAATTTGAAAGTTTTTCTAATGAAAGTATTTAAAAGTTTTATAGAAGCATAAGGTTCAAAAGTTATTGAACTTAGTTAAAACATCTTAAGTAATAGTCATTACTTATGATAGAAAGTTTTAAAGTATTAGTATTAATGTAGTATGATTATATTGGATATAATCAAGATAGACTTTAAGAGTATTATTACAAGTCTTTTATACTTGTAGTAAAGGATTTAATGAAGTCATAATTCCCTAATAGGAATAATTGGATATTCGTATAATCCAAGTAAAATGACTTAGACATTAAATGACTCTTAAGAGGGACAAACTATATTAAAGAATTTAAGAATTAAAAGGTATTATTCCAAGTCTCTTATACTTGTAATAACTACCATATTTAATCAAGTCATAATTCCCTAATAGGAATAATGGATATTTGACAAATCCAAGAAATGACTTTGGCATTAAATAAAATTCTTAAAAGAATACTAATGTGTTTAAGAATTGATAGTATCATTTCAAGTGTTTTATACTTGTTAGATACAGTAATCAATAAAGATCATAATTCCCTAAACAGGAATGTTGGATATTCGTATATCCAAAGGATGATCTTAATTATTGATAGAATTCTTAAACGATTAAACTACAAGTTATTGACTAGGTCAAAATAGTTTAAGAGATGCTTAAAATCCATAAAAGTAAGTGGGAGCTATGACTAACGTAATTCATTAAAGATGTTAGTGAATTCAGTAAGTTAGTAAGACATTAACAACAAGGTTTTACCAAGTCGTTAGCCAAAGAGTTAAGAGAAATAATAAATGATCGTTGATTAGATTATTGCAAACCTAATATCGTGATCACGAGTCTTGAGATTAATTATTGCATATCTAATAGGTTGTTAACCCTTCAGTGGATAACATAGTCATTTAAGGAAATTTCTTTAACTAGTAAGAATATCTACAAATCAAGTAACTAAAAGAGACTTTAGTTACAAGGATAATTTTATGAATTCAAGAAACTAAGGAGTTAATTTCCAATCCTCCTATGTTTACCGAATTTCATAAAAGGAAAGACTAGAATATTTTCTAGATTATTGCAAGAACAATATCTAGCAAAGGCAAAAGTAATAGTATTCCTAAATACTCGTCTTATGTCTTTAGTTTAATAGAAATGATTGGTTTAGTGATAAAGTTACAGTTAAGTTTGTAAGAATCATTAAGTAATCAACACGAACGAAAAGAATAAGTAATGATCCAGTAATAATTCAGTATCTATGTCCAGTGAGGAATAATACATGAGTTAGTATCATTTTTATTCAGACTTTGTATGTTTTACAAGATCCATGAATAAAAGTCTATTTATTCAAAAAGGTATAAATCCGTGACTACTCGTCTGGGTGGGAACCTCGACGGGACGATAACATCATCGCGGTGTTTGGTGGTAGATTCGAAAGTTCTTCGAAGATAGCTACACAAGTTTTGTGTAAATCAAATATCGGTGATATTCTGTTGGAGGCTCAACGAATATTGGATTGACCACCGTGACAATACTTCGTGGTGGAAAAGTTCAAAAGTATTGTTCACTAGGATTTTCCTTAAGCCTGAGGTATTTGGTTTAGGATATGATGACTAATGTGCTTTGGTTCAACTCAGACAATTCTGAAATACGTTTGTCATACGAGGCGATACTGGGTACAAAGGAAGTTGTATTTTAAATCGAAATATACAAGATGGTAATTGCACCTCCTCTTTAGGAGAGATATTTATAGGTCCTTTGACTTGATAAGAAACTGGCAAGTGCACGGCCGTGCCTAAACGAACAGATCTGTTCTTTGTCGTTTATCACAGCAGTTTGAATCAAGAAGTCATAAAATGATTTCGGATACAGGAGTTGATATTTTCTACCATGCTCGTATTCGTTATCACAAATATCGTGCTGCAGGGGATAAGCCTAACAACGTTACCCAAGAAGTAAATACAGAGTGTTCTTTACTAGGAGACACTATTAAGAGTTTTTCATAAAACTATACCAAGGGTTACATAAGCTGTTTTTATGGGGTTGGTTACCTACATGCCCATCTAGAAGGCCACTGTAGCTCGTATCATTAAGACAAAGGTTACAGACTTGCACAAGTGGGAGTCTGAAGGAATTATGTGCACAGTCAGTCAACCTATGATGATACATCCATGCCTACGAAACACTTAAGGGTCACACCGGTGAGTGCATGTAATACGAACAAGATAAGCAATGATACTACGAAGAGGGTTGATTCATAATAGTCATTATGAATCAGTTAAGTATTAAGTTAAGTTTAACTTATTACTAGATTAGTTTAACTAACTAATTAATACAAGTAGTTGTTCATTTACTAGTTGAGTAAATATACAATGTGTTAATTAAAGGTTATCCATGATATGATTTAAAGCTATTAAATCATATAGTAATTGGATAATATTATTGTATAAATTATATAAAGGTTATTATATAATTAACTATTAAAAGTATAAATACAAGTGTATAATTTCGTGTATATGGGTACCGAAATTATAGTGTGTTAATACTAGACATTTGATAGTTAAGTGCAATAATAATGAACTAGTTAAACTATAAGGGATGGAATTGTTAAAAGGAAGTTTAATTAAAGTTCTAATATTAATTAAACTAGAAGGGTTCTAAGCGTAACTTATTTGTATATAAATAAAAGGCTTAGGGTAACCCTAAATCCCCTTGATCACCGTACGAATTCTCTCCCTCCCCTACTCCCTTCGACCGACTGAAACACCAAGAACACAAGCTTGTGTTCTTCGTGTTCTTCGTTCGTTCTTCGTGTTCTTCGAGTTTCGAAGATCCAAGTTCGTTGCAAGTGATCATCTAGAGGATCGTTCGTCGTGTTCATCATCAGTGGATTTATCTTAAGCATTAACCTAAGGTATGATTCATGGAACACTCTTTCTTCCTCTCCTCTTGTTCGAAGTCGAACCAAGAACCCTAGGGTTCTTGGTAGTAGTCGACGAACACACAAGTATGTGTGTGTTCGAGTTCTTCGAACAAGGTTTCTTTCTTGTTAACCTAATCTAGATTTCCAACATCCCAATCCTTTAGGGTTTAAGGATTAGGTTTAATCCCAGTTCCGCATTTAGGGATTAAATCAGCTAGTTGGTTTTAACCGGTCAAGAACAAGTTCATGTTCTTGATCAGTATGGCCGAACCAAGTATACTAGGTGGTTGACCCAAATGGTCGATCAGTGTATTATGAAACCCTTCAGTAGTGTGTAGTGATGGTGAGTGGCAATAGTAATGATGGTGATACGTGGTGGGTCGTAGTGATGGTGGTTGGCGGCAGTGGGGATGGTGATAGGTGGTACTGCGTAGTGATGGTTAATGGCAGGCTATAGTGGTTGTGGTCCTGGTGGTGGTGGTTGGTGGTGAGTAGTGATGGTAATGATAGTTGTTGTCAGTTACTCAAATAATTAACATCAATTATAGTTATCATTTGCTAATAACATGGAGGTCTTAGGTTCTAGTTATGGATCGACCAATTTTTAAGAAACATAAACTTGACGCAAACAACCCATTTCTGAAAATTATGATTGTTAATTTGGGAAGATATCAAACGCATTACATAAATTATATTATTATAAAGATATCGATATTATTAATCCAAATATTGGTGAGTGCTCGTAAAAATTTCCCCGATTGTATAATTATAGAAAGTCTATTCGCACATAAACCTTAATTTAACTATATATTGTGGTGGGTACCCTTCGTAATGCAAATCTTTTAATAATAAGCAAATGCATTGATGAAATTGACCGGATTAACAAAACTGATACAATATAGCCGTTTGATCCAACTAACCCGTTTGACCAGATAGACCCAATTGACCCTAACTTGACCAGATTGATTTATCCTACCCAAGTTGATGTTTTTATTAATTCTTTCAACAAACGTGTGGAGAGAAGTTTTATAAACTATTAAAATTGTATACATTCATGCATGGACCCACAAAATAAATGGAGGCTAAAATTAAAAACATTCCATTGCATTCCCACATTGTGTAGCCCGGGCTGCAACATGCATCTACACTATATATGGTTCTCGTGCACACAACACAGTCATGGGAAAAACCTACAGAAGATTATTAAACATCAGCTGACCAATTTGACCTTTTTGAAATCTTACTATTTCCATATTGAAGTTATAGTACCAAATTTTGTTCTTATGTCCCGTATGAGGGTATCAATAACAGATCCTGCATCTTGAATAAATGGTAATGTAGGGTTTCATATGCATCTAGCAACTGATCGATCCATAGGACCGACCTCCTAGTTTACCTGGTTCGAACCATACTGACCAAGAACATGAACTTGTTCTTGACCGGTTAAAACCAACTAGCTGATTTGATCCCTAAAAGCGGAAGTGGGATTAAACCTTATCCTTAAACCCTAAAGGATTGGGATGTTGGAAATCTAGATTAGGTTAACAAGAAAGGAAACCTTGTATGAAGAACTCGAACACACACACATACTTGTGTGTGTTCGTCGACTACTACCAAGAACCCTAGGGTTCTTGGTTCGACTTCGAACAAGAGGGAGAAGAGGAAGAGTGTTCCCAAAACATACCTTGTTGATTGCTTAAGATAGATCCACTGATGATGAACAAATCGAGCGATCTTCTAGTTGATCTAAACAATGAACTTGTACTTCAATACTTGAAGAACAGGAAGAACACGAAGAACACAAAGGCTTGTGTTGTGTGTGTGTTTCCGCCGAAGCCAAGGAGGGAGGAGGGAGAAGATTTCGTGTGTATGTCTAAGGGGTTTAAGGGTTACCCTAAGCCTCTTATTTATATACAAATAAGTTGCGCTTAGAACCCTTCTAGTTTAATTAATATTAGATCTTTAATTAAACTTCCTTTTATCATTCTTATCCCTTATAGTTTAACTAGTTTATTATTGTTGCACTTAACTTATTAAATGTCTAGTATTAATACATTAATAATTCGGTATCCATATACACGAATTATATACTTGTATTTATACTTTCAATAATTAATTATATAATAATCTTTATATAATTTATACAACAATATTATCCAATTACTAGATGATTTAATAGCTTTAAATCATATCATGGATAATCTTTAATTAACACATTGTATATTTACTCAACTAGTAAATGTACAACTACTTGTATTAATTGGTTAGTTAAACTAATCTAGTAATAAGTTAAACTTAACTTAATACTTAACTGATTCATAATGACTATTATGAATCAATCTCCTTCATAATATCATTGCTTATCTTGTTCGTATTACATGCACTCACCGGTGTGACCCTTAAGTGTTTCGTAGGCATGGATGTATCATCATAGGTTGACTGACTGTGCACATAAATCCTTCAGACTCCCACTTGTGCAAGTTCGTAACCTTTGTCTTAATGATACGAGCTACAGTGGCCTTCAAGATGGGCATGTAGGTAACCAACCCCATAAAAACAGCTTACGTAACCCAGGTATAGTTTATGAAAAACTCTTTAATAGCGTCTCCTAGTAAAGAACACTCTGTCTCTACTTTTTGGGCAAACTATGTTAGGCTTATCCCTTGCAGCATGATATTTGTGACAACGAATACGAGCATGGTAGAAAATTATCAACTCCTGTATTCGAAATCATTTTATGACTTCTTGATTCAAACTGTTGTGATAAACGACAAAGAACAAATCAGTTCGTTTGGGCACGGCCGTGCACTTGTCAGTTTCTCATCATGTCAAAAGTCCTATAAATATCTCTCCTAAAAAGGAGGTTTAATTACCATCTTGTTATATTTCGATTCAAAATACAACTTCATGTGTACCTAGTAAAGCCTCGTTTGACAACCATATTTCAGAATTATCTAAGACGAACCAAAGTACATTAGTCATGGTATCCTAAACCAAATACCTCAGGCTTAAGGACAATCCTAGTGAACAATACTTTTGAACTTTTCAACCATGAAGTATTGTCAAGGTGGTCAATCCAAAATTCGTTGAGCCTCCAACAGAATATCACCGATATTTGGTTTACACAAAACTTGTGTAGCTATTTTAGAAGAACTTCGAATCTTCCACCAAATACCGCGATGACGTTAACGTCCCATCGAGGTTCCCACCAAGACGAGTAGTCACGGATTTTGTATCTTTTGAATAAAGAGACTTTTATTCATGGATGTTGTAAAACATACAAAGTCTGAATACAAATGATTCTAACTCAAGTATTATTCCTCACTCGACATAAATACTGAATTATTACTGGATCATTACTTATTCCTTTTGTTCGTGTTGATTACTTAATGATTCTTACAACTTTAATTGTAACTTTATCACTAAACCAATCATTTCTATTAAACTAAAGACATAAGACGAGTATTAAAGAATACTATTACTTTTGACTTTGCCAGATTTTGTTCTTGCAACATTCTAGAACATATTCTGGTCTTTCTTTTTATGCAATTCGGTAAACGTAGGAGGATTGGAAATTAACTCCTTAGTTTCTTGAATTCATAAAATTACCCTTGTAACTAAATGTAACGACCCGAATTTTTGTGGTAAATAAATTATGAAAAAAATATGATAAATAAGGATAAATCATTTCAAGAACGTGAGAATTGGTTTCGTGTTATTTGGACATCGTATGAGAAAGTTATGGACGAAACCGTGTCGAAAAGGACAACAAAAACTGCAGGCCAAAGTTCACGCCTCGAACTAAAGTACACGAACGTGAACTTTGCTGAAACTGAATAAAATCGGGATTTCAGCCATTTATGCTCATTCTTCATCCCAACTCTCTCTCTAGAACCTTATACATATTTTGAGTGGAAAAGGTCGTTTGGAGCTGATTTTAGGGTCCAAATCAAGTGATTTTGCTTCCATTGTTGAAGATCAAGGTAAATCTTCACTCCTTTGTAGTTGTAGCTTTAGATCAATGGATCTTGAGGCTTGGGTCTGAAACCCTAATAATTGGGGTCATGGGTTATGGTGAAATAAATGATGTATACACTTAATAGATGGTGTTTTAACAAGGGAATCAAGTGTATGATTAAGATTTGCATGAATCTTAAGGGTTGGTTAAACCTAGGGTTTGGTAAATCACCAAAATTGGGGGAATGTGTTAGTAAGTGGTATCTAGAGATAAATGGATACATTATTAGTAGTATGTGATGTTGAACAACTTGTGATTGTTATATTAGGCTTTTGGTGAAGTCTTGGAAAGTTGATCGATTGTGGAAGCAAAGAGGTTTCGTGTAAAGAACACGTTTGGAGCATTATTTGCTAAGTTGAGTACATGAGACTTTTAAACTGAGTACATAGCGAATAGTTTTGAAAACACATATGATATTTTATGGGTCTTTATTAATAAATATTTTGATAAAGATTGTGATTGAAAATGTATGAAAGTATGTAGAATGTGATACTAGAATATGTCTAGTATGATTGATGAATTTGAGGGAAAATACGATAAATTAAAGTAATTATGGAATCTATGTTAATGAACCATATTAATGAAGTAATTGATTAAAAGTATGTATAATGAGACTTTATTATAGATATGTATTAGTAAAGCAATTGTGGATGATTTTATAGTGATGAGTATATATTGGTAAGATTTACTTATAAAAGTAAAGAACGCGTATATACGAAAATGAATATGATAAGACTAATAATAATTGTGTATTATAGTCAACCAAGAGATAAAAGTATTATGATATCGATAAAATAAGAAACGTATCTTATGAAGTGAGTAGATATGGACCTCCCAGGGTTCATAGATGTGGATATAGATGTGGGTTGCTTATGATCGAGTCCATGGGACTATACAGGTACGTTCACACTACGTTGAACTAGTTATATATAGTTATTATTAGATAACTAACTTGTTTGATGATTGATGTGATAGCCGAAAGCTAGATTGACATAAGTGTTGAGTTATGGTAAGAACGAGATGATGTGATGCTAGTTAGTTCGGGGGCAACCCGATAACTAGACATGATGATGTTTCTAGCTAGTTCGGGGGCAACCCGATAGTTAGATATGTTTGTGCTTCTAGTTAGTTCGGGGGCAACCCGATAACTAGATATGTTTGTGCTTCTAGCTAGTTCGGGGGCAACCCGATAGTTGGATATGATGGTGCTTCTAGCTAGTTCGGGGGCAACCCGATAGTTAGGCACGATAGTGTGGATAGTTAGTTCGGGGGCAACCCGATAACTAGATATGTTTGCTAGGGAAGCAAGAATTTTAGAGTCACAATAGGGTGACTAGACGGAATTGATGTAGTGTATATATATATGTTTATATATATATATTTGTGAAACGATTATTATTATTATTTGGGTCTAAAACCCATGTATCTCACGAGACTATTTTGTCTCACGTACTACGTTTGTTTTGTGGCTATGTACTCAGGTACAGGTTGAAGTGATAGAAGGTTGCATTAGAAGTGGCCTAGAGATGTTTAGCTCGGGAGCTCATAGGTAGATCCCGTTTGCCTATGGTTTTGATATACTTGGTGACACTATATTTTTGTAAACTCTGATAAAGGTTTTAAAGTTTATGTTAAACGGAATTTTGGACAACATGTCACAAAATTGGGAAAAATGTATTTTAAATGAATTAAATGATGTTTTAAAAATACGGGTGTTACAACTTGGTATCAGAGCTATAGTTTAAGTAAATTAGGTTGGATGTCCATCCTAGTCTTAGAATGTAGGAACAGGACTGTAAGATTCCTTGAGATGGATAGGTTGACCTTGAGACTTTATGTTAAGTTTAGGGTCGAATCTAGGGGACCTATAGAAGTTGTTATGAAATGTGCTATGTGTGGTCTTTTGAGACTGTAGGGAAATAGTATAAGAGGGTCAACCCCTATGAGAAATGCCATGTTTTGATCTAATTGTTTTGTTTTTACTGTTGAGTTGACCGTTTGAATCTTGTTTGATGGATACGTTGATATGACGAAAGATGAATGTGGAAAGTGGGCGAGCTCCACTAAATTGGGAAGAGTTATGATGAGAATGGGAACCAGACTTTTGATAACCGTATGAATGAGGGTAGGCGGAATGATTCCAATACCCGTACAAAGGAAGAGTCATTGAATGGCGAAGTCCGTAGTGGAGGCTATCTTCAAAAAAGGTAGCAAGACCTAATCGGAAGAAATTGAAGGATGTTGAATAGGGCCTTCATAGCGCGTAAAACCTTTGTGTAATTCGGAAGGTCTGAGCCGGAGGTCACGATGTGGTGGATTCGGTAGGCTGAGCAAGTGCTAAAGAGTAGAAAACTAAGGAAGAATGATATGATGACTTTGGTATCATCATTACTGAAGGATGAGGTGTTGACACGGTGGAACGTGTTGTATGAAACTCTGGGAAAGAGAGCGCGGTACAAGATGTTGCGAAAGGAACTCACGCGTGAGTTGATAGGGGACGTCTGCCCGGAAGGAAATCTAGAGGGGGGTTCATGATGCCACCTCGGAGATCTTAGGTAAATTGGATGTTATGTGATTATGGTTTAATTGTTTGATTGTTGCACGAATTGGTGCCTATAGATATTGGAAATGAGTCACACGATGCAGAGATTTATTTTGGGAATAGTCTTCCCGGTTAGTTATGTGTATGGAAGTATGTATTGGAAAGGATTATAGACAAGTGTGTCGCATGTAGTAAGGATATAAGGGTTGATGCTATTATGTAGTATCAAAGGAAGAACCACGAGGATGGTAAATGTGTTTCAAGAAAAGATAGTAGTACAATGAAGTACTAAGTCATGGTAAGAACTTTTGGTATGGAGGGGAATTATAGAAACGGAAACTTGGGAATTGGAACTTAGATATCCGGCGGGAATCCGGATGAGTAATAAAATATTATTATACATGAGTGGTAAAGAAAATGATGGCTAAAGGTATAGTGATGCCATGAAACTCATGAATGGTAAATATGTGGGAAAGGATAAGTGTCGGGAATGACGAAGTTTGATTGTTAAAAATGGTTGAGTTTAAGTTGGCATATAGCCATAGCAACGTTTAGTGACAGGGATGATGGATTCGATATTAAGGGTAATAAGACAATTATTGGTAAGATGTCATAGTAAAGGTATGTTGGTATATGACATAGTGTGGTGTGAGACTACGGTTGGAAAGGAATATTTCTAAGTCTCGCGATGTATAAAGAGTAGAACATCGAGTGTTGGGTTATTGGGTGCTAAGCCATGGTTTGCAAGTGTAGACCGGAGTCAATTGGTTGACTCAAAGGTGACTGGGTGGGCCGGTGAATTATGGTTAATAGAATGGATTGGTGGTTACCCCGGTGGAGATGAAAGGATTTGGAAAGTTGTAATAAGGAAATGAACCGGTCAAGGATGGGTAATGTGTAAGTGAAACGGTAAATAGTAACCGGAGATTTAATTAGTTTACCCGCGGGGTGCAATGCATGTGCGTTATGTGATGGCCTTTGAAGGCATATGATAATGGGAAGGTAATGTTATATGAAGCGTTTAAAGTAGTATGTCAAATGGGAAATATGCTAAATATGAAAGAAAGTGATAATGTGGTATTATGGGAAATGTGCTAGATTGCATGATGAATAAATCGGCAATTGAATGTGTAAGCTGGTAGTGAAGTTATGTGATGTGAAAAGAGGTATACTATTATGGTACCTAAGATCGATAGAATAAGGAAAAGATGATGTGGTAGTTCGGGGGATCCCCAACTACTATGATGTTTGGGAGTGAAATCGGTTGGGCGAATCCCAATGGTTCCATTCCGTGATTGGAGATGTTCCAATCACTGTGACAATTTGGATCTTGATGGATTGGAGGTTTTCCGATCATCTCGATAAGATAGTTAATGTATGAATTGTGTGTTTTTATAATAATGTTTATATATATATATACATAATGAATGTAGGACCATGTGGTTAATATGTGTTGTTATAATTTTATGTGATAAATAAGAAATTGGTTTGCTAGTGCGGGTTGCATTAGGTCATGTATGAGTGGGAGATGCCTTCAATTCGTGGAATATTAGAAAGGTGATGCTTTTAGCAAACAAATTTTTGTTGGTAACCAAGATATGGTAAACTTGTATGAAATTAGGGAATGTGTTGCGGTAGAGGATCTAATACCGGTAATTGAGAATAAAACTTATGAAATTGATCGATGTGATACAAAGATGGTTGAAAGAATACTAAGGGATGGTATGAGTGACCAAATGATGGTCAAGAATTGGTAAAGGTCAGTGTGACCTTAAGTAAAGATGCGACTCTCAGATTATTTGAGGAGAAATTGAAAGTTTGGAAAAAAAAACAGGCATGATTGTTAAGGAAACAATAACAAGTAGAACCGGAAGTGATAAGTTGGTAATGGTATTCCGTGAGTACGGAATTTATTAGTTTGGAAAGAGTATGGTTGACTTTATGCAAAAGTCAAGGTTAGTCAACTTGTGATTGGTTGTATTGGTCAAAGATGGGCTTTGACTCTCGTTTGGATTGACTAGTGAATGTGGAGAGCATAATGTATCGCTTGTATGTATGTGAAAAGGTTGATGTAATAGTTAAAATGGTTATAGTCGGATTATGCGACTTTGACCCGTTGGGTGTTTAGAGTTGAATTTGGGAATCGAATATATAATTATTGATTGAATCATAATTAAAGGTCGATGGTAAAGGAAAGGATGATTAATGGAATCTTTAGCAAGTAAGGAAATTGTTAAAGAATAGTTGACTTTGTGCTTAAGTCAAAGATTAGTCAATGTTGGATTATATCGACCCGGTCGAAGCTAGATTTTGATATCCGTGTGGATCAATTAGATGATTGTAATAATTGGTTCATATAGTTTCTATGGGTATAGCGGGTTAGATTAAAGGATTTAAAGTTTTATGGTCAAATAGTGCAATTTTGACCCGTTTTGGTATTAAAGGCTTAAGATTGATTTTTGACCCGTACGGACCTAACGAGGTTAAGTGAATGTTTAAATACATATTTTTGACTAAATTGGAATGAGAAAAGTTTGATAGTAATAACCACAAGAGAATGAGAATGGAATTCTCGGTCGAATGTGGATTGAAAATTTCTAGTGATTCCAAGGGCGGAATCCTTTTAAGGGGTGGATAGTTGTAACGACCCAAATTTTTGTGGTAAATAAATTATGAAAAAAATATGATAAATAAGGATAAATCATTTCAAGAACGTGGGAATTGGTTTTGTGTCATTTGGACATCGTATGAGAAAGTTATGGACGAAACCGTGTCGAAAAGGGCAACAAAAACTGCTGGCCAAAGTTCACGCCTCGAACTAAAGTTCACGAATGTGAACTTTGACCAGGGATGTCGGGTTTTTGATTCTAGGAAGTTCACGACGAGTTCACGATGAGTTCACGGCGCGAACTTTGCTGAAACTGAATAAAATCGGGATTTCAGCCATTTATGCTCATTCTTCATCCCAACTCTCTCTCTCTCTAGAACCTTATACATATTTTGAGTGGAAAAGGTCGTTTGGAGCTGATTTTGCGGTCCAAATCAAGTGATTTTGCTTCCATTTTTGAAGATCAAGGTAAATCTTCACTCCTTTGTAGTTGTAGCTTTAGATCTATGGATCTTGAGGCTTGTATTTGAAACCCTAATTCTTGGGGTTATGGGTTATAGTGAAATAAATGATGTATACACTTAATAGATGGTTTTTTAACAAGGGAATCAAGTGTATGATTAATATTTGCATGAATCTTAAGGGTTGGTTAAACCTAGGGTTTGGTAAATCACCAAAATTGGGGGAATGTGTTAGTAAGTGGTATCTAGAGATAAATGGATACATTATTAGTAGTATGTGATGTTGAACAACTTGTGATTGTTATATTAGGCTTTTGGTGAAGTCTTGGAAAGTTGATCGATTGTGGAAGCAAAGAGGTTTCGTGTGAAGAACACGTTTGGAACATTATTTGCTAAGGTGAGTACATGAGACTTTTAAACTGAGTACATAGCGAATAGTTTTGAAAACACATATGATATTTTATGGGTCTTTATTAATAAATATTTTGATAAAGATTGTGATTGAAAATGTATGAAAGTATGTAGAATGTGATACTAGAATATGTCTAGTATGATTGATGAATTTGAGGGAAAATACGATAAATTAAAGTAATTATGGAATCTATGTTAATGAACCATAATAATGAAGTAATTGATTAAAAGTATGTATAATGAGACTTTATTATATATATGTATTAGTAAAGCAATTGTGGATGATTTTATAGTGATGAGTATATATTGGTAAGATTTACTTATAAAAGTAAAGAACGCGTATATATGAAAATGAATATGATAAGACTAATAATAATTGTGTATTATAGTCAACCAAGAGATAAAAGTATTATGATATCGATAAAATAAGAAACGTATCTTATGAAGTGAGTAGATATGGACCTCCCAGGGTTCATAGATGTGGATATAGATGTGGGTTGCTTATGATCGAGTCCATGGGACTATACAGGTACGTTCACACTATGTTGAACTAGTTATATATAGTTATTATTAGATAACTAACTTGTTTGATGATTGATGTGATAGCCGAAAGCTAGATTGACCTAACTGTTGAGTTATGGTAAGAACGAGATGATGTGATGCTAGTTAGTTCGGGGGCAACCCGATAACTAGACATGGTGATGTTTCTAGCTAGTTCGGGGGCAACCCGATAGTTAGATATGTTTGTTCTTCTAGTTAGTTCGGGGGCAACCCGATAACTAGATATGTTTGTGCTTCTAGCTAGTTCGGGGGCAACCCGATAGTTGGATATGATGGTGCTTCTAGCTAGTTCGGGGGCAACCCGATAGTTAGGCACGATAGTGTGGCTAGTTAGTTCAGGGGCAACCCGATAACTAGATATGTTTGCTAGGGAAGCAAGAATTTTAGAGTCACAATAGGGTGACTAGACGGAATTGATGTAGTGTATATATATGTTTATATATATATTTATGAAACGATTATTATTATTATTTGGGTCTAAAACCCATGTATCTCACGAGACTATTTTGTCTCACGTACTACGTTTGTTTTGTGGCTATGTACTCAGGTACAGGTTGAAGTGATAGAAGGTTGCATTAGAAGTGGCCTAGAGATGTTTAGCTCGGGAGCTCATAGGTAGATCCCGTTTGCCTATGGTTTTGATATACTTGGTGACACCGTATTTTTGTAAACTCTGATAAAGGTTTTAAAGTTTTTGGTAAACGGTATTTTGGACAACATGACACAAAATTGGGAAAAATGTATTTTAAATGAATTAAATGATGTTTTAAAAATACGGGTGTTACACTAAAGCCTCTTTTAGTTACTTGATTTGTAGATATTCTTACTAGTTAAAGAAGTTTCCTTAAATGATTATGTTATCCACTGAAGTGTTAACAACATATTAGATATGCAATAATTAATCACAAGACTTGTGATCACGCTATTAGGTATGCAATAATCTAATCAACGATCATTTATGATTTCTCTTAATTCTTTGGCTAACGACTTGGTAAAACCTTGTTGTTAATGTCTTACTAATTTACTAAATCCATTAATGCTTTTAATGAATTATGTTAGTCTTAGCTCCCACTATCTTTTATGGAATTTAAGCATCACTTAAACTACTGCTTTGACCTAGTCAATAACTTGTAGTTTAATTTTTTAAGAATTCTATCAATAATTGAGATTATCCTTTGGATTTGCGAATATCCACTATTCCTGTTTAGGGCATCATGATCTTTATTGATCACTGTATCTAGCAAGTATAAAACACTTGAAATGATACTATCAATTCTTAAATATATTAGTATTTCTTTAAGAACTTTATTTAATGCCAAAGTTAATTCTTGGATTTCTCAAATATCCATTATTCCTATTAGGGAATTATGACTTGATTTAAATATTGTATTTATTACAAGTATAAAAGACTTGCAATAATACCTTTTAATTCATAAATACTTTAATATAGTTTGTACCTTTTTAAGAGTTCATTTAATGTCTAAGTTATTTTACTTGGATTATACGAATATCCAATTATTCCTATTAGGGAATTATGACTTCATTAAATCCTTTACTACAAGTATGAAAGACTTGTAACAATACTCTTAAAGTCTATCTTTGATTATATCCAATATAATCACACTATATTAATACTAATACTTTAAAACTTTCTATCATAAGTAATGACTATTACTTAAGATGTTTTAACTAAGTTCAATGACTTTTGAACCTTATGCTTCCATAAAACTCATAAATACTTTCATTAGAAAAACTTTCTAATTACTAGTATCTAAATACCTTGAGCTATCAAGACATTATTCATACAACAATCAAACAATTATATAACATGAAATATAAAGTAAATCAAAACTTGATTTTACAATGTAGTCATAAACCTTGACTTGTGTAATTATCACACATGCACACAATATAATTCAACCATGGATTCGAAATTAATTAAAACCAAAAAACTTGTTTTAACATAAAAATGAAAATTATCCAAAACAATAAAATAAAATTGTTTTTACTGAATCCATAAAAATACTGAATTATAAAATCTTGGTGCTTGTGGGATCATCACCATATCATGCCGGTCATCTCACTTATCATCTTATGCAATAAACGATTGCTAAAGTTGAGTTACTTGTAATAAACTTTTACAAGTGGGAAGCAAGTATCTAGAAGTTGGTCAAGTCAACTAAGGAGCAAGCATTGCCTCCTACCCTTTGACCCTTGCCACAACAAAGACACCGTTAACCATCTCATGCCGGTCATCTCACTTATCATCTTATACAATAAACGATTTCTAAAGTTGAGTTACTTGTAATAAACTTTTACAAGTGGGAAGCGAGTATCTAGAAGTTGGTCAAGTCAACTAAGGAGCAAGCATTGCCTCCTACCCTTTGACCCTTGCCACAACCAAGACACCGTTTCTCGGTCCTTGTTTGACTTTACCTTCTTGACCTTTTTGTTTGACTACATTACCCTTTAGGCACGCCGTGGCTGGGATCGGTTTTATCCTTTCCCTTTCCACTGCGCCTTTTTCTCTGATCACTACCATCATCGGTAACTATGGGATCATTCTTAAACTTGGTCCCCAAATCAACTCAGTAGTCATGAGCATGGAATGTAGCTCATCAATGGATTGCTCCATGTTGACTATATAATGCTTATAGTCATCTGACAACGAGTTTAATATCATTAATGTTGCTAATTGCAACGGTACTGGGTATCCTATTCATTCAAGACGATCCATGTGCTCTTTCAATTCCATGACGTGAGCACTCACCGATGATCCTTTAACCACCTAGCGAGATTTGAACACCCTACAAGCGTAATGTGTTGTTCATTTCTAGCATTCGCGGTATGAGCATTTAGTATTGCTTTTTCTAGGACATTTCCTTTTCTCTCATGCCAAAGCATAATCCGAAGATCACACTTCCAATTGAGAAACATTGACCCAGTCAATTCGTCCTTTTCTAGAAACAAGCGTAGTGAGATATTGTTGGAATGTGTCGTTATGGTTGTTGCTGCCATCTACAAATCAAACCCATTTTAATTAGTAATCATCAATAAACATTCTCTAAAATATATTATAAACCCATAATTAATATTTTAGGCCTAGGATCCATATATCACATTCTCGCCGCAAGGTTTGGGCACTTCCTGATGAGACATGTTGTTTCTAGTAGGTAACATCCTTACCGATCGTATCAAGACTTGACACGATTCCTAGGGGTCGTAGAATCTTTAGACTTATAACTTATTACAACTTTGTACAATCTAATTTTACAATTTAAAGTTAGCAATAAAGTCTAGTATGTTTATTCTACTCAAGTATTTTTTGGGCCGGGACTCCCGATTATCACCAAAGTAGATCAGACCATCTAAGACAGTGCGATGCTCTGCGCCGGGACTCCCGATTATCACAGAACCTTACGCACCCTAACACTCGCAATGATTTGAATCCATATCTAAGGTTCTTTATCCTTACAATATGAATATCATTTAACAAGTGAGGTGTTCCATTAAGTGGATAATACTTAGATCTAAGATTTTCTTGGGTTTGTTTAAGTCTTAAAACTAAACGTAAACCTTTATTCCAATCTTAATCCTTGTTTAAAATGTGTGACTTGTGAATTTAGGAATTCTACAAGACACCCTTTTAAAGCATAAGAATTATTCTTTAAAACTTATAGTTTCAAGAATTTGCGCGATTTTATATGTATACCTAAAACGAGGTGTACAAAACGTTTTACTAGGTTTTGTGATAAACCTTATGTAATGACCCGAAATTTGTAGATAAATAAATTGTACAAAAATATGATAAATAAGAGTAAATCGTTTAAGGAACGTAGGAATTGGTTTCGTGTCATTTGGACACCGTACGAGAAAAGTTATGGACGAAACCGGGTCGAGCCAAAGACCGAAAAGTGCAGACCTGGCTGCACTGGAAGTTCACGGTCGTGAACATGGACCAGCTACTCAGGCATCCTGGCGTGAAGTAGTTCCCGAACTGATAACGATCGCGAACTATGCGTGCGTAAACAAGTTCACGACGTGAACTTTGTTCCCGATCGGGAACTTTGCCCGACACCAGCATTTAATATGGGAAAACCTCATTTAATTCACATAAACCCTATTTTTTCTCCTCTTAACTTGTGTGTGCGATTTTTGAGTGTAAAGTGATGATTGGAGCTTAATCTTCACTAGTTCTTGGAGATTCTTGCTCACATTTGAAGATCAAAGGTAAATCTTCATCCCTCTTATGTTATAAGTCTTAGATTCAAGTAGGGAAGCTTGAATCATAAACCCTAGTTATGGATTTGTACATAAATGGTTAAATGGAAGTAATATAACTTAGATTTATGGTATTTTAAAAAGGAAAATGTATTCATAATAGGAACCTATGAAAAGATGGTGATTTATGGAATTAGGGTTTGGTAATTTTGGGGAAAATGGTGCTAGTAGTTGACTAGTCATGGATTATATAGTTAGTATTGATGATTGATGCAAACCATTGTATTGGTTTGATAATAGGTTATTGGTTGAAGGATTTGAGGCATTCAAATCTTGAGAAGTGATATTGGTGTTCAAGGAACACACCATTTGGATAAGCTTGGCTAAGGTGAATACATGTGAACTTTCAAAACTGAGTACATAGTTAGTAAATGTTTTATGATTAAATGTTTTTATCGAGTCTTTAAGTAATTTAGTTATTTATGTGATTTATGATGAATTGCTTATATGGTGAGGAAATGATTAATTGATTGAGAAATGATGGAGCTATAGGCTCATAATGATAAGAGATAAGTGATGATGATGATGATATTGTTGTCCCTAGGGCCGTAGTAGAATGGAGGCATTCCGGTTATTACGGTACCTTAAGGTTAGTGGTAGATTGGAGGCATTCCGATTACCCAATACCTATGAGTCCCGGTAGATTGGAGGCATTCCAGTTACCGTGGATATGATGGTCTTGATAGATTGGAGGCATTCCGATTATCTTGACATTGGCCAAATGATGAAAGTAATGAAGTGACCCAAACGAACCTAGTAATATTATTTTAAGTTTAAATGATATTATTTGACTAGTTGTTTATCGGGTCTAAAACCCATGTATCTCACGAAGCAATTTTGTCTCACGTACTATGTTTGTGTTTTGCTATGTACTCAGGTTCGGGATCGAAGATCTAGGAGGCCCGTTTAGAAGAGGGCTTGTTGAGATTAGCTCGGTGTTGATGATTAGAGTCCTTATCCTATGGTTAAGATATAATTTGTAACACCGTTTTTGTAAACTCTGATAATCTCGAACAAGAACCCTTTTCGTTTTTGTAAAACCGGTATTTGACACCGATACAGTATTATGTATTTTGGATTAAATGTTATTTAAATATTGTTTTGAAAAATTGAGGTGTTACAACTTGGTATCAGAGCTATAGTTTAAGTGAACTAGGTTGAGTTGACCATCCTAGACTTAAACTGAGCTAGTAGGACCGTAGGTTCCATAGGATACTTATGAATTGGCTATTGAGACCTTAAGTGTAGCTTCGATAGGGTTGACCTTAAGGGAATAGGTCATGTTTGGTTTTGGAACGGTCAATGTTACCGTTACTTTGATAAATTGACTTCTAAATGGTTGATGTCTTATTATAGCAAAATGGTGAGAACTAGAAGTGCAAGAGGCCCACTCGATCAAGTGCAAGATTCGAATAACATTGCCGAACCGGTATTTGGCCCTCCACCTCGTGATGAAGTGGAGAATTCAGGTGTTGAAAGGAACACACACACCCCGGTCACCGTAGAACACCTCCAAACTATGTTCAACCAAATGAGGGACATAGTGAACGAGGATGTGAACCGAATCCTCAATGAGCATAAGGCACGTGAAAGGCGGGAGGAATCTCCATCCCGCACAAAGAGCAAGTCAAGTAGCGTTGCTCAAACCGAGAGGTCTTCGACGGAAGAAGATGAGAGTGACCCCGAGCCGAGGGAAAGGAAGGGGTGCACGTACAAGAACTTTGTGGCTTTTAAGCCCGATAACTACTATGGTAGCTCCGAACCAAAAGTCACGATCAGTTGGATCCGTGAAACCGAGCAAGTCCTTGAAGCTAGTAAATGCAAGGAAAGTGATATGGTGATCTATGCTTCTCGGTTATTGAAAGATGAAGCCCTCGTGTGGTGGGATACCATGTATGAAACTTTGGGGAAGAGGGCGGTGTACAAGATGACATGGGATGAATTTGTGAAACGGTTGAAGGCAAAGTTTTGCCCCGAGAGAAATTTGGAGAAGCTTCAAGAAGAGTTTGTCCACTTGAAGAAGGAAGGGATGAGTGTCGATGAGTACACTAAAAAGTTCACGGGATTGATCCCGTTTGTGATCAAATTGTATCCGGATGAGAGGTCCCGGATCGTTAGGTATGCTAATGGACTCCCGTGGGAGTATGAGTTGGAAGTGAAAAGGGCCGCCACACTCGATGAGGCTATGGGTGCGGCGAGAAATGTTGAAGAAGTGGGCCAAAGGAAGATCAATGAAAGGCCAAAGTTTGAAAAGAGAAAGTTTGAAGGAAGCTCGGGATCGGTAAAGAAGGGAAAGTTCGTGCCGACCTACTCTAAGCAAACGAGTGTTGGTGCTTGTAAGAAGTGTGGCAAGGACCACAAGGGAGAATATTTGGCGGATTCGAAATCGTGTTTCAAGTGTGGAAGGCCGGGGCATATGGCAAGGGATTGCCGGGCCAAACCGTTGGAAGAAATCGAGTGCTACTCGTGCCATGAAAAGGGGCACTATAGCAATTCTTGCCCGAAGAAGGGAAGTGATACCTTGGTGTCGACCGCTCAAAAGAAAGCGTAGCCGACAAAGGTCAAGGGACGGTCCTTCCAACTTACCCGAGATGAAGCCAAGGAAGTCCACGATGTCGTTTCAGGTACCCTACTCGTAAATTCTATTCCCGCTCGGATCTTATTTGACTCGGGTGCTACTTATTCGTTTGTGTCGCATGATTTTGTTGTGGTGTTGAAAGTGCCGTTAGAACTCCTTGATGAGATATATGATATAGAATTGCGGATGGTAAAACCTCCATAGTCCAACATATGTGTAAAAATTGTGAGTTGGAAATAGACGGGAAAAAGTTTAAGGTGAATTTATTACCCATGGAAATTGCGGGTTTTGATATAGTTATATGTATGGATTGGTTGGGTGAACATCAAGCAAAGATTTTATGTGGGAAAAAGATAATCTCGATTAGGACTCCCGACAACGAAAAAGTTTATGTGTATGGTGAGAGACGACACCATTTGCCATGTCTTATGACCGCAGTTAAAGCTAGGAAATGTTTAGCCAAGGGGTGTTCGTACTTTTTAGCGTATGTGTTAGATGGAAGGAAGGAGAAGAAGACGGTGGAAAATGTGAAGGTGATTCGGGACTTTCCCGAAGTATTTCCCGATGATTTACCGGGATTGCCACCGGAGAGACAAGTAGAATTCCGTATTGATTTGGTTCTGGGAGCGACGCCGATAGCTCGTTCTCCATACCGTTTGGCTCCCATCGAAATGCGGGATTTGATGTCCCAATTACAAGAGTTACTCGATAAAGGATTTATTCATCCTAGCTCGTCTCCATGGGGTGCGCACGTATTGTTCGTTAAGAAGAAAAACGGTTCAATGAGAATGTGCATCGACTACCGAGAGTTGAACAAGATGACTATTAAGAACCGATACCTGTTGCCTAGAATCGATGACTTGTTTGATCAACTTCAAGGTGCCGACTATTTCTCGAAGATCGATTTGAGATCGGGTTACCATCAAGTTCGAGTGAAAGAAGGAGATACCGAGAAGACGGCGTTTCGTACCCGTTATGGGCATTACGAGTTTTTGGTGATGCCATTCGGGTTGACTAATGCACCGACCATTTTTATGGACCTTATGAATCGGGTTCGCAAACCATTCCTCGACAAGTTTCTTATCGTATTTATTGTCGATATTCTTATTTATTCAAAAACCGAAGAAGAACACGAGAGTCACCTAAGACAAACGTTAGAAGTGCTACAACGAGAGAAATTGTATGCCAAGTTTTCTAAGTGTGAATTTTGGATTCGAGAAGTCCAATTCCTTGGTCATGTCGTATCCCGAGAAGGAATCAAAGTTGACCCGTCGAAGATTGAAGCGGTTATGAAGTGGGAACCGCCACGAACTCCAACCGACGTGAGAAGTTTTCTCGGCCTTGCCGGGTATTACTGTAGATTTATTCAAGACTTTTCTCGAGTGGCGAGACCACTCACATTGTTGACCCGAAAGAGTAGTGAGTTTGTGTGGGGAGAAAAACAAGAAAAGGCATTTGCCATATTAAAACAAAAATTGTGTAACGCCCCGGTTCTCACATTACCCGAAGGGATGGAAGACTTTGTCGTGTATAGTGATGCTTCACATAAAGGTTTGGGTTGTGTTATGATGCAACGGGGGAAAGTGATTGCCTATGCCTCGAGACAACTAAAGAATGCGGAAGAAAGGTACACGACTCACGATTTAGAATTGGCGGCGATAGTGTTTGCTTTGAAGTTATGGAGACACTACTTATTTGGTACAAGGTGTACGTTGTACACGGATCACAAAAGTCTTCAATATGTTTTTACTCAAAAGGACTTAAATATGAGGCAAAGAAGATGGATCGAATTGATACAAGATTATGATTGTAAGATTGTTTACCATGCGGGGAAGGCCAACGTAGTAGCCGACGCCTTGAGCCGAAAGGTATATGAAAAGCCGAATAAAGGGAAGCTAACACGTATTGAAGTAGTCTCGAGTATAGTAGAACGAATCAAGAATGCCCAACGGGAAGTGTTAGGTCACAACAACCCTGTTTTAATGTTAATTGATAGAATATTATACTTAGAGAAATATTAGAGTGATAACACAAGAATATAGTCAATGTATAAATCCACTAAGTGTGGCTTGTTGCGGAATAACAAGACCACTGATCAATTACAAAGATATGAAAGTGTAAAGTGAATTTGTAAGTACTCCTTTGCAAGATGATCTCTATTTATAATGTTATAGAGATCTTACATGATGAGCAAAGGAGTAACCGAAGGACTAAGTAAGGAAAATGACTAAGATCAAGGGATTTGATCTTAGTCCGTTACTATACTGAGTATCACTCAGTCCTTCTACTCAGTCCTTGTACTCAGTATCACTATCTGATACTGAGTACTGATACTGAGTTCCAATACTGATCACTCAGTATCAGACCTAAACTTAGCTATATTATTCTACATATAAATCAAAGCTAGTCTAGGTTGTTTTGTTATCTTAAGATCCAAAGGGGCAAGGCTTTTTGCCTTAACAATCTCCCCCTATCTAATGATAACAAAACAATTACAAAGAGATAAACAAAAAAATACAACAGCATAGGTAGCAACATCTTCTTCTTCATTTGCTGTTGATGGCTTCATTCTCATAGAAGACTTCTTGTTTGATGTGGACAAACTCTTCTCTGCTTTTGAGTTCATCCCTTCTACAATTCAGAACTGCAACAATCTTCTTTCTGAACCAAGAGTCTTCTTTCTTGGTGATCATCCATTTCAGTCCAACAAGGTGACTGATTTGAGCTCTTGGTAGATCTTCTTCAGAAATGAAGCACTCTCTATCTTCTGAGTCAGTATACATATATCCAGAAGTTGGATATATGACACTCTTTTGATCCTGAAAAACAAGGTTAGGAGGAAGAGGGTATTTTTTAAGATACTTGTATGTATGAAGACATTCTGGTCTGTTGTTTGAGTAAGCCTCAGTCATCACACTGAGTGTTCTGTACTCTATTTCATGAAGTAAGTCCTTCTCATAACATACTGCAGCTACTGCACAGATCTCATCCAAGACTATTTGATCATAAGTTGATTTCTTTGGAAGCTCTTTGATCAGTCTTGTGATCTTCACCCAGTCTTGAAGACCAATTCTTTGAATATCATGAATAAATATCTTCATGGGAGGACTGATTAAGCCAGTACAAGTGATAGTGATTCTTCCTTCTTTGAGCTTCACTTTTACTTTATTGACATCCAGATTTAACCAATGTATCCCCCTTACATTTGGAAATGTTTTGGTCCTCAAGAACTCCTTCCTTTCTTCCTTATACTGAGTCCTAGCAGCAACCATATTCCAATAATGTTGAATATGGTCTGGACCCTTTCTTGAGATTCTATGTGAAGAACCAGGAGTATCAGTATCTGGGTCAGATTCTGGATCAGCTTTGATTCCCAACTCTTGCTCATATAAAAATCATTCTTGTTCTGCCCAGAGTTGTTGAGAAGTCAGTCTTGGAGCCTGCTCAGTATCACTGTCCAATGTATGAACAGGTCTTCTTTGTCTTGTTACCAAAGGAGCAGGTTCCTCACTTGATTCAGAAGAAGTGAGAACTGCATTGATGGGTCTTCTTGACAAGGAACTCCTTCTTCTAATCACCAGATTTTCTGGTTCTTCATCATCCGAGGATGATGATGAAGAATTTTCTTGTTCTACCAGATTCAGTGCATAGTTCACTAAACCTGGTTCTTCATCTTCATCATCAGAAATAGGCCAGATGAAAGGCCTATATACCACAATTTGCAAGTTATTTTCTTCTAGAACAGGTGGCTCAGTATAAGCTTGCTGTGGTTGGTCAGTGTGAGTCTCCCCCTGAGCAGATGGCTCAAGTGGGTCTTCAAAGTGTGGTACTGACCTACTTCTTTGTCTTCTTCTCTCATACTGAAATCGAAGTGGTTCAGTATGAGGACTCTGCTGATGTTGCTGTTCTTGTTGTGGAGGTTGATCTTCATTCAATCGTCTTCTTTTCTCCCCCTGAGCAGATGACTCAGTTTGATCAACCTCAGTATCTCTTTGTCTCTTCTCCCCCCTTTTGTTATCATTTGATGAAGAGGGAAGATGATCAGTATCACCACCCATGTCCCCCTCAGGTTGTTCAAGAGTAGGGGAGGGCATGGGCTCAGTTGCAGCATCAGTATCACCAGCACCTCCTTCTCCTTCTCCTTCTTCATTGTGGTCACCATGTGAACATGGTGGAGTTTGTGGAGGCTGCTGTGGTTGTTGAAGTAGTGAGACTGACTGTTTTATTGAGTCAATATCACCACTCATCTTGTCCATTCTGGCTAGTATTATATTTTGAGTTTGTTGGATGGCCAGAATGTGCTGCATTATTGCTTGCAGAGTCACTTGGTCTGCTGCAGCCTGAGATTCCTGAATGCCCTGCACTGATGGTGCTAAAGAAACAAAAATATAAAACTGGTTAGAAAGAAAGGTTTATCAAATAGAATTGTGGTGTTGGTTAATTCTATAATCATATAAACAGAGTTTGTGAAGTCTGTATTTCATCTGGTTTATGATGGAATATTGTGGACTTGTGCATAGCATGTGTAAGAAGATATTAGTAAAAGTGAGTGTGAAAATTGAAGTAGCTCAGTATAGGATAAGTCACATTTACTAAAAGGTTTGGGTTTGGGAATTCGAAGCCTGGGATGTGCTTCTTGTTATTTTCAATGTTTATCACTCGGTATTAGAGTGATAACAGAAATGTGGCTAAACCCCATGGAGAATTTTTTGGATTTTGTGGCTTAATGGTTTGTGATCATTTCTTGAATTATGCTACCCAACTCAAAAATAAGTTGGACATTATTCAAGCAGTACCAGTGGGTGTCAGTGTGACATCAACCACCATTGTCTCTTTAAATGTTGAGACAACTGTAGACTGACAATGATCAATTGAAAGTGCTCAGTATATGAATTTTGCATAGCAGCAGTGGGCTAGCTATGTTGGCCATAAAGGGATATATATTTGAAAGATCGTTTGAGACTTTGGTCAGTATTGAGTTGGGACTGGCCAATACTTAGTCTCTATTTGGGAATGAAATATATATATATATATAGAAGTTTAAAGGCTTTTGAGAAATTCATACCTGAGACTCTGTCAGATTCCCTTCTAGCATCGGCAGAGGTCGGTGCAGGATCATGGGATTGTTGATGTGCAACACCAACATCTTCAATACCGACTTGTCTTTCTTGTTGAGCACCTTCTAGTGTAGTTTGCTCATATTGAATCTCCACATCAAGAGGAACATGAGGTTCCTCAATTGGTTGAGCAGTTGGAGCTAGTTCTGGACCTGGAAGGTCAGCGGTGGCTGCAACTAGGCTTTGGGCTTGAAGAGATGCAGTTAATGATGGAACATTTGCAGGCTGCACCTCCTCAGATGATAAGTTTCCCATAATGATAGGAGAAAGATTCCTTCTTCTTCTTTGAAGGACCAGTCGTGTGTCTTCGGAGGACTCAGTATCAAAAACTGTTTCAATATGAGGAGCATCAGGATCCTGTGCAGGTGGAGAGATATGTTGTTGAGTCGGTTCTTGAACTTGTGGAACATCCTGCATCTCAATATCTTGACCGGCCTGTGCTCCATTACCCCTATTATCATCATCATCATCATCATTGTCTGACTCAGTATCAGACATGTCCTCTGCATCATTTATATGTTCTTGAACAATGGCCCACATAGAAGGACTTAGAAGAGGCTCTCCTTCTCTTGGCCTGTAAAAGAAAATCTTCTCACTGAGTGGAGGAAGATCAACCCTTGGACTGTGAAACTCATCATAAGTATGTGTGGGCATTGAGTGTTGAAAGATGAGTGATAAAAATCTGCAGAAAGGGACATTGCATTCCCGTGTGTTAGCTCGAACCAAAGTAGCTAATTCATTGAAAATTAGCCGAGCATAATCAATATTTCTTCCATAGTACAGAGCATGTACTATTTGCATCCCAAATTCGTTTATTTGGTCCAAAGCACCCGTCTTGTGAGTCATGCACCGAATTATTGTTGTAATGAAAATACCCCACATAGGACCAAATTCGTTTCTTTTGATGATTCCTGTTGTTCCTCTTCGACCCAAAAATGGCAGTACTGAGCGTGCCTCTGATCTATCAACAAATGGGTCATACTGAGCTTGTGCTGGAAGCCTCGGTGTTTCACGAATGATTGCAGTAGAGACAAAAGCTCTTCTTTGATCCCTAATTACCCATCCAGCAATCATATCTGGAGAATCGAGTGTGGCAGAGTACCAAAACTCGCATAACATTTCTGGGTAAATTGCTCGAGGAGATAAGGTCAGTGCACGAGCAATTGGGCAATGCTTCATAAAAGTCACGATGTTCGTGAATTCTTGGCATACCCAGGCTTGAGGAATAGTGAAATTTGCTGTGATGTTGTTCCTCGCAAACCCGGGTACTTCATTATTTCGGAATTTGATTTCCGATTCAACTTCTGGAGCAACAAAAGTGTAATTCGCCATCTGTGATTTTGATTTGAAAAAGTTTGCTTGCTAATAGAAAGTGAAATCGTTAATCGCAGAGAGAATTGAAAATGAAAGAAAGAAATAACAGTTAAAAAATTTGAAGTAAAAATAAACGGTTATTTATAGGAGATTTGAAAGATAATTAAGGTATTGGGATGTAAAAACGGCTGATTTAACTGCCTTATCCTCTGCCAACGGTAACTTTCTTATTAAGAAAGGTTACCGTTGAGCAGTATGAGGATTAAGCTCGGTGTAAGAGCCGTCATACCCCAATACTGAGTTAAAAAAAATTAATTTTAAAAATTTTAAAAAATATAAAAACAATTAATTTACTCTTGAAATTAATAAAAAAATAAAAATTTTAAATTTTGATGATAACAGACTAGTGATACTGAGTGGTCAGTATCAACAGGAGTGATACTGAGACCTCAGTTTTAAAGAAAATTTAAGAAAGATTAAGGATTCAACATACCTAATTGCCCTAGTAAATACATAAACCTTTCCTCAGGGAGAGGTTTAGTAAACACATCGGCCAATTGTTCATCTGTTGGTACATAATCTACTTCAACCTTACCTTTTTCCACATTATCTCGAATAAAGTGGTGTCTCATATCAATGTGCTTGGTTTTGGAGTGATAGACTGGGTTCTCTGTGATAGCAATAGCACTCTTGTTATCACAATGAATGGGAGTCTTATGAAAGTTGAACCCATAGTCTAAGAGTTGATACTGCATCCATAATAATTGAGCACAACAACTTCCTGCAGCAACATATTCTGCTTCTGCTGTGGAAGTTGCTACCGAATTTTGCTTCTTGGATGACCAACCAACTAGTCTTCCACCTAGGAATTGACATCCTCCACTTGTGCTCTTTCTGTCCAATCTACAACCTGCAAAATCTGCATCTGTGTACCCTTCAAGGTCAAAGTTTGAGTCTTTGGGATACCAAAGACCCAGGTTAGGAGTACCTGTAAGATATCTAAAGATGCGCTTAACTGCTTTCATGTGTGGTTCTTTAGGATCAGCCTGATACCGAGCACACAAACATGTTGCAAACATGATATCAGGCCTGCTAGCAGTTAAGTAAAGTAAGGAACCAATCATACCTCGGTATGTGGATTGACATACTGGTTTACCAGTTTCATCCTTACTTATCTTATCCTGAGTACCCATAGGAATGTGCATGGAGGATAAATTTTCAAATTTGTATTTCTTTAACATGTCATGCACATACTTACTTTGATTTATAAAAGTGCCATCAGGCTTTTGTTCAACTTGTAAACCAAGAAAGTAAGTAAGTTCTCCCATCATACTCATCTGATACTGAGTTGACATTATCTTAGCAAACCAGTCACACATTGACTTGTCAGTGGAACCAAAGATAATATCATCTACATATATCTGAATGAGTAAGATGTCAGAACCTTTCCTTTTTGAAAATAATGTTTTATCAATTTTACCTCTTGTAAATTTATTTTCAATAAGGTACTCAGACAAGGTGTCATACGAGGAAATTGGAACTTGTTTGAGCCCATATAGAGCTTTATCAAGCTTGAAAACATAATTAGGAAATTTGGGATCAACAAAACCTGGAGGTTGTTTAACATAAACTTCTTCTTGTAGTTTTCCATTTAGAAAAGCACTTTTGACATCCATCTGATAAACTTTGAAATTCTTAAAGGCTGCATATGCAAGATACAACCTAATAGCTTCAATTCTTGCAACTGGTGCTAAAGTTTCATCATAGTCAATGCCTTCTTTTTGCCTGTAACCTTGAGCAACTAACCTTGCTTTGTTCCTGATGACAATACCATCCTTGTCCATCTTGTTTCTGAACACCCACTTAGTACCAATAATAGTTTTACCAGTAGGAGGTGGTACTAAGTTCCAAACTTTGTTTCTTTCAAACTCTGTGAGCTCTTCTTGCATAGCCTCTACCCAATCTTCATCTAATACGGCTTCATCAGCTTTCTTTGGTTCAATGGTAGATAGAAAACTTGAGAAGAAACAAAAGTTTGCAGTTGCTTGAGTTGGAAATTCTAATTTTCTTCTTGTTTGGACACCTTCTTCAATAGGACCAATAATGTTTGAGTGTGGATGGTCTCTGTGTTCCCTTAAATTGTTTCCTAAGGGAGCATTTGAAATAGGATCAACAATATCTTGTTGATTTGGTGTGTTGTCTGTCTGATACTGAGTGGAATTCTGATCAGTATTAGACAGTGCAGGTTGCTGTTCATCATCATTTTGCATAGTTGATGTGGATTCTTGTGAAGTGTTGGATGTTTCACCTTCTTCATAGATAGAGTGGTTCAGATCATTAGTTGGAAACTCAGTATGGAGGTCCTCTGTTATGGGAACCTCAGTATTAGTCTCATTTGAGTGATACTGAGTTTGAACTTGATCAGTTTCATTAAACTTATTAGGAATAAAGTGTGGATGAAACTCAGGCTGTTCAGCAATGGAGTGTTCTGGATTGCATAGAATATCTATGCCACTTATGTCTTCACTTGCTGAGGTAGAATGCTCATTCTGATCTTCATCGAATGTGACATGAATGGATTCTACAATCATCTTGGTTGAGATGATATACACTCTGAAAGCTTTAGAGTGTGGAGAGTAGCCCATGAACACACCTTCATTTGCTTTGGGAGCAAATTTATTGAGATTTTGTTTTGTACTGAGTACAAAGCATTGACTCCCAAAGATGTGGAAATATTCCACATTAGGAATCTTGCCATTGTATAACTCATATGGAGTCTTCAGATGTCTTTGGACTATAGTGGCTATATTCTGAGTGAAGTTTGCACAGTTTACAGCTTCAGCCCAGAAACTCAGTGCCAGTCCAGCATGGCATAATAAAGTTCTTGCAGCTTCAATCAGTGTTCTGTTCTTTCTTTCTACAACACCATTTTGTTGTGGAGTGTAAGCTGCAGAGAAGTTTTGAATGATTCCTTTTTCTTCACAGAAATCAGCTAATACTGAGTTTTTAAACTCAGTACCATGGTCACTTCTAAGTTGCTTGACCTTGTTGCCTTTTTGAAGTTCCTCTCTTTTTATAAAGGCAATGATTTCTGTTGTTGCATCTGACTTAGTCTTGAGGAAGATGACCCAAGTATATCTTGAAAATTCATCAACCAAGACTAGAGTATAGATCTTTTTGGCCAAAGATGGTGTGCTGATGGGGCCAAAAAGATCCATATGTATCATAGTAAGAGGTTCATTGATGGAATGATTGACTTTGGACTTGAATGAACTCTTCTTCTGCTTGCCCATTTCACATGCTGAGCATAACTTATCTTTTGAATAAGTAATAGTGGGCAACCCTCTCACCAGTTTCTTCATACTGAGCTCGTTGATATTTCTAAAGTTGATGTGAGAGAGTTTCTTATGCCATAGCCAATGCAATTCTGGCTTGACTTTAGAAAGCAGGCATACTCGAATAGTTGGGTCTATTTCATATAGGTTGACCACATATACGTCTTTTTCTCTTCTAGCAATGAGTACAGGCTGCCCTTTATCATTGTAGATGATTCCTGCAACCTTCCTGAATCGAGCTTCATTGTCATCATCACACATCTGGCTGATACTGAGCAGATTGTGTTTTAGACCCTCTACATAGGCAACTCTTTTAAAAGTTATGTTGCCTGCCTTGATCACACCATAACCTCTTGTCTTTCCCACCGAGTCATCTCCAAATTTAACAGAAGGACCCTTCTCTGGAGTATAATTGAGAAGGTATTCCATACTGCCAGTCATGTGTCTTGAGCAGCCACTATCTAAGTACCATTTTCTGTCACCCTGCACAAGATACACAATAATAATTAGTTCCTTTTAGGAACCCATTTTTGAATGGGACCTTTGGTGGGATAAACATATTTTGACTTGATCTCTTTATGTGGAGAGGTCAGTATCACTTCGGGGGTAACTTTAGAAGTTTTCTTTGGTGATACTGACTTAGTTTCTCTCCTTTTCTTTGGTACTGAGTACCTAGGACTTGAGAGATCAGTCCAGCATTCATCTCCCTTATGACCAGTATGATGACATCTATAACATTTTCTAGGTCTATTTCTAAACATATTTTCATAAGGTATTTTAGAAAAATGTTGCACTTTTGGTAGATCAGTATGAACAAGTTTTGCAAATTGTTTACTTAAAGATTTGACCTGATCACCAAGTGTTTTTAAAATGTTAATTTTGTCATTTTTAATAGGTATTTTAACATTTTGTTTTACTGGTTTAAAAGGTGGTGGATCTGGTTGCTTCTTTTTATTTGACAGAGGAGTCTTTCTAATATTATTAGTGGTAGACTTCTGGTCTCTGCCAACTAAGGATCTAGTTAAAGTTGGTTTTTGTTTATCATGTTTTGCAGAAACAACTTTAACAGGTTCTTTAGATTTCTCAGTATATGATGTTTCTGTTCCTGCAACTTCTGTATTTGATGAAACATGTGAGATAGAAGTTGTCTTATTATCATTATATAATTCAAAAGTTGTTGTATTAAATAATAATTCAAAAGGTGGAACAGCAGAAGTGTCATACTGATCTATATGGAGCTCATTATCAGAAATTTCTTTTATAGAAAATTCAATACTGGGTTCTTGTAGCTCAGTATAGCACTTTGAGCAGATGGAGGGACCAATAGGTTTTTCTAAAATTTCATTTTGACATAAAATTTCATTTTCCTCATCATCTGACTCAGTTTGACATCCAACTTCACATAAAATTTTAGCTTTTACAAAATTAATAGGGTTCATAGTAGAAAACTCTTCAAATAAATCAGCAAAATTGTTCCTGTTTTTAAATTGAGGATCAACACCAAGTGCAGCCCTCACATTTTCTGGAAATTGTTCATTTAAACATTTATTTAATTTTATTGAAGCATTTCCCCAAGATTTACACTGTTTTTCAAATTTCTCTTTTTCAAGTTTGTGTAAATGAGCTTTATCAGCTAATCTTTGGTTAATGTCTTTTAAATCTGAAAAATTTAATTCTAAATCTTTATACTTTGCTAGTTTATCTAAGTTTTCATTATTTACCCTTTCAAGTTCTTGTATTGTTAATTTTAAGGCTTTTTCTTTTTGTACAGAAGTTTTAAGATCAACAAGCATATACTCAAAAATCTTAGTTTTTTCATTCACTGAATAAGTTTGAAAGGAACTTACCTTGTACAACTGAGTGGAATCCCAATCAGTATGAACACTCATCCTCTCAGCCTCTTTGATGTCCTTTTCAAAGGAGCTCTTCAAATCATCTTCAGTGAAAGCCATAAAGGCTTTATTCTCAATCTCTTCTTCATCATCACTTAACTCTTCATCCATCCAGGCTTCTGAGTAAAGTGCTTGATGAGGTGCTCCATTCCCTTCTGCCCTCTTGCCCTTGCTCCAATTCTTCAGCTTGACATATTTGTCTCTATACCTTTTTGCTCGGTATGCAATCTTGTCATTTTGGTCAGTCTCAGAAGACTTGGTATGCCAATTTGCAGCAATATGTCCAGGCTTTCCACACCTATAGCACAGACCTGATCTTGGGTCAGTATTAGAAGAGCTAACACCAAGCCTCTTCTTCTTCAACTGATCCAGCTTCATAGACATAATAGCCATTTGAGTTTCAAGCTCTTCTGCCTCAGCATCAGCTAGATCAACTTCTGGTTCATCTGGCTCAGTCACAGTATAGGCCTGTTGCACAACTAGAGCCATTCCAGTGGAAGCTTTGTCAGTTTTCTTCCAGTTGATCAGTCTTGCAGCATTATTCTCCTCATGATTCAACATTAGACCATACAAAGTTTGAAGAGTGTATGACTCAATGTTGTTAGCAGCATTGACAGAGTTTGTCATGTCAAGAAATTGTTGAGGAAGACTATCCAGGAACTTTTGAACAAGTTCTCCTTCCTCTTTCACAATGCCTACACTGATTAAATCATGGATAACAGTATTGAACCTGTTATATAGAGTGGTGATGTCTTCATTAGGAGTTGAGAAGAAGTTTTCATATTTCCTTCTCATGTTGCTTTTTCTTTGCAACTTCACCTTTGCTGTGCCTTCATAGGTGACTGATATGCTATCCCACATAGCATTTGCTGTTGGCAATTTCATAATTGCATTAAGTATCTCTTTGGTAACAGCATTACCAATCACCCCTTTAGCTCTGGAGTCTAAAGCATACAACTGACGGTCAGTATCAGTCCAGTTGTGCTTTAGTTTAGGTACAGTTCTTATGCTCTCAGGAGCATCATCAGTAGCAGCAACAGGTTCCACAGTTTGTGGAATGATGGGACCATCATATAGCACAGTGAGCATCTCATGGTGAATAGATTCAAGATACCACTGAGCTTTAAGCTTCCATTGATGGAAGTCTTTTCCATCAAAGATGGGTACTCCCTTTCCAGACATAATTGGTGCAACAATTGTAGACATTTTGGATTTTTGAGTGTTGGAGGGATAGATGTAGGAAATGGCTGCCAGGGTTATAGATCGACTAAATAAGAGTTTATTTAGCCTGCTCTGATACCAGTTGTTAGGTCACAACAACCCTGTTTTAATGTTTATTGATAGAATATTATACTTAGAGAAATATTAGAGTGATAACACAAGAATATAGTCAATGTATAAATCCACTAAGTGTGGCTTGTTGCGGAATAACAAGACCACTGATCAATTACAAAGATATGAAAGTGTAAAGTGAATTTGTAAGTACTCTTTTGCAAGATGATCTCTATTTATAATGTTATAGAGATCTTACATGATGAGCAAAGGAGTAACCGAAGGACTAAGTAAGGAAAATGACTAAGATCAAGGGATTTGATCTTAGTCCGTTACTATACTGAGTATCACTCAGTCCTTCTACTCAGTCCTTGTACTCAGTATCACTATCTGATACTGAGTACTGATACTGAGTTCCAATACTGATCACTCAGTATCAGACCTTAACTTAGCTATATTATTCTACATATAAATCAAAGCTAGTCTAGGTTGTTTTGTTATCTTAAGATCCAAAGGGGCAAGGATTTTTGCCTTAACATGAAGTGATGGAAAAAGATGAGTTAAGGCAAGAGCGTTTGGGAAAGAACCAACATTTTGTGGAAAACAAGCAAGGGTTGAAAACCGTTGGTGGTCGAATTTGGGTTCCCAAGTTCGGGGGTACCCGAAAGAAGTTACTAACCGATGTTCATAAGTCTAAGTATTCGATCCACCCGGGAAGTACGAAAACGTATCAAGATGTGAAGAAGATGTATTGGTGGCCCGGGATGAAGGCAAGAGTGGCAAAGTATATTTCTAAGTGTGCCACATGGGCACAAGTAAAAGTCGAGCATCAAGTACCTTACGGGGTAGCTCAATCGTTGCAAATCCTGGCCGGAAAATGGGATGACATAACAATGGATTTTAATGTTGGATTGCCAAAGACGAGCAAGAACCACGACGCCATTTGGGTCATAGTTGACCGATTGACCAAAAGTGCATTATTCTTAGCAATTCGGGAAACCATGCCACTTGAGAAGTTGGCAAAGTTGTATGTGGATGAAGTAGTAAGACTTCATGGAGTCCCGTTGTCGATTGTGTCCGATAGAGATGCGAGGTTTACCTCGAGATTTTGGAGGTCGTTGCAAGAGGAGTTGGGAACGAAATTGCGGTTGAGTACGGCATACCACCCGCAAACCGATGGTCAAAGTGAAAGAACCATTCAAACGGTTGAATATATGCTAAGATCGTGTGTACTAGATTTTGGAGGTAAATGGGATGAACACCTACCGTTAGTCGAGTTCTCTTACAATAATAGTTACCAGTCGACTGTTAAAATTCCACCTTATGAGGCGTTGTATGGAAGGAAATGTAGGACTCCATCGTGTTGGCTCGAAGCGGGTGAGACGAAACTCACGGGTCCCGAAATTGTGAAGATGACCAATGAAAAGATTGGAATAATCCAAACCAATATGAAAATCGCCCAAGATCGACAAAGAAGCTACTCGGGTTTGAAAAAGAGAGCGTATGATTTGAATGTTGGAGACATGGTAATGTTGAAAGTATCGCCTTGGGAAGGCGTAATGCGGTTTGGTAAGAAAGGCAAATTGAGCCCAAGGTATGTTGGCCCGTTTAAGATTTTGAAACGGGTCGGTTTGCAAGAATTTAAGTTAGAACTCCCACCCGAACTTCAAGGTGTTCACGATACGTTTCATGTAAGTTATTTGAAGAAGTTCGTGGGTGAAGTTGAAGATATAATCCCATTGCAAGAGTTGCGGGTTGATGCCCTGAATCGATTGATTGAAGAACCCGAAGCAATATTAGAGACAAAGACCAAGAAACTTCGGAATAAAGAAATTGAATATGTGTTGGTCAAGTGGAAGCATTCACTTGGACCGAACTTGACTTGGCAAGTCAAGGACGTTCGGAAGAGATACCCGAACTTCGTGAACTATGATGAGATTCCGATGACGGAATCTCCTTAAGGGGTAGATAGTTTTAACGACCCGAAATTTGTAGATAAATAAATTGTACAAAAATATGATAAATAAGGGTAAATCGTTTAAGGAACGTAGGAATTGGTTTCGTGTCATTTGGACACCGTACGAGAAAGTTATGGACGAAACCGGGTCGAGCCAAAGACCGAAAAGTGCAGCCCTGGCTGCACTGGAAGTTCATGGCGTGAACTATAGTTCACGGTCGTGAACATGGACCAGCTACTCAGGCATTCTGGCGTGAAGTAGTTCCCGACCTGATAACGATCGCGAACTATGCGTGCGTGAAGAAGTTCACGACGCGAACTTTGTTCCCAATCGGGAACTTTGCCCGACACCAGCATTTAATACGCGAAAACCTCATTTAATTCACATAAACCCTAGTTTTTCTCCTCTCAACTTGTGTGTGTGATTTTTGAGTGTAAAGTGACGATTGGAGCCTAATCTTCACTAGTTCTTGGAGATTCTTGCTCACATTTGAAGATCAAAGGTAAATCTTCATCCCTCTTGTGTTATAAGTCTTAGATTCAAGTAGGGAAGCTTGAATCATAAACCCTAGTTATGGATTTGTACATAAATGGTTAAATGGAAGTAATATAACTTAGATTTATGGTATTTTAACAAGGAAAATGTATTCATAATAGGAACCTATGAAAAGATGGTGATTTATGGAATTAGGGTTTGGTAATTTTGGGGGAAATGGTGCTAGTAGTTGACTAGTCATGGATTATATAGTTAGTATTGATGATTGATGCAAACCATTGTACTGGTTTGATAATAGGTTATTGGTTGAAGGATTTGAGGCATTCAAATCTTGAGAAGTGATATTGATGTTCAAGGAACACAACATTTGGATAAGCTTGGCTAAGGTGAGTACATGTGAACTTTCAAAACTGAGTACATAGTTAGTAAATGTTTTATGATTAAATGTTTCTATCGAGTCTTTAAGTAATTTAGTTATTTATGTGATTTATGATGAATTGCTTATATGGTGAGGAAATGATTAATTGATTAAGAAATGATGGAGCTATAGGCTCATAATGATAAGAGATAAGTGATGATGATGTTGTTGTTGTCCCTCGGGCCGTAGTAGATTGGAGGCATTCCGGTTATTACGGTACCTTAAGGTTAGTGGTAGATTGGAGGCATTCCGATTACCCAATACCTATGAGTCCCGGTAGATTAGAGGCATTCCGGTTACCGTGGATATGATGGTCTTGATAGATTGGAGGCATTCCGATTATCTTGACATTGGCCAAATGATGAAAGTAATGAAGTGACCCAAACGAACCTAGTAATATTATTTTAAGTTTAAATGATATTATTTGACTAGTTATTTATCGGGTCTAAAACCCATGTATCTCACGAGGCAATTTTGTCTCACGTACTATGTTTGTGTTTTGCTATGTACTCAGGTTCGGGATCGAAGATCTAGGAGGCCCGTTTAGAAGAGGCCTTGTTGAGATTAGCTCGGTGTTGATGATTAGAGTCCTTATCATATGGTTAAGATATAATTTGTAACACCGTTTTTGTAAACTCTGATAATCTCGAACAAGAACCCTTTTCGTTTTTGTAAAACCGGTATTTGACACCGATACAATATTATGTATTTTGGATTAAATGTTATTTAAATATTGTTTTGAAAATTGAGGTGTTACAACTTGGTATCAGAGCTATAGTTTAAGTGAACTAGGTTGAGTTGACCATCCTAGACTTAAACTGAGCAAAACACATAATAAACTTATTATATAAAGACTATATATAATAATTCTTAGTTTGTTTAAACCTTTCTTACATTTAACTTGAACTAGTTAAATATAGGTTCTTGTTATTTTTACTTGATCATTAATCTAGTATATTACATGACTTTTAAAATACTTATATTATACTTGTATAATTATCTAGTTATAATAACTTATAACTTTATACATGTTAATATATGATAATATATAACTTTGTATATTTTTAGTTAATCATATAATTTCAAATTGCACAATTTCTAGTTATAATGAAATCATAACTTTGTACTTTCTAGTTTTAATTATATTATAACTTATACAATAACTAGTTACAATACTATCTCTTATGATCAAAATAATATTATCCTTTTAATTGTTCCATTTGAATCTTGTATTTAATATATATATTCGTATATATGTATATTTCTATAATAAACTTGTAACATTCTAGTAAGAATATTACATCTAATTTATACGTATGTATTTTAACTTAATCTAATTAAAATACGTATAAACTTATTATATCTATTTAAAATTCAATTTTTCTCAATAATTTAAAAAATTCCGAAAATTTAATACATATATATATATATATATATATATATATATATATATATATATATATATATATATATATATATATATATATATATATATATATATAAATAATTAAATACACCTTGTTAATTTTAAAACTTAAAAATTAACACCCCTTTCCCTTTTTTTATAATCTTCATTAATTCCCCAAATTAATCAGATGAACCCTAATCTTGTTTTTTACCAATCAAAACTAAGGTTTTGACTTTCTTGATCAAAGACATTATTTTAAAAGATTAATTTTAATCAATCTTATCTAAACAATAAACTTTATTTAAATTCTGTGATAGATTATAACCTTTTAATATATTTATTTAAACCTTTTAATTTAAACCCTATAGGCAATAAAACTTTGCCTAAATTTCTAGGTTTAAAGAACTAGTTAAATAAATCTATCAAAATAATAATTAAACATATTAAACATAAACTTGTTTAATCAACTAGGTTTTAGATTATTATCCTAATTAATTCTTTTAAACTATTAAACTTAAACTAGTTTAAACTTCAAGGGTTCTTTTAGGGATTCGAAAATCTCAAGACTAGGAAACTTCTCCACCAATTAAACTAGGCTAGGAAAATCTCTAGATTTCGAAAAACCTAAGGGATTAGGAAAGAATCCTTTTGATCAATTAAACAAATCTTGTTCAACATACTTGATCCTAGGGTTCTTCCTAGGTCACGAAATTTCTAGGGAGAAAAGGAAAGAATCCTTTTGATCAATTAAACAAATCTTGTTTAACATACTTGATCCTAGGGTTCTTTTACTATTTCGAAAATTACTAGGGTTTTTAGAAACCTTTTTGACCCATTAAACTAGGCTAGTTTAATATTCTTGGTCCTAGGGTTCTTACCCTTTTTCGAAAAATATGAAGAAGAAGAAAAAAATTGAAACAAAAAAACTTGTAATTAAAATAAACAAACAAACTTTGTTAATCTAGTCTAGATCTCTAAACCAACGCTCTGATACCACTGTAGGGTTTCATAATACACTGATCGACTCATAGGACCGACCTCCTAGTTTACTTGGTTCGAACCATACTGACCAAGAACATGAACTTGTTCTTGACCGGTTAAAATTAACTAGCTGATTTAATCCCTAAAAGCGGAAGTGGGATTAAACCTAATCCTTAAACCCTAAAGGATTGGGATGTTGGAAATCTAGATTAGGTTAACAAGAAAGGAAACCTTGTACGAAGAACTCGAACAGACACACATACTTGTGTGTGTTCGTCGACTACTACCAAGAACCCTAGGGTTCTTGGTTCGACTTCGAACAAGAGGGAGAAGAGGAAGAGTGTTCCCAAAACATACCTTGTTGATTGCTTAAGATAGATCTAATGATGATGAACAAATCGAGCGATCTTATAGTTGATCTAAGCAATGAACTTGTACTTCAATACTTGAAGAACACGAAGAACACAAAGGCTTGTGTTGTGTGTGTGTTTCGGCCGAAGCCAAGGAATGAGGAGGGGGAAGATTTCGTGTGTATGTCTAAGGGGTTTTAGGGTTACCCTAAGCCTCTTATTTATATACAAATAAGTTGCGCTTAGAACCCTTCTAGTTTAATTAATATTAGATCTTTAATTAAACTTCCTTTTATCATTCTCATCCCTTATAGTTTAACTAGTTTATTATTGTTGCACTTAACTTATTAAATGTCTAGTATTAATACATTAATAATTCGGTATCCATATACACGAATTATATACTTGTATTTATACTTTCAATAATCAATTATATAATAATCTTTATATAATTTATACAACAATGTTATCCAATTACTATATGATTTAATAGCTTTAAATCATATCATAGATAATCTTTAATTAACACATTGTATATATACTCAACTAGTAAATGTACAACTACTTGTATTAATTGGTTAGTTAAACTAATCTAGTAATAAGTTAAACTTAACTTAATACTTAACTGATTCATAATGACTATTATGAATCAATCCTCTTCGTAGTATCATTGCTTATCTTGCTCGTATTACATGCACTCACCGGTGTGACCCTTAAGTGTTTCGTAGGCATGGATGTATCATCATAGGTGGACTAACGGTGCACATAAATCCTTCAAGTAAAACATGTGAATACGGTTGGGATTTCAAGGATGGTGGATATGACTCGAATTCAGGATCATAACCAACCTACGAAACAAAATTGAGAATTTTAACGAAACATTAGTACCTCGTAACATCATAGGGAGTACAAAAAAGAAAAATACAACTAATAAAAATAGAATGTTATGTTATTGTGGAAAAAGCCATATCAAGATGTCTAAAATAGTTTGTTTGACCTAAAAAGTCAAACTGTGTTTATTGTTCAAATATAAAACTAAAAAGTCAAATTAACTAATTTTGCTTTGGAAATAAAACTTTGATACATACTTGTTTAATATCTGTATAAACTTAAATTACTTTTATGCTTTTGTCATAACCATTTCTAATTATAAAAAAAACTAAGTAATTGATTTGCATACTGTGGTGTTTTCCAGAAACGTAAATCACCAATTTATAAGAAACATGAAATTTAATTGTTATTAATCTCACGTCATGTAATTTACATGAAATTTGCTGTTGGATGATAAGATTTCAGATTGTATATCAATAATGTAATCCCATTTTCATGTTAAAAAATTTGACTTATTTTAAATTCTTAAAGGCAATCTGGTGGAATACAACTTATATAAAAGATACAAATACACCTAAACGTTCAAAAAATATTTAGAAGACAAAAAAAGCATGTAGTTAATTACCTCGAGTGTGTTTGAGGATTCAACCATAGCAGCATCATTTTCGTTGGTAATGGGTGTAGAGTTCTATCAAAGCAAATACAAATGCATTAGAAAAAAATTGTGATCTGAAGTCTCTTCTCTACATAAAGTGTTTCACTTTGACATGTCAATATTACGGGTTAAGGACATCTGATATATTTTATTCATTTGATATATAAAAAACTCCGTTCATATGTTTTGAACGTTTATAGATTGACAAAATAATTGTTTTTTAAAAAACAACATTTCTTACTGTGACAGTTGCATTTGCGAGTCCAGAGCCATCCATGTGTATAATACCATGTTCTGAAGTGTGCTCCATTTCCTATATAACCATTACAAAATAAAAAATTCACAACTGAAATTGAGTTCATAATTACATGAAATTGACTATGAAATTGAGTGGAAATTAACAAAAATGAAATTGCATAAATGAAATTGCAGAAGTTGTGAATCTTACTATGTATGAATTTGGGAATGAAATTGATACCTCAAATAATTAGGCCGAAGTTGTGAATGAAATTGCAGGAAACGTTGTTGTATTTATAGTGGTATGAAATCGTTGAAGTCTTGAAACGATGTTGCCAATGAAATCGCCTGACACTCCCATCATCATGGTTCAAGAATCGAACATGCAGAAATGAAGAGACGATAGTGCTCGGAGAACGAACAGGCGGAGTATCAGTCACGCTTAGTCAAAATGAAGAGGCGGAGTATCAGACACGCTCTTTTGAATTGGGTTGAAATCACGGATGAAAACAAATGTGATGGGCCAAAGGCCTGTGACTAGATGGGTTGTGCTATAGTGGGCTTAACACGCGTTTTATTGAATTTAACTTTTGATGTTTCGAATTGTTAGCAGTCATAGGCTTGCCCGGGTGGTCTCATTGACACTAAGTAACCAGCAGGTGGTGGGTTCGATTCCTGGCTGGTGATTATTTTTTTCAAAAGGCATCTAATTCAATAATTAGCTAGTGTCTTGGCTGAATTTTCAGCCTTGCTATTTAAGGAAGGGGTAAACTCTTAGCAGCACTCAATCTAAACCATTGATTTTTGAAATGAAATGATCATGGAAGACACATTAATGTATTTGATGAGGGACCTCCAAATATTGGTTTGCATGGATGTCATTCATGCATGTATACATATATGTATATGTTTTAATGTATGTATACATAATTGTTATATATACATGTATGTATACATGCATGAATGACATCCATGCAAACCAATATTTGGGGGTCCCTCATCAAATACATTAATGTGTCTTCATTATCATTTCATTTCAAAAAATCAATGGTTTAGATTGAGTTATGCTGGTTTTGTAGCCTTAATTGGTTCTGATTTTAATTCTACACTATATATATATATATATATATATATATATATATATATATATATATATATATATATATATATATATATATATATATATATATATATATATATATATATATACATATATATATATATAGATATATATATATATATATGTATATATATATATATATATATACATATATATATATATAGATATATATATATATATATGTATATATATATATATATATATATATATATATATATATATATATATATGTATATATATATATATATATATATATATATATATATATATATATATATATAGGGGCGAGTTATTTGCAGAACCCATTTTTTGCGTAGAACCAAGCAGAACCCATCTAAGAATATTAGAATTTAGTAAAAAAATATGTAAAACAATAACATTTAACTCATATCAAACATATACTTTAAGAAAAACATCTAAAATACTGAAAAACATATATGTTCAAATAATGCAAAAATAACACTTATGTATATATACATGAAAACATACATGCACTAAAACATATATGTTTCCGTGCATGGATAACATACATGCATGGGGGTACCTCATTAAATCACTTCATGTATCTTCCATGATCATTTTATTTTGAAATTCAATGGTTTCGATTGAGTTCTGCGGGTTCTATAGCCTAAAATGGGTTCTGTAACTAGCCCATCAATATATATATATATATATATATATATATAAGTGGGATCCTATAAGGACTCAAAAAACGTTGAGGACTCGCGAGGACACCTAAAAAACATACCAAAAAATTCCGAAAAAAATATATATAACTCCCCTTACATTTGACCAAAAAAAATATATATTATAATTTAATAATATATTATATATAAAATATATATTATATATATATATATATATATATATATATATATATATATATATATATATATATATATATATATATATATTAATAAAACGAAAATTCTAAAAAAAATTAAAAAATAAAATTGGTCGCCGATTCGGTCACCCATTACAGGCTCTTGGTCGCTGTTTGGTCATGTGTTTGATCAGGAGAGAGATAACTGATGTGGCGCAGAGGTGGCAGGGGTGACCAAACTGAGTTTGATCACACCATTACGGCCCAGAGGTGGTAGGGGTTACCAAACTGAGTTTAATCACCCATTACGGGTAGTTTTAAATCTTATTATATGTCGTCGCCTTGCATGGTATAATTCTAGTTGATAAAAGTATTGCTAATTATATAAAAGACAAACCACATATTATTAAAGAGATGACCTTATTAAAGCAAAAGCTATTAACAGATGTTAAATCTATGTTAGAAGTATTTTTGTTTATTTAAAATGGTTTTAAGACTAGTTTTAAAATTATCATCACTCATTTACCATTTGTGTGACATTCCTTTGAGGCCCACTGAATATTATCTCAAATCCAATAATAATTAAAAAAATAAATAATTATTTAACGTGTATTATAGATCATTTTGCACCACTACAAATATCAAAATATGATTTTGGTGAGTATCACCAAGTGAATTTTTGCGTGAATTTAACATTTAAACATCTCTGAAAGAGTCTATTAAAAATCGAAAAGTACTATTTTTAACAAATTAGCTCAAAGATCTATTTTTAATTTTCTAGATAATATAATATAAGCATGGGACCAGTAGAAAGTAAGTATTTGATGGCTGGATGTGTCCTATTGACCAATCACGTTATTTTGTTTACAAATTACACTTTTTAAGTCATTAAAATGGACTTCCACAAACTTGCAGAAAGACATGTGAAGTTGCATATAACAAAGTATGACAAAAATATCAAAAAGGTGAAAAAAAACAAACACAAACTTGATGGACCATTTGTTGGAAAAAAACCAAACCACTCAAGTCTTATGACAATCCTAATCCACCTTTCTATCCAAAAAAAAAAAAAACCAATCTATGTAAACTTTGTAATATGTAAAGTGACTCATTTTCTCTTATAAAAATTTGACATATTTTTTTTTTGGTAAATTATAGTTTTCGTTCACGTGATTTGATCATTTGTAGTCCAATTCTTAAAAATTATTAATTGAACCGAACTTTCCTATTATATTTTTTTCTCAACTTAATCCTGAAACCACATAAAATGACTAAATGTCCTCATCTTCTTCCCCTTTAAATTTGATTGTCGGTATATTTTCAGTTTCCAGTATATGTTGCCTTCACAAGCGAGCCACCTAGGAGCCCTACCTAGCTCGCGGAGCGGAATACCGAAAAAAAGCACTACCGTACGTGCGACTCTCACCGCATATGGCTCGCATGCTGTGGCAGACTTAAATAAACCTTAGTTTTAAGAAAAAATCTTGCTGGACCAGAAAAGTTGAGCGTTTCTGTCCAATTACTACATATACACGATACATTATCTCGCTCTCAGAGGTGGGGCTATGAGATCCGACTATGAATTTAGAAGCTAGAAAAATGCGAGCTCACTCGCTGCCCTAAGCCATATCCATCCCTTCTTTGGTTCCCTTCTTTGGTTCAGTCTCTGGCCGCGTATAAAGGGAATTTAGAGTTATCGCTTTTCTGACCTAGAGCCCTCTCGGTAGGCTTGGATACTTTAATTACTTTTTCCGGTACATACAGTTAATCCTTAATATATGATAAACATATAGAATTTTTTTTTATAGTTTTGGAACTTAAAAATGTTATATTTACTTGAAAATTTGGTCTTTGAATTTTTTAATATTTTTATGATATTTATTTTGTTTTTTTTATCTTTTTTCACTTAAATGTCATTTAAGTAATGACGGCATTATAAATAATCAACATTATAACCTAAGAACAAAGTTGGAAAAGAAACATACCATAAAAATATCATGTGTAATTTTTTTTTTTTAAGAACCAAACCTAAAATATAAGCAACATACAAGGATGAGATCTAAAATTTACCAAAAAAAATTATATATATTCACAAGATGGAGTACTAACATAAATAAATTATAGTGATGTTTAATGTTGATAGACAAGAAGGTTGGTTTCGTAAAACGGGTAATAAATGCTCACCCCAGTCCCCCACTACTCCATTTAATGATCGGGTGCTTCAGCACGGAAACACCAATTGGCGCGCCATTCATTTAATTCCCAGCGACAAAGTGTCTCCCGCAGTGATTCATCTCCACCGTACATTTGTCTGACGTGGATCTCATCCTCACCGACGGTTATATCTCTCCGGTGACAGTAACGCTTCTGGATCACCGCTTCTCAACCGGCTTGATGAGAACATTCCTGAGTTTGCTCCGACTGACTGTCTCATGAAAATTGGACTTGCGAACGATTTTCTCCGACGTGACGAGCTGTCGCCACCGGTAGTGCTGCCATCGGCGGCGTACCGGTTGCTGGATTCTGAAAACGGAAGGAAGCTTCCGCCTCGCCGCCGGAAAAATGGCGATTTCATACCTCGGTAGTACCTGAATGAGAATACTCTGGTTTTTGTGAGAGAACTGAACGGTGACGGTCTCTTGCTCCAAAAGCTTCCTCCTCCGGATCGCCGGTATCTGCACGGAGACGCCGTTGCCGGCTCCATAACTAACCTCTCTGATCCTATATTTCGCTCGAATCCGAACGAGTATGATCGTTTGAGAAGGAAATCTCTCCGGTTGAACCTTTCCTCCGACTGAATCCTTGCCGGAGATTCCTCCTGTGTAATTTCGTTTACTGACTCTGTATTGTCACCTTGCGGCAAATGCTCTGTTTCCGTTTCAGCTTCCGGTTCCGGTTCAATTATCGTGCTCTCGATCATCACGTCTTCAAAATTGGGACGGATTCTGGCCGACATCAACGGAATAAACGGCGATTCTGGCCGGAAAACACTCGCTCGGCAAAGCGGACAATTAGCGTGGCACCTAAGCCATATATCGATACAATCGACATGAAACGCGTGGAAACACACCGGTAAAGTACGAACGTAATCGTTATCTTCAAATTCCAATAAACAAACAGCACATTCATGAACACTACTTTTTCTAGTGTGAACAGACAGAGGAATAGTTTTAATCACAGCCTCATCGAGGCCGTACGGCGAGAATAGTTGATAACCATAAGTTGGATCATACGATTCTTCACCGGAGAACGCAGGGGACTCGATATCGCCGTTTCCGACGGAAGAAGGTACGTATGAACGAAGAAGTCGCCGCCGCCTTCGCCACTGTCGCCATCTCCGCCGTAGAAGGAGGAATTTTCGGGAAATAGCTCGAGAGTAGGTAATTGTTATAAAAGCGGTGGCGATGATCACAACCATAGCTATCAACGGCGGGCTGAAGCGAACCGGAGGTTTGGACGATGAGTTCGGTAGCCATGAAATTACCGATGGCGCTGAAGCTGGAGCATGATGAATAAGACTAATCTCCGGTGAGGGCGCCGGAGATACGGTGATCATGGTCGCCGGGGAAGGGTGTGTGAATGTGAGAGTGTAGGCGTTGGTGTAGGTTTTAATTGTGGGTGTTTTATTATGGTTGACCGACCAAGGGAAGAAAGCATAATGCAATTTGGGTGAGTAGCTTTTACTAGTTAATGACACGTCAGCGTTCAGGGAGTTAATGCTCCACGAGAGAAATTTTGTTTGGGTGCGATGTTGAATGTTGATGCATACTATTCCATGGATGTCACGTGCCTTCATCCCTCTAGATAGCAGATTTGACTTCTATTTACATTCCGTTGACTTTTTTATGAGCAGTTACATTCCCTATTTGCTTTGACTTTGGTATTCATGTAAGGTGTAACATGTTGCCTGTAATTTATAAGTGTTGATTCTAATTCTTTCGGATCGTCGGAACGTTCAACCTCCGTCTTGGAACCTGCGTACAACCACAAGGGGAACTCTAGTCAGAAGTCTTACGAGGGTTACCTCGTAAAGACGCTCCGACGCTCAAGTCAGTATCGAGTTATGGACTAAGCAAGTGTAACGAAGAAGGTAAACAGTTATATCGAGGGGTAGTATGTATGGGTGTTAGAGAGAATTAAATGTGAGTTGCGAGTTGGGTCGTACCATTAATGAGCACCGAGAATGCACATTTATATGTTTGAACAGGCGGGAGAAACTTCTCTACATTGTGCGGGAAAACTTACGTCGCGCTTATATCCTCCGGGTAATGCATCGCGCCGGAGCCTTTTAACCAACGGTCCCTAAAGAGGCTTTGACTATATTGGTCTGCCGTTCGCATTAAATGCGCATGTTGCGTGGCACCGCCTTCCCTAAATCCCGCTACACTCTATCAGATTTATTGGAACTTGTTTTACTTTCGTCGTTACATGCGTTGCTCATGATTCTTCGTACATATCTTCCGCGTCATGCGAAGAACGTTCCGGAGATGAAGCATCTCCTAATTAGGTCGTTCCGGGAAGGTGGTATACCCTATTAATAAGTTATTTTTTAAATTTAACTATAGATATATAGGAGTAGATTAAACGTCGTTAAACAAATAAAGAATTAGAGTTATATATCTTTGTGGAGAATATATAGTATTGATACTTATTCTATGTATTCAGTATAAATTGAGGCATATCTTAAAATTAAAATTTTAGACGAGGAGAGAAAACACAAAAACAAAGCTATTTCGGTTAAACATTAGATGAGTGAAGCGTGATTCAATGTTTATTAACCGTTAGTGTGGAGCATTGTATAAATTATTGTATATTGGGGGGTTGTAAGAAAGTACAATTGGTTTTCTGACTTTTACAATTGACGGTACAAAGACATGTGAGATAGTATTATGTATAAAGATGTTTAGATGGTACATATACATGTTGAAAGACACGAAACAATTGATGGCCCAAAACCTAGTCTGGTGAGGGACCTAAGACCGGGTGTAATGGGCAACCCAACCCCGTGCATCCCCTCCCCGACGCATCCCACCCTCGTTACATGGCTCTAGCCCGATCCATCTTCCTAATTTTTGCATGTTCGGTCGCCTCAATGGCCATTCTTTCTTCCTTCCTTCTTTCTCTTTTCTTTTAATCTTTCCTTTCTAAAAAAAGTGTGAACGTACGTTTGGTCGCCACTACAAAGGTTTGATCAGTGTTTAGTTTGGAAAGAAAAAGCTGATGCGACTGTAGTCTAATATTCAAGAATTAAGAAGCCTTAAATTCCATGTACTAATATGTAAATGAAGGGCAAAACCATATATTAATTATCCTTCTCTATTTATCATAAGACACCATTTCATGTCATGCCTATTCACAAGAAAAGTAGCAGCTAAAGCCTAAAATTTGTGCGCTTAATAATATACGAAATATAAATTTTTGGCCTTTTTAGGTTCCGTGCCTATGGACTAGGAACGGGCCGGTCATGCTCTGAATTGGGTTTTGAGAGATGAAGCCCAATTAGGCTTGTTTTGGTACGGGCCTTCGACATGCTCACAACCAATCTATTAGATTGTTTGAAAAATCATTATTGTCAATTTGAAAAAATGTGTTCATACGTTGTTTTTTCTTTCAATCATAGGGTCATTATCAGACTGCCCGTAACGCCGACCTTTCATTCGGTCGTGACCTTCCACATCGACACCCCCGACGCGTCCCCCTCCGTTACGCCGGTCGTCCCACGACGCGTCGACCGTGTCCAACGGTCGACTACTCGACCGTTCCCATCCGACCTCAAACGGCTACATTTCACCCCAAACGGCTATATTTTCCGAACGGTCACCCATTACGGGCATTTGGTCGCTGTCTGGTCGTGTGTTTGATCAGGAGAGAGAAAGCTGATGTGGCGCAGATGTGGCAGGGGTGACCAAACTGGGTTTGGTCACCCATTACGCCCAGTCTCAGGGTTGCTGTTGCATAGGGTTTACATGTGTGGCTGCCCAGAAAGCGACTATTCCTTTATCATTAATTTTTTATTTTCTTTGGTGGTTTTAAAACGATTTAGGTTGATAATCGTTTTCTGGTTATTGGTGATGTTTTATGGGAAGTGGTATTTCTTAAATGAGTTTTGCTAAGGAGTAATAATATTGGTACTGTACAAATTTTAAAGCATAACTACCTTGGTTGGTTAGTAAAATTTTGGGAGTTGTAGTTTTTTATGGTTAAGGTATATCAATTTTTTACATGTAATAAATTCTTAACAGTCAGTAGTAGAAACAATCGACGGTGATCCCCCAAAAGGTTAGCTATACCCTTTTGAGTTAAAATACTGACCCTAAGTTCATAATCAAAACAACAACCTTATACGTGCTAGATATGCACTCCTCGTGGTTCGGTAAACACCGAAAAAAATGATCAAATCGTGGGAGGGTAGGTCTCCGCCAATAGTACTATTTGCATATACAGGGCCTAGTCGCAACTAGCTAATGATTATGTAGGTAACTGTAACGCTTTAATTTTTCTTGTATTTTATTAGTTACTTTTTATTATAATAAATTATGTGACAATAGTTATTTGAGACCTTCTTGTGGTATGAGATGTATTGTGTATTTAATTCGATTAAATTAAATACTTAATGTTTTATTTAATGACAAGAGTGTCATTAAATAAATATTTATTTAATGTTTTACTTAATGTGTGTCTAAGTAATCATGAGGATTAAAAAATATTAATTACAAGTGTGTTATTCGATAGTGCTATTTAATAATGAATTAAGTAGTTAGTTATCTTAGACGTTTAATAATTCTCGAGGCCGGCCGATAGGCCTATCCTATACCACTTTGTTTCTAACTGAGTTGAGCATGTTCTTCTACTTCGATTGTGCGTGGGTCAAGTGATGGGTTGAGTTTTTTACTTGCTTCTTTCCTCCTTACTCGTTTTTTTAGGCCATGTGGTATACGGTGGGGTCAAAGTATAATTGTTGATAGGCCCAAGTTCACATCTGCTTCTTGCGTAGCCCATCTTGAGCTTTCCTATGAACTTCTTTCTTTTTAATAAAAATCGAATGAGATGGGTTGAGGCCTTGACCGTTTTTTTTTTCTTAGGGACTAAAACTCCCTATTTTTAGACGCCATCCTCCTCATTATTGCATACTATATTTCGAATTTCCCAACCCTAGAGCAACCCCAATTATGCCGCAGCAAGCACTCCATTCGATCTCTTTCTGTTGTTCAAGAACTGTGTTCGGTAGAGCATTCTCTTGTGAGTTCTGTCCGTCTCTGAGCAAAGCAGTGAGCAAGCAGGTACAAATCGGTGGTTATTCTCCCTTTTTGCTGTTCTATTAATTCCCTATTCTTAATCGGTTTTTGTGATTGCATGACTACTGAATTCCCATTGCTAGCAGGAAGCTTTCAAGCACAAGCAAGAAGTATCGAGCAAGTCCAAACGATGGTGCAAGCTGTGAGCCATTCTCGAACCAAAACAATCCCAAGTTAATTCCTTCTCGAGCCGTTCGTGATCTTTTCTGGTTCGGTAGTACTCTAACTGTTGCGATCTCTTAATCTCTTCGTTTAACGTTTTGGTGATGTCTAACCAGTTCGTGCAGTAGGTGATAAACCAAAGAGGGACTAGTTTTGTATTCTTTGATTGGTTGTCTCGGTTTACTTTGTTGTATTGTTCGAAGTCTTGACCCGTCATTGTTTTTGTTGAAACATGCAGCTTGATACTCGAGTTTTAATCACTGAATCAGAGGGTGTCGAGTTTGGTTTGGATTAACGTCTTTTGGTTAAATGAATCACACGTTTATTAATCGAAAAACCGGAAACCAAACCTGTAGGGTTCTTGGTTTCCTAAACCGAATAGCTTTTCTAAAATAACGGAATAAATTTTTGTAAACATAATTCAGAAGTTAAAATAATTTTTGGGACTGTCGGGTGTCTCGAGAATAAACGGGTTGATATCGGGATTGAAAACGGGTTTTAATAGTCTTGCTGAAATTTGACAGAATCAATGATCCGAGTTCGACTCCGTTTTTACCACACTTAAAATACGTTTCTGGATTTTTGGCCCGTGTTGATCACTAGTTTTCTGAATCCTCTTTCCAATTCCGCTGACGGCTCGTTAATCTGATCTATGGTTTAGAAGATATCCATGTTTTAGTAAAACGTCGCAAAAGCTTATTCGGTTTAGCTATCCTGTTTTATAACCAGTTTTTGAGATAATTAGATTCTGTTTCGGGAAGGGGTCGTGAGACAGTAAATTGTATTAATCAGGATTTTCTAGTAACGATTAAAATCTGGGAATAATCTAACACACGGTTTGGGAGTTATAACAGTTCCCGCGGGGGTGTCGGGTTCTGGCAGAATTCTATGAGTTGATTTTTGACCCGAGTTTTAATCTTAGCCTTATTATGTGATGTAGGACCGTCTAGGAACTGAGTTGTCACTTGTGCGTGCCGGGGACACTTCTAGGAGCTTACGTTGATTGAGGTGGGTGATCTCACTATAAACTTGCATTTACTCTCGTTTCATGATTTTGTGCTATGTGTCATGAACTGCTATTGCTTGAGACAAGCTTGTTTACTTGATGATGCGCTAAGTGTTGTTCATTTTAAATACATCCTGAACTGAGATATGGATACTGAGTAACCGAGCTGGGTACCATATCATTATGTGTTGATCTGTGTACATGAGTTATGTAATGAGTTATATGCATGTGAGATGTGCTAGTTGATTACATATCTGTTGAGATGATATGTGTTGAGTATGAGATGGTTTGTTTTATATGAGTACATGTTGTATGAGTCAACACGTTAATAAAACTAACCTAATAACTATGAGATTTTAATTACCTATCGCAAGAGGCGACGGCGAGAGCCAACTCTTCCCGTTTGAGTTGCCAAGGTACACTACATGACTGTCAGCGTGGTACTGCGGGGCACCTAGAGGACGGGTGCTGGAAGAGGGTGTTGTGACGAGCGTATGGCGGTGGGCGTACGTTGAGTATCGTCACAACCCACGGCGAACCTAAAGAGAATTAATAAAGGCCTAATAACGAGAAATGAGTAGAGTCTCTTAGGGAACATGTATGTGGCATGAACTGTTTGTATGTGTTTGTTTATTTTGATTTTTTTCCACTCAGCGTGTGGCTGACCCCAAACACTTCCCCCCATTTTCAGGTACTAGTAAGGGCAAAGAGAAGGTTCATGGCTGATGGGTTGCATCTCGGTTTTTATTGATGGATTTGGATTTTCACTTAAATGTTTGTCGAGTCAAACTTATTTTTAAAACTTTATTTTTCCGCATTAAATACCACGTGACGGTTTATTTTATGAATTTATGAGTGGGACCTGTTTTTATTTACTTGTACTTTGGGAAAATACTTATTTTATTACTTTAATTTTTTTTTCCCCTTGTTTTTGGGACGTTACAAGTTGGTATCAGAGAATTGACTTGAGAGAACTGGGTTCAAAAGAGATGAATTCCAGACTCAAGACGAAGCACGAGTTTTCAAACGTGAGTTTTCAAAAATGTTTTAAAAACGAGTCCAAATCCAAATTGAGAAGCAGCGCATCACGTTGACCTTGTGCCTCTAGTACTTAATTATGAGTTTATATTTTTTTTTTAAACGTCGCGAGTGACAATAATCTTTATTAGAATACTAGAGAATTGACACGAGAAGAGCGTGAATTGTGCGACTATATAATATTTATTAAGGTGAATTACTTGTTATGTGGATGGTATAAGGATGGGAGATCGTGGGATATTTGAAACTGGCTCGAAACCATGATATGGGTAGGTGCGAATAATAATGGAGGGCCCCCATTATTATGCGCACAGGACTCAGGCCTATGTTTCGAAAAGGATTCAAGGAGACCATTTGTCAACCATCTGGATATCATTAAAACTTTCCCAATTCTTATATATATTTTCTTTCATATAGCAAATGGCCCGCAGCTGACCTACCCTTGACGAAGTTCGTAACCTGATTGACGAGATGATGGGCGAAAGATTGTCGGCTATGTTCCAAGGCATGTTTACTGAGATAACCACGCAGGTCAGCACCATGATGCAGGAGCAGTTCGCGACTTTCACTGCAATCGCACCCCAGCAGCGACCGCCAAGGGAATTCTCTTACTGTGACTTCTCAGTTTGCTCACCGCCCGAGTTCGTAGGGGGAACTGACCCCAAGATTGCTATTCGATGGCTTGCTGATATGGAAAGTGTGTTCAGAATCTCCAAGTGCCCGGCAAATCTAAAGACTACCTACGCGTCTCACCTGATGAAAGGACCAGCACATCATTGGTGGCTAGAGATAACAGGAAAAATGATCGAGGAGGAAATTAACGCCATGACATGGGAGACACTTGCCGAACAATTCAAGAAACAGTACGTGCCACGTGTCGAGGTGGAAAGGATTACCAGAGAATTCCTAGAGCTCAAGCAGACTACAGAGACGGTGAACAAGATCACTGCTAAGTTCCGTGAGTTGGCCACTTTTTAACCTCATCATGTGGCCACTGAAGAAATGAAGATGACCCGCTATCTTACGATGCTGCGAAGTGACATCAGTGAGAGGTGGATCTCGGGGTACACTTGAGGAGATGATTGAGCAGGCTCGTAGCCGAGAGATTGAGATGGACCTTCAGCGGCAGGAGAATAAAATATCGGCACCTGCTACTGGTAATGTGACACAGGGAAATCAGAAGCGTCAAAAGTTCAAGTTTAAGCTTTACAGTGGAGGCAATTATGAGAAGAGTTCGGGAGGCAAGGCACGTGGAGGTGCCAAAAGAGATGATGATAGGAAGGCATTCAAGGGTGGCAATGCTGGGGAGGGTAAATTCGAGCCCATGTGTTATAAGTGTGGACAGAAGGGGCACATGGCCAACAGCTGCAGCATCAAGGGGGCAGTATGCTTCAACTGCCACAAGGAGGGCCACGTGCGATCAGAGTGCCCAGATTTACAGGATGGAGGTTCGAAATTCCTATATGCTTATTTCTATTTGTTGTGTTATATCTGTTAACAAAATATGTGGTTATTTGTTAGGAGGGTACGGGGTAGTGAAAAACCCTGCACCGGCTACTTTGAGGATTACCGATGGTGTTCAAACTAGGGCTCGAGGGCGAGCCTATACCATGACCGGGGAGGAGGCAAAGAGGGCCCCTAACGCCGTTACTGGTACTACTTCTTTTATATTTGAGTAACATTATTTGAGATATAATGTTTGTGATGAGATTACTATATGCATATGTGAGATTATATGTGTATTTATGTGATAGGTACGTTTCGTGTAAACAATGTGCCTGCTTTTGTGTTGTTTGATAGTGGGGCTACCCACTCCTTTGTGTCTTATGCTTTTTGCACACTATTGAGCCATAAAGTAGGGGACCTGAGTATGCCTTTGACCATAGAAGTAGCTAATGATAAGACTATTTTTGCGTCAAAAGTATACCGTGACTGCACGATTGGGTTGTGCGGGGAGAAATTCCCCATTGATCGTATTCCTATCGCCATGAGAGAGTTGTGCGTCATCGTGGGGATGGACTGGATGTCAGAGTATCGCGCTGAGATCCTTTGTTACAGCAAACAGATCTGTATCAAACCTCCAAGTGGAGTTGAGTTAGTGGTTCAGGGAGATGTCGATAGATTGGTGCCGGCACTGTGTTCGGCTGCAAGAGCGAGGAGACATCTTCAGCACGGTGTCATGGGGTATTTGGCGTATGTGATTGATACGATTCTTGAGGACAAACCGAGAATGAACAGGGACGTGCCGATCGTGAGTGAGTTCGCAGATGTTTTCCCCGATGATTTACCTGGAATTCCTCCAGAGAGACAGGTTGAGTTCCGCGTCGACTTGGTACCGGGTGCGGCACCGGTTGCCAAGGCTCCTTATCGTTTAGCTCCACCTGAGATGAAAGAGTTATACGACCAGTTGCAAGAATTGCAAGAAAAAGAGTTTATTCGTCCTAGTAGTTCGCCATGGGGAGCTCCTATCCTATTTGTGAAGAAGAAGGATGGATCACAGAGGATGTGCATCGACTACCGTGAGTCGAATAAACTTACGGTAAAGAACCGTTATCCACTACCGAGAATCGACGATTTATTTGATTAGTTGCAGGGGGCTTCTTGGTTTTCCAAGATTGATTTACGATCGGGTTATCATCTGATGAGGGTAAAAGAAGACGACATTGAGAAGACCGCCTTTCGAACGCGTTACGGTCATTATGAGTTTGTAGTGATGCCTTTTGGACTCACTAATGCACCGGCAGCGTTCATGGACCTTATGAACCGAGTATGCAGTTCCATGTTAGACCGCTTCGTCATTGTTTTTATCGACGATATCCTTGTCTACTCGAAGACAAGGGAAGAGCACGAGAAACACATGCGCGAAGTATTAGAGGCTTTGAGAAAAGAGAGTCTGTATGCAAAGTTTTCCAAGTGCGAGTTTTGGTTACGTGAGGTACAATTCTTGGGGCACGTAGTGAATAAAGAAGGTATCAAAGTGGACCCAGCAAAGATTTAAGCAGTACTGAAATGGGAGGTGCCAAAGACGCCAACAGAGATTCGTAGTTTCTTAGGTTTAGCGGTTTATTATCGACGTTTCATTAAGGATTTCTCCAAGATCGCGTTGCCATTGACCAAGTTGACTAAGAAATCATCAGCGTTCAGTTGGGGAGAGAAACAGCAAGAGGCTTTTGAGGTACTGAGGAAACGCATGTGCGAGGCACCGATTCTTTCACTACTAGAGGGTGTAGAAGATTTTGTGGTATACTGCGATGCGTCTATTCAGGGTTTGGGTGCAGTGTTGATGCAGCGGGGAAAGGTGATTGCCTACGCGTCTAGACAGTTGAAGCCTCGTGAAGGCAATTACCCTACGCATGACCTCGAGTTGGGAGCAGTGGTGTTTGCTCTCAAGATTTGGAGGCATTACCTTTATGGTGTGAAGATCACGATTTTTACCGACCACAAGAGTTTGAAGTATCTGATGGATCAGCAGAACTTGAATATGCATCAGAGACGGTGGTTAGATGTTTTGAAGAATTACGACTGTGAGATTCTTTATCATCCGGGTAAAGCTAATGTGGTAGCAGACGCACTGAGCAGAAATCCGATTCGCGGCACTTGTATGAGGCTTACAACAGTAGCACGGTGGTTAGATGTTTTGAAAGATTACGACTGTGAAATCCATGATCATCCGGGCAAAGCTAATGTGGTAGCAGATGCACTGAACAGAGATCCGATTCATGGCATTTGTATGAGGCTAACAGCGGTGGCACCTTTGTTAGAGTCGATTCGTACAGCTCGGAAAGAGGCTTCAGAGACCGAGCAGATGAAGAGGGAGCGTGTTTATGGTATTATTTCTGATTTCACGAAGGACGGAAGAGGTTTATTGACACATCTGGGTCGAGTATGGGTTCCTTCTCATGGAGGAAATCGTATTATTTTATTGTACGAGGCGCATAAGTCCAGGTTTTCTATTCATCCCGGGGCGACAAAGATGTATCGAGACCTTCGTGACAGTTATTGGTGGCCGGGGATGAAGCTTGAGGTAGCTGAGTATGTAGAGAAATGCTTGACTTGTCGGAAAGTCAAGGCTGAGCACCAGAAACCGCATGGTTTGTTGCAGCCGCTAGAGATACTGGTATGGAAGTGGGAGCAGATAACTATGGATTTGATCACCAAGTTACCGAAGACTCCAGGTGGTTTCGATGCTATATGGGTCGTGGTCGATCGGTTGACCAAGAGTGCTCACTTTATTCCTATTCGTGAGGCGTCGTCAGCAGAGAAGATGGCCGATATATTTGTGAAGGAGATTGTGTCGAGACATGGGGTGCCAGTGTCTATTGTTTCTGATAGAGATACGCGTTTCACATCGCGGTTTTGGGCGAGATTTCAGGGAGAGATGGGTACGAGGATTCATTTCAGTACGGCTTTTCATCCGCAGACCGACGGTCAGAGTGAGCGCACGATTCAGAAGCTAGAGGACATGTTGCGGGCATGTGTGTTAGACTTCGGGGGTAGTTGGGATAAATACCTACCGCTGGCCGAGTTCTCCTACAACAACAGTTTTCATTCGAGTATAGGTGCGCACACCTTTTATTTCATTCTTTTCTTACGTTTTTCTGTGAATTGTTCTAACTTATTTCTTTTCGAGTTAGGCGTGGCGCCATTTGAGATGTTGTATGGCAGAAAGTGTAGGACGCCCATCTGTTGGGGCGAGATTGGCCACAAAGTACTCGGTAGTACGGAGATAGTGCTTAAAACTACCGAGTTAATTCAGCAGGTTCGTGAGAGACTTGTCACAGCGCAAAGTAGACAAAAGAGTTATGCTGACAAAAGGCGGTCAGTACTAGAGTTACAGGTTGGTGATTATGTTCTACTCAAAGTTTCTCCGTGGAAGGGTGTGATCCGGTTCAGAAAGAGAGGGAAATTGGGACCCCGTTATATTGGTCCCTATCAGGTGATCGCACGAGTAGGCAGGGTGGTCTACAGATTAGAGTTGCCCGACGAGTTACGCCTTATTCACAATACATTTCATGTGTCCCAACTGAGGAAATGTATTGTCGACGAGTCAGAGATCGTACCGTTGGAGGATATCCAAATTGATGAGAAGTTGAACTACATTGGGAAACCTATAGCCATCTTAGATCGGAAGATGAAGACCTTGCGTAACAAAGAAATCCCTATTGTGAAGGTGCAGTGGCAGCACCGAAAAGGTTCAGAGTGGACCTGGGAATCTGAGGCTGAGATGAGAGAGCATTATCCTGAGCTGTTCCCTAGCGACGACTTCGGGGGCGAAGTCTGATTCAAGTGGAGTTGAGTTGTAACGCTTCAATTTTTATTGTATTTTATTAGTTACTTTTTATTATAATAAATTATGTGACAATAGTTATTTGAGACCTTCTTGTGGTATGAGATGTATTGTGTATTTAATTCGATTAAATTAAATACTTAATGTTTTATTTAATGACAAGAGTGTCATTCAATGTGCGTCTAAGTAATCATGAGGATTAATAAATATTAATTACAAGTGTGTTATTCGATAGTGCTATTTAATAATGAATTAAGTAGTTAGTTATCTTAGACGTTTAATAATTCTCGAGGCCGGCCGAGAGGCCTATCCTATACCACTTTGTTTCTAACTGAGTTGAGCCTGTTCTTCTACTTCGATTGTGCGTGGGTCAAGTGATGGGTTGAGTTTCTACTTGCTTCTTTCCTCCTTACTCGTTTTTTTTAGGCCATGTGGTATACGGTGGGGTCAAAGTATAATTGTTGATAGGCCCAAGTTCACATCTGCTTCTTGCGTAGCCCATCTTGAGCTTTCCTATGAACTTCTTTCTTTTTAATAAAAATCGAATGAGATGGGTTGAGGCCTTGACCGTTTTTTTTTTCTTAGGGACTAAAACTCCCTATTTTTAGACGCCATCCTCCTCATTATTGCATACTATATTTCGAATTTCCCAACCCTAGAGCAACCCCAATTCTGCCGCAGCAAGCACTCCATTCGATCTCTTTCTGTTGTTCAAGAACTGTGTTCGGTAGAGCATTCTCTTGTGAGTTATGTCCGTCTCTGAGCAAAGCAGTGAGCAAGCAGGTACAAATCGGTGGTTATTCTCCCTTTTTGCTGTTCTATTAATTCCCTATTCTTAATCGGTTTTTGTGATTGCATGACTACTGAATTCCCATTGCTAGCAGGAAGCTTTCAAGCACAAGCAAGAAGTATCGAGCAAGTCCAAACGATGGTGCAAGCTGTGAGCCATTCTCGAACCAAAACAATCCCAAGTTAATTCCTTCTCGAGCCGTTCGTGATCTTTTCTGGTTCGGTAGTACTCTAACTGTTGCGATCTCTTAATCTCTTCGTTTAACGTTTTGGTGATGTCTAACCAGTTCGTGCAGTAGGTGATAAACCAAAGAGGGACTAGTTTTGTATTCTTTGATTGGTTGTCTCGGTTTACTTTGTTGTATTGTTCGAAGTCTTGACCCGTCATTGTTTTCGTTGAAACATGCAGCTTGATACTCGAGTTTTAATCACTGAATCGGAGGGTGTCGAGTTTGGTTTGGATTAACGTCTTTTGGTTAAATGAATCACACGTTTATTAATCGAAAAACCGGAAACCGAACCTGTAGGGTTCTTAGTTTCCTAAACCGAATAGCTTTTCTAAAATAACGGAATAAAATTTTTGTAAACATAATTCTGAAGTTAAAATAATTTTTGGGACTGTCGGGTGTCTCGAGAATAAACGGGTTGATATCGGGATTCAAAACGGGTTTTAATAGTCTTGCTGAAATTTGACAGAATCAATGATCCGAGTTCGACTCCGTTTTTACCACACTTCAAATACGTTTCTGGATTTTTGGCCCGTGTTGATCACTAGTTTTCTGAATCCTCTTTCCAATGCCGTTGGCGGCTCGTTAATCTGATCTATGGTTTAGAAGATATCCATGTTTTAGTAAAACGTCGCAAAAGCTTATTCGGTTTAGCTATCCTGTTTTATAACCAGTTTTTGAGATACTTAGAGTCTGTTTCGGGAAGGGGTCGTGAGACAGTAAGGTGCTGTTTGTTTTTGAAGAGGTAAAAGGTCTGCAGTCTGCAAACCACATCTGCAGAGAAGATTTGGACCAAACGTCTGCAGTTTATTAGAAGAAGACTGTTTGTTTTTTTAATGTCTGCAGGTTAATAAAAAAATTAAGTGACAATATTTGTGTGATGGTGGCGGGTTGTGGTGGCAGTGGTGGTAGTGGCAGTACATGGTGGTGGGTGGTGGCGGTAGATGGTGGTGGGTGGTTGTGGCGGTGTATGGTGGTGGTTGTGGCGGTATATGGTGGTGGGTGGTTGTGGCGGTGTATGGTGGTGGTTGTGGCGGTATATGGTGGTGGGTGATAGCGGTAGATGGCGGTGGGTGGCGGTGGGGTAGATGGTGGTGTTGTGTGGTGGTGGGTGGCGGTGGGTGGCCTTGGCGGTATGTGGTGGTTGTGGTGGTAGATAGTGGTGGGTGGTGGTGGCGGTAGATGGTGGTGGGTAGTGGTGGTGATATGTGGTGGCGGTAGATGGTGGTGGATGGCGGTGCCTGTACGTGGCTGTGGCGGTATGTTGTGGGTAATTGGTGGTGGCGGTAGGTGGTGGTTGGTGGTGTTGAGTGGCGGTGTTGGTATGTGGTGGTGGTGGTGGTAGATAAACTTTTTTTAGGTGTATGTAAAATGTCTTCCAAGCTTGGAAGACTATGGTCCAAGTCTTCTCCAAGCAGACCTCAAAAAACAAACAGTCTTTTTCCAAAATGTCTTCCCGCCTGCAGACATAAGACCTCAAAAAGACTTTCTGTCAAAAAACAAACGCCACCTAAATTGTAGTAATCTGGATTTTCTAGTAACGATTAAAATCTGGGAATAATCTAACACACGGTTTGGGAGTTATAACAATTCCCGCGGGGGTGTCGGGTTCTGGCAGAATTCTATGAGTTGATTTTTGACCCGAGTTTTAATCTTAGCCTTATTATGTGATGTAGGACCGTCTAGGAACTGAGTTGTCACTTGTGCGTGCCGGGGACACTTCTAGGAGCTTATGTTGATTGAGGTGGGTGATCTCACTATAAACTTGCATTTACTCTCGTTTCATGATTTTGTGCTATGTGTCATGAACTGCTATTGCTTGAGACAAGCTTGTTTACTTGATGATGTGCTAAGTGTTGTTCATTTTAAATACATCCTGAACTGAGATATGGATACTGAGTAACCGAGCTGGGTACCATATCATTATGTGTTGATCTGTGTACATGAGTTATATGCATGTGAGATGTGCTAGTTGATTACATATCTGTTGAGATGATATGTGTTGAGTATGAGATGGTTTGTTTTATATGAGTACATGTTGTATGAGTCAACACGTTAATAAAACTAACCTAATAACTATGAGATTTTAATTACCGATCGCAAGAGGCGACGGCGAGAGCCAACTCTTCCCGTTTGAGTTGCCAAGGTACACTACATGACTGTCAGCGTGGTACTGCGGGGCACCTAGAGGACGGGTGCTGGAAGAGGGTGTTGTGACGAGCGTATGGCGGTGGACGTACGTTGAGTATCGTCACAACCCACGGCGAACCTAAAGAGAATTAATAAAGGCCTAATAACGAGAAATGAGTAGAGTCTCTTAGGGAACATGCATGTGGCATGAACTGTTTGTATGTGTTTGTTTATTTTGATTTTTTCCCACTCAGCGTGTGGCTGACCCCAAACACTTCCCCCCATTTTCAGGTACTAGTAAGGGTAAAGAGAAGGTTCATGTCTGATGGGTTGCATCTCGGTTTTTATTGATGGATTTGGATTTTCACTTAAATGTTTGTCGAGTCAAACTTATTTTTAAAACTTTATTTTTCCGCGTTAAATACCACGTGACGGTTTATTTTATGAATTTATGAGTGGGACCGGTTTTTATTTACTTGTACTTTGGGAAAATACTAATTTTATTACTTTATTTTTTTTTCCCTTGTTTTTGGGACGTTACAGTTGCATATACGCATTTCCATGTACCTCTAAACTTAGTCCAAACATAAGGATTCGTTGTCTAGTTTCCAAAAATAGTTTTCATCACGATATAATAACGTTTATAAATATTGTAAACATTTATAAAATATTGATATGTTTTTCACCCAAAAAGTGAAATAGTTAAAACGTATAGTAGTAAAAGAGAGGTTGTGAACTCATAATCACAAATAGATTTTATAAAAGTAGTTGTTATGTTTTTCACCCCAAAGTTATAAAATAACAAAATAAAATGCGATAAAAATTGGGCTGTGAACTCACCTTGTGCAAATGCTAGAAAAATCACAATATTAACGTGCGGTCTCCAACTACAATGATCTCAGCGTCCTAGACGCATAAGAAATAATGTATGAGTGACGGTCTAAATGACTCGTCTAAACTAAATGATACGTTGGTGACTCGAGCGATATATTGATGACTTGTTTGAGTTTGTCGCATATTTTAAATACGTTTGCTAAATTTACGCAAGTTTGAAAATAGTTTTACGTTGGTTTGAAAGTAAACGACATGTAATCCATCTGATAATTATTCAATAGATTCAATTGCTTTTAAAGATTAATTGCCAAAGCAAATTTAAATAAACATTTATTTAAATAATTAAGTAACTGAAATAGATATTTAAATAATAACTTAAATATTCTCGTTTGGAATTAAAGCATCATTTGTTTGAATTAAAGCATCATTTATATAAATTTATAACAGTTAAATGTTATAACTTTTTAAGACATTTATTTATAAATCATAAATAAATAATTTTATTAAATACGTAGTTAATAAAATATAATAATAAATATAAATCAGTAGTCATTACTCATTTGATGGGATTTGGGTTTAAACCAACACAGAAACGTTTTTGGGCCATAGCTCACGAAATGGGGCTTAATTAAATATATCTTGGACTCGTTTATTGGACTAACAGAAAAACGAAATGGTTGGAAATGTTTGGGCTATGATTTTATGACGGGCGGAAAGAAATACCGGCATCTCTCAGGCTGCCGGCGACTACCATGCTGCCAAAAAAACAGGTTTCTCGACACACACAAAGACTACGCAGTGACTCACCAATAGCGTATTCGCCGGAAGTTACCGAGATAGAATCGGAAAGAGAGAGAGATTGGTATACCTTCAAAGTTAAGGAGATAGATGGTTGTCGAAGCTTCCTGGTGTCACCGGAAATTTGATGTGTTCGCCGAAACGTCAAGACTGAGAGGAGGCGGTGGTTATAACTGGTTTGTTTTCGAAGAGAGAGGGACGTCGTCCGGGAGAGATGGTTGCCGGCGGGTTCGCCGGAGATGTTGCTTCTCATGTGATCGTCGGAGTCTTGCAGCTCTTAGTCGGAGAGTTGGTTTGCTGTTTTGCACATCGACGAGATATAGTAGGTTGGGTTTCGCCGGCTGTCGGATGTCTTGAGATGTCGCCGGAGTATTTTCTGGGTTTTCTTTTTGAGGGTGTAAACGATTGAGGGAGAGAACGGAGGTGAGATGGGAGGTGATCACTGGTAGAGGTTTTCTCTAATAGGGTATATCATATGGTTTAGGAACGTGGTGAAGATGATAGGCTATGCTAGGAGGTTATTGACTAAAATATATGAAATTCTTCCGCAAGAAAAGGGAAACCGTTTTAGACGAGGAAGAGTTTTTTTTTTTTTTTTTAATGAAAATTGGATAAGTCTGGGACGGAGCTTCGGCATTGCCATCACCCCTCCAAACCCACAAAATATATTATATATATAAAAACCACAACCACATACAAACAAGCATTATGCGTCCAAAATAAGAAATACCCTACAAACAAAGACAAGACAGAAACAACTATCCAGTCAAAACATGAAAATCTATCTCCTAATCTTTTGCCACCTTTAAGACATTCTGTGATCTCTTCACCTTAAGTCCCATAAGCTGCAATCTAATACACTCTTTAATGCAATTCAACAAAACATCAGCAGGTTTACTTTTGATCTTAAAAAGCATGTCGTTCCTCTCCTTCCAAATATTGTATACAGCAGCTGCAGTAGTGATTCTCTTCAATATACTATAGATGTTGTTGTTACAATTCATGCCTGCTAATTGGCTAATAATAGTCCTCCACTCCTGAGCCAACATATTAGCATTACACAATTTCTTCAGTTCATTAGTCTGATTACAAAAAGGGCACAGTAGATTATTGTTGCTAACCCAATTTTGCATTCTGTCCTGAGTGAGAAGTCTCTCCTTTATAGCAAGCCACATTATAAACGCATGCCTAGGGTTGCCCTGATTAAAACCAGACAACCTTATGCCATGGCACATTCCCTGTAACTGAACTGAGGTTTTCCAATGCAGCTTTAACTGAAAAAGCAATAATTTTTCCATTTTGCAGCCTCCATTTCACTACATCTTCTCTTGAATCATTAGTGATAGGATTACCAGGATTCTGTAACACTGGAAACATTTGTAACCAGTCATTAGGCCAGTTCCATATCCCACCAACAGTCATATCCGCAATAGTAGCATTGTCACTCAATCTAGCCTCATAAATTGTTCTCTTGTTAATGATTTTTGATAATGGCCCTATGTCATTCCATCTATCATACCAAACTGACACTTTCCTGCCATTACCAATATTATGAACAACATAATCAGACATTTGATCTCTAATTCCCAGGACAGTTTTCCACATCCATCCATCTTTCATGGTTAGAATCACATCCCATAAATTCCTTTCTTTTAATTTTACACGATTGACCCAGTCAACCCATAGAGTGTTCTTTTTTGCAATTATATTCCACACATGTTTACTTAGGAGAGCAGTATTCCAATTTCCCAGATTCTGGAGCCCCAAACCACCTTGATCCTTAGGAGTGCAAACAACTTTCCAGGCTACTTTGGCTCTACCCTTCTTTGCCTCACCCTGATTCCAAAGGAAATTGTTCAAAACCTTATCAATTTCTTTAATTACCATCTTTTGAAGGAGAAAAACTGAACCCCAATATACACTAATAGCTGACAGGACAGAAGAGATTAACTGCAGCCTCCCTGCATATGACAGAAATTTATTCTTCCAATTGTTAACCCTATTTTTTATTTTATCAATCAGCTGCTTACAATCACCAATGCCCAATCTCTTATCAACCAATGGGACCCCAAGGTATTTTACAGGCAATTTCCCAACCTGAAATGACATTTCTTCAAGAATTTTATTCCTGGTATCATCAGTCACATTACTGTAAAAAACAGTACTTTTTCCCATATTAGGAATCAGACCAGAACTGTTACTAAATTCCATAAGAGCTTCTTTTATCACTCTTACTGAATTAATATCACTATTACTCAAGATTAGGAGATCATCAGCAAAACAAAGGTGAGTCAATTCAATTTCTTTACAGCCCCTGTGATATTTAAAACTAGGAGTATTCCTTATTTTCCTTTTCATCATCAAAGTAAATATCTACATCACAAGGGTGAACAAATAAGGAGAAATAGAGTCTCCTTGCCTCAACCCCCTGCCACTTTTTAAAAAACCCTTTCTTTCTCCATTAACACATATAGTGAAAGAAGCAGTTGTAACACATTCCATGATCCACTTAATCATTTTCGTATGGAACCCAAATTGCTTCAGAATACAGCTTAAAAACTCCCAACTAACTGTGTCATAAGCTTTAGCAATGTCTATCTTGAAAGCACATCTTCTAGGCCCTTTATTTCTATTATAGTCTTTCAATAGCTCATGGGTAACTAAAAGGTTATCTTGAATCAATCTTCCATGTATAAAGGCACTTTGATTCACATTGACTAGTTTTGGTAATCCCACTTTAATTCTGCTTGTTAAAATCTTGCTAATAAGACGAGGAAGAGTTACCGGCTCTCAAGGGGTGTTTTTATTAAAAGGAATGTAAATGACAATTTAATTCTCAAAAAGGAAACGTACTGTGATCAAATAAGAATTTTAAATTCTAATAATATGGTTTATCATTAACTATTAAGTACACGCAGGAATTGGTTGCGCATTTCGTGACTGACTATATTGTTTTGGGATTTATTTAATAACTTTCCGTATTCTCGGGTGAGAAACTTATATGGAAGTATTATTAGTTGTATATTTAATTATCTATGATGTTGTGCACTATTTTTCGTACCGGTCGAACTAACGTATTATTATAAAATATTATAATTTTGGGTTTGGTTTAAGTTTACGTCGAGTCACCAACTCGCTACATTAGAGTTTAACTGTATCGAAATGTAGACAACTGACACGTGTCTAACTGATGATGTGTACTAACAACATGAAATGTATGACATCTCTTAGACTAATATATATAAAAAAATGAATGCTTTTATTATTGAGATGATTGTGGTAAGAATAATCGCCAGGTCAAATACCCGATTTCGAGGGTTGTCACATTAACCAATGCCCTAAGGGTGCGTTTGGTACATATATTGGAATTGCAGAGAAATGATTCCAGATAAAGAGAATTGGTCTGAGAATGAGAATTGACTCTCCTATTTGATAGCACATATATTTCAACGGAGAAATGTAACAGAGAATCATTTCTCTTGTTTGGTACAACAAAAAATTCAATAAAAAATTGTATTAACTTTATTATTAGCACACTTATTTTTTTCACAACAATTATTATTAGAAGTACAAAATATGGTTAAATTAATAGTAAGAATGCATTAATAAAAATATCAAATTGCTTCTTTATTACATGCTAAAAATAGACAAATACAACAAAATATAACGTAAAGTACAACAAAGAGCTCTCAAAGTAATAACAACAAAGTTCTTCAAAGCTCATGCCTCAAATGATTCTTGTTTTCTTCTGTTCGTTCCAATGAAGCATTTTCCACAAATAAGCAGAAAGTGTATTCTTCAATTTTAGAAGACGACGTGCTTCTTCGATCGGGATTTGCCAAATCTCCGTTTTTTCTGACAACTCTCTATTTTGCAATTCTCATCTTTTCTCTGTATTAGAGATAGAGAGGGAAACAAAACTAGGGAATAAGAAATGCCAATTCTCTTTCTCTTCTTTTCTCAATGCAACCAAACAAGAGATTTGATTGTCAATTTCATTTCTCTCATCTCATTTCTAGTACCAAACACACCCTAAGGGCATTCATTAACAAACTCCTTCTTATATAACAAATTCATGAAATTATTTACCTATATAATCGCCATAAAACCAAAATTGGGTTTTAACAAACTCAAGTTAATCCAACTCTAGATTTTTTTTATTTAAAGAGTATTTCTGTTATAAGGGCTCTCTCAAGGTTGCCGAGCTTTCTTCGTGATATACGCGGTCTAACTATTTCCGTAACCGTTTCCAAACTTTTCCCTTACCATTTGGTATATGTGTACTCAGAGAGTGATCGAACATATGATTTATTAGAAGTCATTTGGAACTTCTTACTACTAGATTATTAATAGTAAATTGAGAAAGTATTAAAAAATGTAATTTAAAAAGAATAAGGCTGAAAAGGAAAGGTGCACTAGCCATTCCCCACCACAAACACAACGACAAATTACAAGTACGTGTTCACCCATTTCGTAAAAGTACATAAGAGAAAAACCAGCCACACATGTTTTCTTGATCAAAGGTTATGCCGCCGACACTATTGATACCACTCTAATATATTAAGTTACGTAACAAAAAAGAAAGAATCAACAACAACCCTTCATCCTCTTTTGCCCAAACAAATTCAAGAATCACCAAAACAGACCATTACAAGACATACGAATGGTTTCAATATGCTGAAACCGAGCCCGCGGTTCAAATGGCCATGGATGATGTACCCGGATCCACGGGGACTAGTGCTGGGTTCGCGTTGCGGCTCGGTCAAACCATTTTTTCATCCGCTTCACTTCTCTTCATGTCGTTTGGTGTTCAATTTTACAGCTACACATCTTTCTGGTATTTTATTTTTAGTTTATATCACAATCCATAGTTTCGTCCGGTAATTTATGGGGTGACAATTCCAATTCGTGTTGGGGTTCAGGTTGGTGAGCTGGAATCAACCAACCCAAACACGACATGTTTAGCTAATCCAGTTGTTGGATTTACTTGCTTAACCACAAACCAACCCGATGCTTAGCTAATTATGTTCATGTGTTCTGGCTGATGGTTTGGTGGATTGAAATGTTTAACCACAACCTGAACCCTTTTCCTGCCGGGTTAAGAATTGACACCCCTACGGCCCTACATAATTAGCATGATCAATTGATTAATTATATAATTTGTGTCTTGATTAGTTTCTTGGTGACAATTATGGGCTTGGTTATACCATGGAGTTTCACGTTGGCTCTACTCGACGGATACTCGGTACTTAAAACATGCCCCATTCGACAAAAGGGAATTTTGTTAATCATCATTATAGGCGATTGGGTAAACTCTTTATTTACAAAATAATTAACTTTTCGTACTTGTTAACAATAATTAGTTACTAATGGTTTTCGCTAATTATAATTGGAGGCAGGTGTTGTCTCTTCTCACGCTAGGTGCCGCCTCTTCGGCCGCCAGTGTGGTTGATATATTGATGAAAACTAACGGGTTCGCGTGTCCTCCAATAACGTGTAGTCGGTATATGCTTTCTACAATTTTTTGTTTCTTGTCATGGTTTTTGTCTATGGCTTCTTTTCTGTTCAATCTATGGCTTCTTCCATCTTTGTGAATTGTGAAATATTTTTAAGTATACTTACACATGATGTATATATACACGGAGCGAAAACAAATGCTTACTAGAGATGGAGTTTATCTTTAGCACCTGAAATTGTACATTTTGTAATTTTGTGTTAAGAGAGTATAACATATTTTTAGGAAATAACGTAAGAACACTATATTTTGATAATTTACCATATTTAGCAACAATATTGTTGGGGAGTGACCCAGATGAATCTAGCTCCTAGAATCCGGGCTCGTCGTAAGTCGATTTTTTTTTACCCAATTCAGTTATATATGAATACTAGATTGTAGCATCTGATAGAATGAATTTTTTTCAATGATTTTAAAAAGGTTCGTCCAATCAATTTCTGGGCACTAGGACAAAATCTTAAAAATGACCCTCTAAAATATTTATTTTTTCCCCAATGTAAGTAAAATTCGTAGGTAAATTAAAAGTGTCGTGTCAATCATCAAATTAGGTTTAGTTTTTTCTTTTTGTCTATTTGGTCCGTCAATTTTTATTTTTTAATATTTCATTTGTGTTTAACTTAATTCAAGTGAGCTTACCCAAAAACACATATAATGGGGCTGGATAGAGGTCGTAGAGAGTGTTTGATTTGGAATAAGGAAAACTGGAGGGTTAAATGGGGCTTGTCACGAAGTTAGAGGGTGGTTTTTGAAAACATTTGGGCCGATGTGCATCTTCAATATGGGGCTGGATTTAAATTTCAAACACAGCCCAATAAGTGTACGTTCACTTGTTCAGTCACAAGTTTCTAGATCATTTTTTGTTTCGTTTTTTTATTTATTTGTAGATTGCAAAGCTTTGATCGGACTCTCTCATATACAAGATGTAATCTTTATTTTTAAAGAAAAAGATATTCAAAATTAAATAAATAATATTTAAAAAAGTGAGATTACAGGAATACTGTTGAATAATTACACCCCTTCCTCGCATGTAGCTATGTCACATGTCCTTTTAAGCCATTTACATTTCCTGCCTATAACTAATTTGCCAAACACTCGTGCAAATAAAAGCTCAAGCTTTTTGTTAAACAAAATCTCTACCTATTTTGCCAAAAACTTTGTGCAAGTAAAAGTTGCAATTTTTTGCGAGTTCCGCTAAACACTCTCTACAAATAAGTAAAAACTTCGATCTTTCAACTAATTTATAAAAAAATGAGTTTTGATAATGACAGCAACCCTAAGGCTGTCAATATACATGCATCAAATATTTATACATCAATCTATAACTACTCCTACATCTTAGGAACCACTTTACCTCATGGATTAATGTACAACTTTTATGGATCTAATAATTGCCCTAAGTGCTGTCATTATCAAAACCCGTAAAAATAACTACACTTCGGAGACAATTTTCTATCTAAACAAATATACACAAGAATAATTCAACCAATAGCCCCAAGCGAGATGCAAAAGGTCTGAATAAATATTCCCACCAAGAATTTTAAAGCGTTTTGATTCGAAATTTCTATTCATAACACAACAGATTCGAAATGTAATAATTGATGTATAAAAGTCGAAGTCAATACTTACATAAAACCACATATATTATTTAAATTAACCGGTTCTTACAAGCTAAAGTTAATTTTACCTCATAACGAAACAAAAGTTATGTAAGTAAATAATCTAACTTAATCTTTATAAAAGGCAAATTCTCACGCAAATAAATACTACATCATGTCTATAACGAAATTTGAGATCACAATATTTTGGTTGATAGATATGCATTTCATGGATACGCGTATATAGGTGCCATGAACTTTTTGTCAAGTTTCTTTTAAAGGAATATATTCCAACAATAATTTATAAGAATAATGAATATTTCAACGGAACATTCAAATCAAGCTACAAAAACTTTTAAATTGACCATTTCCTATTAGAACTATTTGACCATTAGTTATTTTGATTTTCATTTACTAAGTCATATATACGTTATAAAATAAATAAAATAAAATAAAAATGTGATATGTAACAAACATTACTTATTTAAAAGGTACAAATTGTGTAGATAAATTTATAATGCATATTTGATTCACCTCATACAAGATATACAAAAGATGGAACGAAAAAGTGCAGAATTCGATTCTCTTTATCTTGTTTTGCTTCATTCCCAAGCTACCCTTCAAATTTAACCTAATAACTACACCTATTAACAAAAAAACCTCACCTATACGTTATTCTTCTTTTACATGTCCATCTTGTTTAACAAGGTCCTCTTTTTCTTTATATAATTAGAATCACTAACCAAAACCTACACAAAAATCAACCATGAAATACAATGAGATTTCCCATTTTAGCCACCCTCAACACGAGCTCAAACCGGGCTACACTGAGGTCCCATTCAAATGTGATGGGTGCAAGGAAGTCGGCATAGGGTCCAACTACAAATGCACAACGTGCAACTATGACTTGCATGTCCATTGCGCCCTCCCGTCTTCTTCCATAATCCATCCTTTCTACACTAAGTGTTCCTTCCAATTCCTTGCCCGCCCGCCCGGGCCCATAGCCCGTTACTGCAACGCATGCGAGAAAGTAGTGTCAGGGTTCGTTTATCATTGCAAGTTGTGTGGGTTTGATCTCCATCCATGTTGTGCCAAGCTTCCAACTATGTTGGATGACGGTGAGGTGGAGTTGTATCTGTATAGAAAAGTAGGGTCCGCCTGCCACAGATGTGGCAGGAAAGGACGTAGTTGGAGTTACAGGTCCACGTGCAAGAAGTATAACTTGCACGTGGCCTGTGTGAAGGAGATGTTGGTGGACAGTTGGCATGAGATATATTTTGGTAATTTTAGTGGTGATTTACATGGGCAAAATAGGAAATATGAGACTAGAATTCCGAGCTTGAAGGGTACTTTAGAAAGCTATCATCATAATCATAAAAGCAAAGGAAGAGTGAAGAAGTGTTGTGAAATGGCTGGTTTGGCAATGCAATTTGTGATATCAGCAGTTCTTGGTGATCCCACTACTCTAATTGCTGGCGTTGTTGGTTCTTTAATGTCTAAATAGAATTGCAAGTGAAGCAAGATGTCATTGGTTATACTTAATACTGCATAATTAAAAATCGGTCGTATATGTTGGTCAAATCATGTACTTTGTAGATATGTGAATTTAGTGTGTTGTTTGAACCTTTTTAACATTTTAACGAGAAAAGCCTCAATATTATGATAAATTATGATGATAGAAAATCTTCATTCTATTGATATATTAATTAAGTGGCATTGTTGTAAAAAAAAGAGTGTTTTTATGTGTGATATATGAAATTTATGGCGATTTTAATAAACACATAGCAAAATCCAAAATTCCCAGAGAACAAATCGTTTTCAAATATTTCTAAGATAGACATCGTGACTTATGTGACTCTATTTAAATTTTAACAAGTGTCGTCTGTCGTACAAAAAATTATATTTTTGTATATCAGTCGCAAAAAATGGGATGGTTGCATAAAAAAATATGGAGTTGCAGAGTCGCATAAATAAACCCAAGTCGAATGATCTGTTTGGGGAAGATCTAAGTCGGTAATTGTCTATGGGGAAAAAATGTGCATTTTTAGTCTATTTTTATAATTATCTCTTAAATTTATGGTAGCATATATTCACATTTGTTTCTTTGCTATGAGTGATATTCTCCCGTGGTATTAACTCTTAAGTTTGGAATCAATGTATCATAAAATGCGACTAAAACCTCTCACAAAAGATGCAACAAGTAGAACATTGTCCTTTATTACAACAACACGTTTACAAGTAGAAGATACACATAGAAGCAAAAACATGCTAAAAGCATTTCAATCTACAACATAACTCATTGATGTGAGATAAATTAATAACCTTCGGGATGAGCGACGGCATAAGCCTCGATGGCTTTGTAAGTTTTCTCATATAGATCTTTTTCAAAGTTAAGGACATCTCCAGATGGTTTATCATCACCTTTGCAATTATAGACAACTGTCTGTTTGAATACACATCCTCCGTTAGCAGAAGGTACAATCTTAACATGATGGTTGATGGAGTCAAGTATGCCCATCAAGTTGTCTCCTTCAAAAAATGTGTAGGAATAGCTAAAGTTGCTAGCATCAATGGTATCTTGCTTATACTTTTCACTCGTAAATGGGACACCTGTGTCAAGTAAACATATTGTTTATGTCAAGTGTCATATATGTAAGAAAGTTATATAACCTATGTTTCTTACCATCACCAAATGTGAAAAGCCTTATTGTTCCAACACCTCCATCACCTTCGATTGTGTCGATGGACTTGAAAACTTCAGGATTGACTTTGGGTGCGATAGTATGAAAGTCATTGAAAACCTTGAAAACCGTCTCAGCAGGAAATGATGAAGCAACCTCAACCTCGATACTTGTGGTAGTCATGTTTTACTTGTTTGATAGAAAATATGTAAGAAAATTGAGAAGATTGTAGTTGATGATAGATGAGTATGGTAGGAGGTATTTATAGGATTATAGAATTGGAAAGAGTAAGGCTTCCATATGCTAAATGTCGAGGAAAGCACATCAACTTTGACCATTTTACTCATAAACAGTTGATTAAGATCATTAGATGAATAATACTACCTCCGTATCAAAACAAGTGATACATATATAGGGTCCGGATCCGATGAAAACTATTTTCCCGGTGAGGATTGCGAGGACAATTCTCGTGCACTCATCTTAAAAAGGGCACAAAGGTTTTTTTGAATCCCCCACTTTCCTCATTTGCCACTTGTCATCCTTTAATTGGATGTGGGTTTTTTCCACCCGATTCGTTTTTCGCCCATAACTTTTTATTTTATTTGTAAAATAAAAAATCTAAAAATGCCAATAATTTTAAAATTAAATTTTCTACAAAATGAGTATAGTAATGAAAATTTGAAAAAAAATGATCCAAAATTGATAATGATCCATAATTAACAATGATGCAAATGTAGTTAAAATGATCCAAAATTAATAAAATGATTCAAAATTATGTATATAGTTATTTGTTGACTAATTATTTATACAAAATTATGCTTAGACAAAATTAACAATGATTTAAAAATAACAAAATGATCCAAAATTATGACAATGATTCAAAAATAACAAAACGATCCAAAATTATGACAATGATCCAAAATTAATAAAATGATCCAAAATTTTATCCGGGTTTTTTTTTCAAATTTTCACAACTATGCTCATTTTGTAGAGAATTTAATTTTAAAAACTTTGGTTTTATCAGAATTTTTTTTTATCAAAGAAAAAAAAAGTTATAGCCAAAAAACATAAGTGGGTGCAAAAAAAAAAGTATCCAGCCAATCATATGGTGACACATGTCCGAGAGTGGGAAGAGTGTGGGAGGGGAGAGTGGTAGCGCGTGAGTTGTCTTATACATGCAGATTTCAAATTCAAATGACATTTAACACCCTCAACATTTGACCTTTAGAGGAAAAGTAAAAAAAAGTTCATAATAATTACAAAAATGCCACTACGATTTTTACTAAAAAAATGGGGAAATCTGAGCCACATATTTTTAAGATCAACGTTTGAGATTTGTCCTCGCAGTCCTCACCGGAAAAAGAGTCATCACTCGATGTCACTTCTATATATATATATATATATATATATATATATATATATATATAGGGGCGGACTAATTGCAGAACCCATCTTTTGCGTAGAACCAAGCAGAACCCATCTTAGAATATTAGAATTTAGTAAAAAAAAAATATGCAAAACAATAACATTTAACCCAGATCAAACATATACTTTAAGAAAAACATCAAAAATACTGCAAAAATATATGTTCAAATAATACAAAAATAACACTTATGTATACATACATGAAAACATACATGCACAAAAACATATATGTTTTCATGCATGAATAACAAACATGCATGGGGGTCCCTCATTAAATGACTTCATGTATCTTTCATGATCATTTCATTTTGAAATTTAATGGTTTAGATTGAGTTCTACGGGTTCTGTAGCCTAAAATGGGTTCTGTAACTAGTCCTTCACTATATATATATATATATATATATATATATATATATATATATATATATATATATATATATATATATAGTCTTAAAATTTTAAGCCAACTTAATAATTAAATAGAAAAAAAAATAGAAAGCGCAATTTTTTTATATAAATCTTGTATTTAGAGGCTCATTTTCGTTCATTTACACACGACCTTCAAAATTTCGAAGACACCCATGCTTCTTCTCCGAATCCCATTCCGAGTAATCGGAGACAAAAAAAAAACTTAAAAAGACATGTATAATCATTGAAGAGAAACGTTAAACGTAGTCGTTGATTTTTATGTAGTCACAAGGGATAAATCTCAGTCTTTAGATCAATCAACCCCCAAATCACTATCACCACCAACATCACATGTGATTCAACACATCAAGACCACCACAACCCCATGTATATTAAATCACATGTGATTGCACACCGCCGACCACCACCACCAACCCCCTTGTGTATTAAATCACATATGATTCAACACCACCGACCACCACCACCACCACCACCAACCTCTGCCGACCATCGTCTCCGCCACGGACAACCCCTCGCCACCGTCGGCTGCTTTCAAACACATGTGATTGCGGGCCGTGCGGCGATCAGCGGTGGTCGACGACGGCAGTTGCCGGCGGTGGTGGTGGTGGCCCGCGATAGTGGTTGTATATTGAATCACATGTGATTTGATGATGATGGTGGCTAAATGATTTTATGATCTAATAATTAAGATTTGTCCATTAAAATTACATAAAAATCAAAGACTACCTTAAATACAACTCAATCACCGAATACCATGATTTTTGCATGTCCATTATATTCTGAAACCATACAAGTTAAGGACCGATCTTAAAGGATTAACTTTTATCCTTCTCGATCCTATAAAAGGTGAAGGTTTAAACACATTAATCTAAAAAGTCTGAGTCATTAAATAAGACAAACCCGGAGTTGTATGAGCCCGTGTGTGAGTGTCACATGCAATACACGACAAATGGTGAACGATAGTAGTCAATATATGGAAAACCGTTCCTCGAGAAAACTAGGTCACAAAGTGGTTCGAAACAATCACATCAATGAACAATTAACTAAAGTTGAATACACAAAAGGAATTCACAAAGAAAATAACTCCAAGTGGCATTCTTTATCATATCAATTAACTTGACCATTATTACAAAAGATCATAACAAAATAGATGAGAAACGAGAAGCAAAAAAGGCACATTATTAAATGGGTTTCAAATGATAACATAGCACTATGATGCAAGATTACTAGTAAGTTTCAGGATGAGCAACAGCATAAGCCTCAATCGCCTTGTAGGTTTTCTCGTATAGTTCTTTTTCGAAGCTAAGAATCTCGGCAGATGGCTTGTCATCCCCTTTGCAGTTATAGATAACTGTTTGTTTGAAAACGCATCCTCCGTCAGCCGAAGGTACAATCTTAACATGATGATTGATGGAGTCTAATATTCCCATCAAGTTGTCTCCTTCAAAAAACGAATAACTATAGCTAAAGTTGCTCGCATCAATAGTATCTTGCTTATATTTTCCACTACCGAATGGGACACCTGTGTTGAGTAGTTTATCGTCAGATGGAATATTAAATGGAAAAAATATACCAAATGTATTTAGGTCAAGAGGCATATCCGTTAAAAATAATATGGTTATATTTATAGTGGTATAACGGTTTCTTACCATCACCAAATGTGAAAAGTCTTATTGTTCCAACACCTCCATCACCTTCTATTGTCTCGATGGACTTGAAAACTTGAGGGTTGACTTTGGGGGCGATAATATGGAAGTCATTGAAAACCTTGAAAACTGTCTCAGCAGGAAATGGAGAAGCAACCTCAACCTCAATACTTGCGGTAGTCATGATTAACTTGTTGGATAGAGAATATATTATAGAAGAAGATTGATGAAGATTTTGTTTTGGATGTTAAAATGAGTAAAGTTTGAGGTATTTATAGAATAAAAGAATTGGAAAGACTGGCACTTTCAGACGTGAAATTTCTAAGAAAGTACATCAACTTGGACCATTTTGCTCTATGGGAATAATTTTACGATTCATGACTATTATTTTGTTATAAATTTATTAATTGCAAATGACTTTTATTTTAGCAATTCAAAGTGTAAACACGAATAAAATTAATACATTCAAAACCAACTACCTCTTATTTGTTTTTTATATACTACTATGATTCAGTACTCAACAATAGGTAATGATATGCAAACTAGAAGGGTGTAAAGTGTAAGATAAAATTGTTCACGAAAAATAAATAAAAAGGTGCAGAATGTAAGTTATGATTGTTCGAGAACAATAGGTTAAATGATATGCAAGTGTGAAGTAGAAATTCGTATGGTAAAGTTTTTTAATGTCTTCGAATTCTATCCCAATTTCATCTAGGACTTGAATGTATAAACTTAGGTTATAGCATTATCAAACATCAATATTATTATGCTACATGCCTTATGTACGTAAATGGTTAAGTTGTTAATTGTCAATCTATCAAACTCCAAAGTTTATTATAGGTATTTTATGTCTAAAATATTAAGACCACTCCCAACCGTTACACAAACTGATACTGTCAGTTGTTGCCAAATCAGTTCCACGTCAGCTCACCCTTCAACCCACGTGAAACTGACGTACATATGCCAACAATACCTCTTCCATTTAATTTTTTGGGACACATCATTACAAAATACACACACACACACAAAATACCCTTTTTGGGCCCACAAACCAACTCATGAAGACACCTCCTCTCGTCTCCACACTGGCGGAAGGCAAAGTGGCTTGGCCACTCATTGTTTGGTGCCAATGGTTTGATCTCGCGACTTGAAGTGGCAGATCAAAGTGGTGGAGAAAAGAGGTCCCGTTGGGAGTGGTCTAATGTATGAACTATTATTATTCTACCAATTCATTAAAATAAGTTTAAGGTTCAAAGCACTGAAATGATGAAAATTACATGATTGATGAGTCACTTCAATGTGGTGACGAACGTCGATCGCAATTAACTAATAAGTTGATTCTTAATCATCTACTTTGAAATATAACACACTAGGCATAAGAAGTTGCTAATCACCTTTTGGTTGGGTAGATCTTTCAATTGCTTAGCAATTAAGAGCATGTGAGCATGCTATCATGATGTGAACTATAACGCTTCCATTCACGATTTTAATTTTCATGCAAAATCAATCGTCGATCCGGTTCAGTTCGATTCTGAGTGGTTCGGCCTGTCATCTATCCGACTGATGTGGCATAATAGCTTGAGTGGATGATACACCATGCTCTAATGAGTCATTTGACCTCTAGAGATCTAGGTGTTAAACGCGCCCAAACAACCTTAATTTGCAACATGTATTTAATTAAGCATTTCAAAACATTACACGGTGTCAATCAGGCTAATCAATTAAGTCTGTACCATATTACTTGAGAGAATAGTTAAACCGTCTTATAATTGAAGTCCCAACTACGATTAAAATAATTTAAGCCCGATCGTGAAAAATATTTCAGCACAAACCAAGACAAGCCCAATCCTACAACTTTGACCAGAATCTGCAATTGAAACCTTTTCCAACAATGGAAAATCATAGGGCAACCCAATAATATCGTATTCATCATATTTGCATGATTGCATCCATCAAAACAATTGAAGGCAATTTGAAGTTTCTTCACACGTAACTCTACAATCTTCTTCTTCATGACCATTTCCTTTGACATGGATAGAGTTTGGTCACAGAAACATAAATAAATTGACCTTTTTAGGCACATTTGGGACAGATGGTGACATGGTGCTACATGATACTTAACAAGTTTTCATTCGTTATATTTTTTTTTCAGGCTTATCAACTATACTAAAAAATTCTTAATTTCTTTTAACACTAATTTAACACTATTAATTTTTTTTAAAGAGTTCCAGAGAGTACCACGCACTACACACTCCCCTCAATCATGTTGGGCCTCGAAATGGACTTTTGGTATCCCCTTAAACCACTGTCGATAGTGACATAAGTGACGCCGTTAATTTTTTTCAAATCAGTGTCAAATCAGCTTACACTCCAACTGACATATGCATGTCATAAATACCCCTTCTCTTTAGTTTTTTACCCTTAAACATTATAAAATATACACACACACAAAATCCCAAATAACTTATTTAATTGTCTTGGGCCCACCAAACTCCTCCAAACTCTTCCGCAAAATTCTACTATTGAGCTCAAATTTTATCGCGCATATTCTTATGTTGCGCCTAACATCATCCCCATATGCTATTTCGAAGTGGTCGAGCCACATCTTACAACTTGCGCCGCCACGACACGTTTTTCAAAATCATACTACCTCCGTATCAATATAAGTGATACATTATCTATGTATAGATGGATCAAAATAAGTGACACTTTTAAAACTTACCTTATTTGGTAAAAAAGTAGGACACATTTTCCACTAATTATCTACTTTAATAAAGTGTAATTACATTTTTACCATTATTTTTACTTTTAAACATTATTAATATCACTTTATTTAAAAAAAAATGGGACTCATCTTCAATAACAATCCACTTTAATTTATTTTATATCACATTTTAGTCTTTTGACTTAAAAATCATGATTCTTTAAATATATCACTTATTTTAATACGGATGTAATATATGAAAACTCAATAATGAACACTTTTCATATTGGGTAGTGATTTTGGGACCACACAAATTACTTCATCTATCATACTGTACAAAATTTAAAGCATATTGTACAAATACTGTAAAGCAGTGATTATAGTGTGTGGATTAATTTATTTGGTCCCAAAATTACTACCATTTCATATTTTATAAATATTTATCATGCTAATTTTATATGAAAACAAACAAATAATCCAAAATAGAAACCCACTATGTAAATTCAACACAAAAGTCCACCTTACACACTCTATTATCTGTCGCCCTATATCTACACGTCTTTACCCGAATTACAATCACGCAACCGGAGTTTCAAGTTCACCGCCCTCCATCACCGCGACAATCATTAGTCGCCGGAAAATTAAAATTCCGAACCAAATTATACACAAAACAAAATCATTATCCTCCGCATGGGTATATGTGCATCGATTCAGTTCTCAAAAAATCGAACATTATTGATCAGCAATGGGCCATCATCAACGGCAATGGTGATCAACTCAATAGACGGTAAACTTCAAGAATTCCGGCAGCCAATCAAAGCCGGAAAAGTCCTGTCCGATCACCCCAACAACAACGGTCATGTTTTTCTATGCAGCTCCGAAAACATGTTTGTCAACTGTCACGTGCCTCACGTGCCCTCCGACGAAGAACTTCAGGCGGGTCAGATTTATTTTCTTATGCCGATTTCAAAGTCAAACAAACCGCTTTCTTTACAAGAACTTTGTTCACTGGCCATTAAAGCGAGTTTGGCGCTTGAAAAAAGTTCAGAAATGAAGAGGAAGAGTGGTACGGCGTCGTTTAGTGGGCGGCGTAAAAGTTATGGCAATGCAAAGGGAAATGATAAGGTGGATTTCCAGTTGGCGTTGAAGAGGCTTGGATGATGTATATATGACACGTGGAATCCAGATTTAATATCACCATTTTTCTTGTATTGATCGAAGAATTGAAGGAATCCGTTATTTAAATTTCATGATGATAGAAATGATGCGACAAAAATGTAAAAATAGTATTTATGAAGAAAAAAATGTAATGTTGAAAATTTTATTAGAAAACAGAATGTGTACAAATTGTAAGATTAAGTAGGGCTTATAAAATCCGAATCTAAACTAAAATTGATCAAGAAACTTTTGATTCTCAGTTTTTGAAAATTGAAAAACCAAGAATTGATTATTTGGTTTACTGTTTGTTGTAAGTATGACATATACGATCAAAGTTTGAAGATTAAAGTTTGACATTTGTTATGAAGTTTGGCACTTGTGACTTTGTGACTTTATGATTTTTAATTTTTAATATCTAATTGAATATTTTTGTAAGTTACATAGAAATTATGGCCAATCAAAGTGTGGGTTTGAACTTGAGTATGTATGTTTTTTTATTACAGTAATATTACATTAACGTGTGTATCATGTATGTAATTTAACATTTCCCATAATTGATAGGTTAACATTTATATAATTAAATCATAAGAAACGTTAATTAGTAATATAAAATGTGGTAATTGGTAGCTTTTTATTGTTAATTGTCATAATTCTCGACACAAACGATGGCACAAACTCGAAAATAAATAAGTTAATGCTATTTTAAAAAAGTTTTAGGCTATAAAGAAGTCAACCCATGTAACTTGTTTAATAAGCAAATCTTGTTTGAGTTGGTTTTGTAGAAAAAACTCAAACTAACATGTTTATCCTGTTTAAATACTTAATTACATGGATTATAATCAGAACATATCATACCAAGTTACCCGGGTCAGGTATCGTGTTTCACATGGAAAGCTGGGTTGGGAAGACTTCCGGTAGCTAAATGTCTCATGGAACGTGGTATACCATTAGATAATGATCGATGCAAAAGATGTAATAACTCAGACGAAAGCGTTGATCATGCTCTGATCAACTGTTCGCATGCAACCGATATTCGTAACTGGATTTTCAGATGGTGCAACATACCTGACCCGGGTATAAGCTCGGTGGTCTCTCTCATTGATTTTGCTTCAAATTGGGGGAACTGTCCAAAAAAGAGAAAAATCCTTGGAGCTATCATACAATGTATGTTATGGTGCACGTGGAAAGCAAGGAACGAGAAGATCTTTAATGAAAACACAAGATCTTCCATGTCGGTGGCGGATGATATCATATATACTTCCTACACTTGGGTTAGATATAGGGGCAACAATTTATGTAACTGTTCCGATTGGTGTTGTGGTTCTATATTTTCCATGTAACATTCTACTTGTACTCTTTGCTCACCTGCATTTAGCTCCTTGCTAAGTAGGTTTGCTTTTTTAATCTTATTTGCCGTTTCCAAAAAAACCAACCCACTTACTCGATTAGATAAACGATTGTATTCGTTTTCGGAAATACCAACATACCAATCTTAATTTTAAAAATTGATAGCCACTGTTTTTTTATATGTACTCACACATGTCTAAAATCAAATCAACGGGTATCATTATAATGTAACAATTAATAGTTAAGAAAAAAGAGAAACCTAATCGAGCCATGTCACAATTAATATTTATGAAAAAGGAGAAACCTAATCGAGCCATGTGACCCACCAAGAACACGTCCTAACAAGGTTTAAAATTCTTTTGACTTTGGATACGAGAAGTTAATATCATAGTATCAAGTTAACGTGTTAAGTAAGAAAAAATAAATTTGAATTGGAATCGACTGGTTAGACCTGATTTTTGGTTTTTAAGTACCCATGATTTATTCCTGGATTCGCAAGTGCGACTAATTAAATAGCATTTCATTTTCGGTTTATGGAAAATCGCTTTTTTTCAAGTTCCTATCCAACGCCTTTGGTAGCAATTGTTTACATGATGTTTGAGAAGCTCGGGTACAACACTACGGCCAGCCTCAAGACTTAACTTTGAAGTTTCTGTCAAGCGTGAGATTTGGGTCAAAGATGATTCATAATTTATTATTGCAAATATGCCAAAACAATAATCCACTTTCTTAAAATAAACGACTTCTCTTTAAACTACGAAAAGTATCATCCGCTAATTAGACTTTAAATTTATAGATTTGTCACGTATGTCTTAATTATTAATGATTTCCTAAATTTATGTAAATAATTATTAATGATTATTAATGATTTTTTTTATTTATCAATTTATGAGATGCATTAATTGTATTTTCAATATCTTTTTTTGGAATTCACCTAATTTACTCCATTTTATTAAGGGAATTGATTTGTTAAAGACATAATTTATTTATCTGAGACAATAAAGTTATTTAAGACAATTAAAGTTATTTATTTGCCTTGAAAAAATCTAATTTGCCTTATATAAATTATAAATCACCTAATCATTTCCCTTTTATTAACAGCAAGACATGTAGGCCAAAACAATATATTAAACACCAGTATGACTATATATGATACAAACCGAATAATTGTATTTTCAATTGTCACTTTTAATTTATATATCTGCCACACATAATTTTTGTCAGGAAAGAGAACAATAATTTTCCTATTTAACTAACCCGTAGTGTTTTGGGTAAAGTTTCATCGGACTTTACTTTTATCAATTAATTATAATGTTTTGAGGACATGCTTGGTTTAATATCAAGAATGAAAACTTGAATGAAATATGAATATGATAATATTGGAAAGTAAGAATATGTATTATAACGAGTAGAAAGTACTCTGTATGATGGTGTGGAGATTTCCATATGACGCCCAAGAGGTGGTTTATATTAGTAAACGTTTCGATTGTACAACGTATAGCTACATGCGCGACTTTTGTTATTTTACTTATTGTATTCAAGTTGTTTAGCATGGTATCAGAGCCAAAGATCTAGACAAAACCGATTGGAGTAAAACCATCCTCCGGCCATGGGCTAATCGCCGATGATCTCTTCTTTTATTTTCCTTTGTTATCTTTTGTTTTCCATGTCCGATCTAGATTTTTTTTTCTGTTTCTCTTTTGATTTTGTCGTTAGCACTTACTAGACTTGTATTTTCCTCATATTTTGATAACTTGTATTTTCCTCATATTTTGATAACTTGTATTTTCCTCATATTTTGATAATTACGCATTATGTATCAAAATATCATTGTTTTGAGGCAAAAATTGGTTCTGTGTTTGTTACAGGGCAACATCATAAGAATGCTTCACAACGACCTCTTCATCTTTTTTTTTAGCAAACCCTAATTATTTATGGTCCTAATATCTATTCATCTCTCTAATTTTATTGTTTATTATAATCGTCTTTTGTTTTCGTCTTATAATTCAAGAGCTACGACTCTATTGCTTTTATGTTCTTTCGAAGCCATGTGCTTAAAAAAAAGTCAAGAGCTACGACTCTAATTCATCTTTAATCATTTTCCGTTTAATCGTTTTATATCGAGTCAGGACTCTTTCTTTACTTTTCCTTTTTTCATATCAAGAGTCACGGCTCTCTCTTTTCTAAATCTTTTTTCTTTTTTCATATCAAGAGTCACGACTCTCTCTTTTCTTTTCTTTCAATTTCATATAAAGAGTCACAACTCTATCTCTTTTATTTTCTTTTGATGCCACATGTTTGGTACCATATTAGTAATGATTCATATTTGCTTTTGGTGCAACATTTGAAGAAATTGAAGAACTTTCTCTATTTGCTACTGGACATCTTCATCAGCAACAAAAAAAAGTAAAAAGAAAATGTCGTGTCTTTAATAATAGATTGTTTTTACAGTCTCGAGCTTTTGCGATTTCGCCGCTCGGACTGCGGGGGAGTCTTAGAGCGTCCAACCCAATTATTGTAACACCCTAAAATTTTAGTAATTAAATAATATTAACTTAATTGTTATATTTAAGTTTAAAATGAATAATACTAAATTAATTATAATGAAGTTAAGACGGTTCATATAATTTAGGCGACACTTGTTTAGACGGTTACAACTATTTCGTTTTTAAGGATTATAATTAAGTTTGGCGTTATTTATTTGTGTAAATAACTTATGTGAGCTAGTTCGTTTCAAATTGAACTGGTGTCTTAATAAGTCGAGTTTAATTGTGTCGGGCCAAAAGAGTAAGAGATTGAATTTGGGTTAAGTTGGGCCGGTCAAAGGCCAAGGCCCGGGTTAATAATTATGGGCTTGATAATTAAATTGTGTAAGTCTTAAACCCCTAAAACCCCTACACGTATTCGATTGCTGCGTTGATGTTTACAGCCGTTTCCATTCATTTGTTTCCTTTTCTTTTCCCTCGTTACCTTCTGCGGTCAAATGAGATTTCGAAGATATCAAGCTCACGTGTTTTGGAATGAGTGTTGTGGAATTATTATGGTGACGGTGGAAGTATGAGCTGGTGGTTTTTGGTCTCAAAGCAAATCTTTTATTCGAGAGCAGCTTATGGCTGTGGAATTAATTCCACATCGTGTTGCCAAGAGAATTGAAGTTTGGTGTGAATTCTTTGTTGCCAGCTATGAAAATATTGTTTGGTGGTGATATTGGTTTTCTTTTTTCTTTTTGATTCACACGTGGAAGGCTGGATTGTTTTGGGGATAGAGTCTTTTTGAGACAGTGTTTATTAGAAGGGACAATCGATCGGGTGATTTGTAGTTCGTCTGTTATCGTCTCTCTTGCGAGTGATTCGTAGGGTATATTTTCTATCCCTTTTCTAATCGTTTTTTTATATATATTTTTGAGTTGTTAAGTCAATCCCGAGTGATGCTCGATGAACCTTAGACCCGAACTTCTTGACATCCCGGTGGCGTTTAGGTATTGGTGTCGGGTTTCGTTTTGTAGTTATTGTAGTGAGAAAGTGTGCAGTTTTGGGCAGATTTCACCCGCCACGTTGCGGGCTGTTTTTAGACGTCTTAAAGGCTGAATTGGAAGAGGGCCGTCTCACAGAGACTTGTAGCCCTCTGAGTTAGCTTTCCGAATTGTCTGACCACTCGTTAGACGGATTTATGAGTTGGAAGTTATGGTCGAAACAGTAAACTGCCGCAGTGACTTTATGTGCTATTGTTACACTCGTTTATAAACCATTTATTGTTTACGTTTCTTTATCAATGTATTTTTTCGGAGTTAATCTGATTCTAGTATAGGGCGATAATGTGCAGAGTTTTGTCAGGTTTAATCGCGGAATTCCATGAGTGTCGGGTTTAGGGTTGGGTAAAGCCGTTGTCATCTTGGCTAAACGTTTTATAACCGAAAAACCGGAAACGGAACCCGTATGGTTCTTGGTTTTCTAAACCGAAAGAGATTTTTAAAGAAGGAGCTAAATTACACTTCAACAGTTATTGAGTTAAAAATGGATTTTGGGGCTGTCGGGTGCCTCGGGAATTAACGAGTTGATGTCGGGAATCAAAACGGGTTTTAAAATTATACGCTGAATTTTGGGTAGATTCTTTTGATCATGTTCGAGTCTGTTTTTGTCACACTTAAAATACGTTTCTGGATTTTGGCCCGCGCAGTCTCTTGTTTTCTGAGTCCTCTTTCCGTTTCCGTTGACTGCTCGTCAATCTGATTTACGGTTTAAAAGATATCACTGTTTTCGTAAATTGTCGCAAGAGATTTCGTTGTGCAACTATTCAGTTTTGTGAGCCCGTTTTGAGACCCTTAGATTCCGTTTTTGGGCAGAAGCCACTCAAGGATGTTTTGTAGTATTCTGAGTCTAGTTTCCATGGTAAAAATTTTGGACAAATCTAATGAACGGTTTGTGAGTTATGACCGTTCCCGTGATAGTGCTGAGTGCTGTTTAGTTTCTACTGAAACTACCTTTGAGTCTAATCCTAACCCGAGCTTCATTGTGCTATGTAGGACCTCTTAGGACTTGATTAGGGACGCTCTTCTGCACCGAGGATATTTAGGAGCATACGTCTATTCGAGGTGGGTGATCTCACTATAAACTTGCATTTACATTCACTTCATGATTATGTGTTATATGTCATGAATTGCTATTGCTTGGAGATGAGCTTGTTATTTGTTGATGTGTTATGTGTTATTTATTTTAACTTCATCCTGAACTGAGATATGGATGTTGAGTAACCGAGCTAAGTACCATATCATTATGTGTTGATCTGCGTACATGAGTTATGTTTATGAGTTATATGCATGTGAGATGTGCTAGTTGATTATATATCTGTTGAGATGATATGTGTTGAGTATGAGATGGTTTGTTTTATATGAGTACATGTTGTATGAGTCAACACGTTAATAAAACTAACCTAATAACTATGAGATTTTAATTACCGATCGCAAGAGGCGACGGCGAGAGCCAACTCTTCCCGTTTGAGTTGCCAAAGTACACTACACGACTGTCAGCGTGGTACTGCGGGGCACCTAGAGGACGGGTGTTGGAAGAGGGTGTTGTGATGAGCGTATGGCGGTGGGCGTACGTTGAGCATCGTCACAACCCACGGCGAACCTAATGAGATTTAATAAAAGGCCTAATAATCGAGAATTGAGTAGAGTCTCTAGGGATCACTTATGTGGTGTGGATTGTTTGTATGTGTGTGTTTATTGTGTTGATTATTCACTCATCGGTGGCTGACCCCAAACACCCTCCCATTTTGCAGGTACTAGCAAGGGCAATGAGAAGGTCAATGGTTGATGAGCTGCATTTCGGTCTCATGTTTTGGATTTGGAGTTATTGAGGTTGAGTCAAACAATTTTTAAAACATAGTTATTATTCCGCATTTAAAACCTTTTATTTATTACGCATTTAAAACCATGAGACGGTTTGTTTTAATTTTTAATGAGATGGGACCATTGTTTATTTGTACTTTTGGGGAAAAATGTAATATTTTATTGATTAAAAGTTTTTAAATTCCCCCTGATTTTTGGGATGTTACAATTATGTAATTGGACCAAAGTCCATTAGGGTTTGTTATGATTAGGGTTTATGTTTGTTATATATATGAGACCTTGTAAAGCTTATGAATAAATGAAAATACATCTATCTTTCTATTGTTTAGCATAAGTTATTATGTAAACTTAGAATCCGTTAGTTTTACTTTGTATAGTAGTTTATGCACCTTATGTCAACCCAAAAACTTTATAGTAAAAATATTACCATACATTCTATTATTTTGGAAATTTAGACCTTTTTTTAACCAACTTTGTATAAAAAGGTATTAATAACAATATTAATAATTATAGAAACTTAGGCAACTTAAAAATATATATGTAAATAGTTATTGTATTGCAAATAGAAAAAAAAATCACAATAGTGGCTGAAAAACAAAAAAAGCTAATGTGTGTGCCATTATTCATAAACTTACAAATGTTATATGAAGTATTATAATTAGATCCAGACCTGATGAGCCCTCCCCAATAAAGCCGGTGTGATCCTGATTGACACACCTATCCACATATTTTATGGTGGTTCATTTCTAATTGACTCATATATTTTTTATAAATGTATTTTTTCAAGTTTGATATAACAAATTTGGATGCCGGAGCAGATCAATAACAATAAATATCATGGCTGAAGTTTAAGTAGGTGTTTGGACAAATACATATAACTTGTTCTAATCTTGCTAAATTTGAACTAAATAATTATAATTGGACAGATTTATAAAGTGTTTGTTTCTATATTTTAGTCTTTCATATTTGTAAACTTGTATACATTACAATTACAGAGATGTTCAGTACCGATTATTATAGTGCTGTTCATGAAGTCAATAAGCTAATTTTGCAGAAGTTTAATTGCCGATTGAGTATTGAAGTCATGATTTTATATTGAGTTCCATAGTCATGAGTAACTTAATGAAATTTACTTGTAGAGTTTGACATAATTAGTTTTTGTCTTTGTCTTTGTCTTTGTTTTTATTTTTTATTTTTATTTTTTAAATTTGATGCTGAAGTCATTAACAGACACACATTCCAATAATTTAATTTATTAATATTTTATATTATTATTGGCATGATTTTATAGAAAATGGATCCTCGAAACCCAATTGTTGCTCCCAATTGGCCACAATGTACATGCTTGGTTATTCTTCAAGGCCGGTCGATTGGAATTTATTCAGGAAGATGTTCGTTTTTCTCATAGTATTTTAAGGATATACACGTTATTAAAATTAAAAATATCACAATAATATTCAAATTAAAAGGTTTTATTAGCTCTTTTATATGTCTGAAGATAACATGTTGTCGTCTCTAAAATAATTCAACATGAAAATGTATTACTCAATAGAATAACATAATATTTCAATAGTTTAATAAATTAATTAAAGAGTGACAGAGCAAACAAAGCTGGAATAGCTCAGTTGGTTAGAGCGTGTGGCTGTTAACCACAAGGTCGGAGGTTCAAGCCCTCCTTCTAGCGATTTATTTTTTATTAATTTAAAAATAATTGAAAAGGTCCTTTTAAGTTTCGGTTTGGTGGCAATTATAGCCCCTAGCTCCTTATATGCAGTTACACTTTCACTCCTTGTAATATGATGCAAAATCGATTTCCTTCCCCAATTTGATGATGACATGTCCTTAAACATCAAATGATTTTAATAATAACAAATTTTTAATTAGAATAAAATGATATTTATGAGTTATTAATATTTTTGTGTTATACTGATTTTATCCATACCATAATTGAAAATGAATGTTTTTGATGAATTAATTGCAGGAGCATAAAAGACATATAACATTACTATGATGTGCCCCTACATATTAGAAAATCCCATATTTCCCAATTTGTAATACATCAACCATCAATCATTAGCAGTAACTCTAACTATAAATTACTATCAACTTAAACACTACAAATATTCTTAAAAAAAATTTCAAAATTCAAAATAAAATGTTAAAAGTTATATCCTCTTACTTGTATAAACCCAGTTTGACACATTAGTTGTCTATTTAATAGGCTAAATGTGTGATTAATGTAAGTATTAAAGGGACCCCAATAATTAACAGAGGTAAACCTAATATTATGATGAAAATGTAGATAATTTTGTGTAGCCTATAATTGTGACATGAGAAGTTTATAGACGAAATGATCCATAGATGTACAGTGTACCGATTTCAAAATTACAATATAGAAAAAATGGGTGAAATTCGATTTGATTGTTTGCCTCTAAGCTTGTTTTACATTCCGGATCTTCTATACATACATATAACATATATATACTTGTCACATTTCCTTACCATCTTTAACCTTAGTTCATCATTAATTAGGGAGTGGAAGGAGTAGGAGAAGTTGGAGGCTTCAAATTTTCATACCTACAATAATAACCGAAATTATAATTGTTACATTATTACATAGAGGTGGTGGTTTTGGCCCATTTATTTATGAATTGGTCGATTTGGCTAATGTTTTATCTATAATGGGTCGAAAAAAAAAAATTTTAATAAATGTTTAAGGAACCTGGTCAAATGGATTGAAAGTCAAACAACATGTATTTTTCGCGCATTAAATAGGTGGATTATTATTGAAAAGTAATATGGTGCGTTTAGTTGCTGGAAAATTCTCTATTTTTCATTTTCGTTTTCATTTTTTCTAGAATATTAGAGGTCTTTTTTATTTCTAGAAAAGTAGTCAAAATTTCTAAAACGTATTTAAATGTTTTCATTTTCCAAACAATGGCTTTCTGAAACATAGAAAGCCAAAAAAGATTAAAACCGTAAAAAAAAAATAAAAATAAAAATAGCATACATGGAGTAAGGTGAAAGTGGCCTTGGTTTGACAGTTGTTTCAGCTGAGGTTTCCTCAGGTATTGAAGCAACCGGAGACCCGTTCTCCACTGGCGGTGTTGCTGCTGCTGGTGGTGGCGGTGGTGGTGGTGGTGGTGATACTGATGGGGCACTTGGACATGGTGAAGTAGGTGGCTTCAAATTATCATATCTAACAATATGACCACCAAAACTTACTACAAACTTCTTAAACTAAATCAAAGGTGAAAACATAAGATAAACTTACACATAATAAGGTGAATTACTGTAAGTCAAACTTTGACTTTTAGGAGTATCCTCTTTGACTTCAACAACCGTACTCGATTCCTGTACAATTTCTGATGCAATTTCTGGTGTAATTTCTGGTGCAATTTCTGGTGCAATTTCTGGTGCAATTTCTGGTGCAATTTCTGGTTCTGAAGATGGTGCCTTTACGAATCCACTAGGTGTTGGAATTGGAGAGGTAGGTGGTTTCAGATTCTCATAACTGTTTCAACAAGTCAAAAACAAAATAAAAAGTCAAAGTCAAACAGTTGAATTCATCTCAAATAGAGATGGGTTGACTTACGCAGTGTAAGGAGATAAAGGTCTGGTTGTTTTTGATATTACAGCTACTGGTGTAGGTTCGGGTGTGATAGTGACAGTTTCTGATGTTGTTATGGTGGTTTCAGAATCAGTTACAGGAGCTGTAACTGCTTTAACTGCCGCCTTACTGCCGCCAGGTGGCGTCGGAATTGGGGAAACAGGGGGTTTTAAGCCTTCATATCTGTTAATAAAATTAAGGGATAATTGCTTTTATATACTTGTAAAACTCATAAATTATTTATATATCCTTATCAATTTCATAAATTATCTCTATATCCTTCTAAACTTTATAATTGCCTCCATATCCTTCTAAATCTTCGAAACTCTCTTTTATGTCCAAAACCCTATTTTAATATTTATTAAATCATTGTAATATCAATAATTATCAAATAAGTATGCAATATATTTGTTGATTATGTATTAGAAATCATGTTTATTTGTCTCTATTATTGATATTATCACGATTTAATAAATAATAAAATAGGGTTGGACATAAAAAAGAGTTTTAAATGTTTGGAAGGATATGCAGGCAATTACAAAGTTTAGAAGGATATAAAGATGATTTATGAATTTAAGAAGGATGTAGAAATAATTTATGAATTTTACAAGGATATAAAAGTAATTTTCCCTAAATAAAAGATAATATTAAATATTGCTTACGCGGTATATGGGGAGAGTGGTCTTGGTGGAGCTGGTTTTGATTCAGTTGGTGTTTCAGTGGCAATGGTTACAGTCTTGGAAACAGGTTCAGGTTCTTTGATAGCTTCTGGTTCCTGATTGCAATATAAATGTAACTGCTTATTGGCATGTGACTGTCACATGACACTAGTTTGACCAAGTCAACTCTAAAGATGAGTACCTTGGGCTTGGGCTGGACAGGTGGCGAACGCTGAGGTGGAATTTTGACTAAAAGGTCATCCATGGGGGTCAATGGTGCTGTCGTTTCTGCAACTACTTCAACTACTTTACAATATGAAAGACTAGGGTTTTTAGCCATGAATGCAAGGAGTTCTGCTACCTAAGATTGTATTAATAACAAAAAAAGAAATATTAATAACGAAAAAAGACATGACCTATTATATATATTGAAATTAAATGGAAGAAAACCTGAAGATTTGATACAAGACCACCAAATAAAGTATCTTCTGTAGCAAGTGTTAGATTATGTGTTTCCTTGAAAGAATCCGTGGGTCGCTCCATACCTCCAGGTCTCACTATCTGAAACGGGTCGACCCGAAACCCATTTAACTCGTTACAAATGCATAACCCAAATCGACCCGTTCATATGTAAATGGGTCAAAATCAAGAGCTCTAGTTTGAGTTAACTCACAGTGTAAGGAATCCCACTAGCAAGCAGTGCTTCTTCAGCCTTTCTTTTCCAACACAATACTCCCCAGAACAAACTCCAAACACGAATATCAATATAATCAATATAAATATTAGAGTATATTACACAAATGGTCCTTTATGTTTGTATCATATTACATATTTGGTCCTTTAGTTTCATAAATTACACTGGCAGTCCTTGTTTCTGAAACTATTGACACGTTTGGTCATTTGCCTAAACAGACGTTTATTTTTCCCGTCAAGTATTGTCACGTGTGCTGCACGAGGGGTAAATCTGTCCTTTTCCGTTCACCAATTTGAAACCCATAAAAAACCCGTTTGTTTGACGGGAAAAGTTAACGTCTGTTTAGGTGAAGGACTAAACGTGTCAATAGTTTCAGAAATAAGGACTACCAGTGTAATTTATGAAACTAAAGGACCAAATATGTAATATGATACAAACCTAAAGGACCATTTGTGTAATTTACTCTAAATATTATTTCAAATTATTAATCATGAAATTATGGTTACTAAATATTTAAAGTTAACATAGTCAACTTACTTTAACACAGCAGCAGGAAATCCAAACTTGTTTGTTCCCAATGAAGTAACCAAAATAAAGTGTTCTGCTTTTGCAGCAGCAGCTACACGTATAAAAGAAATACTTTACTTTAACAAACCATTATATTCCCAGGTTAATTACATTTCAGTCCTCAAACTTTGACTAATTTGGCATTTAATGCATACCTGCATCAATAAGGTTTTTTGTGGCTAGAAAATCAATTCTATACGGTCCAGTAACATCAAAAATCTCTTTCTCACTTGCACCAATGCAGCAAATAACAGTTGAAGAATTTCCTAATGCTGCCTTAATCTGCTCTGGTTTCTCTAAATCACACTCCACAAGTTGAAGCTTTTCTATAGCTGGCCTACAGAGTACAGACCAACAGAATCATGTTATATACATACAAAGTATATATCTAAACATGCCAAATTTGAAAATAATTATAAAATTAAAAAAAAATCTTACGCTGACTTCCATCAAGCTTCATTTGCTGCACGCTCTACAGGTAAGACAATGGTTTTGTTCAATAATTGTTCAAGAAACTGAAGCAGATTATTAAATGATCAATCTAATGAATAATAGAAGTATAGAACACATACTTTTACTAAAGATTCTGCTCTTTGAGTACTTCGTACACCAGCTCGAACATTGAACCCTAATTTCAAAAGCTCCCTGCACAAAGTTTCAGTTATTTTTAACAGTTTTTAGAATCAAGTGCAGAAGTTTGATGATGTTTTATGGTCAAGTATTATTGACCTTACTGTACGCGAACCAACTTTGCCAGTTGCTCCAGCAACAAATATGACATTTCCGTCTTTTTCACTGTCTTTTGTTTTTGTAACAGCAGGCTGCACCCCAATTGTTGCTGTACCTTACAGAAACCAATAGATAACTATTATTCATATATAGCAAAATGCTTCCTTTTATCCACAATAAACATCAGTTCATATGCTTTTGTTCCAAAATAAAAAAAATTAACTCAAACTTGATAAATGTTTCAAAAAGTGGCAGCCACTAGTGTTTTTAATTTGCTATTATCCTGACAATAGCCATGGATTACTTAACAATATACATTGCTCTTGAAACTTGAAATTAACTTATTCCCTTTTGAATCTCATGATTATTACCTAATAATTCTGAATCAGTGCATAACACACTGTACTATACTACTATCAACACTAACCCTAAATGAGAACGATTACACTCCGAATTACATAATTAAACGCCAGATTATAGATCCACTTCCATACAATCAGAACTACTTTCTCAAAAACTTCTCACTGATCTTCAAGCAAATCAAACCAGATTACTTTAATAACAAAAGCTAATTACGCATTCAACCTAAACTTTATCAAAATTAACAAATGACATTGCAAAAATGGAGGAAAATCAAGAGCATTTGTATAATACCTGAGGCTTGAACACTGAATCGTGCAGATCTAACATTAATAGCATTTGACTGAACGATTCTCTTCGTACCGAACGAATTGATAAGCTGGCGGTAGCAAACGAGTTCATGCTTCTGAATAAAGCTTTTTGGAGGTATGCTACTGACGACCGGAGACTGAATTGACCGAAGCTCCATTAATGCTTCTGATCAAAGTCGAATTTTAGATTGTGTGTGTGAGAGAGAGAAAAATGGCGCTAAATTGTGATATCTTATTGTTTATGGTTAGTTTTTTTAGTATCGCCAGTTGTGGCATTTCCTGCACCGCATCTAGATATGGTGGACCCCAGGCCCGAGTGGGTTTATACGGGTCAAATGGTTCGGGTCGGGTTGGATATAATCCGAAAACCGTCCGTGGTGGTTGGGCCGGATTGGTGCCGTCCTTTTTGGACTAGAATTAAATAAGATGGATTATTTAATCTTCCGATAATGATACGTATACTTATTCGATATGGATACTATAGTCGAGTCAAAGATTACCGGTGGCTATTAGTCTATTACTCACTTTACTGTCGAGTAGATGTTGAAAAACACAAGCTTTATATTATTATCTTTCAAAATTCATTTTAGTGTTTATATGTTATATAAAATCTAATCTGTAAAAATAACGAGGAAAAAACTTAGGTAAGTTTTTTGGATTGCACAAAAATTATGATAGTAAAAGAATATGTTGTTACTTGTTAATTACATGTGACTATCAAGATTTAAAGCCTAGTGATATTAGTTTAAATGTTGCCCATACCGTGACTTATAGGTCTGATCTAAAAGAAATGAATATGAATAATTAATTTATAATAAAGAAAAAATTTAATTAAAATCAGCTTGTGAATTGGAAAATGAATGATAATGGTAGAAAATTAAATATATTTCTAAATTTGAGTGGTTAATGACTAGTTAAATATAAAGGAGGTGATTATATTACAAAAATTACTTCACTTATTATGTTGGATAAATTTTAAAAAGATTATACACAAATATAATAAAATATAAGTTGGATAATTTTTATGATATAATATTACCCTCTTAAAATAATATTATATCTATACCACACAAAAAAATTTCTTATTTCTTTTTAGATTTTTTCTTATAAAAAATTTCTAATTTCTTAAATTTAACGGGCTATATTTAATAAAATAATATTATTGTTAAAAATCTTATTATTAATTATCTCATATTAATATTTACTTTCTTTTAAATTAATTTTATATTTTAGTTAAAATTATTGTCAAATACTATCTTTTAAAGTTTTGTGTTAAAAGAAAAAAGAAAGCGTAGAAAGCCAAATTCATTATGTTTCCCATGTAGTAATTACTCCCAACCAATCTAGTAATCAATGATTTTCAACTAAAATATACAAATAAAAAAAATAATAGTTGTGCTTATAATTTGTGTCTACTTATAAGTCTACTCACTTTTAAACTTGATATGTGTTATCTACTAATTATTTATATTTATTACATCTCTTAATTTTAACACTTATCATTATCATCAAATTAGTAGATACGGAGTAGATAAGTAGGCACAGTTAGTAGAAATAAATGTCATTGCTAATAAAAAATTATATTTATTGATCTTCTATATTTACATTCCTGCACGGCAGCCTCGTGGCTTTTTTCTATTTTCCAAATATGGCGGTGGCAGGCATCCGTTGAAACCGAAACAGCATAAAATGTTAAATTATTCCATCAAAATTGGACAAAAGATTTGAAAAAATAAAAAGGAAGAACACAAATTTACAGTTTGATCTCCTTGTCGATCTTCCCTCCAATGGCAGCTCTTCAATTTAGCCCTCTATCAACGTATACTAAACTACCTCAACCGAATGTCAAACTCTTCCGGTGCCGGAAGCCTCTATCCGTCAAATGCTCCACCGGAGATTCTTCTTCGCCGTCTGATTTCGATGCCAAAGTTTTCCGGCATAATTTGACTAGAAGCGACAACTACAACCGGAAAGGGTTTGGGCATAAAAAGGAGACTCTAGAGCTCATGAATCAAGAGTATACAAGTAAGGATTATGCATTTGTTATCTGTTTTGATTCCTTAATTAATACATTCCTGAATTAGTTAATCATAACTATGAGAGTTTGTTAGCTATCCAGATTAATGTGAATTAATCAATTTTTAGCGAGGATAAATCTATTTGTATAATCGTTGGCTTATTTGCCATAGCTAACAGATCATTGACTTCGTTATAAGTTTAATTTTGTTAAAATATACCTTAATTAGTGAATTCTTCATAAATTGAACTACGATTGTTTGTTAGGTAGGACGGATCTATATGTATGATCGTTGACTTATACTGTATAAATTAGGTTTAGCGATTGTATCATTGTCCAAATTGATGGATATGCAGTTTATTTAATTGAACCTTACTAGCTGCGATTAATTGAATTGGTGTTTGCTGATGATTTAAGGTGACATCATCAAGACACTGAAGGAGAACAATAATGTATACACATGGGGAAATGTTACTGTGAAGCTTGCAGAAGCTTATGGATTTTGTTGGGGTGTTGAACGTGCGGTTCAGATTGCTTATGAAGCAAGGAAACAGTTCCCTGATGAGAAGATTTGGATCACAAATGAAATTATTCACAATCCTACTGTTAACAAGGTATAATCACGAGTTAATTACTTAATTATAATTAATCTAGTTATTAAAAGCAAGTAAAATGTTAATTTTGCAATGTAGAGGTTAGAAGAGATGGAGGTGAAAGATATTCCCATTAAAGATGGAGAAAAACAGTTTGATGTTATTGAAAAAGGTGATGTTGTGGTTTTGCCTGCTTTTGGGGCTGCAGTCAACGAAATGTTGACTTTAAGTAACAAACAAGTTCAAATAGTTGACACAACATGCCCTTGGGTTTCAAAGGTGTGGAATTCGGTTGAAAAACATAAAAAGGGAGATTATACTTCTATAATTCATGGTAAATATTCTCATGAGGAAACTGTAGCAACAGCTTCTTTTGCAGGAAAATATGTCATTGTGAAGAACATGGATGAGGTATGGTTAATATCGTATTAATTTAAACAATTATAATTTATATTTAATTATTTTGAATTAAATGTTTACTTTTCCAGGCGACGTATGTTTGTGATTACATTCTTGGCGGGAAACTTAACGGATCGAGCTCAACAAAAGAAGCTTTTCTCGAGGTATATTATATTATATTATATTTTAGACATAATATTTTAGAGATTTAATTATTTAAATGCATATTGTTAATTGCAGAAATTCAAATTTGCAATTTCCAAGGATTTTAATCCAGACACTGATCTTGTTAAAGCTGGTGTAGCCAACCAAACAACAATGCTTAAGGGAGAAACAGAGGAAATTGGTTGGTTTTATTTTCATGAATTTATCATATTATTTTATTTTCTAAAAGTTGTAAATTCGATGCTTAATTATTTTTATTTTTAATTTTTGCAGGGAAATTAGTAGAGAGGACTATGATGAGTAAATATGGGGTAGAAAATGCAATTGAACACTTCATAAGTTTCAACACTATTTGTGATGCGACTCAAGTAAATACTTTTATCCTTATCTTTAACAAGTCAAACGGGTCGAATTGGTTGAAAGTTGACTAATTGAATTGACTTTTATAGGAACGACAAGATGCAATGTACAAATTAGTGGATGAAAAAATGGATCTTATGTTGGTAGTTGGTGGTTGGAACTCAAGCAATACTTCACATTTGCAAGAAATACCAGAAGATCGTGGTATTCCATCTTTTTGGGTTGATAGTGAACAAAGAGTGGGTCCCGGAAACCGAATAGCTCACAAATTAATGGTAAATATTTGTAATTAATTACTAATTATATAATTAATTTGTGGGGTTAGTTATTTATTTTTGGTTTAAATTGTTACAGCATGGTGAGTTAGTTGAGAAAGAAAACTGGCTACCAAAAGGCCCTCTGACTATTGGTGTCACATCTGGTGCATCTACTCCTGATAAGGTAAGGGTCAAATGACGAAAATACCCCTTCATGTATAAAGCATGTTATTAATCTTGACCATTAATTATTTTTGATTTTTTGAAACTTGATTAATGTTGTAGGTTGTTGAAGATGTTCTTACAAGGGTATTTGAGATAAAACGTCAAGAACTTCTGCAAGCAGTGTAGGTTATTTAACAGAAAAGTAAACATTATACTTGGTGTGATAATGTTGTAACATTCTGTACCTTATATTATTTGCACTTGTTTCCCCTTATTATGTTGTAACAAATATGTCTTGATTCACCATAAACGTTTGGAAACACAAGTTGCAAAACAGACTGTTTTTTCATAGATCAAAATCTGTTGACGTGATGTTGATTTAACAAATCTGACGGCGTCAGTTGCGATACTGTTGGCATTGGCCTTATTGCCCAAAATGGTAGTGATTGAAGTCATAATAATGTAACAAAAAGAAATTATGATGCATAAACAATTAACAGCACAACTTTTGGATAAAGTTTTATTAGCAACAAGGAGAGCAAATAAACATATGAATGAACAAACTTAAGTTAAAAAGTTTACTAAATTTCAACACAAATCTTTAACTTATTCTGCATCATATGATAAAACATTTCAAATATGAAGATCATATCATCATACCATACTTAAGCAGAGATGTTTTCACTGATTATGTGGAGGCTTAATAATCCTTTGAAGAACAACCGTTCGAGCACGTCTAACATCACGGCTACAATTATCCGCTTGCAACCCTAAATCATCAACATTTTTCATAAACGAATTCAATTTCAATTTTATTTCTTCAATCACAATTTTCACCATTTCATCGCCTTCAATCGCGTGATCAGCCTTCTTCATTAACTCCTCAATATCCATTTGAAGCCTTTCAACAAGAACCCTAATTGTATCAAGATCCCTAATCGCCACAAAACCCCCAACTTGCATAGAACTAATCACCTCCTTTTGCCCTTTAATCGCGTTCTCATAGCTTTTCAAAAGTGAGTTAATCCACTTTCCCATTGAGCCCAGAGGAATGGCGGCTGCCGCCGCAAGGGCGGCAGCCACAGGCGGTGCTGCTATGGCAGCCGCCACTACTGAACATATCAGCACCGCCGTGAAAGTGGCCACGAATATAATCGTTGATACTTTCCTCCATGTGTGTAAATACTTAACTTTTTTATCCAATTTCATTTTCTTTGTTTGTAATTTCTCGAGCATTACCATTTGTTGTCTATAAACCGAATGAAAAATCTTGAAAAATTCCTCGGTAAACGGATCACCCGCGTCTTTGAAATTCTTCAAATCGTCGAGAGTTTTTTCATACCGATTTTCCTCAACACCTTCTTCATCTTCATCAAAATGTTGTAAAGCAACAAGAATCAATAACTGACTATCGCGAACCCGTTTCAAACATTTATCCAACGCAGCACAGAAATCAAGAGTTTGCAAACTGTTTTCGAAATATTCTTCGACTCATTCAAACAATTCTTGATTTTTCCAAATATCTTTCTTGCAATGCAAGATTACTTTCACAACTTCTTGATTCATTTCCAACAAACACTCTGTAACTTCTTTTAATGTATCGAATGATAAAGCTCGCACTTCAACGCCCACAGCTAATGTGTTGATCACGTTGGTGGCACGTGCATGTAACATAGTATCAAATGATTGTAAATCGGTATCTGATTTACAAGCTGCTTCATATGCGTTAAGTTCTGAGATTATTTGTTGGGTGTCTTTTAAAGACATTGATGGTGATCCTGAAGATGTAGTAGCAGCAGATCTCTTGCTAACATGAGCACCCATTTTTTAAAACAAATAAAAAATCACAAATTTCAGCTAGGAAATAGGTCGAACACCTAGTCTGCAACAATTGCACATGAGAAAACCAGCAAAGATGACAAATCTTGCATCATTTTCTTTCAAATTACACGATTATTGGATGGAGAATGTGAAGAGGGGGAGGGATTTTAATATTATGTGAGAGATGAAAGAAAGATTACTTTATATGGAAATTAGATGATGATAAATTGTTGTTGATAACGATGAAACGGTTAATGGCGGGATTAAGATGATGAAACAAAGCCAAAAGCAAAGTGTGTGATGGGTATAGCTTGCACGCATGAATTAAAATGAGATGGTAAATGCGGGAAGCAATGTTTTTGTTTATCTCCACTTTCTCTCTCTACAAACCGACCGCCATTGAAGCAGATGACATGAAGCTTTGTAAACAGCTGTGAAAACGCGCAGTGAGATGGTCAAAACGGAGAAACTTAAGCTGAAAGTCAGGTGAAAACTGAAAAACAAGAGAGAAAAAGAGAGTGTGTGTGTGTGTGAGAGAGAGTATGTTTTTTTTTTTCAAAATTAAAGTTATGGGTTAAATTACGGGGGAAATCTACATAAAGTGGTGTATAATTAGGGTGTTAACTATCTGATTCGAGATAAATATCAAAAGCTTATTGTTTATTAATTACTAGGATTCGAGCTCGAATAAGTTTTTAAATTATGCTCGAGCTCGAATATTTATATAATGTTCGAGCTGGAGCTCGATAATCGTTTATGATTCCATACTGTTTGAAATAAACTAATTTATTAATTCAAAAAAGCTCGTCAATTACTCGATTCGTTAACACCCTTATTAATATATTTTATTCTTATAATTATTCTATCAACATTTGTAGTTATTGTATACAATATTTGTTTGGCTCGTTAGGATCGACTCATTAAGATCATCTGACATGTACGCCTCGAGACTAGTAAACGGGTGAACAAGCCGAGCTGCGTCGAGTATTAGATTATTATGCTCGACTCCTGAGATTAATCATCAAGTATTATTTTATGTTCGAGCTTGACTCGAGATCGAATTATTATAGGCTTAAACTCGATATAAATAAGCTTGAATAGCTTGTTAAAAGCACAACTTGTTAGAATGATATTAATATTAAAGTTAAAATCTATAATTAGTATGTGATGTTGTGTACGTGGAAACAAAAATGATATAAGTGTCAAACTAAGTTGACTTTAGTGCAAACGATATAAATACGATGAGAACTTTAGTGCAAACGATATAAATACGATAAGAAAGTATATAATGATCATTAGTAGTTTACAAATTTATATAGCTTACTTATTTTGATATTGTTTTTTTTTTTTTTTTTTCTTTATCTAACTAAGGATCTGAGATAAGGATTATTTAATTTATTAAAACCTACTATTTATATTGAAGAATAATTATTTATTTATTAATAAACTTTATTTTTTACATGTATTAAAATATAAATAATAGGTTTTAGTTAATTTAATAGTATTTATCTCGTGCTTTTAATTAGAATATGAGTTAGATAAATTAAATTCCTTTATTCATAAAAACACTTATTGCCAATTTAAAGAAGGGTAAAAATAATACAATGAAAAAGTTATGAGATCTTTGACATATATGTGTAGAAAGTTATGTTCATTAAACATTTTTAATCGTATACTATTAAGAAATTTATTAAAAAACATATGATAAAAAATAAAAGGACAGTAATATGTACATAATATGTTGTATTAATGCACATAGGTGGACTATTAAAGCTTAAACTACTTTAATGTCATTTTTACCGTCTAGGGGTAATTTTATATGAATATAACTTGTTGCGTACAAACTACTGTCCAATATAAAATGTATACTTTTTGGAAGAAAAAACAAAAAATACAAGGTATATGAAATAGATTAGACATATTTATTAGAGCGAATTACATCTAAGGTCTCTGTGGTTTACCACTTATTGCAGCTACAGTCCCTAAACTTCAATAAGTACACTGGGAGTCCCTGGTGTTGCCACTTTGTTGCACCCGTAGTCCCTGAAGCAAACAGACGTTAATTAAAGCCGTTAAATCCCTCATGTGCACATCACATGATGGGTAGTATGATAATTGTCCACCCCTTCCTTATACTTAAACCTGAGTAAATTACATGGAAGGTCCCTATGGTATACTACTTATTACAGTCTTAGTCCCTGAACTTCATTTATTACACCGAAAGTCCCTGGTGTATACACTTTGTTACACACATGTAAGCCTGTAAATGATAACTTATCATGTTTTATAAGTTAAAACGTTTGGTTCTCCTATAAAAAGGCATCTTTCAACCCTATCCACATGTTCTCTGTGGCAAATATTTCCACTCAAGTGAAAATATTTGGCATTTATGAGGGACAAGACACCCTGACACAGAAACGGCTCCACTACCTCACACTGTCACATCCAACCTCCTTTGCACGATAACCAACGTGTCTATAGTTGGTTTATAACTATCCATTTATGACCCGGTTCAAATTTAAATCTTTACCCAAACCGTCCCATAAATCCCTATAAATACCCATCCATTCTCCACTCATCATCATCTCTCCCACAATTCTTTCTCCAAAAACCCTCTATTTCTAAACCTTTATCTTTCTTCCCTCTCTCCTCAAAATGTCGAAGAAAGCCCCAAAGGTTTCTCTTACTAGGGCTGCTATTGAGTTCTCTCAGAACTCAAACCTAGTAGGCAACTTTTCCCCACCGGATGATCTTGTCGATATTTATCGACCAGTTGTGACGTTTGTGCGTCACTGCCCCATCCGTGGTGCCTTTACTAGAGTCACCAAGAGTATCATTGAACTCTTGCGTGATTTCTGGATGTCCGCCTCCGCCCCTGGAGACGACATCACTGCGCAGGTTGGAGATCATCAAATCACCATTTCTCTTGATGATTTCCGAGTTGCCTGCGAATTCGATTATCTGCAACCTGGTGAAGAATATCAGCAGACTAAATCTACTGATGAAGCTAAAACGAGTCTAATCTGTATCACTGGATACATATTAGAAAACGAAGAAGACAGGGTGCCGATCTTCAAGAAGTCTCAGCTGACGAGACCGTGGGCCTATTTCTTTACCCACATCATTCAGGGTATCAGAGGCAATTCCGGGTCTCTCAACCAGTGCAACTCCAGCATGCAAGTCTTTGCAGAAGCCCTAGTCACTGGTCAGCGGATCGACTACGGGAAACTGGTGTACGAGGAGGTCAAGACGAAGCTGAAAAGCAAGGGAAATCATATTTCCTATCTTCGCTTTTTCACATTGTGGATTGCACATGTGATAGTTGAAAAGCTGGAGATCAATTATGAAGACCTTCCAGGGGATTCTGTGATGGTTTGTTCCATCGCTAACATCATCTTCCAAAGGAAGGAAGATGAAAAAGAATTTCCTCTCACCTCGTACATGCTGAAGATCATAGATGATCGAGTCAGATCCAAAAGGGATCGAAAGAAGGGCGCAACATCGAAGAAATCTGCCCTCCAAGAAGGTAAGTCCTTTTCTCATCTGAAGCGTTTTCCCTCAACTGGGCGACCATCCAAAGCTGCTGATGGGAAAACCACCACCTCAACAGGGATCTCAATCCTTGAGAATGAGGATTCTGCTGATGCAGATGACTCTCCTCTGGTGGTGAAGAAGCGAGTTAAGCGACCCTCTAATCGCTCTCCTTCTTCTTCATTCTTTTTATCATCTTCTTCTGCCACCAGTACTTCTGTCTCCCCTCTGCTGGAGGTAAGAAGGACTGCTACTATTGGTGCAGAAAAGATGATTGCAGATGCTGAACTTGAAAAAGATTCAGCATCTGGACTCAGCCGGGGTCCTAGAGAAGATCACCTATGATCAGAGGTTTCATCAACTTCTGATCTTTGTTCTTCTCATTTTCAGATTGGCAGTGTTTATCAAGGAACTCCACCAATATTCGGAGTTCCTAATCGAACACTCTCGGCTGTTTCATCTTCCTTTCCTTTCATCCACTCTCTCTCTGCTGATTTCTCAACAAGTCAGCAGACTTCAAAACGGCAATCTCGTTCTTTAGGAGTTAGTGCCGGCTCCACACCTCTGCGTAGCTCCTCGAACGATTCATTATCTGTCGTTGTAACAAGGGAACAAACTCCACAAGCAACCTCAGTCTCTCAACAGACTGCTGGTGAAGTTTTTGGCTCATCCCAAGCCACCCGAGTGTCAGCTGCACACACACCACCCCCAACTTCTTCATCACTTTCTGAGTCATCAGCTGATGATAGATTGACTAGAAACCAAGTCAATCTTGAAGCTGTTCCTTCTGTTTCTCACAACGTTACCAGCTCAAACCAGCTGGTGATCGAGGAAACCACCACCGCCAATGAAGAGACAACTTTAGACCAAGTTGTTACTGAGGCAACTACCCAAGCTGCCAGTGATCGCGAACGTATTCGCCAACTGAGCTGTGAGGCAGCTGACCCACCACCCAGAGGAATTCTTCCTCCAGTCTCCATAACAGTTTCGCCGACTGTTGACACCGAAGCACCAGATTCTCAAACAGCATTTCATATGATGTTTGATTCTGCTGATATCCCCATTCAGCAGTACACCTTTTCAGATGATGAAGAGATGCATGAATCTGGGCTTCAAACTGTTTTGAAAACTGAAGTAGGCACTTCTGTTTTAACCCCAGAAGTTTCAGTTGGACCCAACTCACCCCCCATAGTTACTGAGGAACCCATAGGAACTCTTCTTCCTACCTCGGGAACACCTTCTTCCACAGCTAAGGTTACCCCTCAAGCTGGAGACATGTCGGACCCCTTCCCCGAAAGCGTCCAAGTGTCCCATGCTGAATCCAGCAAAGCTGGAGGAAGCATTCCCATCAGAACCGCTGCTGCTCTGATGTCTAGTGTTGTTACATCCCAGATTCGACCTGGGACGGCCACGCTGAGGAAGCAGATGGACTCCCTTCGTAGGGATGTTCCAAAGAAGTTTGCCAAAACTGCTGAGAACCTCTCTTCCAGCATAACTTCTCTGCACGCTGAGGTCCACACTCAGACTCCTCGGCTGGCTCTTCTTTCTGATCAGATTCGCCTCAACACCAGCGGGTTCATCTCTCTCAACGACTACGTGCGTCAAGAGTTGAACTCCCTTCGCGATTCTGACATAGTCGAAAGCGACAAACTTCTCTCCGAAGTTCGGGACAGCCTGGCTCTTGCCCAATCAAAGCAAGAGTCTCTGCTGACAATCACTCATAGCCACCTTTCTAAGGCTATTGAGGAGTCAGCTTCTGCTGTGTCCACCAGTTTGGACAAAATGGAGACTGAAGTCAGCTCGCTGACTTCTAAAGTCGCTGGTCTCCAAGGCACCCTCGACCTCATTCTTGCCAAGCTTAATGAGGGTGCTGCTGATGTCCATCCTGCTTCAGCACCAGAGAGTACCCCTCTTCTTCGGGCACTCTCTGAGGGGGAGAAAGAGGCCACTTCAGCAGGTGAACAACATGGTGAACAAGAAAGTTCACAACTCATAATCACCTCTGCTGTTGGAGCCAATACTGAAGACGTTCCAGCAGGTGACAACTCAAGAAATCCACCTATCACCTCTGCTGGAACATCAGAAGAAGAAGCTGAAACTTCAACTGGTTTTACTAAAATCGTTGATTCTTTTGAATCAGTTGAGGTCCCAAAAGTCCAAGCCCCACAAATCCAAAACCCTCAGCCTATTTCACAGGAGATTCCTCATCCTGCTGAGGGGGAGCCTACATCTGCTGTGGTTGAAAACCTCATTTTAAATGAAGTTGGAACCGCTGCTGATCTTGATACAGCCTTAGCCCTTCAAAGAAAAACTCATGAAGAGATGCATCGAAGAGCTGAAACACAAAGAGCTGAGAACATTAGGTTGTTCAACAAAGTTCTTGATCAGCGTAGGCAGGAAGCAAAGATCACCAGCGTAAGGGCCCCCAAATTCGATCCCAGCTGCCCTGATGAAATTGTAATAACAAGGGCTGGGAGTGCGATGCTCCATGAAATGTTCTCTCTGAACAAGATCAACCTCATTCTCAACTACGATGAATGGAAAGAGGCTGAAGCAGCTGCCAGAACTGCGAAACCATCGCGGCTTATAACAGAACTGGTAAATGAGATTCAATTCCAATCTACTCCTTCAAGACTCTATGCGATGAAATCAGGAAACATGCTCCTGAGTTGGTATATCGCATACCTCCTGAATTGTGTGAATCTCAAGCTGCTGTTGTCAGAAAGACTGCTGGTGAAAGCTCCTCAGCGAGAGGGGAGAAACGTAAGTCCGTTCTCCTTGAGCCTCTTGCTGACTCCAGACCACTGGATATTGGGTCGTCAATCATATTTGCTAAACGCCCAAAACCCAATATCACAAAAGCCGTTCCCACGGGAGTTAACTTTGTCCCTGGGCTGATCGTGAAAGAACCAATTCACGGCTTTTGCTATCTGGAGAAGAAGGTGCAATGCTTCCAGCGGGCAGATGAGTTGGAAATGTGTGATGTGGATCAACTCATGACCTATCACAAGCTGCTGAGTTCCTCTACTGAAGAGGGAAGAGAAATGAAGAACCTAATAGACTCAGCCTTCCGCTCACTGTATCGCAATGTCGTTGGATAAGCTATATCCAAGGCATTATATTTTTTGATTTTCCTTGTATTTCAGTTTCCTTATCAATAGAAAATCAAAACTTTGTAATATACTTGTAAAAATTGTAAAAAGATAAACATATACAAAAGAACCCTAAGGGTCAAAGTACATAAGTATTCAACTGACTTCTTTCAGCTGAATCATTACAGGGTTACACTTATACGGCTATTCGACTGCATCAAATAGGGGGAGATTGTTAGTCCCAAGACTAAGTAAATAAGATTTGATGCTCGATAGCCAAGAAGAAGAAATAACAGCTGAAGTATGTATCTCAGCTGAAGCAAGTATATACAATAAACCTTCAGCTGAGTACGTACTTAGCTTTAGGATACAAGTCAAATCAGCGGCTATTAACGAGAGTTCATTCGAAGTCTATGACCAAAGGACAAAGACAAGAAGAAGACTATTCAACTGATTGTGGAATCTGATAGTACCTGCTGCAGATGAAGACTTAAAGGAAATGTTCATTGACACCTTGAACATTTCCCGTTCCCGCTCAAAGAAGAAGAAAACGATGAAGATCTTCTATTTTGGAATAGAAGATAATGTCAGTACAACTTCATCGTTTGTCCCTCAAGCATGTAAAGAGAAAGTCAACAACTTCTGTACTTATGTAGTACACCTTTCACTGTGCGTCAGAAAAGGTACCGGAAGAAGTGGACACAAAGTACACTCGGGACAATAACTTGTGCAATAGCATTTAATGATCCATGGCAAGTCTACATCGACGAATAATTTGTTTACAAGTCGTCAAACTTGTGGACTAAGGAACATGGATCTTGGGCTATAAATATAGACGTAAATGCTTGCATTTACAACACCTTTAGAACACCTTTAGAAATCATAAGCACAAGAACATTCTCTGAGAGTTAGTTATTGTCTAAGTATTAACTCCTCCATAGTTATTACTAAGGCATTAATATCAGCTGTTAGTATCAGCTGATATAACTCTCAGTGTATACCCTTCTAGTTTGAGCGGTCTAAAGTGTCAACTCAAGTATAGAGTTTTAGGTAGTGTGTACTATCTATTTCCGCAAACTCTGTATTGTATTAAGCTGTTTTTTAATAAAACTCTTAATCATTGAAATCTTGTTGTTATTTACTTATTGTATCTTCGTTACTCGGTCATAACGCAACACGGTTGTGTTGTTGGGATCCAACAACATACACGTTTTTGCACTCGATGATCCATACACCACAAGGCCGTACACGTAGGCCTTTTAATCTTTGAGAGAATTACGTCTAGGTCCCTGTGGTTTACCACTTATTTTAGTCACAGTCCCTAAACTTCATTAAGTACACTGGGAGTCCCTAGTGTTGTCACTTTATTACACCCGTAGTCCCTGAAGCAAACGGACGTTAATTAAAGTCGTTAAATCCCCCATATGCACATCACATGATGAGTAGTATTGTAATTTTCCACCCCTTCCTCATATTTAAACCCGGGTAAATTACATGGAAGATCCCTGTGGTATACTACTTATTATATAGCCTTTGTCACTGAACTTCATTTATTACACCGGAAGTCCCAGGTGTATACACTTTGTTACACACATGTAGGCATGTAAACGAACGAACGGTTCGTGAACTAGGGTAACAAACATGTGTTTCTTTATTTTCGTTTGTTTTCGTTTATGTTTGTTAAGAAAATGTAGTGTTCACGAACGATTCGTGAACTAGGGTAACAAACATAAACGAACATAAACAAACACAAACGTACACGAAACAAACACAAACAAACATAAACAAACACAAACGAACACGAAACAAACACAAACAAACACAACGAACATAAACAAACTCAAACGAACACTAATAAACGAACGTAAACAAACGAACGCGAACGCATGTTCACGAACGGGCCTTTGTTCGTGTTCCTTTGTTTAACTAAACGAACACAAAATCTTATTTGTGTTCATTTGTTTAGCTAAACGAACGAACATAAACGAATTCCCGCCGAACGGTTCGCGAACGATTCGTTGAACGTTTGATTCGTTTACAGGCTTACATGTATGTAACAAAGTGTATACATCAGGGACTTCCGGTGTAATAAATGAAGTTCAGGGACTAATACTGTAATAAATAGTATACCACAGGGACCTTCCATGCAATTTACTCAGGTTTAACTTTTAAGTATGAGGAAGTGGTGGACAATTACCATACTACCCATCATGTGATATGCACATGTGGGATTTAACGACTTTAATTAACGTCTGTTTTGTAACATCCCGAGACCCGGCCTAGAATTTTAAATTACTTTCAGTAAGTAATTCTGTTGTTTATTATTTTTGCATAATTTATTTGATTTATTTAGATATTAGCATATTTTAACCAAGGGGTTAAAATTAGGATTATTTGATTTAATCAAGCACAAAAATGATAAATTACATTTTTATTAAACTTTGAATTACAGTTCTGAAAATATTTTCGTTATTAAAATCCGAGATAGATAAGTATTTTTAAATAAATCAAACGCGACCTAGACTCTCAGTACTACACTGTGTTTTAAAGGAAATATGATTTTTTTTGGTGCCTCAAAGGACACGTGCCTAGTGTGTGTGTGTTTTGGTTATGACTCATGTTGTTTTGTCTGCTTCATTCGTTAGACTCACACACACACATTTCACACACAAAACATTGGAGAACTCTTACACTTGAAGATTAGCTTGAATCTTTCCTCCTCCTTCTCTGATTTTCAGATTCTAGGGCAATCAACAGGTAATTTATCATCTTCTTGTTGTGTTCTTGAATTGCTAGTGAAGAAAAGTTAGGGTTCTTGAAGCTTTGATGGTTTTTTTTTGTGAAGTTTAACTCATAATGTTTAATTGATGAATCTTTATGGTTTATTTGTGTTTATTAATTGTTTTAGAGGTGAAATTCATTTATAGAAACTTGGATTAATTAGGATTCATGATTTCTCCATGATTGTGTTCTTGAGGAAGAAGATGGGGGGTTTTGCCCTAATTCTTGAAATAAATTATTTATGCTTAAATTAGTTAACTCTTAGTGAAAATGACATGGTAAAATGATTATTGTTGGTGGGAATTATCCATAGCATGAATTGTTGATTGTTATCTTGAGAAATTGGGTGTTTGGATGAAAATTTGTATAAAAACCCGTAGCTAAAGAAAATGGCAGCTTTTTGCTGAATTTTGGCGGTTTTGCAAAAATCATATAAAATTAACCGTAACTCCGTTTTGGACGTGCGACCAGTGGTTTCGAAGGTCTAAGAGTCTACTTTATTTGTATCATATTTTCATGAACTAATGTGGTCAGAAAAGTACTCAGATTACTGAGTTTGTAACAGGTGGTCGGATGGGTTTTTTGGGTCGAACATGTATTGAAAGTTTTGGGTGTTTCTAGGGTAACTAGTCAATATTAAGTTTGGTATTAATATGGAATAATTATTTAGTCATATTAAAAGTTGTTAAATGTATCTTGACATGTTTGAAGATGTAATTGGAAATCTTGTATTAAATTAAGTAGTTTTGACCCGTTTGGGCCTATATGCTAAATTTGGATTAAAAAGGCATTGTTTGGTATATTCTTGACCTTAGAAGTCTAATTATGATGAGTTGGGAAATTGTAGAATTACAAGGCATGAATTAGGTAGTTTTCAAAGTTAGTTTATGAGTTTTGACCCGTTTGTGTATTATGTGTCAAATTGGTAATTTATATGACTTTTGACTTGGTAATTGTTTGGTATGCTTGTAGAATGACTAGTAATCATATAAATGATTGATTGTGTGCACTTTGACATGTTGGAAATGATATATTATAGTCTTGACTTAAATATGCACTTTTGACCCGTTTGGTAACAATATGTCAAAATAGGATTACTTGCTAATAGGTTGGTTAACCTTGACTTGTAAAAGCCTTAGATGAATGGTATTGAATTATTGATAGAATGCAAGTAATAGTAGAATTATTAGAATGGGATATTGGCTTTGAACTTAAATTGGTATTTGTTATTATTTGGCGATTTCGGGTTACTAACTCGGTTTGGAATGTTAATACAGGCAAAGGGAAGGAAATTCAGTAATATAAGACCACTGAGTTTGACGAATTGTGGTGCCCAGGTGAGTGGATTTAGCCTTCAATCTATATGTGTACAAATTGGGTGGAAATTGGTTACTTTGGTAAAAAGGTGCAGGATTTTGGTATCTGGGCAGATCGCGACGCGAACTTGGGTTCGCGAACGCGAACCTTCGGCAGAGTTTTTGGGCTGTGATCGTGAAGATGTTCGCGGGTCGTGAACATTGAGTTCGCGACGCGAACTCTGAGTTCACGACGCGAACATTTTCAGATGCAGGTTTTTGGTTGTAATTATTATTACAAGTCCACACTTCGGTATAAATAATTCGGTAATTAATTAAGTGCACTTTTGGGGAAGAGGTCAGTAATTGGAACATTCTACTGGGCATAAGTTTACTATTGACAAGGTGTATCGCCCTTAGAAGCACTGGTTGTTCTAAGGGGGTACACACTGTCTTTGAGTAAAGGGCCATCGGTTATCATTGTTCGGCCAACAATGATTTAAGGCTTCGGCAGAACCACCGTTACTCTTCAAAATTAACTAATTGGGATAATGAAATCTATCATCGGTTGTTTGATTATTTTATTGGTTTAAGTTCATTCACTTAGCTGTTAGCTAATCCCCACCTCGTTGACTCTTTTGCAGGTTTATCTTTTGGGCGGGTCAAGGGGTGTTTTAGGAATGGTTGACCAACACTCTGATTTTTGATATTGAAGTAAATGGACCGCCGGATGTTTTAATAATGTTAACTACTTATTATATTTTGGTTAAATTGTAAAAGGCCTGTTTGATATTAACTACTTTACTTTAATTATTCTTACGCTTCCGTTAGTTTTAAAAAAAAAATCGGATTTAATTTTTGCGGTGTTACATGTTTGCTTCAGGGACTACGGGTGCAACAAAGTGGCAACACCAGTGACTCCCAATGTACTTAATGAAATTTAGGAACTGTGACTGCAATAAGTGATAAACCACAGAGACCTTAGATGTAATTCTACTCTTAATCTTGATAACTCTGCTTTTCTAGCGAAATTTTGATTCAAATTCTTTTACTTTCTTTTGGTAAATGCTTTCAAGCTGATTAATAACAAGTTGACCATCTCGATCTTTGTGGGTATCCGTAAGTCATTAAGGTTAACTTTCGTGACCACAAGGCCACAAGAGGTATTTTTGGTGCTATTAGAGATTAAACTTAAACTTCTGATATTTTCACTCTTCGAAATCAGGTCCTTCAAAGTTATATAATTCCCTATATTTACGTATTATTAAATAGTGATATATTTATTTTGCGTGACCATACATCCATCTTATATAACATTAAAAGACAAAGTTTGATTTCTAGTTATATCTTTTATTATTAATATTAATATTAATATGCCTAACTGCCCACCCGCATGTTATGTTTCTGTATAAGAAGCACGACCTGATTAACTAGATTTATACATTAAGTCCTAAAATCATTATAAGTTAAAACAATAATGGAGTATCCAAATCTAATAATGTGCACAAAGACACTAATTAAGTTGTCCATTAAGTTTGTATCATTTATGTGTAAAAGCCATTGGAAGATAAATTATTTAAGTAGGTCCGAGTAGATGTGCACAAATCTGAGTAAAAAAATGAACCAGTATATTCCAACCGATTTTCCTCAATCCGATTCTTAAAGCGGTTTGCCCCATGAATATTCGAACCGACCCCAAACCGGCATATTTGAATCCAATTCGATAGGCTCCTATAGGATTTTGAAACCGATTCCGGACCACGAAACGGGTTTTTTTCCCGCCACTAGGTACGAGCCCCGTATGTAGGTTTAGGTCTGTTAGGGTCTATGAAGTTTTGTAACCTATGAATACATCTCAGTAAAACATAATATCTACGAAAGTTTCACTGTTTAACAAGGGCATGATGTATTGATGTTGTTATCCAAATAGATAAAAGCGAAATGACTTCTAGTTTTGTTGTGATAATTATCTTATTAACACATGTCAAAAGTACATTGTTAGCAAGCTTAAAAATAGCACAAAAGCAAATCAATTAAAAGGGAGATCGTGTATCATGTGCAAACCACTCTAATGTTTGCTTACAAGAGTGGACCAGAAAATAATAGTAGTAGTAATTTTATGTAGGGAGGTGGTTTGTCATTTTGAACAAATATGAAGGGTTATTTTGAAAATTTTAATGAAATATGAAATAACTTGTACGGATAAATAGTAAGTATTAGCGTCTAGTTATGTGTATACTCACTTGATCAAGACAAATGTCAAAATAAAGATATTATATGAGAAAGAGAATGAATGGATCACATGTCATGTTGTGATTGGACTCTGAGGGAATAGTTGGCCCGAATGTTTCAAAATCTAGTTTAAATTGAATAGATTGATATTTTAAAAATAATTAGATTGGTTGAACTAGATTAGAATATTATTGAATATTTATAATAAATTAATTATATAATATACATAAATAACTAAAAAAATACAAAATAAATACTATAACAAATACAAAAGATTCCAAATTCTATTTTACAACAAAGCTCAATAGATTACAACTCTATTAAAAATAATATTATACATTTAACTTTCAACAAAAAAATAAATTAGTGTTGATATTTTAAAACATATAAAATAAAATTAAACTACAAATCTATAACCACATATTCACTTTAATTAAAATAAAATTGAGATTAAAAGAAAAAAAAAAATTGGTTTACTATAATGGTTCACAGTTAGCCTACCCAGTCCAAAACAATTCATGAACAACCTTTTAACTAGGTTAATTTAGTCTGACATGCTATCCGTGTCCCGGTCCGACTCAACTCGGCTCTTAAACATTGGTTGCCGCCTTTAATAGATTTAAAATAATAAAAAAAGTTTCTACGCCAAGTTAAATAATAATTTGCGGTGGTTTCAAATTTTCTCCCCAACTATCCAAAATTAAGTAATAAACTCTTTTTTAAATTTAAAATGTAAGTTATTTTTATTCTCTTTCTCTTATAACAAGAGTGTAAATAAACAAGAGTGTAAAATGTTAAAAGCAAAAACATTGTCTTGACATAGAAATTACATAATCCATGAGTCAACCGACAAGTAAACATAAAAGAAAGCAAACTAAGATCTTGACAAAGGAAGTCTAGAAGATTACCACAACTGTCTTTTGAGTATATCATAAAACATGCATATCGACCAAAACTAGACATGATAAATGGACGCATCGTACATGCATAAGTTACATATTTCCGCATGTTTACAGTGATAGATCTCGAACTTTATTAATGCGAGGGTTGAAAAGTAAAAATAAAATAAAATAGGAAGGTCAAAAAGGCTATAGGACAAATTAAGATACACATATAATGTTTCATTTGTATTAAATAAGTGATAAATTTTTTATTTATTTTAATTTCATTATAAGTGATATATTTTGATTATTTACTTTGTTTGGTACAAGTTTGTGGGGCACAGCCAATAACTATCTCATTTAAAATAGTCAAATGATTATTCTATCTTTATTTTTAATTTTCAACATCATTAACATCATTTTATTCTATAAAATGTAAGACTTATGTCATTAACTATTCAATTTAATATATTCTAACGCACATTATAATCTTTTATCTAAAAAATCATGCAACCAACATTGCAACATTTATTTCAATACGGAGGAAGTGTTAAAGTTTAACACTAAGAATGGAAAGTTTTAAGGGGCAGGTCCTTCCCTGCCCTCAAAGAGTTCCGCTCATACGTATTTCGTTTAACGTTAGTAATAAGTCTAAACAATCGAAAACGTTTAAAACACATCTTGTTATGCGGTAAACAATGTGTATTTTCGATTGGCGAAAAATGATAATATCGATAGCGATCTTAAAATTCAAAATTGGAACTTTAAGCGTATGTATTTTATCATCTCTACTTACCAAAAGGACAGTGCGTGTGTGAATTGTTATGTCATCTAAAAAAGAAGTGATCGAGTCGTCATAAAAAATATGCTTAAATCTCCTAAACATATAATGAAAGAAATTTACGTTGTTATTTATTTTGTTTTTTTGTCATTTTTATAAAGAAAAAAAAAAGAGGAAGAGTTGACCAATTCTAGACGTAGACAATGCTTTCCTTTCACGTGAAACCATAGATCTGCTTGGGTGAACAGAATTCCCATTTGTGGATATAGTGACGTCACCAACACAATTATGTGACGTTTGCAATGCCAATATTTTCTTCCCTTTTCTCTATTTTATAAAGGTTTTCCCCCGAAAATGAAACAATAAGTAAGTTTTTGGTAAAAAGATATTGATGAAATAAGTTCTCTCAAAAAAGGATTAATTCAGATTTTACTAAAAGAGGGGTAATTTACTGTTTCAATCGTTAACATAATTCATTCAACCTTATAAGCGAGCATTGGGTTGAAAAAATCGAATCGAACCGAACTGATAACTAATCGAAACCGAAAACATGTATTCAATTTGGTTTTTGATTTTGTAATTTCATGATTTTCGAGTCCGGCCATATCGGCTTTGGTGCGCTTCAGTCTGGTCCTCGGATAGAGGTGAGCGTTTGAGCTAAAAAACGAACCAAATCGAAAATGAAAAACATGTAATGTTTCGGTCCTTAGTTTTGTAAATTTATCATTATTGGTTTCAGTAATATCAATTTCAGTGCAGTTCGGTTTGGTTTTTGCACCGTACTCACCCGTATTCTTGCATAACTTCATAACACATGCTTCACATTCATAAATTTTCAACTTCAATATCGTTCTCTTGTTTTTGTGCTCGTTAATCGGAGATTAAAAGAGTTGGGTTAACAATCCACCTTAACAGAAGTCGGGAAAGGGATAGATAAATAGAGTCTGGATCATAGTACTTAGCCGATTTAGTTAGACCTTACTCTTAATTTAATCTTTTGTTTTTTAGCTAATGGTAATAGTTTCAAAGATAGGCGTGATTTTTACGCTATGTTTTTGAAACCCGGGTTATTACTCGACCCGGTAGGATGGCCGGGTCACTGGTCGACCGGTTCAACCGGCGGGTCAACCCGGATCAACTAACGACATATAAAAAAATATTATATAAAAGACATTTGAAGTAAAAAACATGTAGAATCGATTCAACTAATATATAAAAAATATTATATAAAAGATGTGTGAATCATGCAGTAAAATTTGTACATTTGAAATAAAAGATTAAAAATCGGGTCACCAGGTCGCTGGTTTTCACAATATCCGGACAGGTCAAACCGGGTCGATTTTAAGCAAAAACCCGGTCACAGTAGAACCGCCTCATACACCGGGTAGCCGTTGAACCAGTTCAACCGGCCGGGTTAACGCGGATTTTAAAACACATTTTACGCCGCATTTTTATTGTATTCAATACAACCATGACTTAGTTGCTGTAAAATTTACAATATATGAATGTATGAAGTAATATGAAGTAAAATGTATAGTATAGAAATAAATCTCAAAATTAGTGTCACATAATCACATAAGAAAATAGAATAAATGGAGTGACCATCAGGGATAGGCATGCCACGAGCTAATCAAAGGTGGAACCATAACCATTCAAAATTAAAACCAAACCAATTAATCTGTTCTATATATTGTTAAATTTGCAAATTATTGAAGTATGATACAATTGCGTGACCAATCACATTGCAATAATCTAAATTATGTATAAAAATAGTACTACTTTATAATATTATATGGTATTTCAAACACTATCATTAAAATTTTGAACAATTACAACTTCTATGGGGCCATTATTAAAATTAAAAGAGATTCTTTGCCATACACCAAAAGAAAATTCAACTCGGTCAAAAAGTTGATAAAGCATCAATTCAATTTGTACATTTTTAAAGATGCCAAATTACAAAAGAATATGTTTTTACACTCATCCCCAAACATAAAAATTTGAGAAAACCACACATCACAATGATCAAAATCTTCTATCATTTCATTTCTTCACAAATCAATCTTTCCAAAATCTTCGATCTTTAATCGAACCCACTAAAAAAATGAAATCACATCTTATGAACACACAAAAACCACCTATTGATTATTATTATTATCATCATCATCATTATCATCACAAAGCCTTTGTGAGTCATCTTGTAACTCCCATGGTGGAAGACAACCTTTGTAAAGTGAATGTTTATACAATGAAGAAATAGACACTTTCCTCAACTTATTATGTGACGAAAACGATGTGAAACAATTAAACGAACTTTTTAAACTCTTTTTTTCATAGTTTAAATCGTTCGATTCATTTTTAATAGAAGAACCCTTAATCGCTTTCGGGAGTATACAACGACAACACGAACCTACAAAACACATTAAGAATAATAAGATGTTATTATAAGCTCATAAAACCAACATAACCAAAAAAAGTTTTATTTTTTATTTTTCTAAAAAGGAGACAACTTTAAGTACCTATTCTTGCTAACCGATTAACCCATTTGGGGATTTTGTTTCCGGTTAACTTGTAACACATATCTTCACAAAAATGATTGCAATTTTTCCCAAATAAATGGTATGTATCACCATAGTAGTTATTAGATTGTAGCTCAATGAATCTTTGAACTTGATTTAGGGTTAACTTTGTTGTACCCATTAAAATCGATTCCCTAAATTTAAATCCAGGACATTTTCGAGGCTCGATTTCAAATACACCACTTTCTGATTCTTGGTGACATCCAAAACCATATTCCACACCATGAACTGTAATAAATAAATAAAAAATATATAAAATGCAAAAAAGATAATAATAATAATAATAATTACAAAACTAACCTTCTAAACCCGTGTGAAAGGCACCGAGTCCGGTCCAAGATATACACGAATTGAAAGTAGAAATGTTGTACACATTAAGGTAAACAGGGGAGGTACCAGGAGGGTAAAATCGGGAAGAATCATCTCGTGGTAAAATGCAAAAAAGACTTGATGGATTTCCGTTCATATAATAAGGAACAATTTTTGATTCCATGCCTCTAAATGTTTTGAAACAAGAAAACATTGTTTAATGACTCGCGTAGAACTGCATAATCGAGCAATTATAAACATCAAACTCAAATTATGAGAATGTTAAAAAAATATAATGGAAATAATTGAGCAAATTCACTGCCAAAACAGGGGATATGTTACACATAAGATATGAAATTTGGATTCAGATAGACTAAAGTCAAAGTTGGTAGTATAAGACAAGAAGATGAACTTTTGAGATCTATCCTAAATTTGGAAATGTATTTTAACTTTTGTGACCAAATTTTGTCTTCAAATGATTCAATTTCAGAATTAAAATATGTAAATCTCAATCTAAATAGTTAGTAGGTTTCACCTACTAATATTCATTTCTATTTACTTATCAAATGTAGATACTGAAAGCGACTAACTAACCCTAGCAGATTTCCTACAAAATATGTCTTATTACGGAAACAGGAATCCATGATGAAAACAAAAGTTATTTCTAAATCTAAAAAGAGAAAACGAATCAAACTTACACAGTTTTGTATTCATCATGATATCAGAGACTAAAATTGCAAAATCAAAATTCAAAATGCAGGAAACGAGAAATCAGTTCAGATTACAATCACACAATAATCATATATTTCAATAAGCATTGAAACCGATAATCGAATGGAAGATTAAAGGAAATGTGAAAAATGATTCGAAATACTAAACCCTAGAATATAGTTTTAGTTAATTTACCTTGAAAAACCCCAAAAATGAATGCCCTTCGAGAGAAGGAAAGAATGATTGAACAGCAATATGCTTAAAAATTATTCCAAAGACATATTGGAGCTGGGAATCATCGGGTGAGATCTAAAAAGAACAATTTTTAGTGATGAACTGATGATTCAGGTATAAAGTGATTGGTCAATACGTTAAGAACAGGGGTTTGAACGTTGAAAATTGTGTCAACTGTCAATCAAGGGACGTAGCTCTACTTTACTACCTTAGGCTAGTGGGTATGGGCACCACATGCGGTGGTGACATTTTCCGCCACATCATCGCCACCTCATACACCACACCACCACCACACCACATCATTTGGTGAAAATACCCACCAAACAACACCACACCATTTTATTTTCTATTTCATCATTTCATTTCCATTTATTTTTTAAACATAATATTAAACTTCCATTAAAATTAAAATAACAATACATTAAAATAAAAATACAAATACTTAAACAAGCTCGGCACACCAAGCTCGGCACAACGCAAGTTCCTCATTTTCCGTCCATGGAAGTTGTGTATCTTCTTCCACATCTTCTTCCCCAACTTCTTCAACAACCTCTTTTTCTTTCCTTTTCCCTTTCCCCTTTCGCTTGCTCCCCCCCCCCCCCCCCCCCCCGCTGCTTGTTCTTGTGTTTGGGCTTGTTGATGAATTGCTTGTTGTTGAAAATATTGGTCGGTGAGTGCAAATTCGGATACATTTTGTGAATATTAGGGTTGTTGAAATTGAGGGAGATAGTGAGGTGCGGTTTGTGGATAATATTGTGGAGGTGGAGGTGGGACATTGCCGGAATTTAGGAGGTTGGCGTATTGGTCGAAGCAACCAAATCCTAGGTTCGGTGGTATATTTTGTTGTGAAGGTTGGTTGGGTGTTTGTGGAGGATTGTTGTGTGGATCCATTGTAAGTAGAGAGATATGAAGATAAGAGTTTGTAGAGAGTAAAATGGGTTAATTGTGTGTGTAAAATGAGTGAAAGTATGTGTAATATATATAGGAAAATAATTTTAAAAAAAAAAGTTTTTTTTTAATTATAACGGCTATATAGCCGTTTGACAACGGCTCTTTTCCGATCAAAATAAGCTTCCCACGCCCGTTTCTCTGCGTCGTCCTTGCCCCTCTCTCGCCACGCCGCACCCCAACGCCGTTGGGGGGCGGTGTTGTTCTTCATGGCCACGGCGTGGCTTGTCCACCTCACACCCCACGCCGGTATGGCGTGGTCCCATACCGAGCGGTCTTATAGTTTAGTAATATTACAATTTAGTGCCTATACTTATGATGTGATTGAAATATTACTAGAGTTGACAATGAGTTGAACATAAAAACGTGCAATTTGTCATTCCTCATAGAGTCATAGCTGCATATGTTCTCTACTAGCTTCATAGACTGCCCGATTGGGCGGACTTGCTTCAACAGATATATTAAAGAAAAATAACAACAAATATTAATAACTTTAAAATGACAAAAGAATTCATAGTTGTAATGATAAGTTTGTACAAATTTTGATATATGAATAAATGTTACAGAAATTTTGAATAGTTTATGTTATTTAAAGATAATACAGAGGAAGATTCGTATTAGGCCAGTATATTTTGAATTCGTGTTCTGTAAATTTCCGAATCCATAGAATTCGGAATTATCTTATTGGTTTGTTGTATACTTATTGTAAATATTTACGGATTAATTGGGATAAAGATTTGCTTTAAATGAGTTTCAAAAGTTAGGAACTTTTCAAATTTAAAAAAAAAATCATTAATTGCCCATACCAAGCACATTTCCAAATTAAAAAAATAATAATTCAGTAATTGACCATACCAAGCCTGCGTATTTTATGAATTAATTCCTTATATTGCCATAAATTCGAATGGAAATCAACAGATTACCAAAATTAATCCGAATAATATTTAAAGTATATTTAAAAACTTCCTAATCTACCGGAGTTATTTTTATTTAAAATATATTATATTGAATGGGTTATTTACGAAGCCAGGTGGCATATGAGGTGGCATTGGGAGCCAATGAGGATGCTTTAAAGTGATGAGTTGACAAAGAAAACTCAAATCCAAACCTGATATATAGAGGAAGATATATTTTGCTCAATCATTGGTGCGTATGCAATTTATTAAATTAAAATGTATATTCTATGGATACAACTTTCTGGGTAAACAGCTTAACGAGTGTTTGGGATGACTTATTTAAGTTGCTTATATGATTATTCAAAAATGAAATATACAGGTTTGGAAGCCATTTATCCAGATATTTATAAAAAAGATACAATTCTTTTCTCATGCATATCATGGTAATGCTATTTTTTGAGCTTCCATGACATCATAGTTGTTTGTGGGGATTGGTAGAGTTAAGTCTTATATTATCACAAGTTACATTTCTTTAACAATAAGCAAGTTTGACATATGGTGATAGCTTAGTGGTAAAAATTTACGAACGATCTTTTAAAGGTCACTGATTTGATCTTTCCATGTGTAAATATTTTTTCCAGATGAAAATGGGATGTAAAGCTTGATCATCCCGAAGAATCCCTTATAACGTGAATACACTTTTAAAGAAGTGGAGACATCTAGGTTATAACTATATAATGTGTTACTAAATAATTGCATAATTAAACATTTACGGGTTGTAAGTTTATGAAAATTGTTTCTAAATTACTTAATTTGGAGATTGTGTTGAGAGATTGTGTTGCACAGATTACTGGTAATGTAAACAATGATAACCAAGCAATTGACATGATTTATTTACAGAATTGAGTTTTTTTTTTATACAGGCGTCGGGTTTGACCAATTTAGTTGACTTTTGTGTTAAGTTGGTGGGACGGTTACATAACCATCATCATCACCATCAGAGTCTGAGCTTTCTACTTGTTCTGTTTGGCCCTCTGGCGGTGGGACCGGTGGGATGGGTTGACTGCTGTCGTTGATAAATTGTTTTGCTGATTCAAATAAAATAAAATAAAAAATTTTCAGAAACATTTACAAATAATTAACACAATTTATCATTAATAATCTAAATCTTTAACCCGTTTGAGATATGTTTAGTTTAATAGTACCTGAAATCAGAATCTTTATTGCAATTGCCTTTATGAACTGAAATTCTCCTTGGTGAGCACTAATGAATTTACCCTGAAAGATCGAGTTATTTATTCATTAAATATTTATTAAAATTTATCATAAGTTAAAAATGTATTTAAATATATACTAAGAAGGTATTTACCGTTTCACTGTATAAAAATACAACAATTTGATCAAGGTTAGATTGATGCTTCAAAAGGAAAGGGCGTATATGACGCATGTATAACTGTTTAGCACCCTGTAAAAAAAAATTAAAAAAATATTGAAAATTCTTACGGGCGATCTTAATTTACTGATTTATTTTATTTTATTTTATTTGCTTACATTTGTAGTGGGAAGTTGAAGCCAGACAAGAAAAGCAAACTTCATATGATGATAAAGTGGAAACCTGAAAAAGCAACTAATTAAAACTTAAAAATGCAAACAGTTAAAACTATAAACCAAATTGGTTTAAAAACGATACCATGATATAATTTTGTCTGCAAACGTTTCAGCAATGCTAAAAGTCCCATATGCTGCAAAAAGAATATTATATATATATATTTAATCCAAATGTAATTTAAAACAGAAGTTTTACTAGGTCACTAACCTGCCCAATATAAAAGCAACTTTTGTTGCTCAGATTCATTTTTGGACTCAAGTGCTTTAAATGTAGAGTAAACAGGTAAAATAACTCCCACTGAACAACTGCAAATATGTTACATTAGTAGAAACAGAGTTTATATAATAATTTCTTTCAATCAAATGGACATGAATATTAGCAAAAAAGCTGTATTTAATTTTGACTTTACCATGCTGTTTTTAGGACAATGTTGGAACCAAGTGGGCAAAAAAGCAACCGCAAACCAACCTGCAGTTAGTAATTTTGTAGCATTACTTTTGGGACTAGCAACATAATTTCAATGAAAGAATGCTGTCTAATTGAAGATGTATGCAAAGTTTCTAATTCAATGTAATGTTCAACTCTAGGGTTTAAATTCTATTGTCTCGTATATTAAACATCTATATCTACATATGTTTATAAAATTCAATTCTAATTCAGTTTTGACTTTGATATTGCAAAGTTTCTATATTTTTATGCCAAATATTATCCAGCAATTAGAATCGGATTTTCAAGTTGAAAAGCAAAACCACACAGAATTGTGTTTCTGGCTATTGGTTGTTCCGGCCAGAAAATTAATATGAAGAGTCTTAAAACAAATCGATGAAGATGATGAACATGCAAATCGATGAAGATGATGAACATGAAGAAATTGCACACCAAAAACCTTAGAATTAGAAGTATTCTTTAAATCTGCGCTTTAGATTTTAATGCACATCATGTTTCTATTCTACTACTATCAGGATATCAATTCTGAAATTAATCAATGAGGATATAACATAGAAATCACACCAATTATTATAAATTGAAAAATCAATGATAAGAACAAACGAAACCCTAATCTAGGGAGTTTGCGATCGATTACCTCGCTCGGAATATTAGAACCTAAAATCGACATCGAATTTTGAGGGCCTGCAATCCGATTCTGTCGACGATAGACTGATAAAAGAGGTTGGGATTAATAGATTGATGGATACGAAGCGCAGATTTAAAAAATGCAAAATGAGATCTGAGGTGAAGACCGTTGTTTTCGCTTTTCATGTTGCTGATTCTACAACCGAATAAATAATTATTTACATTTCAGTCCACTAAGGTTGTAGTATTTACATTAAGGCCCTTAAACTTTGTTGTTTTTAGCCCCCCGTTCTAACAGTACTTTGGCACTTGTATAAAACTAAAAAGTAAAAACTATGTATCGATGTTTTTTTGAATTGTTATTTAACCACACAATCCATATTCCATAGTCTAGTTGTATACAATGTTCCCAATATAACCACATCAAGTTCTATAGGTATTTTTCTCATAATGTCCATTGCTTTTGGTAATTCGTTAGCTCTTTCGATCGTATAGATCAGTCACACACGCATAATGATCCATTTCAGGCGTTATGTTGTATTTTTCCTGTCTTTAAATCAAAGTAATATTCACCTACTTTTACTAACCCACAATGTCGACAAGCTGATAATACTGCAATGAAAGTTATCGTATCATGGGTAAATTAAACCGTCTTTTACAATCGTCTTTTACAACCGTCTTTTACAACCGTCTTTTGACATGTGTAATCTAGGGGTGTTGATCGGGTATAACTTTCGGGTTTCGGGTAGTTCGGGTCGGGTAGCTCGGGTTTTTTCAAATATAAAAAATACCCAATACCCAAATCAAATTAAATTCGGGTATTTAGATATGGGTAGTTTGGGTAATGGGTCGGGTACGGGTATATCCACTAATACCCGAGAATTTGCACCCTTGTGTTGCCAATGACCACAATGTTTATATTCCGAATTTAATATACAATATTTGTCCGTAATTTTACCACACTCCAACCAACATGAGAATTTATCATTGACTTTTAGATGAAATTCATGGACTACAAACATAATGATCGTATTTTATTTATAAAACTGTAAAATATTACCTTTAAAATTCCATATAATAAAATTCGGTTATTTCGGGTATACCCGCCAACTTAAAATATTACCTTATATTCGGGTTACCCGATACCCAAATGTTTCTACCCGTTACTCGAACTACCCGACCCGATCTACCCAAATTCGAAACGGGTCGGGCGGGTAGAGCAGGTTTGGTTATTTTCGACAGCCCTAGTGTAATCCACTAAATCTCTTTGCTCATATCAACCATTGATTTTGACACTTGTCAAATTCAAATTGGGAAGCCTATGGGTTAAACTTTATTTAATGCAAAGACTATCCGTGTAATATATTCTTTTTTAACAACATTTTATTATGAGAATTAATTTTTAGCCATGTTGTAAATCCATTTTTTTTATACCATAACATGTAGCTAAATAACAAACAGAAAAACTATAGCATATATGTTGTTCACTATGGTAACAAACTATCATATATAATCGCTAATTAACATCGACTCAAAACCCTAAAATGACTGATTATTTAAAACAACTTCAAAAAGTTCACCTATTCCATATCATATCAAATTAAATCTTTACATTAACAATATAAACCTAAAAAATAACTGAAATTAAAAACAAACAAACCAACTAAAAAAACCATTGTATGATACCAATGATCAAGATTCAACATGCATCAACGCTCATAGGGCCCATTCGGGTCAAGTTGCTTACACAATTCCAAATAGGTCAAGAAAAGAACCCGGTCTTTTGCTCCGGTTCGATGGTTTTTTGTATGCTTACAGAAATACTTCAATTGCGCCAAACTAGTGCACCCAACCATCTGCCCAAGAAGCAAAAACAACCAGTTTATAGATTTCTTCTTTTCCGCAATTACCGGCTTCACGCAGTTTTCTTGATCACAATACTGACACGTGGCTAAAATAGGGTTCATCCATGAATCTGGAGCTCGATCTTTCAATTTGTATTTATTGTCCTTCACGTAGCGCGAGACTTCCAAGAACTTTGATTCAAGATCGTGTTGCATTTGATACTGCCGGTTGCAACGTTTGCATTGCACGTCGCCGGAGATGACGGTGATTCCGGCTTCCTGTAGGTGTTCCAGGCTGTGGACGGCTGCACGGCGGTCGGTGGCCCATGGGAATGGCGGTTGGATAGTCGGAGATTTACCTTGCCGGAGGATTTGTCTTGGGTTCCTACGGTTGCGGCGTGGTGCCGGTGCTACCACACGTTGTGGTTGCGGTTGCCGGAGGGAGAGGCAGAGGTCGGTTTGACCGTCGGAATCTTGTTCGGTGGTTAGTGTTAACGGTTGGGGTTGCAGTGGAATGGTGTATTCAGGGAGTTTACGCTTGCCAGTTGTCATTACGATATTCATCAGAATCTTTTTTTTAGTGTTTAAAGTTTTTGATGAAAGAATTGAAATCCACAACTAGGGTTAAATAGGGAGTGAGTGAGAAAAAAAAAGGATGGTAAAATTTTAAACTTATTTAATTATTATATAAATAAATAAAAAGTGTTGAAATTTCAGAGAATTGTATTTTGAGAAATTATCTCTCTTTTTCTTACCCTAGTCGGTTTACAGTTAAGGGGGGTAAGGCAGAGATCATGTTAAGTTAGTTTTAACAAATTAATACATATTATTTTTTCTACTTTTTTCTCGGATAATTTTGAATATATTGTTGAAATGTTATGTAATCTCGTTAGTTGGTTAGTAGCATGCATGTATATATGTGTTCTTTTGGAATTCCGGTAATGTCCAAAGCTAGTCTTTATGTTCAATGGGATACATAAAATTCACACACATGATGTGTCGATCCAATATCAATAATATTTATTATGTTTTGGTTTTAATAGTGATACTA